>CM070607.1:16042302-16642302 GCA_036346395.1 Hsuehochloa calcarea
CCCTAGGTTGGTTCATTATTAGTTGGTATTATCGTAGCACCAGCGTGGGTTGGTTAGATCTGAGTAGGTTGCTTAGCCATACCACAGTCATCATTTCATGTGAGTTGCAATTATAAACTTGACTAAGTGATTATGGGGACTGTGATGAAGCTGTGTGTCTTGTGTCTTTGTTACTCGTGATGACATGTGTTGCACTTAATCAGCAGGTGGGAAAAGATTTAGACCGAGGCAAGTGGTGGATCTGTGTGAATGGTGGGTGTGTGATATAAACTTTGTGATTTGGGTTAAAACAGGAAGTCTTTCCTTGGTCAATTAAGGACTTAACTTTGTACGCCATTGAACTGGGGCTTACTGTACGACCACATGCCTAGTATGGGCTGGGCCTGACTTAGTAAGTTATGGAATCTTGACATTGACAACTCAGGTGGTATTTAAACTGTGTGATGGGCTGGAGGTGTGATATGTCACATCGCGGGACGGTTCGCTGCATCCCTGTCCAACGGTGTGTGTCGTTCCAAGGGCTGTGTGTACAAATTGGACGGCGGTAAAGCACATCGGGAGTGTCATTGTTTGAGATGAAGTCTCTGAAAGGTTTTGTTATGGTCAGTGCTAGCTACACTGATTGTATCGTGTGGGTAAAGTGTACAACCTCTGCAGAGTGTTTAAACCAATCTATTCGAATAGCCGCGTCCTCGGATATGGACATGCTCGGGAATTTCACACGAGGGGTAGATTTTCATAAAACAATTGGGAAGGGTCAGCTGTGTGAGATAACTTGTGCAGTTGTGTGAATAACTTGTTTAGACTGTGTGTCTTTGTGAAATCAAATGATAAATTATTGTGGTTTATTTGTTTTGAATTATGTTTTCAATCTATTATTTGTATTCAATTGCAAATGTTGCATTTCCGCAAAATGACCACAGAAGTCATTCCTTTGGAATAAGCCATCATGTATAAATACATTCTGTGGTATGACTTGCGAGTACAGTGTGTACTCACTCTTGCTAAATAAATCAACAGAAGTGGAGGAGTCGTCGCCTGCTTTTGAAGAAGAGTTCTACGAAGGTTGATCGTTAGGGTCTTGATCGATCGGTTGCACGTGGTAAATTGATGGGAGCCCACTGGAGTTTATTTCGTTTCCGCTGCAGTTTATTCTTATTTGTCAGCCTTGCATGGCTTAATAAATGTAAAACTTGACCGTAAGGTCCCAACAGTTATTTGTTATTCAAAGTACTCGTTTATTCTTATATTCGTTGTATGGATGTGATATTTCATCGATGTTGGCACTGTGTGCACTAGCGTGATCCTGGACTAGTGCAGAATACAGAGAGGGTCCAGATTTGCATATTTGGGTCCCGACATGGGTAGACTACACTATTTGGCAATTCAAAAATTCTACCACATAAACTACGATGCCATACAAGCAAGTGATCATAGATCGTTACCAGCAGACGCGCAGTGCAGTGGAAAAAGAGTTCGAGCAGCCTGGTCCAACGAAGAGCGCGTCGATGTAGTTGTCGTAGTCGATCGTCCTCACAGTCGATCATCTCCTCGTAGTCGATCGTCTCCTCGAGCAACCAATCGAGTTCCTTGCTAAGGTCGTGGATCGTCCTTAAGAACAACAGCAATCGTAGTAGCGCCTCTACGGTATCCACACGTCCAAGGAAGGAACAACCGTACGCCGGTGTGTTAGCACCAAATCTCACAGGAATGCTTTCTCAAGAAGATGGCAGCTATAGTTTGGAGCAAGTCACGTCAACTCATGTCGTGAGTTTCCTCTGTTACCCGTGCCTCCTCATAGCCTCAAGAATCTTCTTATATAATGCCTGTGAGTCTATGACGGATCATATTTGAACACATTTGACGAATCGTATCCGTTCTGGTTAGTTCCAACCAGTTAAGTGTGTGACCCTATAGGTTCATGCAAATCTGTTGTGACTCGGAAACTCCTTTCCGATCACGAGTAGTCAGCGGCACCTAGTAGGACATAACGATTTGTGAATACACATAAATTATATCCGATGAACCTTAATGCAATATGATCTCTGACCAGGTACTTATCACTAACGACCAGTTCGTATCTCTAAATGACCAGTTAAGATTCGGTCTCAACCAGTTCATAACTCCTTACGACCCGGTTTCAACCACATAGTGATCATATTCGACCAGCCTACAACCTGCAGCTTGTATCTCCAAACGACTAGTCCGTATCTGATCAAACTAAACGATCAGCTCGTGTATTCTCTCTTTGGCTCGCGATATCTGTTTGAATCTAGGTGAGATATCATGTCATCCATGTATTTTTCAATACTTTCTCGATCAATTGCTGGATAACATCACATGGTCGAACTCTTCGACTACTAGTGGCATGGCCATGCACATTCTTCATCTGACCACATCGAGGGGCCCAGAGATATCTCTCATGTTATGTAACACCCCAGCCCAGTATAGGGCCTAAGATGCTACTCAACAACCTTACGACAACCTTTTACTTCAATTTACTAAAACATTTTTTAGTAAAACATACAACTACGAATGGCTTAATTTAAATCAACAAGAACTAACACAAGCTTCAAATAGACCGAAATATGACTACCACAATTCAACTAATGAATACTTAGGCATAGCTCCAACTATTTCTCATCCAAACCGAACCATAAGGATAAAGGAACATGCTGAGAGTAGCTCCTTATCAATTAAAACTAAATCATCAAGACTTGCTAGAAGAACGAGGGGTCAAACTAATTAAGACGTTCATGTTATTCTATCAAATGGAACTAACAAATCAAAAACTAAGATTAAAGCATCAAATGAAACACCAGCAAAAATTCTTGGCTACTACGAGTACAAATAAATCCATCACCGCGAAGTGTGAACTCAGTCTGAAACATAAAAGTACTAGCAAGAGTATGAGACTTGGGTAAACAATCTAATTTATTTGCCATAAGTGAATATAAGTGAAGTGCACCAAATTACCCCTTCCTAGGCATGTCGTTGCCTCGAGAAGTACCTAAAAGAAAAACAACAATAAGCGTGAGTCCATGACTCAGCAAAGTACAACGGGGATAATCAACAAAACATCATGAGTAGACAACAAGGATATCAATTCATCACATGAATATCAGCATGGAACCATAAATAAATCTCTTACACTGGAATGCAATGCATACGACATGAATGCTCTGTCTTTCTTCTTTGCAATTACCGGTAATACCGAGTAGTGCATCCGTCCATACATACCCAACCCTGTGCCTTCAGACACAGGGACCTCAAGCCCACATTCCACGAGCACGAGGACCCATGCCAGTCCAATACATGATGGGGACCTCATGCCCATCCAATGTATGACGGGGACCTCAAAAGAAACAAAGCTTGGCTACCACGTAGTCCAAAGTTCAAGAATGAATGCCATGATGCAATTTGAACTTCACAATCTCAATCCATCATGAGAGTATAATATTCAACGATATTAGCATAGAAGTAAAGCTCATAAGTAAACCATGACATTTATTATGAACGATGCAAACCAATTCATTCAATACTATTTGTACTTGCCTCAACCGTGAGAGGAACGATGACGACGGGAAGCCTTCAACCCTGGTGCTCACCACCACCTGGCAACCGTAAAGTATACTAAATATACTATTAAAAAATGCATGGCATAGAAATGGAACAAACTGACATCAATCGCTCCTAATCGCAACCCGAACCTAACTGATGCACTCCAAGTCACAATCTGTCCAAACAGACAGCTGTCAAAGAAAAATCCATAACTTTTGAGTAAAAACTCCAAAAGTCATGAATCCAACTTTCCTGGAATATACACAAGCATGGCTACAACTTTTTAGATCACCGAAAGATCAAATTACCCCATCTGAACCTTTATTTTTAATCTCAAAGACCATTCTGTCATCTTCGGTACTACTGACTTGGGAATTTTGTAACTTTTATTTGGTACATACAAATTCAATGTTCTAGGACTCTCTAGAAATATAACAAAATTATTTACAATAACTTAGTTGGCGAGATTCTCTAAATTCTGCAATTAGCACAATCTAATTTACAATTGAAAAAATGATGTCAGAATTTGACAGTCTGAAGGGACATCAGTATAAGAAAAATCCATATCTTTCAAATGACAGAACCAAAATTTATGATCTTTATCAATCTGGAGAGAGAATAAAATTTCTTACAAAAGTTGTGTTGGGAGACCCCCCCTGAATCGACCATTATCTAAACCTTATCTATTAAAGAAGACGACTGCTGTAATCTCGTTAGGGTTTCTGGACAGCAGTAAAGAAATTAACGTATCTCCTAATCTGCAACTCCGAATTGGGGGATCTTAGACTCTATGGAAAGCTGAGAGTAAACCCCACAAATCTCTAGGAGTCACTAAATGCTGGATCCACTTGGAACTAGTTCAATCTCATGAATTAACATAACTGCAGTACTACCGATCTACTGGCAGTAGGGAGCAGATTTGCTATCTATCAATAATTCTCATACAAAAGAATTGTAATAGCTATTGGGGATCAGGAATTTACCCACGAATACTCCTTTGGATCTTGCTGAAGTCCCCACGAGATTCCCCCTTCTTCCCCTTTTCTTCCCCCTCTTCCTCTTCTCCTTGATCAGCAACACCCAAATCTGCTTCTGCCGGTCTTTCTCTTGGCTGGCAGCAGGGAGGAGCACTAGGAGATGTGGAGGCGCCACCAAGGGAGGGGAGGAGATGAGAGGGGAGGTGCTGGAGTGGGAGGGGAAGGGGTGGCCAGGTTGGTGGGGAGGGAGAGGAGGGCCCCCCTCTTGGCCGGCCACATTTGGGCCTCCTGGGCCAGGACCTGAGGCCCAGGATGGCGGACAAACATAGAAAATCCCTGGTTGAAACTTTTATTCTCTCTGTATGCTTCTTCCTTAGAAAAATAATAGGAGTATTATATGTTATTTTAGGACGGGCAAATCCTATATCCGAACAGTCACATTCCTCCTCATGTTTCATAGAATTCCTTAGAAAAATAATAAGAGTATTACATGTTATTTTAGGACGTGCAAATCATATATCCGAACAGTCACATTTCTCCGCATGTTTCATAGCATAC
Source organism: Hsuehochloa calcarea (assembly GCA_036346395.1). Classification (NCBI taxonomy): domain Eukaryota; kingdom Viridiplantae; phylum Streptophyta; class Magnoliopsida; order Poales; family Poaceae; genus Hsuehochloa; species Hsuehochloa calcarea. The sequence continues at coordinate 16,047,399 of CM070607.1, forward strand.
CTCCAAGCTACCTTCGTAACTACCCAGTTATGGAGTAGCGTTTGGCAACCCCAAAGTGTACTTTTACACATGTAGGATACTATGCTGATCCCAGGTCTAAGGATTATACATCATCATTGCTTGAGACCAATTGATGACACATAAAATCATAGCAATCTCAGCAATGTCTCAAGGTGGGTCAATCCAACACTATATTCTCTAACATGTGTTCACATTATTGATTCAATATCCCTATATCCATGACCGGTGAAACATAGTCATCAATCAATATATATGCTGGTCGATAGGATCACTGGTGTTCTGACCAGTGTCATACGACCAGTGATATATTTATAATGACATCATATAAGTTAAAAAAGGTTCACCAACAAGTCACATACTTGTTCATCTTTATAACAAATGATTCATTCAAGGAACAGAATAACACTTATTCAATAACTCATAAACATAGACGTGATACAATCATCTCTATGATTGCCTCTAGGGCTAATCACCAACAGTCTCCCACTTGCACTAGAGTCAATCAAATAGGTATCAAATGCCCAGAGCTTTGGTGTTAACCTTATCATATTCGACCAGTCTACGACCATCTCGTATCTCCAAAAGACCAGTCTGGATCTGATCGTATCACTATACAACTAGTTCTGGATCTAGTCGTATCATTATACGACTAGTCCTGGATCTGGTCAAACTTGCACTAGAGTCAATCATATAGGTATCTTATACCTATTGCTCTTGTGTGCGCCTCATGCTTAGGTGGCGGGAGAGACTTTGTCAACGGATCAACAATATTCAAATCTATGTGCACTTTGCATATCTTCTCATCTCCTCTTTCAATAATCTCATGAATAATGTGATATCGTCGAAGTATGTGTTTGAATGTTTGATGCGATCTAGGCTCCTTAGCTTATGCAATGACTCCACTACTATCACAATAGAGATCCATTATGCTGGAAGCACTAGAAACCACACCCAGTACACTAATGAACTTCTTAATCCATACGACTTCTTTTTCAACTTCGGAAGTCGCAATGAATTTAGCCTCTGTTGTATAATAAACAGTTGTTCCTTGCTTGTAACTTTTCCAGCTCACTACTCCTCAATTAAGATAAAACACAAACTCAGACTGCTATCTGAAATCATCGTTGTCTGTTTGAAAGCTAGCATCGGTGTAACTATTTACACCCTGATCCAAAATTGGCTCAATGCCCAGCCCACCGTGGGGTGGACCCGCACACACATAGCACATCACTTACACTTTCGTCCTCGCTTCGTGTAAAAGGGTTAACCCGGAGGTGCTACGTTTGGATCCAACAGGCATCCTTAGTCCTTCTTAGTTACTTAAGAATATTCTTGACTACTATCCAGTGACCTTCACATGGATCCGACTGATATCTGCTTGTAACACTTAGAGCATACGACACATCTGGTCGTGTACACAGTATAGCATACATGATAGATCTAATAGCCGAAATATATAGAATTCTACTCATTTTGTCTCGCTCATCAGTGGTCGTAGGATACTGAGTCTTGCTATGATTAATACCATGTGACATGGGCAAGAAACCTTTGTTGGAATCTTGCATGTTGAACCGTTTCAACGCCTTGTCATTGTGAATATTCTGGCTTAATCCAATTAGTCTTTTAGATCTATCTCTATAGATCCTTATACCAATAATACATATTGCATATCCTAAATGTTTATTGAGAAACTATTTCTTAATGAAGTTTTAACATATTCAAGCATAGGAATATCATTTCCGACCAGTAGTATGTCATCCACATACAAAATCAGAAATACAAGCTTGCTCCCACTAACCTTCTTGTAAACATAAAGTTATTCTTCGTTTTTGATGAAGTCAAACCCTTTGACCACTTCATCAAAACGAATGTTCCAACTCCGAGATGCTTGCTTCAATCCATAGATGGATTTCTTAAGTTTGCATACCTTTCTAGCTTCCTTTGGATCGACAAAACCCTCAGGCTGTGTCATGAATACATCCTCACTTAGGTTTCCATTTAGGAAAGTTGTTTTGACATCCATTTGCCATATCTCATAATCGAAATATGCAGCAATCGCTAGAATGATCCAGATAGATTTAAGCATTACGACAAGCGAGAAGGTTTCATCATAATCAGCACCTTGAATTTGTTTGAAACACTTTGCGACTAGTCATACCTTCTGAATGTGAATATTTCCATCTATATCTATCTTTTTCTTAAAAACCCATTTGCATTCAATAGTCGTAATACCATCAGGTGCATCAACCAAGTTCCAAACTTGATTATCATGCATGGACTTTATTTTATATCTCATGGCTTCAAGCCATAACTCAGAGTCTGGGTCCATCATCGCTTCTATATAAGTCTTAGGCTCATCATTATTCAATAATAAAATCTCATACCCATACCTTATAGGCAATTGACGTGGTTTCTTGATCTACGTGGGGCTGATGCCTCATCTACACGTTCAACAACATCTTGTTCATCTTGTAGAGGTTTAGTAGGAGTTAAAACATTTTCAAATGGTTCCCGAATTTTTCTTCGAGTTGCACCTTGCTCTCGCTGACTTTTTTGGAAAGAAACTATTTCTCCAAGAAGACACCATTTTGGGTAATAAATACTTTATTATCAACCCGATTATAAAAATAATATCATTTAGTTTCCTTACGATACCCCACAAAGAAGCACTTATCAGACTTCGGTGTGAGTTTATTAGACATCAAACGTTTTACATAAATCTCACAACCCCATACCTTGAAAAAAGACAATACATGACTCTTCCTGGTCCATATCTCATATGATGTCTTCTCTACAGTTTTTGATGGAACCCTATTTAAAGTGAAATCAGTTGTTTATAGAGCGTATCCCCATAATTGCAATGGAAGATCATATTGATTCATCATTGATCGAACCATGTCCAACAATGTTCAGTTCCGTCATTCATACACCCCATTCCATTGAGGTGTCCCTAGCGGAGTAAGTTATGGAACAATTGTATAATTCTTTAGATGATCACCAAACTCATAGCTCAAATATTCACCTCCATGATCCGATCGTAGATGTTTGATTGTCTTGCCAAGATGATTCTGCACTTCGTTCTGAAATTCTTTGAACTTTTTAAAGGATTCCGACTTATGTCTCATCAAGTAGACATACCTATATATACTAAAATCATCAGTACATATTATGAAGTACTGAAAACCACCTCTGGTCGGAGTGCTCATTGGTCCTCATACATCCGAATGTACTACAACCAGTAGATCACTCGCCCACTCATCTCTGGTTGTGAAGGGTGCTTTTGTCATCTAGCCAAGTAAACAAGATTCACATGTTTCGAATTATTCAAAATCAAATGAGTCCAGAAGACCATCTTTATGGAGCTTCATCATGCGATTCTCATTTATATGAACTAGTCGACAATGCCAGATAAAAGTGGGACTCAATTCATTAGGTCGAAATCTCTTAGCATTTATATTATAGATGGGTGTACCACACCCACCCTATCTTATTAAGATAGTTAATGGAACCTACCAATTAATGATCACAATTGTGACAGATGTAGCAATTGGAAAGATATCAAATTAACTTAATTTTTCTTGAGGGATACTATTCTACCATGTTAAAATATATAATGATCAAATAGCATGACAGAAAACATTTATAGATAATCAAATTAAACTGTGAAATAGTATGACCCTTATCATGATGATCTCCATCACCATTCTTCCTGTCTTTCGACCATCATGCTTGAAGTCTCTGACCACATTCATCTACTAAGCAATTACTCCTAAAAGCCAATAATAAATTACAAACGATAAAATCAAGCATCATATGTCGGTACGCAGACCGTTATACAATAAAATGTAGCTCAATGGCTATCTCACAGCATGACACGCAGGGCATGAGAAATCTATAAATGTATCACATACACAATGGGCCACACTATTCACATCAATCCCTGCAAAAATAAGTTATGCATAGAATCCAATTCAATCGGGTGATATGAACACATAATACCATATAACGCGGCCACGACCACGGCGGTCCCGCTAGCTAGTTAGCGGGCGTGGTTCGAAGGGGCAGCGCCCTTGGAAACCTTTTCCGGGGTATGAATCTTATTCACGTAACCGAGCCTCAGAAATCATCAGATCAATCATATTATGTCGAACTCGGGTACGAAGGATCCCGAATTCTCTGTGTTCATACACTAGTCCAGGATTTCCAGTGTACACAGTCACAAAAATGTTATCACAAACATATCCAGCGTGTATTAATAAGCATAGAGTTTATTACAACTGGGGCCGGAGGCCAAATAAAACATTAAGCGGAAGCAAATAGTAAAGGTAAGCCACACGATACGCCACAGGCAATCGTCTGGAGATCGCGGCCTAATCGTCCCGCCCCCCACCCTTTGGGATGCCAGTCTTCTCTGAATAATAATATTCACAAGAGTGAGCACTACAACCGCTCGCAAATTACACCCAATGAAATTTAGAATGCATGCATAAGCTATTCAAAGGAAGGTTGTAGGGTTTATTTGCATAAATCAGCCTTTTTGTTTTAAATAGTTATACTAAGTTTCAAGGCACATTTTCATTATATAACAAAAATCAGTTTTAAAATTGATCATTTTATAGTGGATAACCTCCATATGAAACATAGTGAAGGATACCCTCCTATCACAAGGCTACCCGCTAAATTTACCACAAGGATTAACCATCCTCAAATCATGTCCAAAGTTATTTTAAAACCAAAAACAAATCTAACTTAGAGTGGCTTTGCTCGGCATGTCCATGACCGTGGACACGGCTATTGAATAGATTTACACTCTGCAGAGGTTGTACAACTTTACCCACACGAGATAATTTGCAGTTATGTCGCCAATACACACTTCCTTAGGTGTGTGACTAGGCAATTATCACAAGGCGTTTCCAATGCACTACCTCAATACCAATATGCCCGCTAAGGTTTCACTTCCATTAGGCTAACCACCTGCCGGAAACCCCCTCTTGCGCTAAGTGGGAATAAAGTCTAACCGACACCCACACAACAAAAATGGCATAAACAATGCGAGGTAATACAAATTATTAAGCCCAGTTACGCCCATACTGTAACATGTGGTAGTACGGTGGAGCTTTTGCAAGATGCGGCTCAAAGGCGGTCCTTAATCTACTTGGGCAACTTTCAATAATAACCCTGGGTCTCAGTCCTAACCAGACAGGCCCGTGCATAAACTTGCACCCACCAACGGTCCATGTTTGCCCAAGTACAAACCATTTTCTTTTATTTTAGATTTTCAAAGATATTTGCAAAAGTCCACCATGACAAGGCAATGTCATAGGCTTTTATCAATTTATGAAATTTTGGCTAAATTCTCCCAAAGTCAAATATTTCATGGTCTAAGCATTTGCTATGCATATATATATTTATTTTAAATTCATTTGACTAAGGCTACAAGGAATTGGTAATACAACAATCAAATTTGGCTATACAAAGGAATTGGAATGATTAAATATTTAAAGCAGAATTTAAAATAATTAAATACAATTATGCATGCAATAATAATTTAAAACAGAATTTAATAATTTTAAATATTGGGGCAAAATGGTCAATGGTGTAACTTGCCTTGCTCAAATTCACAGTATTCTACTTCTTCAATAGGGTCAAGCTCTCGAAGTCGTCAAAATCTATCTGTGAAAATATTCCAAATTCAAGCGAATTCAAATGAACACAAATAAATTCAAATGAAAATTCAAATTAACTCCAAATTAAATAATTTTGGTTTAGTTAGCTAGATCTTGATTTTATACAAATTTAGAAATTTGAATCACCTAAATCGGAGTTTGTATGAAGAAATACGAGCTCTGGAAGTTTAAATCTAATTTTAATTCAAAATCGAATTTCGAATTTCCAATTAAATTTCTAAAGGAAATTCTATTTATTGCGCCGGTGACGTCGAAGATCTTGTGCGAGGCGACATGTGGGCCCAAGCAGTCATGGGTGAGTCCACGGTGTTTTCAAGTCCACGGTGGACTCGGCCACAAAGACTGATGTGAAGGAAGCTGTGTCTTTGGCGCCAGGCCGCTGTTGGCATCCACGTGGGCGCCACGCACGCGGTAGGTGAGGTGGCGCTGATGTGGCGCCGAGGTGGCTAACCACGTCGGCGCCGGAGAGGAGGCGCCGGAACCGATGGCGCGGCGACGGCGGCGCGCGGCGAGCTCGGTGAGTGTGCAAAAGCGTTCGAGGATACACCGAGTCGAGTGCGCTACTGGCGGCGCGAGGCGTGGCGGAAGATGGTCGGCGGCGGCGAGCGGCGGCGAGGTTGATCGTTGGCGGGGAGGTGCTCGGGGATCTCAGGAGGTCGAGGCGCGCACGGGATCGCGAGTATCTTGAAGGCGATGGTGCGATCGCGGTGGCGGAGAATGCTTGTCGCGGAATCGAAGAAGATGGAGCTTGCCGCTAACGGGAAACTTCAAATGCGGCGATTGAGAGCGGCGAAGCCGGGAGTAGATGGAATGGAGTGTGGGAGAGAATGCGCGGTGGGGCACCTTTATAGGCGAGGAGGCGGGAGTGGGAGATCGTGTGCGGCGTTAATGGCGGCGAGGGCGCGGGCGTTACGGGGTTAAGAGGGGGTAATGGCGGAAATGAGCGCGCGGAGTGAGGGGAGTTAATGCGCGTGATGGCGAGTGAAGAGGGAGGAATCGCGGGAGTGACGAGCTCGAGGCGCGGCAATGGCGGCGAGGCGCGGCGCTGGGAGAAGAAAGGGCGGGAAGAAGCACAATCTGGCCAGGCCCCCCGGCGTCGTGAGGCGAGGCGGGAGAGAGGCGCGGCGGATTGATTGTCGGCCGTCCGATTTGATCGGACGGCCCGCATTAAATAGGCGCGGGAGGATTGGGCGGGGCGTGCAGGTCTTTGGGCTTGCCCCCGATCTTGTTGCAAAAGATTTTTAAACCTTTTTCAATTGATTTAATTCCAGAAATTCAAATAGGCTTTAGAAAATAGTAAATGAAGTCCAAAAATTTTGAGAAAATTCACATAAATTCTATGAGGCATTCTGGACTTAAATAAAATAATTCCAATTTTTAGTTGGTAATAGATTTTGCACATAAATTCTTTTAGCCTTAATATACTTTATTGAAAAGCTTTTAAAAATTCAGAAAATCCACAAAAATTAATAAATCTTATTTTTAAATGAAATTGAAATTTTGGGCTGTTACAAACCTACCCCTTAAAGGGAATCTCGACCGAGATTGGACTTGGTCGACAAAAGGTAGGGGTACTCGGCTCTCAAAACTTCTTCTCGCTCCCGGTAGCTTCTTCTTACGAATGATTGCTCCACTTGAACCTTACAGAGCGAATGACTTTACTTACGGTGGCGCGTTACGCCACATCGAGAATCTTGATTGGTTGTTCCACATAGGTGAGATCTTCACGAAGATCGATGCTCTCAGCGGTGTTTCTTACGTTGGTACTCGAGACATTTCTTTAATGGGATACATGGAAGACATTGTGAGCAGTGATAGAGATCTTTGGTAGTTCAAGCGATAAGCAACTTCACCTTTCTTTGCCAAAATCTTATAAGGTCCGACAAATCTAGGTGCGAGTTTTCCTTTAGTCTGAAATCTCTTCACTCCTCGGAGTGGAGTTACCCTGAGATAGACAAAATCTCCCATCTCAAAGGATAGTTCTCTCCGGCGATTATCGGCATAACTCTTTTGTCGGGTTTGAGCTACTTTCAAGCGTTCTCTTATTGCTTTTACCTTACTTTGACTTCTTTTATCAATTCAGTCAGAAGAATTGGTGTTCGTCTACTTGATCCCAAAGGAGAGGGGTTCTACACTTTCTACCATACAATGCTTCAAATGGCGACATCTGTAGGCTAGCTTGAAAGCTGTTGTTGTAGGAAAATTCTGCATAGGGCAAATTCTTATCCCAGCTTCTTCCATAATCTATAGCACAAGCTCGAAGCATGTCTTCTAGGACCTGATTTACACGCTCCGCCATCTGTTTGGGGATGATAAGTTTGTCTTTGAAGTTGAGTCAGTTCCTAAAGCTTCATGTAGACTCGCCAAAATTTTGAAGTGAGCTGCGAACCTCATCGGACACAATTTTCTTGGGTATACCATGTAGACATCGATCTTGGCCATGTACAATTACGCTAATTTATTGCTACGTAAGTGGTCTTGGTGGAATAAAATGAGCCACTTTGGTTAATCGGTCAATTATCACCCAAATGGAATCACAACTGATTGGGTCCTAGGTAGTCGGTGATAAAATCCATACCAATCTCCTCCCATTTCCACTCGGGAATTGGTAATGGTTGTAACAATCCGCAGAGTCTCGATGTTCGCCTTAACACGCGACACACATCTGGCGTGCAACAAACTTAGCGATCTCTCGCTTCATACTAACCCACCAATACTTTTCCTTGAGATCTGGTACATCTTTGTACTCCGGGATGAATAGAGTAAGGTGATTCATGAGCTTCTTTCGAATCGGTTATGCGATTTCAAGATGTTTAGGTACACGATCGGTTGCCAAACCATCTTGTGCCTGCTCATCTTGAGAAAATCACGGGCTTTGCCTCTTCTCATATTCTTCATGATTTCTTTGATGTCTTCGTCTTCTATTTGTTTTCTCGATCGACTTTGTATGGTTGGTTGGACTTCCCTTGTGTTGATCTGACCTTGGTGATAATTTCAGTTCGGATGCTTTAGTTCTTCATACAATTCGGTTGATTTTCTTGAACTAACACCGTGTTGCGATATGCCTTCCTACTCGAGCATCTGCTACCACGTTAGCTTTACCGGGTGATAATGAATTCCAAGGTCATAATCCTTTATCGGCTCTAACCATCTTCTTTGCACGAGATTAAGATCATTGGGTGAAGATATATTTGAACTCTTATGATCTGTGAAAATCTCACGTGATTTACCAATGAGGTAATGCCGCAGATTTTCAAAGCATGCACAATTCTTGCTAACTCTAAATCATGAGTTGGATAATTTCCTTCATGTGGCCTTAAGCGGCGAGATGCATAAGCCACAACCTTTCCTTCTCGTGCATCGGTACACATCCTAGCCCTGGCGAGATCGTCACTGAAAACTTCAAAATCCTTACGTATATCCGTAAAACTAGCATCAGTGCGAGACTAGTCTTTTCTTGACTCTTGAAAACTTTGTTCACAAACATTTGTCCATTCAAATTTCTTTTCCTTCTTCAGAAGTTGAGTCATGGGTTTGGCGATCTTGGAGAAATTTTCAATGAATCTGCGGTAGTACCCAGCTAATCCTAGAAAACTTCTCACTTCTGTGACAGACTTGGGTTGCTTCCAATCCATTCTGACTTCAACCTTTGAGGGTCTCGCAACTCCTCCTGCTAACACAATGTGTCCAAGAAATGCCACTTGGTGAGCCAAAATTCACTTTTCTTTGAGTTTGGCATAAAGTTGGTGTTCTCGAAGTTTGCCCAAAATAATTACGAGATGTTTTCATGCTCTTCCATATCTCTTGAATAGATGAGAATATCATCTATGAATACCACCACAAACTTATCCAAGAATTCCATGAACACTTTGTTCATCATATTCATGAAATAAGCAGGGGCATTTGTTAGTCCAAATGACATCACTGTGAACTCGTACAATCCATATCGGTGGTAAAAAGTTGTCTTGAATATCTTACGGTCGATTTTTAATTGATGGTAGCGACCTCAAATCAATCTTGGAGAAAACACTGGCTCCTTTAAGTTGATCAAGCAGATCATCTATCCTAGGTAACGGTACTTGTTTTTGATTGTTACCTCGTTGAGTGATCTATAGTCCACACACATTCTCATACTATTGTCTTTCTTTTTGACAAATAGTCTTGGAGCTCCCAAGGCGATGAACTTCGGTTGAATGTAACCTTTACTCTGTAGTTCTTGATCGCTTCTTTAACTCTGCTAGATCATTTGCCAAGATGCTCGTAGGGTCGCTTGAAATTGGAGCGATCCACAGGACTAAGTCAATTAAGAACATTATGTCGATGCGGTGGCATACTGTAAGTCCTCGGAAAAACATCTGGATATTCTTGTACCACGGGTATATCTTCGATTTCACTTCCTTTAAAGCTGGTCAAGATAGGACTTCTTTCCGTAGAAGTCTTGGGTTGGAACTCTCTTGAAATCCCTTGCTCATTGGTGAGGTTGATAGATCTACTAGCACAATCTATTACCTTACGATTTTTGGCAAGCGGTCCATTCCAAAATTACGTCCAATCCTTGCGACGCGAGACTATTAAGTTGGCGAGAAAGTTACTCGAGAGATTTCAAAGGTAAGATTTGGATGAGAATAAACTAGCCCTCATTTCGAGCCGGGAATGGATTAACATGGGCTTAACTAAGGGGAGGTAGATAACCCATATTTTCCACAAACTTATTTGACACAAAAGAATGCGAAGCTCGGAATCAAATAAAGCGATCTTTGTATCGAGTTGACAAGGAGCGTACCAAGAACAACATCAGTCTTTGCATAGGCTTCCTCTGCGGTGGCGTGATTTACACGTCCCTTCATGAATTGACCGGTGGTCTTGAGGGACATGGCCGAGAAACTCCGGAGTTGGCTTGACGGGGTGGCGGTTCTTTGCTTCTTGGGACACTTATTGGCATAATGACCCAACTCGTTGCGGTGAAAGCAAGTGATTCTGCTTGTGGAAATAAGCGCCTGCACAAACCATCCTCGGATGAACTACTACGGAATCCGGAAGTATTTGGGCGCGGGCTCGAGTGGAACTCTTGGTGTAGTAGTTCGAATCTCCCACGCCGAGGTGGTGAGATCGAGAAAGCGAGGCTTGGGCGATCCTCCGAGTTAAATTTACAGTGCCATCCTCGCTTGCGATTCTCCATTTCGATGTTTGCCTTCTGGCGTATGGCCTTATTACCAAGCTGCGAAAGTCGGTAAAATCACGAGAAATCAAGCGAGCAGAGAGTTCGTCGTTCAACCCTTCGAAACCGCTCTTGCATCTTCGTCTCGGCTACATCCTCGGGGCATAGCGAGCAAGTTGGTTAAACTTATGCGATACTCGCCAACCGAGCGGTTTCCTTGGCGAAGCGGCGAAACTCCTTCTTTTCAAGGTAATCATGCGGATGGAATGTGAGATCGCGGAAGCTTGCATGAACTCATCCCAAGTGATTTCTTGGGCATTAGCATGGGACATCTTGAAATTATCCACCATTACGATGCGGGACCCATCAATTGATGAGAGGCAAACAAAACTCTCTCACGATCGTAATCGAGCAATATCCAGTTTCTTTCCAATGGCCCTGAGCCAATCATCTGCGTCCATGGGTTCCGTACTACTAGAAAACGTTGGCGGACGCATCCTCATGAACTCTGACAAAGTTACTCTTGCGGGAGGTTGAGGAGCATGATAGGCTGCTGACGCTTGGGTATTCTGATTGCTGTGAAGGGACTGGGCTAGCAACTCAATCAGATGAGTCTGATTGGCCATCATTTGCGCGATCGGAGAGCTTGATGGAGGAGGTGGTGGTTGTTGAACTGGATTTTCTTGATATTCGGCATTCTCATTTCCTTGCCCTCTAGCACTAACACTTCCGGTGCGGGTGGTCACCATCTGATGAACTCTTCACAGATTAGACAAGAGTGACAGGAATTATAAGAGTATAGATCTAAAATAGCCCAAATTCAACAAACACAAGGCAAGAACATTTCAGTAAAATAATTTATTTTTATTTTATTAATTCATTATGGCTACTACAAAGATTTGGTAGCTCATAATTCGCAACTAAAGGAAAATTTATGGTCAAATCTATGGTGTTAATGGGGTATAATCTGGCTCACTAGAACTAGCCTCGCCTTCCTTGTAGGAGGCCAGTTCTTTTTCTGCACTCTTCAACTTTTCTTCTGCATCTTGTAATTTCACTTGCGAGAAGGGCGGCTCATCTAGTGTATTCCGTAGGCATAATCCATGGCTCGGCGATCCACGATGAGTGAGATCGGGACAGTCTTCATCTCTAGTTGAGCGGAAAGCACTGTCATGCCGGGTTGGAATGTGCATTGGGTAATAGTGGAACCCAGTGCCGTTGAGGCGATGATCGTAGATGTAGCGAAGTCTGCGGGTTGCTTCCCTGGCTGCATCCTGGATGCCTTCGGCGAAGGTGTCTCGTCGCATTGGGGCATCGAAGACGTGGAAGTCCGTGTTCGGCGATAGATTGGAGTAAAGGATCACCTCTACTCTCCATCGTTCCTGATTTCCCACTTTATACTTGTATCCTTGATACGTCGGTCTTTCTTCAAAGTCTAAGTGCTGCATCATCTTCCAGAGAATGGCGGCCCAATGACCAGCAAAGACTCCATGGGAAATGGCAGTCGGAACTTCAGCCATCTACAATTTTTGAACAGGAGATGAGTTAGTAAATAATTTTTCAAGAGAAAAGTTGAGGAATGACTCCAGAAGACCAAGGTATTTTTAATTTTCAAAATAAGTCCTTAAGGGTTTGATTTCCTTCTAGGTCACGACCTACAGTCAATATGGCTCTGATACCACTTTTGTCGAACCCGGGTACGAAGGATCCCGAATTCTCTGTGTTCATACACTAGTCCAGGATTTCCAGTGTACACAGTCACAAAAATGTTATCACAAACATATCCAGCGTGTATTAATAAGCATAGAGTTTATTACAAGCTGGGGCCGAGGCCAAATAAAACATTAGCGGAAGCAAATAGTAAAGGTAAGCTACACGATACGCCACAGGCAATAAATGCGGAGATCGCGCCTAATCGTCCCCTCCTCACCTTACGGATAGCAGTCTTCTCCGAATAATAATATTGAAGAAGAGTGAGCACTACAAGCGTGCTCGCAAATTACACCAATACAGAATTTAGAATGCATGCATAAGTTATTCAAAGGAAGGTTGTAGGGTTTATTTGCATAAATCGACCTTTTGTTTTAAATAGTTATACTAAGTTTCAAGGTACATTTTCATTATATAACTAAAATCAGATTTAAAATTGATCATTTTATAGTGGATAACCTCCATATGAAACATAGTGAAGGATACCCTCCTATCACAAGGCTACCCGCCAAATTTACCACAAGGATTAACCATCCTCAAATCATGTCCAAAGTTATTTTAAAACCAAAAACAAATCTAACTTAGAGTGGCTTTGCTCAGCATGTCCATGACCGTGGACACGGCTATTCGAATAGATTTACACTCTGCAGAGGTTGTACAACTTTACCCACACGAGATAATTTGCCCATTATGTCGGCCAATACACACTTCCTTAGGTGTGTGACTAGGCAATTATCACAAGGCGTTTCCAATGCACTACCTCAATACCAATATGCCCGCTAAGGTTTCACTTCCATTAGGCTAACCACCTGCCGGAAACCCCCTCTTGCGCCAAGTGGGAATAAAGTCTAACCGACACCCACACAACAAAAATGGCATAAACAATACTGAGGTAATACAAATTATTAAGCACAGTTACGCCCATACAGAACATGTGGTAGTACGGTGGAGCTTTTGCAAGATGCGGCTCAAAGGCCGGTCCTTAATCTACTTGGGCAACTTTCAATAATAACCCTGGGTCTCAGTCCTAACAGACAGGCCCGTGCATAAACTTGCACCCACCAACGGTCCATGTTTGCCCAAGTACAAACCATTTTCTTTTATTTTAGATTTTCAAAGACATTTGCAAAAGTCCACCATGACAAGGCAATGTCATAGGCTTTTTATCAATTTATGAAATTTTGGCTAAATTCTCCCAAAGTCAAATATTTCATGGTCTAAGCATTGCTATGCATATATATATTTATTTTAAATTCATTTGACTAAGGCTACAAGGAATTGGTAATACAACAATCAAATTTGGCTATACAAAGGAATTGGAATGATTAAATATTTAAAGCAGAATTTAAAATAATTAAATACAATTATGCATGCAATAATAATTTAAAACAAGAATTTAATAATTTTAAATATTGGGGCAAAATGGTCAATGGTGTAACTTGCCTTGCTCAAATTCCTGGTATTCTACTTCTTCAATAGGGTCAAGCTCTCCGAGTCGTCAAAATCTATCTGTGAAAATATTCCAAATTCAAGCGAATTCAAATGAACACAAATAAATTCAAATGAAAATTCAAATTAACTCCAAATTAAATAATTTTGGTTTAGTTAGCTAGATCTTGATTTTATACAAATTTAGAAATTTGAATCACCTAAATCGGAGTTTGTATGAAGAAATACGAGCTCTGGAAGTTTAAATCTAATTTTAATTCAAAAATCGAATTTCGAATTTCGAATTAAATTTCTAAAGGAAATTCTATTTATTGCGCCACCGACGCGTCAGAAGATCTCTGTGAGACCGACATGTGGGCCCAAACAGTCATGGATGAGTCCACGGTGTTTTCAAGTCCACGGTGGACTCGGCTCAAGACACGATGTGAAGGGAGCGTTTGTCTTTGGCGCGTCAGCCGCTGTTGGCATCCACGTGGGCGCCACGCACGCTTGTGAGGTGAGGTGGCGCTGATGTGGCGCCGAGGTGGCTAACCACGTCGGCGGAGAGAGGAGGCGCCGGAACCGATGCGCAGCGAACGAGCAGCGGCGCCGGCGAGCTCGGTGAGTGTGCAAAAGCGTTCGGGGATACACGAGTCGAGGCGCTACTGGCGGCGAGAGCGGCGGGAAGATGGTCGGTGACGGCGAGAGGCGGCGGCGAGGTTCGATCGTTGGCGGGAGGTGCTCGGGGATCTCGGCGAGGTCGAGGCGCGCACTGGGATCGCCGGAGTATCTTGAAGCCGATGGTGCGATCGCGGTGGCGGAGAATGCTTCTTCGCCGGAATCGAAGAAGATGGAGCTCGGCCGCTAACGGGAAACTTCAAATGCCGCGATTGAGAGCGGCGAAGCCGGAGTAGATGGAATGGAGTGTGGGAGAGAATGCGAATGGGGCACCTTTATAGGGCGAGGAGGCCGGAGCGGAGATCGTGTGCGGCGTTAATGGCGGCGGAGCCGGGCGCGGGCGCACGGGGTTAGAGGGGGTAATGGCGGGAATGAACGCGGCGGAGTGAGGGGGAGTTAATGCGCGTGATGGCGAGTGAAGAGAGGGAGGGAATCGCGGGAGTGACGAGCTCCGAGGCGAGCGGCAATGGCGGCGAGAGGCGCGGGCGCTGCGGAGAAGAAAGGGGCGGGGAAGAAGCACAGTACAGCGGGCCCACCCGTCAGCGAGACAGGAGCGGGAGAGAGGGCGCGACGGATTGATTGTCGGCCGTCCGATTTCGATCGGACGGCCCGCATTAAATAGGCGCGGGGAGGATTGGGCCGGGACGTGCACAGTGCTGGGCTTCGGCCCAGTACTGTTGCAAAAGATTTTTAAACCTTTTTCAATTGATTTAATTCCAGAAATTCAAATAGGCTTTAGAAAATAGTAAATGAAGTCCAAAAATTTTGAGAAAATTCACATAAATTCTATGAGGCATTCTGGACTTAAATAAAATAATTCCAATTTTTAGTTGGTAATAGATTTTGCACATAAATTCTTTTAGCCTTAATATACTTTATTGAAAAGCTTTTAAAAATTCCAGAAAATCCACAAAAATTAATAAATCTTATTTTTAAATGAAATTGAAATTTTGGGCTGTTACATATTAACCCTATTCCAAGCCAATCTAATCACTGTCTTGATACGACCACACACCGCGGCATACTCCGATGGCGGAATTCCGACCTGTAGGAGCATCATGCAAGGCAGTCGAACACAAGTCGACTAAATCAACTGGTGCTCTTAACTTGTACATCTTCGCAAAACCAATCTACTACCACCGAACCCCGACCGATCTTATCGACCAGTGCCTAGATCGTTTCATCCATATGAACTGATCAAGCTTATCAGAGCTGACCAGTAATAGATCCAATCTACTACTGCCACGTATCCAGTATATACGACTGATCTAGATAAAAAAAACTATGCAACATGGCTCTGATACCACTAAAGGGATACGGGTAGGCTACACTAGATGGCAATTCAAAAATTCTACCACGTAAACCAGCATGCCATGCAAGTAAGAGATCATAGATCGTTACCACCAGACGCACAGTGCAGCGGAAGAAGAGTTCGAGCAGCCTGGTCCAACGAAGAGCGCGGAGATGTAGTAGTTGTAGTCGATCATCCAACGTAGTCGATCGTCCTCGCAATTGATCATCTCCTCGCAGTCAATCGTCTCCTCGAGCAACCAATCGAGTTGTAATACCCCGAAATTGAATCGAAAGACTAGAAATGAATTCGGGAGAGAATTTTAAAATAAGGAGAAGGACCAGCTAGAAAATATATTTATCAGCAGTTAGAGAGGGGGATTTCTGCAAAACCCCAGCAACCTGGGCTTGGGCCTTGGCCCAAGAGGGCTTGTGTGGCCGGCCATAAGGGGGGGGGAGGAGCCACCCTCCGCCAAAACCCTAGCCGCCACCCTCCTTCCCCCTTCTCCCACTTGTGGCTGCCACCCCCCATATCCCCCTTGGCCGCCACCTCTTGTGCCTCCTCCCCTGCGTCTCCAGCACCTCCAGTAGCACTTTCTTGAGCGGTTCATCATGGGTAACCTCGATCCCTCAATCGATTGGTGTTTCATTTTCATGATTAGGCATTACCGGTAGCAGATTGATTTTGGCAGTCGGTAGAGATCGTAAGTTTTGGGGTAGTAAACGGTGGAATTTGACCACGACATCTCCTAGAGAATTGTAGGGCTCGTTCTCATCTTTCTATACGTGTAAATATCGCCCAATTCAGAGTTATGGTTTGATAGTTACGTTGATTTCTTTACTGCTATCCAGAGAGTCTAACGAGAATGCGCAGTCGTTTTGCTTATTAGATATGATTTAGTTAGAGGTCGATTCAGAGATTGCACCCAACATGAATGTTGCAGGCAATTCATTAAGCTTACCAGATTGGTAAAGAACTTAAATTTTTGTTAGGCCAATCAAAAGTTATGAATTTTCTTCTACCGCAGTAGTTTCTAACTGACAGATTGTAGATGCGGAATTTCATCTGAGCATTAGGCATAGAAGTTTGCCGAATTGGAACTTTTTGCCAACTAGGTTATTGTAGAAGATTTCGTTATGTTTCCAGAGAGACTAAGATAATGCCTTTCTGAGTTTCGTAACAAAAGTTATGAATGTTTTAATACCACTGTCCAAAGTAACCTTCCTCTAGTCTGTCGTGTAATATGAGTAGAGCTAATATTTAAACCCTGGGTTTTGGGGAGACGGGTTATAGCGGTGCGAGTATTGTCTTCTTTTCATGTCGTTCTTATGTTACTGATTCAATTGTGTAGGAGAAGAGGCTTCAGAATTAGGGGCATCATCCTTGCCTCCCAACTCGTCGTAGCGCGAAAGACAAGTACAATTGAATTGTGTTGATTAATATGTGTTCTCCTGCTTTGATGAACGTGTAATGGATAGTTTTTCTATTTACTTGTCCACCTTCATAATTGATATACCATGGTTCTTTGATATAATGTTTACGTTCATTGCACTCCTTCACTCATGCAACCACTGTTCAAGTTTCACCTGCGGGAGTGGGTAGTGAAGTCCCATCAATCCAACATGGGCAAGCACATTGAAAAATGTATTGACTGATATTTGTTTGAACTGCTTGATGCTCAGGCTATGATTAAGTTATATGGATTGCGAGTAATTCCAATCATTCTTGTTTCTTTTCATGGATGCTAATCCATGCTTCTTAAGATTATATCTTTTATATCCATGAATTCATCCATTCATTCATTCACTGTTCATGTTTCACCCACGTGAGTGGGGTGTAAAGACCCATCATTCCAATATGAGCATGTAAGACCCACCATTCCAATGTGGGCAAATTGGATCCCCGTTATGAAACGTTCTTCATACGGGCCTTGGATCCCTGTATTTTGGTTAATGCGGGCATGAGTGAACATCGACGGGTGTTCACTGGCTATACCGGTATAAGCAGAAGAGGGGGTCATGCATTTCATTCATTCATATGATTTCTGTCATTCCATGTTCTTACTCTATGTTGTGACTGTCATATTCTTATTCATTGTTATTCATACTATTCTGTTGTACTTGCTGAGTCGTGGACTCATTCTTACTGTGTTTATTTGTTTTAGGTAAATAATGAGGACGGTATGCTTGGGAGGGAATAGTCATGGATCACTTCATTCACTTCACATTATTCACTTTTAAATAGATGAACTGGTCATTACCTTTCATTTGAGTTGGATTAGTGATTGCCTAATGATCTTGGTATACTTTATTGATAAATTTATCAAAAATGATTTACTATGATTGGATAATTAGAGTTTTGATATGTTGTTGAATTCTAATTCAATCCATATATATTCATTCTGTTAGCCGTTTTTTTTATGTTATTAGATTCTTGAAATTAATTCATAGTATTGCTTGCTATTAGACTTTAGGTAATATCCTGGCTTCCGTATAGCCAGGGTGTTACACGAGTTCCTCGCCAAGGTCGTGGATCCTCCTTAAGAGCAACATCAATCGAAGTAGCGACTCTATGGTATCCATATGTCCAGGGAAGGAACAACTGTACGCTAGTGTGCTAGCACCAACTCATACAGGAAGGCTCTCTCAAGAAGATGGCGGCTATAGTTTAGAGCAACTCACGTCAACTCGTGTCGTGAGTCTCCTCTGTTACCCATATCTCCCCGTAGCCTCAAGCATCTCCTTATATAATAACCGTGACGGATCCTATCCAAATACGTTTGATGAATCGTATCTATACTAGTTTGTTCCAACCCGTTAAGTGTGTGATTCTGTAGGTTCATGTGTAATCAGTGATGACTCGGAAACTCCTTTTCGATCATGAGTCGTCAGCGGCTCCTACAAGGATATAACGATTCCCAAATATATAGAAATTATATCGGATGAACCTTAATGTAATATGATCTACGACCAGGTCCTTATCACTAACGACCAGCTCATATATCTATACGATCAGTTCAGATTCGGTCTCGACCAGTTCAAAATTCCATGCGACCAGATTTTGACCACATAGTGATTGTGAGAGCTGCCGGGCAATTTAATTTGTAATGCTTAACCTTTCTGTTGGTCCTAGCATCACAAATCAAATTTCCCCGCTCTCGGTGTATATGTACTTCTCATAACAGTAGTATACATACACCTTACAAAAATAAGCATCAACTTCATACATAAGTCATTACATTATCGGGTTTTCATAATTTTACAACATAACTGATACACAATTATTTCATACAAAAGGTAGAGTTTGCAGCCAAAAACACATGCCATAAGATGGCAGAAAACAAAAGCCAACCGGCTGCCCTTACCCACAAGGCAACCAACCGAAAACGTCCAAGCTTAGTCGTCGAGAATGTAGTCAGCCTCACACTCGTTAACCCCTTGGGGGTCAACCTCCTCTGTAGAAAATAAACAGTGCAGTTGAGTACAAAAACGTACTCGCGAGACTTACGATTAACAAATATGTACATAGCTACATGCAAGCTTAATTCAATAGAGATGGTCACGCAGTTTATTTTCAGTGTAAAGCCACATTTAATTTGTAATAATGTCATAGATTGAAGGCAACTTGTTAAAACAGTTTTAAATTGTTCAAATATTAGTAAGACAACAATTATAAGCATAATTAACATCCTAGAGATGACTCCCACATCCACCACATCAATAGCATGAATTACCCATTCGTACCACCCAATCTCAAATTTTATCAAAATGTTATAGTCTAACTCTTGAAAGACCTCTCCAAGCGTGTCCATAATCAAGGACGTGGCTATTCGAATAGTTCAAAAACCTGCAGGGGTGTACAACTTTACCCACATGTTAGACCGCCTTTTTACCAAGCTATAGAGCACACTTCCTTAGATATGACGACCAGGCTAAGTCCTACGAGACATTTTTCCAATATTGTGTATTAACTACGAGTCGCCCGAATGGGTAGAAACCCGGTGCTGCCCTCCAAGGTCTTCCCGTGGCCGACCATTGAACAGAGGAAGAAGGAGAGAGGGGAGCTCTTCGGGAGGTTTAACACCATCTCCCTGAGGGTCTTCAAGGTTAATGAAGAGTCTAATTCGTTGTTTGATACTGTTTGGAGGAAGAATTGATTATTAGGCTTGAAAAGACATGCTATCATAGGATTTTCAGAATCTCTCCAGAATGTTGTGCAGCTGGCTTTGGCCTCTTAGAGGCCGATCTGGAGGTTCTGCCCTCCTAGAGATTTGTAGACACGGTTCTTAGCTTTCCATAACCGTCAAGATCACCAGATTCTGATCTGTGGTTCAAACGTTACGATAGAATCTTTCCTGCTGTCCTGTGAAACCAGACGAAAATTGTCAGTAAAGATGTTTAATAAAATATGACTTGGTTAGGATCAGATTCAGATTTGTCACCCTAAATGATTTCTGTAGATAATTTTATCATATTTCCATATTGATAAAGAACACTCAAATTGGATTTATAGATTAAAAGTTGTGTTATGATCTTTGCTGTTGTTCTGTTCGTCTGGACAGATGTCTGTTAGGCATTTTCACATGCTATTTAGTCAAATGTTTTAGCATAATTAGGAAATCTTGTCATCTAGAGTTTTGTAGTTTTGCTCGTTAAGTTTCATTGGGCACTAGACTCATGTCGTTCCGAGTTCCAGATCATTAGATATGATTTTTTCCGTGCCGCTATCCAGAATCATTTTAGATGGATGAATTGTATGTTTTCAGTTCGGGTGTATTCGTTGTATGGGGTAGTCAGGGGGTTATTGTAGATCATTAGTAGCATTGTCATATCATGTTGTTCTTATTTCGAGTACATAATTGTGTAGGCGGCGAGGCGGCGAGTATAGGAGCACCTTCGTTGCCTCCTAGCACGTCACATCGCGGAAAGCAAGTACAATGTGTTAAGATATATTGATTTCGGTTGAATGTTTGTTGATGTGTTGTTAATGTTATGATCCATGTTCATACTCCATGATATACATTCCGTTCTTAATTGATAATCCATGTGGAAGAAAGTGGTGACATTCATTGCATATGTTTCATTCCATTCATGCGTTGTTCAAGTTCCGTCCACGGGAGTGGAATTGTAAAGACCCATCAACTCCAGTATGGGCATGTAAGACCCACCATTCCAATGTGGGCAAATTTCGGACACCCGTATGAAATGTTCTTCATACGGTGATTGGATCCCCGGACTATGTTAAGTACATGCTTAGGTGAACACCGACGGGTGTGTCACTCGCTATACCGGTATGAGCATGTGTGCAGTCCATTCCTTTCAATGCATCCATTCATTCCATTCATACACATAAGTTTTCAGAGATAAGTTCATAATTCGTATTGAGATTGACTTGTTCATAACATTGTATGATCAATTGTTTACTGTACTTGCTGAGTTTCGACTCAATCTTGTTTTGTTTATTTATTTAGGTGATCGTTGATGATGGCTTTGTTGGGAGGGAGTAGACAAGCACTTTTCGCCCAGTTCACCATATTTTACCTTCAAATAATGAGTTTCGATTATGTCTTCATTTCGTTAATTGAGGAAATGTAATGAATAGAGTTAAGACCGAATGATATTTATCTCCATGTTATGTTGATTTAATTGCTGCTAGTGGTTTGATTTAATTACTCCCTGATTATGCTCAGATGAATTTCGTTTTTATTCCTGCCATGCTACTATTAAAGTTAGTCTCTTTATGCACTTAGAGGAGTTACATTTTAAATTATTTCGTAATATGGTTGTATGTTAGTTATTTAGGTAACATCTTGGCTTCCGAATAGCCAGGGTGTTACAGCCTGGTTCAGTGGGACATGATGTTCGGTCCTTGTTGATTTGAGCACACAATCACACGCCCAAAAATCACACCATCGTCCATATGCCCAAATCTAAATCTTTTTTGTTTGCACTTTTAGTTTTTCTAACTATGATACATACTTGAGTACCCTGACTCAATTTAATTAAAGTGATGATGTACTTGACCATCGCCGAAGCGAGATCCCCAGACTACCGTTCTAAGCATGGCTAAGCGACAACAACTCGTATACTAAATATAAAGTGACTAAATCCCATCCAGCGAGCTCTAAATCACAGCGGATATAAACCTAGGCTCAGTGGTAAAAGATGGATATTTACCTACAGTTCAAGTAACTATTTAGGTAAACTATTGCGAACTGAGAAATAACTTAGGAACATAGCATGCATACATACAATTAAAATTTAAAATATTAACATGCACAATTACTCGGATCAACATGCATCAAAGGAAGACTGCTTGCCTGGCTATAGATAATCTATTTACTGCTGAGGATCACTCTCGTAAGTACTTGAATTATCGAAATCTATCGATCAAGCAAAACAACGAATAAGAACGAATCACACCAAAATAATCAAAACTCAACTTCACCCAATCACGCATACACAGTAGGTAGAGTAAGATTTTACAAGGATTTTAGGTGAAAATTTTAGTCCAAAATGAACTTATTTGGATTTTCTAGGAATGTAATAAGTTCTACTGCACGACGTCCACTACGCCATGGCGAACGACGACCTCACCAACACTTCTACTGCTGCTGTTCCATCTACTGGTTCTGGGTATATCAATCTCTCACTTGTTGTTTGTTTAGTTTTATTATCTGTTGTTATCTTGAACACTGAGATAGGAATACTACTTTCTGTTCTTCTGGAAGTTTGTATGACTATGGTGTTCATGATTATTTATTTTATGAAAAATGCTAGAGTATTGTCCATGATTCATCTAGTATATTTCTGGATTAAAGTAATTCAAAAAATGCTCATATATTCAACAAAACCGGCAACACCCTTAACGATCTAGAGCGCGCACAAGCTAATGGACGGTGCTAGGAACTCACCGTGATGACCCAGAGCCAAGGAGGTGGGTTGAGAAGCGCTGGCGGCGATGACCGACAGCAATGACGAGGCTCTGCCGTGGAGGGGACAACCTGCGAGAAAGAAGATGCAATCAACTTCAGGGGTAGCTCGAGGGAAGTGAGGAGGTGGTTCATGAAGAAGGAATTTGGTCGAGGTAGATTGGAGACCGTGTGGCGACTAGAATTGGGCTCACGGCCAGAGTTGGGGAAGAATCTGGTTGCTGCAGCTCCTGAGGACGAAAGGCCCAATAGCTTTAGGGGAAATACTTCCATATGCCTAGAACACAAGAGGACACAGGATGAAAAGAAAGATCTTCACTGTGATGGCCGGAGCACTGCTGTGCGTCACGGCCGAAAATGGAGGCTTGAGCTCCCGGCCGATTCTCTTAGTGGAAGAAAGAAGAGAGGTAATGTAATGCCTCGGAATCAAATCGGTGGAATTGATAAGAAGTTGGGGAGGAAAATGCATTTTGAAAGAATAGAAATTTCATTATTTGATGGGGTTTTCAGCTATTTCGCGGCAACCTGGGCCTTGGGCCGAAGCCCAAGAGGCCCAAGAGGGGGGCCGGCCAATGGGGGGTGTCCTCCCCCTAACCCTAGCCGCCCCACCCTCTCCCCTCCACTCCCTCCCCCTTGGCCGCCACTCCCATCACCCCTACCCAGCGCCTCCTCTGCCCCTTGAGGTCTCCTCTCCCCTGCAATGGCAGCCCCGGCGATCCCCGGTGTTGTTCCCCAAGAGCCCCTCCGAAGTTGTCTCTTCCTGCCGGCGTCGTCGTCCATTCCTCGTCTTCCCGGTGGCCGGCTCTTGGAGAGGGAAGGGAGGAGAAGGGAGGAAGGCCTTGGTGCAGCGGATCATCGTCATCCTACGAGTCTACAAGGGTAACGAGAGATCAACTTCGCTGTTTGAGTTCATTAGAGTTGAGAATCCGAGTGGATTAGTAGCTTTGTGCTGCCTCTGTTTGTAGATCCATTCTGTCCAGATTGTTGCGTGTCTACTATTGACCTGTTAGAGGCCGATTTAGAGGTTCTCCCCTTCTTTAGAATTGTAGTCGCGACTCTTATCTTTCCATAGCCACCGAGATCACGTGATTCCGCCTTACGGTTTAGGAGATATGAATTTTTAATTGCGAACTGTACTGACTGTCTGTAAACTGAAGACAGTCGTGTTGTCCCTCGGTTTTGATCTAGTTAGGTTCCGATTCAGAACCTCCACCCAAATAGGTTATTGTATCCCTTTAAATTATCTTTCCAAGTTGATAAATATCATCTAAATTGGATCAGTAGATTAAAAGTTACGTCATTTTCTTTACCACTGTTCTGTAATCTGGACAGATTTACATCGATGTTTTCAAGGATTGTTTAGTCCTCTGTTTTGGCCGAATCAGAGAACCCCGACAACTAGAGTTTCATAGTTTCGTGCGTTAAGATTCATTGGGCACTGGTTTCGGGTCATTTCGAATTCCAGATAATGAAATATGCTTTTTCTCGTACCGATAATTAGAAGGGCTGAAATCTGGCTGAATAGTTTATTTTCAATTCGGGTCTGTGCGGTATATTGGGTAGTCAGGAGATATTGTAGAACACCGGTAGCAATGTATTTCGACGTTGGTTTTATTTCGGGAACACTTGTGTAGGCGGTGAGGCATCGCGTGTGGGGACACCTTCATTGCTTGCTAGCGCGTCGCAACGCGAAAGGCAAGTACATTGAATTCTTTACATTGATGAATGATGTGTTTGTGTTCATGCTAATGTTTATATGATTCATGTTTTCAATCAACGAAGTTACACAACATTCATATTCCAGTACAGACAAGTAGTGCATATTAACTTGTGGTGTTTTCAATTGAATGCATGATAATGTGATGTATATGTGTATGTTCTTGCACTTGTTCATGATGTTGATATGTTTCAAATTGATAATTGAGAAAAGATGATGACATTTTTATTACTTGCTTCATTCCATTCATACATGCTTTAATTTCCGTCCACGGGAGTGGAATTTTGAAAGACCCATCAATTCCAGTATGGGCATTTGAAAGACCCATCAATTCCAGTATGGGCATTTGAAAACCCATCAATTCCAGAATGGGTACGTGTGATCCACCATTCCAATGTGGGCCACGTTGGACACCCGTATGAAACGTTATTCATACGGTAACTTTAAGTGAACACCGACGGTGTTACACTCGCTATACGGTATAAGTCGTGATTAGTCCATTCCTTGAGTGCATTCTTTCATTCTATCCATTCATGTATTCATTCCATTCAATCATGTATGTGATGCAAGATTTGTTCATAATTCAATTGAATTGATTTGTCCACTATTTGATTGATTATTCTAATATGGTACTTGCTGAGTTTCGACTCACCCTTGCTTTCAATGTTATTTAGGTGATCCACCACGATGTTGATGATTTTGGGAAGGAGTAGACCAACACGTTGCGCACAGAACATTACTCGATAATTTAATTAATGGTTTCAACTTTGATATTCCTTGATGAGAGATGGACTGTATTAAGTAATGTTTAAACTTGATGTCATGTCGTTCCATGATTCGTTTCTTGATTATTCGCCACTGATGTATTGGCTGCTTTCATCTCGTTATCCTGTTATTGATATTTGGATAGATGCATATTGAATCTTATTCCGTAAATTGTTCATATGTTGTATCCTTAGGTGGCATCTTGGCTTCGAATAGCGTGGTGTTACAGTTGGTATCAGAGCGGGCTTTAGGTCCGTGGTTTATTCAAATATATTAAATTGACACACTGTGCACACTAGGAGGGGTTGGGTAAACTATTGCTTCCGCATTTCGATTGTGGTGGCACGAGTAATGAGTCGTTGTTAAATTGTTTTGTGCTATGATGTGTTAATCCACGATATGATGCGATAACCTCTATCTATGAAATTATTCTATGATTGCCATGAGATGATCCGATATATATATATATATATATATATATATATATATATTATGCGTTTCGTAGCGGACGTCGAGAAGTTGAGTTCGTGGTTGTTGTCCTGGGTTTTGCCAGGCTACACCACTGTTTGTGGTATGAAATTAGAGAAGTTCTTACCTCTGTTCCATAAGCTCTGTGTTGAGCATGAGTTCATTGATGAACTTGTCGCCTTTCTAGAACTGGTATCTGGTTTCCTGGTTGTAGTTTCTGGCAGTTCGTGAATTTCTTTTGAATTTAGAGTTTAAATGAAATAGCAAGCTCCCGTAGGTTTCTGACCGTTCTTTGAACCAGTTAGGGTTCTTTTGATTCTTGTGAAATTTCTGCTCCACGTGGGCATAGTTCCATTACAAGATTTATCTTTTGACAAAAGACCTGTTTTACCCCTGTTGGGAAAATTTAATTCATTCGTTCGTTTGGAATCTCGGTACTGGAAGACTTCTTTTGCAAGTTCTTTATTAAGTGTGTATTGATCTTGCATATTTCTCTAGGGATGCTTTAGTAAGTCGTTCTCTTCCTTGATTTTGAATTTGACAAATTCTTGTCCGGTGGTGATTGATGAATTTCTCTTGGGTTCATGATTCTTGGTAGACGAGTTTAAGTAGGCCTTTAATGGTACTCCGAAAACATTATTGTTTTTCGATTGTTGAATTGCTGTTACTACGAGTGATCTTTGTAAATTGGCAACATTGATATTTCCATGGTTGTTCTTTCCTTCTCATTGGAAAAGAGCGACTCAGTTACTCGTTTGATAATTTGCATAATGAGAGTTCCTGTTGCAAGTTTGTTAACATGAGAAAGCATTGGTTCCATGTATTTCTCTCTGCTTGTTGAAATTTGATATATCTCTTTCCCGAAGAAAAATGTTAAAACCATTTGTCGTGCTGGGTTGTGATTAAGTCGGAGGTTGAAAAAAAATTGTGGGCTACGGGTTTCTATTGGACCCTAGGGGTTTTCAAAATATTTCTTTTCTTTTGACTGCTGAGCTCCCTTTACTACTTGTGAACGTGATTGTTGACAGGATCGTTCTCTTTTTGATAGCCTCATCCTTTTTGTTGATAGAGGTAACTTGGTTATCTGTTGGGCATTTCGGAGAATGGGAATTTTCTTTCACAAAGTTCATTGAAGAAATTTCGACTATGTTCATTTCCTTTGGAATATTTAGAGTGTTGGAGTTTAGAACCTCCCTTTAAAAAAGAAAAGTGTCGCAACCCTTTGTCAGGTTTTGTGTTGTTTTGTGAGGGGTTGTGAGTAAATAATCTATGAGTTCAAGTTAGATTATTAGCGTGATGCATAATTTATCTTGACCGATGTCCTCAGTAGCGTAACTGGTTAGCTAGGTCTACCTAATTTTTCTTGGCTGGCTAATATTGTTGGAATCTTATGCTTTTGCCACATTGAGATTTCTAGCTTTCAAGTCAGTACCTTCTTCTCATTTGAAGTTTGATCTTCTTCTTGTGCGGGTCATGTGACCTCAACTGTGGACTCCACTTATGTTCAATGAGTTCATCGCTTTAATGGTTTTTCCTTGGTTACGTGTTCATTGCGAGTGGTAAGTGATTTCCCAGTTGGTGAAAAGCGTTTTATGTGCCTCTTCTTTTGAGAAGTATTCAACCCATTTTTTCACATGGGTCTTTGAAATATTTTCTAAATGTGGTTGTGAGCTTGATGTTATTACTTGTAGTAAATTGATCGCTTTTTGTGATATCGTTCAAATGAGAATATTTCAGTTTAGCTTTGCGGTACCTTGGAGATCGTGAATCACCGGTTAATCAAATCATTTGGATAACTTAAGGAATTGGATTATCCTATTGCTTCTTAAAGGTTTCGTGTGATTTAGCCGAAAGGCTCTTTGGTTTGAGTCCGCAAAGTGAGATTGCAATCAAAGAAAAAAATTGCCGATCTCTTCGAGACGGTTAACCCATTGCTTTCCGTGAAATCTGTAAAGGGAAATGTTTCGAGTTTTGTGGTGAGATCATTTGGATCCGTGTTTTCTCAAGTAGATGATTTGTTCCGAGCAAATTTGTCTTGTCGAAAGATTTTATTGGTTCTTAATTAGATCTTGTGGTTTGGACTAACGACCTTAGCTTGACCGCTGTGGCAAAGCGTTTCTAGTCAAAGGATTAATTTTAGTGTTAACTAACGAGTGTAGTAGGGAATTTGAGAATTTGAGTCAAGTTTTGTAACTTGTAGTTATTTGAGTCGTTCTAAACTTCTTGCTCTTCCCGCCAAGAGATGTCGAGTTTCAATCACAGTATCTTTCTTTCAGTATCCGTTGTTTTGCTAATCTCTCTTAGGGATGTGTTCCTCAGCTGTGAACTCAATTTCCGCTTTCTAAAGTCACCTTTATCGTAATATTTCTTATGGTTTCTTGCTCGCCGTGATGAGCAACGCTTTTTTCGTGTGTTTAAACTTGTCTTTGTTCGCCTCTTCCTTTTGAGAAAGGATCGCAGCTTTGTGTTGAAGTGTTTACATCGTGTAAGTTTGGCAACCGGGTTGGTGTGGATGATGTACATCGTTTGAACATAATTTGAGAAGGTTTAACTAAGAGATTTAAGCTCTGGTGATATGCGATGAGTTCGAATTTCAAGGTTCAAGAGAAGTTTTATTCCTAAAGAGGAACTAAGAAGAATGATGTTTTCTTGGTTAGTGAAGCGCTTTCTTTAGTCACGCTTGATCTTTGTGTTGTTGATTGATGACTTCCACAGTTTTGGGTTGGCGCTATTTTGGCATGAGTGATTCTTTCCAGTTCCGACGGAGTCAAAGAAATATTTGATTTGGGCATTCGTGTGAATTTCTCCTTTGGCTTTCGTGGTGTTCTTTCGCAAATGTCTTAATTGGAAGTGGAAATTGCTTTCATGATGAATTATCAAATTTAGAATTTAAAATTTTGGTGGAGGGTTAGTATTTTGTGGACGCGATGAGGACTCTCTATTTCCAGTTGGATTATCTTCGTTTCAGAAGGTTGCAAAAATTGGGAAGTTAGCATATCGCGTTGACCGTCTCGGATCCATATGAGAAGCACGTAACGTCTGTTGCGTTCTGGGGACAAGTGAACAGCTGAGCCATTCAAAGTTTGAGATTTAGTTAAAGATGTTGACCAACGTGTAAGGTCTTACCTTCGATCCTCTTCTAATAAGTGAACCCAGAAAGTTCAGGCTGAGCATTAGGTCAGTCGTCGTTTTACATATTTGTGTTGAGGTTTCTCTAGTCCGAGAGAGAGGACACTTGAGAGCTAGAGTCTCGCATGTGCGAGCAGTATCCAGATCTGTTCGATTCAGGTACGTATTTAAGATGATTAATTTTTCCCGCCACATTTCCTTTCTAGTAGATCGTTGCAAAGATTCGAGGTCGAATCCTGTTAAGGGGGGTAGAATGTAATGCCCCGGAATCAAATTGATGGAATTGATAAGAAGTTGGGGAGGAAAATACATTTTGAAAGAATAGAAATTTCATTATTTGAGGGGGTTTTCAGCTATTTCGCGGCAACCTGGGCCTTGGGCCGAAGCCCAAGAGGCCCAAGAGGGGGGCCGGCCAATGGGGGGTGTCCTCCCCCTAACCCTAGCCGCCCCACCCTCTCCCCTCCACTCCCTCCCCCTTGGCCGCCACTCCCATCACCCCTACCCAGCGCCTCCTCTGCCCCTTGAGGTCTCCTCTCCCCTGCAATGGCAGCCCCGGCGATCCCCGGTGTTGTTCCCCAAGAGCCCCTCCGAAGTTGTCTCTTCCTGCCGGCGTCGTCGTCCATTCCTCATCTTCCCGGTGGCCGGCTCTTGGAGAGGGAAGGGAGGAGAAGGGAGGAAGGCCTTGGTGCAGCGGATCGTCGTCATCCTACGAGTCTACAAGGGTAACGAGAGATCCACTTCGCTGTTTGAGTTCATTAGAGTCGAGAATCCGAGTGGATTAGTAGCTTTCTGCTGCCTCTGTTTGTAGATCCATTCTGTCCAGATTGTTGCGTGTCTACTATCGACCTGTTAGAGGCCTATTGGAGGTTCTCCCCTTCTAGAGAATTGTAGTCGCGACTCTTAGCTTTCCATAGCCACCGAGATCACGTGATTCCACCTTACGGTTTATGAGATATGAATTTTTAATTACGAACTGTTCTGTCTGTCTGTAAACTGAAGACAGTCGTGTTGTCCCTCGGTTTTGATCTAGTTAGGGTCAGATTCAGAACCTCCACCCAAATAGGTTATTGTACCCCTTTAAATTATCTTTCCAAGTTGATAAAGATCACCTACATTGGATCAGTAGATTAAAAGTTATGTCATTTTCTTTACCACTGTTCTGTAATCTGGACAGATTTCTATCAGTGTTTTCAGTGACTGTCTAGTCCTCTGTTTTGGCCGAATCAGAGAACCCCGCCAACTAGAGTTTCGTAGTGTCGTGAGTTAAGATTCATTGGGCACTGGTTTCGGGTCATTTCGAATTCCAGATAATTAAATATGCTTTTTCTCGTACCGCTGATCAGAAGGGCTGAAATCTGGCTGAATAGTTTATTTTCAATTCGGGTCTGTGCGGTATATTGGGTAGTCAGGAGATATTGTAGAACACCGGTAGCAATGTATTTCCACGTTGTTATTATTTCGGGAAGACTTGTGTAGGCGGTGAGGCATCGCGTGTGGGGACACCTTCATTGCTTGCTAGCGCAACGCGAAAGGCAAGTACATTGAATTCTTTACATTGATGAATGATGTGTTTGTGTTCATGCTAATGTTTATATGATTCATGTTTTCAATCAACGAAGTTACACAACATTCATATTCCAAAGATGCATAAGTAACGCATATTAACTTGTGGTGTTTTCAATTGAATGCATGATAATGTGATGTATATGTGTATGTTCTTGCACTTGTTCATGATGTTGATATGTTTCAAATTGATAATTGAGAAAAGATGATGACATTCATATTACTTGCTTCATTCCATTCATACATGCTTTAATTTCCGTCCACGGGAGTGGAATTTTAAAAGACCCATCAATTCCAGTATGGGCATTTGAAAGACCCATCAATTCCAAGATGGGCATTTGAAAACCCATCAATTCCAGAATGGGTACGTGTGATCCACTATTCCAATGTGGGCCACGTTGGACACCCGTATGAAACGTTCTTCATACGGTAACTTTAAGTGAACACCGACGGGTGTTAAACTCGCTATACCGGTATAAGCTGTGATAGTCCATTCCTTCAGTGCATTCTTTCATTCCATCCATTCATGTATTCATTCCATTCAATCATGTATGTGATGCAAGATTTGTTCATAATTCAATTGAATTGATTTGTCAACTATTTGATTGATTATTCTAATATGGTACTTGCTGAGTTTCGACTCACCCTTGCTTTCAATGTTATTTAGGTGATCCACCCTGATGTTGATGATTTTGGGAAGGGAGTAGACAAACACATTGCACACAGAACATTACTCGATAATTTCATTAATGGTTTCTGTCGGTGTATTAGAACCGATCTTACGTAAAGATTATTTGATTCGGGGGGTCTCCTAGAGATGAAATCACGCAGAGTGGTTGACACGGGATGTTTAGACAGGTTCAGGCCTTCTCCGGGGAGAATAACAACCCTTCTCCTGTGTGTGTATGGTATTGACTGTATTCTCGATGATCAAGCAAATGAGATCTGCGGAGAGACGGTCGAATTTGCAGGAAAAGCATGCTTGATCCCACCCTCTCTGGAGTTACCCTGAGAGAGAGGATCACCAGATGTTGGTGGAGTCCTGAAGTGGTGGCTCTCAGAACTTGTCTCACCAGGTCGGACCGCCTTAGGGGGACTTGGACACTTGGAGGAAAAACTCTCGTCGTGTCGTAAATCCTCCTGGGTGCGGTTCTGGTCGGATTGACCCTTGTCCTTTGAGGGAATTGGCTCCTCTGTTGGACGTATTGTTGTGGGGGATAAGGATCCCTCCTCAACTCCATTGATGGGATGGTTTGCTGGAGAATGATCTCCAGAGGCAACATCACCATCAGCGGATGCATCACTCGGCTCAGAGTCGAAACCGGCATCCATGTCGACGTCTCACAGACCGCCAAGTCAAACCAGTTCTCCTCGCTCCATTCTCCGCCATGATTGCATGAGATTTGGAAAAGAGAGTATGTTGACAAGAGATTACCGAAGATCCCCACTGACGGCGCCAACCGTCGGTGTATTAGAACCGATCTTACGAAAGATTATTTGATTGGGGTCTCCTAGAGATGAAATCATGCAGAGTGGTTGACACGGGATGTTTAGACAGGTTCAGGCCTTCTCCGGGGAGAATAACAACCCTACTCCTGTGTGTGTA
Organism: Hsuehochloa calcarea; assembly: GCA_036346395.1. NCBI lineage: Eukaryota > Viridiplantae > Streptophyta > Magnoliopsida > Poales > Poaceae > Hsuehochloa > Hsuehochloa calcarea. Next base: position 16,079,551 of record CM070607.1, read on the forward strand.
TGGTATTGTAACACCCTGACCCAAAATCGGCTCAATGCCCAGCCCACCGTGGGGCGGACCCGCCACACATAGCACCTCACTTACACTTTTCGTCCTCGCTTCATGTAAAAGGGTTAACCCGGAGGTGCTACGTTTGGATCCAACAGGCATTATATACTACTACAACTCACTTGAGACAAGCAATGTGGGACTAATCCCACCACACAACTCCTCATGGGCCACACTACGAGCAGGCCGGGGTATTACAGGTATTGACTGTATTCTCGATGATTAAGCAAGAAACTAAGACTATTACAGAGAACAGTACTTGTGTTTCTTCTTGACTCGCTCTATTTCGCCCTGATTGGCTGTGTGTTTTCGCCTCGATTGGCTGTGTCCCTCCCCCTTGTCCCTCTGATTGATGCCCTTATATAGTCGTGAAGGAGTAGCCGTTTTGTCCTGCGGAAGAGGCGCCTAATTAATCCAGTAATGGGCGCATGATGGCAGTAATTACCGGCGCATTGGTTTCTTCACGCCGTCTGGCAGTTATCTTCCAGAGGTAATGGGGTATTCAAGCACCATTACTACGCGGAATAATAGTGCGTGTGGACCGTTCGGATTCCTTAATCAATTGGACCCACTCGCCTGTAGGTTTGATTATAAGGTGGTCGTGGTTTACTTGGTCGTAGTAGGACTTACGACTGGGTATAAGTCGTAGTAGAGCTTACGATCGGGCAATAGTCGAGAAGGACTTACGATCGGGTAATGGTCGAGAAGGACTTACGACCGGTAGTGGTCGAGAAGGACTTACGACCATGACATAGTCGTAGTAAGACTTACGACTATGGGGGTGATTGTAGAAGATCTTACAATCACTTGGTAGGCCTCCCCCTTATAAATATAAGGGGTACTTCTGGGGACTATGTGACATCATATTTACCCATAATAAGAATTATAGATAAAAGATAAAATAAGGATTATTAGATCCTCGTCATCTAGCCACCCAGCTTCAAGTGAAAGTAACTTGCTTGGTGAAGGATTTGCAAATGGACTTACGACTATGAAAATGTCGTAGAACCATGGTCGAAGGAAAAACTCTTCGACATTTGAGTGCTACTTTGACCAGGAATTTACTTGGCCAGAAAGGTTGCTTACGATTATCAACTAATCGTAAAAACCCTCGATCGTGAGGTGGTCATAGTAGGGCAACTCGAGAAAAACCCTTTCCGATTGTTACTCATTCGACCGTAAAGACGTTGGTCAAGAAAGTAATTTCGCTTGAGGTGACAAACGAACCTAATTTTCTCGAGCACTATCCGGGAATTGCAAACGACTCCCATAGATCTGTCGATGAGACGGTTCCAGAAGCGGTTACAATCGTGAAGATTGCTTACGACTATCAGAAAGTCGTAAAAACCCCTACAACTGTGAAGTGGTCGCAGTAGGGGAATCGGAGAAAAAGCCTTCGATTGATACTTCCTTCGACCGTAAAGACTTGGTCAAGAAAGTAATTTCGCTTGGGGTGACAATACACACCTAATTTTCTCGAGCGGACCATCGGGAATTGCAACCGACTCTCACGGACTGTCAGATGAGGCGGTTTCGGCGGTGCAACCAACTCCCATAGACCTATAGGCGAGGCGGTTTCGAAGCGGTGGCAATCGTGCGGTTATAAAACTCACCAGAGTTAGACTTGGATTTTACCTTTTCCTCAAATCGCTCCATTGTTCTTCGAGCTCTTGCTTTCTCCGTCTCGACTAGGTTTCATCTTCTCCGCCAACCCAATCAAAAACTTCTTGTTTACGGCGAAATGGCCAAGAGAGTTTCCGAATGGGAAGAATCGGAGATGGATGCGGCTAAGATCAAAATCTTGGTCGACGTGGGAAGATTCCGAGAAGGCTCGTGAAGTGGATTCAAAGCTATTGGGCAAAGATCGCCATCGGGGAAAATGGGCAAATCCGTCTTCCAAGCGTGACAGAGTGCGGTCTCCGACTGCCTTTTCACCCCTTTCTTACAGTGGTACTCGAGCACTTTGGGGTGGAATTGGTAAACTTAGGTCCTAATTCCATTACCATGTTGAGTGTCTTCGTGTACCTGTGCGAGGCGTACCTGGAGATTCCAGCGGATCTCGAGTTGTTCCAATATTATTATGGGATGGCTCCACAAACCGGAATCGCCGGAAGCTGCGGTATGAAGCTCCACGACTCGAAGTCGAAGGAGTATATTCAGAGTTTCACCCGGTCTTCGTGGCCGGGATGGAGGAAGAGGTGGTTTTACTGGAAAGTCACCTCTGAAGATAGCCTCTCTTTTGCGGGGAGGGCTGCCGAAAAGAAATCTTCATGGGATTCGACTCCTGAAGATATCAGCCGGATTGCCCCCTATATTCAAGCCATCAAGGACTTGAAAGAAGAGGGGCTGACCGGATGGCATGTGGTAAAAGATTTTATCACGCGCCGAATTAGTCCCTGGAAGAAACGAGCATCTCCTATGTGGAGATACTCGGGGAGAGGAGACCCAACCAGAGACTACGAGGAGGGTAAGTAACTGTCGACTTAGCTCTCGGTTTGGTCCTTCTCAACATTGTCTAATATTCTTATCTATTTACACAGATCTTTCACAGGCCGAGGTTGACTCTAGAGTCAGACTCATCTGTGAGAAATCTCCGTCACTTCGAGTGGCGGTTCCTCGAATCATTGTGGCTTTGTCCGCATATGAAAAGATAGAGCGCCTAAAGGTAATCAAAAAATTGATTCTTTCTTTAGGACTTTATAGTCGTAGAAGATACTTACGACTAATGGTGATCGTAGAATATCTTACGATCAAGAAAATGTCGTAGAAAAACTTACGACTTGGCACTGATCGTAGAAAAACTTACGACTGATCAGTGATTCTTCTTTTTCTGTTTTGCTTTACAGAAAGTAGGCATGGAAAATCGTCAGGACGACGAGGAAGTCGTTTTGATGACTATTGGCGCAGGGTTGTCGAAAGACAGAGGCTCGGCTCCTCCATCTAAGAGACGTCGACTTGCAAGATCTGCCGACAAGGGAAGCTCGAGCTCTGGTCTTTCGACCAGACCCTCTATAAAGCCTGCGGCAGCCGTAGCCATAACTGAAGCCGAGGATGCAGCTATCGAAGCCAAGGAGGTTGAAGCAGCTGAATCTCTTAAGCGCGAACCTCGCAAGGCTAAGGTACCCTTCTATTATGACAAGGAATCTTTCGCAGTTGCTGCCACTCCTAGTTTTGTTGTTTAATCGAAAAGGAGAACTGAAAGATTTTATGTCTTTATGAAGGACGATCTTGCAAAGACATCCCGCAGCTTGAGGGCGATCTTGCTCTTGGAATGGTCGAGACTGATCTCGGCCATCCAGAGAACCAGGAGACCAGAGCCCATGTTCCTGTTCAAACTCTACGACCAGACGTGGTCGTAGCTGGGCCAATTATTAAACTTCGACCAAACGTTGTCGTGGAGAAGAAGAGGTCCTCCGTTGGGAGGATTGCTCCAAAATTCCTGGTTAAGACCAGGGTGCAGAGGTATGTGAAGTGTACTAAAGTGTAATAACAACATTTACCTTTTTCCTTTTCACAAGCTGATTTGCTTTTCTTTATTTTTAGTCCGACTCCTTCAGCCCCCAGGGATGCTTCCGTTGAGAAGCCCATTGCCACCCCTTTAGTCACTGGAGAGGTAACAATGGAGGTGGTCGAAGGATCACCCTTGGCCCAGGTGGCCGATGAAATCGATACTCCCAGAGCGATTCCTACATCCGCTGAGGTTGTAGCTACGACCATTGAAGCAATGGTGGATGTTGAAGTGGCGGTGCGACTCATCGAGGTCTTAGAAACAACAGGGGCAGCTGTGGAAGCCTCTGGTCAAGGTGGTGACCAGCTTGTGCACCATTCTGGGAAGGAAATTGTAGCAGGCGCTCCTTCCCCTATCCAAAGAGAAGTTACAGAATCAGAAGAAGAAGAATACTTCAACTTCTGTGGTGACTTCTTTGGACCTGCCTCCGTCATAGGATCTTCTGCTTTCAGATCTCGCGACCGAGTCCCACATCCCAAAGATATTCCCAACAGGGGGAATACCTTCGATAATGAGCGCCTTGAGAAGGTCTGGTGGGATCAAGTCGCGAGGGTTGACAAGCTGCAGAACCCTGAGATGGCGTACTCGACCTTTGCTAGGTCGACAATGAATGTAAGTATTTTTGGGATACTTATGTGCATGGTTTTCCTTTTTTTCTAACTATCTTCTTCTTGCAGAAAGCTCTGGAGCAAATTGCTGTTGTCGGTGAGTACCATCGACAACTTTTAGAGCTAAGACAGGAGAAAGAAGTACTCTGTGCAGAGGCAGAGAGATGGTAAGTCACTATTATTCATAGTCATTTTCGACTTGACTACTCGTATAGTGTTTCATGAGAATAGTCATGGAAAAAACTCATGACAAAGTACTGGTCGTAAAGAGCTTTTGACTACTTACGACCAGTTGGTGGTCGTAGAAAGACTTACGACCATGACATAGTCGTAGAAAAACTTACGACTAGGTCGGTGGTTGTAGAAGCACTTACAACCAATCAGCTGATGTTTATTATCCATTTTTGTTCTTTGTAGGCTGAAAAGTGACACGAAGACCTTAGCTGACTCACTCGACTATGAAAAAGAGGAGTCAAGAAAGCTAAGGGAGGAAGTAATAGTTCTCTCGGATAGACTTCGAGAGGCCGTCTCTGCATCTAGAAGATTGCAGGAAAAAAATAAACAGTAAGTGTTGAACTTAAGACTGCTTTTGATTTTGACCTTTACCTAACTCTTATTTCTTTTCCAGAAAAAGAAGATGAGATGAGGAAGCTCCGGACCGAAGTTCAAGAAAAGGCTTTGGTTATTCAGGAGTTTTCTCACATTACCAAGGATAAGGATTAGGAGCTCGAGGGTCTGAGAACTCGAGTAACAGGTAAGCAATTCTTTACCTGTTGTCCTTTTCGAGTATTTTCCCTTTTCTAATGCTAATTTCTTATTCAGAAATTGCTGCCGAATTGAGAAGCCTCGAGGCTGAAATCCAAGAGAAGACCTTGATCTATAATGAGTCCGTCCGCATTGCTAAGATGAATGCAGAGGACATCAGAGCATGGGAGAAAAAGCACGCTGAAACCGTTGCTTCCCATCAAGAAGAGGTCAAGAAATTGGATTCTCAACTAGTAGGTAAGAAATGCTTTTACCTACAATTATCTTTGTGTTATCTTCCTCTAGAAGTTTATTTTTGTTTGACCGGTTTTATTCTTTTCAGAACAAGTGGTCGAAAACAAGAAACTTCGCGAGGCTTCGACTCGTACCCAACAGGAGATGGAGTCGATGAATACTAGTCTTCAAGGCAACATCATACTCCTGAACAATGTACTTGGTGAGCTACATTCTGAGGGAAAAACTCATCGAGAAGATACTGTAGCTACTCACATAAGTACCATTGGGGAACAAGTCGAAAACTTGCAAGAAATGGTGACCACTCTGAAGGCTAATCAAGCTGAATCAATAAGGGAGGCAGTCGAAGCCGCAGTAAGTTACGCTTTGGCAAAACTTAAAACTCAAGACCCCCACCTTAACGTGCAACCAATTGAAGCCGAGTTCGATTGCCCTGAATCAGAGGCAAATCGTCTGATTGAGGAAATACAATCGGTTGGCAAAAAGGTATGAGGAAATGCAAACTAGGCACTCCCTTCGAGTAATCTTGTAACTACTTTGTGAGGAAGACAGTTTCTGTTGACGAGTAATATATGATCCAACTTGTTTCCTGAAAATCATCTTGTCGAGTAGTTAGTAACTCAAAAGATAATAGACGAATAAAAAACCAAGGACTGAAGTTAAATTAATAACTTTATCCTAGGCCATCTTGCTTCCTGAAAATCATCTTGTCGAGTAGTTAGTAACTCAAAAGATAATAAACGAATGAAAGACTAAGAATTGAAGTCAAATTAAAACTTTATCCTAGCTCCTCGACTATTTGCTTAGCTTGTTTAGACAATCTAAGTAAATAGTGTTTGAAATGGGTTTTTCAAAATGAGAGAGGTTTGTTTAACTTATAGTTTTTGTAATGGTTGTCAAGCACTTGGTCGAAAGAGTAGAAACGCTCGACACTAGGAAGTTCCTTCTAGTTGGCGGTGACCACGTCTGAGAGGAAAGGCTTCGACTAGGTGATGTTACCACCTCCGACTAGTTTAATCGAACCAGAACAAAGAACTTGAGTTAAGCAAACGCCTTAGAGGACTTTAATAATTCGTTCGCCCTTTTTAGTGGACTCGATAAGTTTTTTCCAAAGAGCAAAGTGGGAGACTGAGCAACGCTAGGAAGTTCCTTCTAGTGGGCAGGACCACGTGCAGAGAGGAAAGGCTTCGACTAGGTGTATCTCTTCCTTCGACCAGTTAAAACGAAACGAGTACACCAAAGGTGGTCGAATAAATATAAGAAAGTGCACTCTACTTAGAATATTTTTCGAAATTACTGAAAAAAAAACTAAGATGGGAAGAGTTGGCTTTGAGAACATTTCGACTAGATAGAACCTGAGCTTTCTGTATTGGCAGCAAAAGTGAGCAACGAGTCGATGCTAGGAAGTTCCTTCTAGTGGGCAGGACCACACGCAGAGAGGAGAGACTTCGACTAGATGATGTTACTTGCCTTTTGACCAGTGTAAAGAGAACTGGGCATTTTTGGATCTTAGTCGAAATAATATAAAAGCACTACTCAAAAATAAGACAAAAGAGGTAGAAGGAACCTGGATTTTTATTGCCTGAGAGGTTGGTCACACATAGAATTTGCGTAACTGGTCGATGTTCCAAGAATTTGAGAGAACCTGTCCGTCTTCCATTGCTAGTCATACCGACCCTGGCCGAGTTACTTCGACCACTGTGTAAGGACCTTCCCACTTGGGAGAAAGTTTATTCCGATTAGACTTGGATTGGCATAGCCTCAATACCAAGTCACCTACAAAGAAGGTCGCGAGGTTGGACCTACGATCATAGTATTCACGCAGGCTTGTTGGTAGACTGCCGAACGGATTAAGGCTAGGTTTCTCCTTTCTTCGAGTAGGTTAATGTCATCTGCTCGAAGTTGTTTCTGGTCTGAGTTGTTGAAGGTTTCAACTCGTGTCGATCGCAATTTTAGCTCCGGAGGAAGCATGGCTTCGGCTCCGAACACTAGAAAGAATGGAGTTTCTCCTGTCACTCGACTAGTGGTCGTACGAACTGCCCATAATACGGAAGGTAATTCTTGTACCCAAGCCCCGAGCGCTAACAAGTCGGGTCAAGACTGGGTTTAATTCCTCGCATTATCTGGCCGTTAGCACGTTCGACCGCCCCGTTGCTTTGGGGATTTGCAACAGAAGCATAGCATAACTTAGTACCCAACTCGTCGCAAAATTCCTGAAATTTTGCACTTGCGAATTGTTTACCATTATCTGTAATTATCCGACTCGGAACTCCAAATCGGCTAATTACGCATCTCATCATGAACCTTTTTGCTTCGTTGTTATCCGATTCATGTGTTTGGCCGATCCACTTTGTGAACGTGTCAATGGCCACAAAAAGGAATTCGAAACTTCCTGGAGCTTTGGGAAACGGTCCTAGGATATCGAGACCCCAGGTCGCAAAAGGCCAAGAAAGAGGTATTGTCTGTAATGCTTGAGCTGGTTGGTGTATCTGTCTACCATGAAACTGGCATTGGACACACTTTTGAACCACCTCTTTGGCATCGTACAGAGCTGTAGGCCAGTAGAAACCTTGTCGAATGGCTTTACCAACCAACGTTCTGTAGGAAGCATGCGTTCCACAGATGCTACTGTGTATATCATGAAGGAGTGTTATTCCTTCGTTTTGCGGAATGCATCGTGTTGGACCGAAAAGGCGACTAGAGGGGGGGGGTGAATAGGAGCACGCTCACTTTTTCCCAAATAATGAATTCAACACAATTTCACTCCAATAGCTATGATGAAGCTATGAAGATCAATATACCAGTACAGCGGAAGACTAGTATTGAATCCAATTAAATCCCCTAAGCAAAATAACAAAATCAACTAAGATTGCAAAATCACAAACCACGGGCGGTCTGACCTCTGGACCCAGTCGGTTGGACCGATTCTCGGGCGGTCCGATCAGTTGGCGTTGTTTGGCGGTCGGACCGCTCCAAAATCGGATCGACCGGTGATGATGGCGATCCGACCGGCCGACTCCAGAACCGATCTGCAACAGTAAAATCAGCCCGATGACGAAGTTGCAGTTAGGTCAAAATTTTGATTCTCAACTCCAATCTTTACAAAACTTTGCACACACCTTCTCTATGCTATTGAGGACCTATTCCAATCGAATATTATGATAATTCTTGGAAAGATCTTGAGCAATTGCCAAATGAATAACAGAAGGTCTAAAACCGGGTAAGAACGAAAACTTGATCCTAATGCTTGTTCGTGAGAGATTCATGATCAAAAAGATGCTAGATAGATTCACACATATCACAGCAAGCTAATTCACGTGAAAGAATCAATCACAAACTCACGGATCAAAGAAAGCCCTAAAATTACTGAGAGACCATGTGAGAGGTCCTCCACTCTGAGTGATGAGTATTTGACAAGTGTGTCGATTAGATTGAGAGTTGAGGTTTTCAGTTTGGACTGCTTACGGTCGAGTCGGAAATCGGAACTACATTGTGTATGGAGCGGAAGTTCCGATTAATCTGAATCACCGGTGTTGGAAAAAGGAACTTCCGATTTACAGGTTTTGGTTTTGGTGAAGAGAATCGAACTTCCGCACATGGGGTAGCGGAGTGTCCGATATCTTCGTATTGAGATTCCTCCGAGACGAAAATCGGAATATAATTTTTGGCGCGCGGATGTTAGAAGATCGGAAGTTCCGCGATGGTAAGCACGGAACTTCCGATAATTCTAACAAGTGCGGATGTTCCGGAAATCGGAACTTCGCGTGGTAAGTCGGAACTTCCGATTGTGTCGAGAATCGTGCGAGAAGGTTGAATTGTGATTTTGATTTTGTATGAGTTTGAGTCTTTTACAAATATTGATGCTATGATATTGTGCAATGCTATGTGATGTGTTTTTGCTGTGTTGATTGCGCAGGCATCAAGATGGAGTCGTGGCGAGACACGTGGACCGGACTAAGCGCGAGGCGTTGAGGTCAAAAGCGGTCGGGATGTGTCGAAGGCGGCGTGAATCTTGAAGCGGTTGCGAGTCGTGCACAACAAGGTGTACGGAGGCTTCGGTAAGGTGCGCAAGGGCGAAAGGGTCTTTTCATAAGCGGCAAAAGTGGAGGCGGTTCCGTTCGGGTGTAGCGGGCTTAATGGGTTGGAGGCCCATTAGCAGAGGCTATAAATAGGGGAGAACCCTGGGGTTAGGGTTAGACCTTTTGATAGAAAATTAGGGTTAGCTCTAGAAAAGGGTGTGTGTTACCTTTTTGAGAGTTTGTTGAGTTGAGAGAGAATGAACTGAAAATCTTGTAATCATTCCTCTGTATTTCCTTTGTAATCTTTTGATTTCTATTAATGAATCTCTGAGGTTTTGATTACTTGCTTATGCCTTTCTCTATTCTCTTTCTCGTTTATATTGAATGTTTAGGGTTTTGATGTATCTTTTGATTCGTCTTATGAAACAGCATGAAACTTGATATCTAGAGTCGTTTTGCTATTACTAATGCATTCTCAAAGTTTCATGAGCTAAGAATCTGAGAATCTCTCTTATCGTGAGTTTTTGTCTTTTTGCCCCTTCTTCAAGAAATCCGTTTTTGGTTCGATTATTGAATCTTTGGTTGCGATTCTTCTCCATAAGGTCAAGATGAGGTTTAGGATGATGTCCTGTAAAACTTGACCTGAGAAGAGCACTCAAGATTAAGTAGTTTGGATTTTGGGCAAAAACCGAGCGCTCGTTCTTGATCGGGATAATCGAGCTTAGATTGTATGCGTGGAAGTACCGCAAGCGGAACTTCCGCGATATACACTGCGGAACTACCGCAAGCGGAACTTCCGCAATCTATTGACCGGAACTTCCGATTTCCAGAAGAACAGCCTGAAACTTGTTTTTGTTATTTGATCTTGCTTCATTTACCTTCTTTAGATCTTCAGAGATATTTGTAGGCTGATTTTGAATACATTGAAGGGGAGTATTATTTTTGTTAAAAAGCACCATTCACCCCCCCTCTGCTGCCATTTCGGTCCTTCAATTGGTATCGAGCGGTTAGCTCTTCTTGATAGATCTTAACCGGTCGGTTGAGCCATGGCAAGCGGACAAGTATTCCACCAAGCCTCCGGTTTTGATGGTCAGATTACCCTTCCGGAAGAGCCGAATGGAAACTTACATCCGTGCTCGGGGTATGCCATCCGAGAAAGGTGAAGGTTAGATTTGTTGTTCCTGCCGATGAGAACATCAATGCTGGAAACATGGCCGATGTTGAGGCAAATGCTAAGGCAAGGAACATAATCATTCAGGGTTTAAGCGGAAGTGAGTTTGATCGTATTTCTCATTTGATTTACGCTTATGACATCCGGGTGACCTCGATGCATACCATGAGGGCACCACTCGATTAAGACGGTTCGACAAGACCGGTTCAAGCGTGAATACAGAAATTTGAAATGCTTGTCTTTGGTGAATCTTTAGACGAGTGCTTTTCGGCGTTTTCACAAGATCTTGAGCAACCTCCGACCGGTCGGTCTTAATAACCCCGACTCGGATAACGCTCAACGATGCTTTACGCACTTGATCTTCGTGTTTGGGAGATGAAAGTGACTACCATCAAAGATAGCACGGACTCTCGACCTCGACTCTTGATGCGCTTTACGCGCCTCAAGACTCACGAGATTGACATTGTCTCTCGAAGGTCGAAGTCACAGTCGATGGCTTTAGTCACTGATCCCACTTCTGGATCTTCTTCTGAGTCGATACGTGGGTTCTCCCTAGCTGCTCTCTGTGACATAACTGATGATCAGTTAGAGCAGCTTGAGGATGAACAGCTAGCCCTCCTAGCTCGGAAGTTTTCTCATGCTTACAAGAGGAGGAGGGATGGTAAAAGAGGAGGTCCTGTGATTTGTTTTGAGTGTGGTGGCCCCAACCACATCCGAGCAACCGTCCCAAGCTTGGGAAGGGCAAAGGTGACTATGGCGGTCCAAGCAAGAACGACTACATCGACAAGAACCGCAACACGAAGCCCTCAGCACCTGATCAAGGCAAGAAGAAGTTCCGCAACTTTGGGAAGGCAAAGAAGCTGTTCCATCGCGTCCTCACCGCCCTCGACGAACTGGACACCAGCGAGGTGGAGGGGTGGAGCGACGATGATGGGAAGGACGATCATGATCCCAAGGACGACGGCAACTTCTCCGGCATGTGCTTCATGGCCCTCGGGGCGAATCGAGCGACAATGAGTGTATCTCGACTCCGATGAGGTTAGTCCCACTTATGACCAGCTTAATGATGCTTTTCTTAAGCTAGGTAGATTTCATGCTAAGTCTAGGGCTAAGTGTTCTGTGTTGGAGAAGGAAGTAGCTAGACTATCACGGGAGCTTACTTTACTTACATCTGCTCCCTCCCGTGATGATTGTGACACTTGCTGTGCTTTGCTTGATGACATGGAAAAACTAAGGACCTTGCATGATAGTGTGTCCTCTGAACTTGACATGATTAAGGTAGAGAACATTAGTCTTCTTGCTGAATTAGAGATGAGTAGGGTAGCACCTCCTTCATCCACTACTATTGAGGCTACTGCTTGCACCTCATGTGAGGTTAAGGACAATTCGTTTAGAGGTCTTTATACCATGTTACTTGATCTGCCTGAAACTTGTGAAAATTGTAATAATCTCAAGATGAACCTAAAACGGGCAGATCACAAAATTGCTGAATTCCAAGCTGCGCTACTAGAGCCTATTGTTTCTTGTTTAAACTGTCCTAAGTTAATCAATAACTAGAATCAGATCTCAAGCGGTTTCAAGAAATGATTGATCACGAGAATAAATTGGCTCAAGATGCTTCTAAGGATCTTGTTAGCTCACCATGCAAGCAATGTAATAAACTAAAATGTGATTTGATTGCTTTGGATGAAAAATGTGAAGCTAACTAAGGATCTTCTAGAGACACAATCATCCGCTTGTATTGTGTGTCTTTGGGAAGAAGTCTAAGGGTTTGGTAGAGACGCCTAGCAACGTGAACCAATGTTAGCAGAGGATTCGTTTCAAAGTCCGTTGTGCGTGCACAAGCAAATCTTTCCTCTGTTGTTGGTTCTTCTTACGCTCCCTTACCTTCTCATTGCCTTCCTTCTTCCTCGCTCTTCTTGCACCTCTCTCTTTGGGAGTGTCAAGATCTTATGAACACTCGAGAGGTTTGTAGGAGGCAAGAAGAAGCTCAATCTCATTCTAGACAAATCTAAAATTTGCGATTTAATCGTGGTCTAGGATATGATATCCAGGAGGATATGAGGAAGCATCCACCGTCGTGCTCAAAACCATAGCACTGTGTGTGATCAAAACTAAGCCCGGGATCGAGAAAGTAAATTTTAAGTCGGTGGGTTTTGTTCAAAGGATTTCGACAGACAAGGTGATTCCACTGCAGCTTGCCTCTCGTAAGGCGAAGTATCATTGCACCTTCACGTAAAGATGGACATTTAGTTGATCATTGCTTCAGCGCCAAGATCGCGCGTAGAGACCGTGTTGAGTCTCTTAGGCACATTCAGGGTCAGCCCCAGATCTTGAGTGCACCTAAGACCAACACGAGGTCTAGGTTTGTTCCATCTGATGATTTTGGGCAGCATCGAGGACTTGGTTTTTCTGAGTTTTCTGAGTTTCGTCCTCATGCTCCCGTTGGTCGTAACTTCCGCCGCCCCGAGGGTAGATCTCGTTTTCCTTTCGAGATAGCTACGCGGTGAGATCAAAGATGTTATCGCACTTCGACTCGCTTCTTTCATAGCAATCGGATCCGAGAACAGTCGAGATCTTTGACTTGTTGAGTGACAGAGAGCGTAGGGTAGATAGAGGTCAGTCTTGCTTGACTACTTCATCTGTTCGTCGTGTTACTCAGTATTGGGTGCCAAAATCACTGCTGATTCACCCCAAGATCGAGACTTTACTCTTGACTCGTGGTCCGAATTTGGGAAGGGAAAGGTCGGATTGTAGACTCGGTTGTTCACATCATATGACCGTGAGTCTCGTTGGTTTTCTTCCCTAGCCCGCGCTCCAGGTGATGAGACGATCACCTTCGGAGATGCTTCATTTGGGCGCGTCATCGCTAAAGGTACTGTGAGCATTAATGATTCTTTTATTTTAAAAGATGTTGCCTTAGTAAGTAAGCTGCGAGATAATCTGCTTTGGGCCTCTCACCACCGATGACGGTTTCGAGGTGAGCTTTAAGAAAAACAATTGCAAAATTCTTGATTCTTGGGTAGTCTAGTTTATGGATTTCTCGGTATGGGAGGATCTTTCGTGCTGATTTTTCCGGATCTTCCGTGATCCTCTCCGATGTTTAATTGCTTCAATCCCGTGATTTGACTTTTCTCGCATAGGAGACTTGGTCATATAAGATTTGATCATCCGACCGAGTTAGCGGCCACGATCTCATTCGTGGTTTGCCGAAACTCAAAATGGTCAAGGATCTTGTTTGTGCTCCTTGCCGGCACGGCAAAATGGTTGCCGCTTCACATCCTCCAGTTACAGTGACTATGACAGATGCACCAGGTCAACTGCTCCATATGGACACAGTAGGACCAGCTAGAGTGCAGTCAGTAGGAGGGAAGTGGTACGTACTTGTCGTGGTCGATGACCTCTCGAGGTATTCTTGGGTGTTTTCTTAGCCTCAAGGATGAGACGTTTACTCTTTTCGTGGTCTTTTAGTAGGCTTTCTGTTGAGCTCCCAGGTGCATTACGAGCAATTCGCACTGATAATGGCACCGAGTTCAAGAATTCCTACTTTGAGAGTTTTTGTGGTGAGACAGGTGTAGAGCACCAGTTCTCGTCTCCATACGTCCCTCAACAAAATGGCGTTGTGGAGAGGAAGAACCGTACCTTGGTCGAGATGGCTGTGACGATGCTTGATGAGTACTCTACACCTAGGAAGTTTTGGGTCAAGCAATTGCTACCGCTTGTCATGTTTATAATGAGTTTTCTTCTGCACTCTTGCATCGCACTTCTTATGAGTTGAGATATGGGCGAAACCCAGCGTCTCGCATTTTCGTGTGTTTGGTTGCAAGTGTTTTATTCTGAAGTCTGGGAACCTAGATAAGTTCGAGTCACGATCTTGTGATGGGATCTTTCTGGGTTACTCGACTTCTTCTCGTGCCTATAGAGTCTGGAACTGCGAGTCTAGTAAGTTGTTAGAGACTCAGGAGGTGACCTTCGATGAGGCCACCGGGACTAGGCCCGATATCTCGAGTTCTTTAGAGCGAACCGAGTCCATCTTTGTGGACGAAGATGAAGACGGAGATGATGGTTGTATACCGATCCAGCTTCTTCCTCCTCCTCTTGAGGTGCCTTCTTCCACCGCACCTCGAGGAGATCAGCCCTTACCTTCTGCTTCTTCTGAAGCTAGTGGCTCTGTCCCTATCTCATCTGCTAATGAGGTAGAGGCCACTTCTTCATCTCACCCTGGACCTCCAAGACACATTCAAAAGGACCATCCTTTGAGCGGATCATTGGAGACCTTTTGAGCGTGTCACACGCTCTAAGGCTGGTTTGTCTCTCTTGTCTCCATTCTCGCCTTAGTCGCCTCATTTGAGCCCAAAGACGCTTGTCATGCTCTATCCGACGAGTCTGGACAAACGCTATGCATGAGGAGTTGGAAAACTTTGAAAGAAACAAGGTCTCGATCTCTTGTTGAGCCCCCTCAAGGTCACAATATCATTGGGACCAAATGGGTGTTCAAGAACAAGCAAAGTGAAGATGGGTTAGTCATTCAAACAAGGCTAGGCCGGTAGCTCGTGGTTACTCTCAAGTTGAGGGTCTAGATTTCAAGAGACCTTTGCCCTGTAGCTAGACTTGAAGCCATTAGAATCACCTTGCCTTTGCAGCCTTCTAAGGGTTTCAAGCTTTACCAGATGGATGTCAAGAGTGCCTTCCTCAATGGCCTTATTGAGGAAGAAGTCTATGTCGATGACCTCCGGTTTCGAGAACCCCAAATACCCTAACCATGTCTCTGAGCTTTCCAAAGCTTTGTATGGACTCAAGCAGCTCCCGAGCTTGGTATGAAAGGCTTAAGTCCTATCTCACGAGCCATGGTTTTGAGATGGGTAAAATTGACAAGACCTTGTTCATTCGCCGCCTTGGCACCGATCTTCCTTTCGTCCGGATCTATGTGGATGACATTATCTTTGGCGGCTCCTCGCATGCTCGCTTCCAGCCCGATGTCATGAGCTCTGAGTTTGAAATGAGCATGATGGGCGAGTTGAGCTTCTTCCTTGGCTTCCAAATCAAACAGACTCGGGAGGGTACCTTTCTTCATCAAGGCAAATACACTCGAGACCTCCTGAGCGCTTCGACATGAATGATGGAAAGCCAAGATCAACTCCGATGGCATCTACAAATGCCTGGATCCGGATGAAGACGGCGAACCCGTGACCAAAAGGAGTTCAGAGCATGATTGGCTCTCTCTTGTACCTCACCTCGAGACCCGGACATACACTTCTCTGTGTGTCTTTGTGCTCGGTTTCGAGCTTCTCTCAGATCTCACCGTCAGCGGTGAAGCGCATCTTCGCACCTTCGAGCTACTATTGACTATGGTATCCGTACTCTTCCTCTTCTTGTCTATCTCTTAGAGCCTTCTCCGATGCGATTTACCGGTCAGAGGATAGATAGGAAGAGCACTTCGCACTTACCAATTCATTGGCACTTCTCTCGCCTCCGGTCGCCGAGGAAGCAACGGTGTTGCGCATCCACTCGCAGAGGCCGAGTACGCTGTCGCCGATTCTTGTCGTAGTCAAGTGCTTTGATGGTCTCGACCTGCAGGATTTGGGCTATCTATCGACTACGCTCCACTCTTTCGTGATAACACGCCTGCGATTTGCATTGCCAAGAACCCAAAGTGCAACATTCTCGGACCAAGCATATAGATATCGATATCACTTTCTTAGAGACCATGTAGAGAAGGGTGACATTGTGCTCCGGGCCAGGAGAGTGAGCACCAGTTATGATATCTTCACTAAGCCTCCGGATAGCTCTCGGTTTTGCCTCATGGGAGAGCTTGGGGTGGTTTGTCCTTACGGATCTTTGTGGGGGAGCTTTGTGCTACCATGATCATATTATATCATATTATATTATATTATACGCTTACTCCTGTCTGGTTTCAATTCTTTTAATATTTCGGTCAAGTCCTTCCAAAGATAGGTTAGAGTGTTTCTCTTGCCACATTGCTTTGATCGCCACCTCTTGTCTTGTGCTTCTAGGATCTTCGCTTATTAGTGTCTCTTCCTCTCTAAGTTGAGCTTACTCACTTCTTATAGGTTCTAGCAGGGTCGGGCCACCCTTGGGTAGACAGGGGCGATGTTTGCTCCTTAGTGTTTGTGTAGATCACCTAATAGTCCTAGACTCATATGGGGTAGATAAGAATGTCTGAGCGATAGTTTTCTATATCTTTTCTATGCTCTAAAGGATCCTTTTCTGCATTTTTACTTATCGATTCTCGCTTTTGTTCCTTTGGTTCAGGGGGAGTTATTCTTGGTTATTCCATATTCTTAATTGTGTCATAACTCAACCTGAATTAAAAGATGCATCTCATTCTGAAGGGAATCTGGATTTCTGTGTATTTCATCAAGCATTGCATAATAATCAAATGGAGCCTTGTTTATTATCCCTTATGATCTGTTTTCACTTTTTACATCTTGCCATGATTTATGCTAAACTGCTAGATCTATCATGACTTTTTATGTGTAGTTTAGTCTTTGTCATGCTAAGGTATTTAAAAAAAAATGCTAAACTTGAATTAAAACCTTGTCATGATAGCTCTTGAGACTAGTCTGGTTAAAACTATCCTTTTATGATTTTCGCCATGTCAAGTAGGTCGAGTTGAGTCTGAATCTCTTTTGAACTTTTGAGTAAGCTATGTCGCTTGTTAAGAAACATGACTTATCTCTAATCACTGGTCTAAAAACTTCAAAAGCAAAAATGATCTCTTTTGTGCGAAAAAACTGATCTCACCAAATCTTTCTCATGAGACGGCTTGCCATTGCACTAGGCATGAACTCAGGGGGAGCCTTGGATGACCTAAGATCACCTCCTTAAGTCTGTTGCTTGGAGTGGTCGCATAAGGCTTGGGATCTAGCACATGGCTTTAAAAAAATTGGTTGAAGCTCAGGAGGCAGTTGTGGATGGCACCTAGTCTAGAGCTTGCTTTACTGAGATAAAACCTTAAAGAGCCTTAAAATAGAAAGTCTTCAGAAAAAGAAAAATATGCTAAAAATGCTTATCATCAAAGAGACCAAGTTTTGGATAAAATGAGTCCTTCTTCAACTGGTAGCACTCTAAACTGTTCAGTATGAGTCTTCTTGGTTCAATTTAGATTATTTGACATGGCTTGCATCATCCTTGGATATCTTTAGCTAGATTTCAATCTTGACTTATTTGACCTGCTAAAAGAACTGGATCATTAATCAGATTATAGACTTTCTGTCTTAGCTCTTCTATACATCGATTGTCATGATCTTGATAGCATTCTTCTGTGTTATGGCTTGGTGTAATACCCT
Source organism: Hsuehochloa calcarea (assembly GCA_036346395.1). Lineage (NCBI taxonomy): Eukaryota > Viridiplantae > Streptophyta > Magnoliopsida > Poales > Poaceae > Hsuehochloa > Hsuehochloa calcarea. The sequence goes on from CM070607.1 coordinate 16,097,214, forward strand.
AATAGTCATTTTGGATAATCTACATGGCTCCTAATGCTTAAAATGAACATCATATAGTCTTTTCCTCCCTTTTCTACATATTGATGATTTTATTGCCAAAGGGGGAGAATGTCGGGACCCAAATATGCAAATCTGGACCCTCTGTGTATTCTGCACTAGTCCAGGATCACGCTAGTGCTCACAGTGTCAACATTGATGAAATATCACATCCATACAACGAATATAATAATAAACGAGTACATTTAAGTAACAAATAACTGTTGGGACCTTACGGTCGAGTTTTACATTTATTAAGCCATGCAAGGCTGACAATAAAGAAATAATCGCGTGAAACGAAATAAACTCGGTGGCTCCCATCAATTTACCACAGCAACCGATCGATCAAGACCCTAACGCTCAACCTTCGTAGAACTCTTCTTCAAAAGCGGCATTTACTCCTCCACTTCGTTGATTTGTTTAGCAAGAGTGAGTACACACCGTACTCGCAAGTCATACCACGTAATGCATTTATACATGATGGCTTATTCCAAAGAAATGGCTTCGTGGTTACTTTGTAAATGCAACATTTGCAATTGAATACAAATAATAGATTGAAAGCGTAATTCAAAACAAATAGACAATAATAAGTTAACAATTGATTTCACAAAAGACACACAGCCTAATCAAGTTCTTTCACACAATTTGAACAAGTTATCTCACACAGTGACCCTTCCCATTTGTTTTATGAAAATCTACCCTCGTGTGAAATTCAGAGCATGTCCATAACCGAGGACGGCTATTCGAATAGATTGATTTAAACACTCTGCAGAGGTTGTACACTTTACCCCACGATGAAATCAACAGGATCGAGTTGATCACAACAAAACCTTTCGAGACTTCATCTCAAACAATGACACTCTGGTGTGCTGCTTTATCGCCGCCCAATTTGTACACACACCTTGGAACGACACACACCATTGGACAGGGATGCAGCGAACCGTCCCGCGATGCGACATATCACACCTCCAGCCCATCACATAGCTTAAATACAACCTGAGTGGTCAATGTCAAGACTCCATAACTTACTAAGTCAGGCCCAGCCCATACTAGGCATGTGGTCGTACAGTAAGGCCCAGTTCAATGGCGCACAAAGTTAAGTCCTTAATTGACTAAGGCAAGACTTCCGCTTACCCAAATCACAAAGTTTAATAAGCACACAGCTCCACCATTCACACAGAATCCACCACTTGCCTCAGTCTAAATCTTTTCCCACCCTGTTGATTAAGTGCAACACATGCCATCAACGAGTAATAGCACACAAAGACACATGATTCATCACACAGTTCCATAATCACTTAGTCAAATTTATAATTGCAACTCTCACATGAAATGATGACTCGTGGCATGGCTAAGCAGTCTAATCGTATCTAACCAACCCACGTTGGTGCTACAATAATACCAACTAGTAATTAATCAACCTAGGGTGACAAAAGATCATGGCATACAATAGACAAGGTGGCATAACAATTTGGATTTAATAACTACACCCAAAAGCATTTAAATAAATACTTGAAATAGAATGCAATACATTGAAACAAAGTATTTTGAAAATCAGGTTCAAAATGATCAAAGGTATAACTTGCCTTGGAATAGATCTAGATATTGGTCTTGGTCTTGAGGTGCTCCTTCTTACGCAAAATTCCCAAGTATCGACGCCTACTCGCAAACGAGACAAAAGAAACAAAACAAATAAATAACAGAGGCAAAACAAACTCCAAAATTAAATAAAATTCATAAATAAATAGATCTGAATTTTATATGAATTTACAAATTTGAATGGGCTCAATTGGACTTGGATGCAAAAGATATGGGCTTTGGAAGATTGGAAAATCAATAAAACCCTAAATTGGATTTTCTCGAATTTCCGAATTATTTTTATAAAGGAAAATCGAATTATTGCGCAATGCTTGCGTCGTAGAAAAAGAAAATAATTAAAAATCCGCATCGACAGTGGGCCCCACCTGTCGCTGGCTTTACCACGGTGAACCGGGTTCACCGAGCCACCAAGATTTGGTTGGGTTGAGCTGCACGCATGCGCGCGTGGCCGACGCTGGCGGTTGATCTCGCGACACCTAAGCACGCGGCGAGGTGGCGGTCGACACGGCGAGGCTACGCCGCCAGAACGCCGACGACGCCCGGCGTGGGGATCCGGAAGCGACGGCGCTCAAGCCGGCGGGGAAGCGATCGAATCAGCGAACTGGCGAACCGGGACGCGGTCGCTATCACGGAGATGACCGAACGGCGGCGACGACAAGAAAAGCGGCGGCGGTCTGGTGATGAAGCGGCGACGACGAAGCGACGGCTTCGAGGGCAACGAAGCGGCGCACGGGTAGCCCTTGACGCGCGAACACGGGGTGGGTGTGGCGGCGGCCGGTGCTCACCGACGGCGACGCACCCAAGCGAAGAAGCTCACGGCGCGCGGAGGTTGGAGCTCGATTCCGTGAAACGGCGGCTCGCTAGGGTTGGAGACTTTGGGAAAAGGCGGCGCTGAGGGGGCGATCCTCGTGACACGGGCGCGGCTTTAAATAGGGCCCGGAACCCTAGAGTCCGTGTCGAGACGGCGGCGGCGCAAGAAGAAACGGAGCTCCGGGCGCCAAGAGTTCGGGAGGAGGACGACGACTCGGTGGGCCCACGCGCCGAGAGAGAAGGCGAGCGGCGCGGCCGAGATCCAAAGCGCCCATGATCCGATCCGACGGGGCAAGCGAAGGCCGCCAGCGAAGAAGGCGAAGCGCGCGATCGCGATCGCCAAGGAGACACGCGGAGATCCAGGCTCAAGGCGGGAATGGGCGCGTCGTCCGATCGGAGATGAGGGCACGCGTCGAGCATCCAACGGACGAGCCTTGGCCGGCGATGTGGTCGGGCGCTACCGAATAGTCTTCGGCTTCGCCCAAGATCGTTCAAGGATTTAAAATAAGTTTTTCTTTTAAATAAATCCAGAAAATGCAAATAGCAATTAGAAAATAGCAAATGACTTTGGAAAAATTCCAGAAATTTCTATAAAATATATCCAAGCATGTAGAATCTAAATAAAATAATTTTGACAATTGTTGATGTTGGGATTAAGCACATTAAATCAATTTGTCCTTAAAGTCCATATTAAGCTTTTTAAATTAATATTCAAATAATTCCAAATGATGAATTTTCTTGCTACCATTATTTAAAAGATTTTCAAGCTCTGAAAATAGGGATGTTACAGAGAATGTGTGTGAGAAAAAGCATTCTGAAGCAAAGCCTTGAGTTTTGTGCAAAAATTGCTCTTTCATCTCATCTCAAGTCTTTCTCTTTTTGTCAACTTGGTCTTGAGCTTAATTCTCTTGTTTAGACCTTGGTTGACTGTAATCTCAAACTCATCTTATGCTTTTTCGGTAATTGTCAATATACTCATCAAGGGGGAGATTGAGAGACCATGTGAGAGGTCCTCCACTCTGAGTGATGAGTATTTGACAAGTGTGTCGATTAGATTGAGAGTTGAGGTTTTCGCTTGGACAATTTGGTCGAAGTGTGGAAATCGGAACTACCGTGTATGGAGCGGAAGTTCGATTAATCTAACTACTAGGTGTTGGAAAAAGGAACTTCCGATTTACTCAGGTTTTGGTTTCGGCTGAAGAGAATCCGGAACTTCCGCACATGGGGTAGCGAGTGTCCGATAATATCGTATTGAGATTCCTCCGAGACGAAAATCGAATAGAATTTTTGGTCGTATGGATGTTCGAAGATCGGAAGTTCCGCAGATGGTAAGCACGGAACTTCCGATAATTCGACAAGTGCGGATGTTTAGGAATCGGAACTTCAGTGGTAAGTGCGGAACTTCCGATTGTGTCCGTAATGCGAGAGAAGGTTGAATTGTGATTTTGATTTTGTATGAGTTTGAGTCTTATACAAATATTGATGCTATGATATTGTGCAATGCTATGTGATGTGTTTTGTGTGTTGGATCGCAGGCATCAAGATGGAGTCGTGGCGAGACACGTGGACGGACTAAGCGCAGGAGGCGTTGAGGTCAAAACGGCGGGATGTGTCAAGACGGCGTGAATCTTGAAGCGGTTGCGATAGTCGTGCACAACAAGGTGTACTGGGAGGCTTCGGAAGGTGCGCAAGGGGCGAAATGGTCTTTTCGCAAAGCGGCAAAAGTGGAGGCGGTTCCGTTCGGGTGTAGCGGGCTTAATGGGTTGGAGGCCCATTAGCAGAGGCTATAAATAGGGGAGAACCCTGGGGTTTAGGTTAGACCTTTTGATAGAAAATTAGGGTTAGCTCTAGAAAAGGGTGTGTGTTACCTTTTTGAGAGTTTGTTGAGTTGAGAGAGAATGAATCGAAAATCTTGTAATCATTCCTCCTGATTTCCTTTGTAATCTTTTGATTTCTATTAATGAATCTCTCGAGGTTTTGATTACTTGCTTATGCCTTTCTCTATTCTCTTTCTCGTTTATATTGAATGTTTAGGGTTTTGATGTATCTTTTGATTCGTCTTATGAAACAGCATGAAACTTGATATCTAGAGTCGTTTTGCTATTACTAATGCATTCTCAAAGTTTCATGAGCTAAGAATCGAGAATCTCTCTTATCGTGAGTTTTTGTCTTTTCGCCCTTCTTCAAGAAACTGCGTTTTTGGTTCGATTATTGAATCTTTGGTTGCGATTCTTCTCCATAAGGTCAAGATGAGGTTTAGGATGATGTCCTGTAAAACTTGACACGAGAAGAGCACTCAAGATTAAGTAGTTTGATTTTGGGCAAAAACCGAGCTGCTCGTTTCTTGACGGGATAATCGGAAGCCCGATTGTATGCAATGGAAGTACATAGCGCGAACTTCCGCGATATACACTGCGGAACTACCGCAAGCGGAACTTCCGCAATCTATTGACCGGAACTTCCGATTTCCAGAAGAACAGCCTGAAACTTGTTTTTGTTATTTGATCTTGCTTCATTTACCTTCTTTAGATCTTCAGAGATATTTGTAGGCTGATTTTGAATACATTGAAGGGGAGTATTATTTTTGTTAAAAAGCACCATTCACCCCCTCTGTTGCCATTTCGGTCCTTCAATTACGAAATCGAAAGCAAGAACGAAAAGAGACTTATCTCAAGCAAACCTTGCATAGATTAAGAACGTGATCGTCGCTGGATTACACCCACGCCATCATGGATCAGTGGTCAATCCAAGATCACAAAATTCTCCTCAAACCATGAAAAGCCCTAGCCTCCACCTCAACTCCCCCTAAACCAATTAGGGTTTTGCAAGCAATAAAAGAGGTGAAAAACAGCGAGAGCGGGGGAACAACCCCTACCTCCTCCTATTTATAGTGGAGGCCTAGAACTCTCTAGAGTTTGACTTAATTTGGCTCCCGTTAAGGCCCACTAACAAACCGGTCACACACGCACGCTTCGCAAAGCGCCGTCTTTAACCTTTTGACCTAAACCGCTTCACCATGCACCATGGATTTGCCAATAGGTCACCCTTGTCCATCTTTTGTCACGCTTGAGTCGTTGACCTCACCCGGCATCGTCGATCGTTCTGGACCTCAACTCTCCAAGTCTAGTCCCGATCCTTCTCGCCGTTAACCGTCGTTGACCACCAAGCAACCTGCACAACCACGCATAAGCAAACACGAATTCGGAACAAGTTCTTCACAACTTGACCCATGTTAGTCAAAACATGCATCATGCAAACCATATGCCATGATACTAATGACTTTGACCTAACAAAACAACATCGCCACGAAGTTGGCCGACGTTCAAGTCATTACTGGTCCGAGCTCGCTGTGAGCGGTCGGACCACCTCGTGAGCCGGTCGGACCGCCCCTTGGGACTTAGCCAAATTCATACCTCGAAATTCAAATCTTACTCGAAATTAAAAGCGAATAGAAATTTTCATCGAGACTCCAAAATTATGAGACCAAGTGCATTGGGATCCCCTCACTTGCCTACAACACCTATTTTTGGCCCACTGCTTTTGACCACTTTAGGTCACAGCCGGTCCGATCAGCCCACATGGCCGGTCCGACCGATTTGGGACCGGTCGGACCGCCGTGCTAGGATCGGTCGGACCGCCCCTGTCCAGAATGCCTGTAGCTTTTGTCGAAAACCCGTGAAACGGAAAACCGTAAACACCATTGCCAATTGTCACATCATCCTAAGATCTGGAACATATCCCCATGAAATCCACAATCTCCCCCTTGATGAACACATTGGCAATTATCCAGAAAATGTAAGTAAGAGGTTTGAAAACGAGTTTGCTCGCAGTTTTCGCACAAAGGCACCACTTGGTCCATAAGCAAGAAAAAGCAATGTAAATGACCAAGCTAGCATCAGAATAGTATAGGCATGTGAGATAAGGCTAAAAGAAGCATAAAAACTTTGATTTCCAGAAAAGGGTCAAAATTCTCACATAAGGTCCATATGAAAGAACAATTGTTCAATTGACCTATGATCATTGTGAGGATAAATGAATGCAATTTCAAGTTCAGAATATTCAATAAGACAATAAGAATGCAACTCAAGAACTCCCTCTCACTATGATCCTCAAATTTTCGAATTTTCAGTTTCTCCCCTTTGTATAAACTTCTTCCCCAACAAAGAAATATCTTCTCATTAACACATCTTCTCTTCTCATTTAACACATCTTCTCCCCCTTTGACAATGGATTCATCAAGGAATCACGCCTTCCTCTCATCCAGAGATAACAAATATAGAATAAAGGAAGAAGCAGAAACAAAAGAAGCATAAAGAGGAGTATGCATGAAGTGCAATGGAGTGGCTTCAATTTTTGTATTTTTCAATTTTTGATTACAAGAAACTTTGGAGATTACCCAAAAGAACAAGCTAGTATCTCTAATATTGCACAAACAAAGATATCAAGCCCGACAAACGCTTAGCAAGATCATGGTAAGACATATATATCAAAGCTAAGCACAAAGGCTCAAAAGTAAAGCGAGAGATTTGATCAATTTAAGCAACGCTCAAATTCAAGAAGTTCATCAACAGGATCCTAAAGTGAAATTGGCCATGTCAAAATGTCAACGTGAGATCAAGAATCTAACAAAGACCACATTAAGAGTCAACCAAGTCCCGTATTGAATCATTTTGCTCAATATTTTGTAAACGCCCATTTGTCAACATTTTTCTCATTTGCATTGAATATTGAAGTTGACTAATGATCTAACTTAGTGACAAGATCTGGACTAGGAGCCATCCACAAACTCATCCTAAGCTTCACCGAAGTTGATTAAAGGTATATCTTAGTAAAGAAGATCCTTGACTAGGAGCCATCCACAAACTCTTTCTAAGCTTCTACGAGGCGACAAATCTTGAGGTTCATGTCATTTCGACAAGCGGTCCCCATGAGATCGTCTCGTTCATCAAACTATCTCCAAGTTCATGTCATTTGACAAGGCCTCGTAAGGATAGTTTGGCACAATTTAAGCATAAGACAATCTTGATTTTCATTTTCACATGAGCATTTTAGAATCTCAAGAACACAAAAGCTCAAGTAATGGTCAATTTTAGATCAAAGAGTTAACAAAGCAATTCGACAGGCCAATGTCACAAGAGGAGCACTAATTGCGCAACTCGCTAAAACATCCACAAATTGCAATTTCTTAATTTGAGTTGTTTAAAAGTTCTAGCTCATATAGCAAAGACTTAGCTACACATGTAAAAGCATGATAATTCTAGCAAGTCAAAGAACTAGACATGACATTGAGCAAGAATTGAAATACAAAAGCTCCAAAGGGTAATAGGCAAAGCTTCATCAATTTTAAAAGATAAGCAGAAAATCTTATATTACAATGCATCTTTTTGAATTTTTCATACCACTTGTTGTATTTTTCATATGAATGCAATATGATACAATGAGATGCAATAAAAGACTAAAACCTAAAAGTTCAAAAGATCACTAAGTTCAAAAAGAACAATAAAAGATCAAAAGAACAAGGAAAGATCAGAAAAGATCAAACTCCCCCTCAAACCAACCCATAGGGATAAATTACCCCTAACTCGCTTCTTAAAGAGGAAAACCTGATTTGATCTAAAGGCTTGGTGAGAATATCTACCAATTGAGCTTCGGACTCTACGAAGTGCATCACAATATCTCTTTTTTCAACATGATCTTTAAGGAAGTGAAAGCGAATGTCTATGTACTTAGTCCTAGAAGTATTGCAATCGGTTTTAGCAATATTAATAGCGAAGTGTTATCACGTAAAAGAGGAACACTAGCAAAGTTTAACCCATAATCTTTCAAAGTGGACGCCATCCACAAAATCGCACAAAGAACTAGCAAAGAAGACTACATACTCCGCTTCAAAGAAGTGGATTGTGCAATGTAAGATCGCTTCCTAGAAGACCAAGATACAAGAGAAGTGCCTAGGAAGTGACAGTTCGAGGTACTCTTCCTATCTAGCCGACAACCCGCAAAATCGAATCAAAAACCCTAATGGACAAAGTCAAGAGCATGAATACCAAATACCATATAAGAGGGTAGAGTGTAAATACTGAATATGCGCTTAACGGCTTGGCGATGGAAAGTTCTGAGACGCTCAAATCTTGCACAAAGGCATACCGTGAAGTGAATGTCCGTCTCGAGGTCACAAATGTGAAGGGAGCCGATCATGCGGTGCAGCGTTGATCCACGACTTCTCCTTCCTCATCCGGATCCAAAAGCGGTGGTTGCCATGGGAGTGGAAATTGGCTTGCGATCACCCATGTTGAAGCGTTTGAGTAGATCTTTAGTGTACTTTGTCTCGATGGATGAAAGTTCCTTCCTTGCATTGCTTGATTTGAAGTCCCAAAAAGTAATTAAGCTCTCCCATCATACTCATCTCAAATTCCTCGGACATAGTGTCGAAAAACTGAAACAAGAGCATTAGAGGAACCACCAAAAATAATATCATCTACGTAAATTTGAGCAAGCAGAAGTCATTGTCACGCCTAAGAATAAAAAGAGTTTTATCCACTTTACCCATCTCAAAATTATTTTTAAGCAAGAAGGTCTTAAGTCTATCATACTGTGCTCTAGGGGCTTGTTTAAGACCATACAATGCTTTAGATAGCTTGAAAACACGATTTGGATATTTGGGATCCTCAAAGCCAGGGGTTGCTTAACATACACTTCCTCATCTATGAAACCATTTAAAAGGCACTTTAACATCCATCCGAAATAATTTAAAACCTTTTGATGCAACAAATGCAAGTAGAATGCGAATGGCTTCTAGTCTAGCAACAGAGCAAATGTCTCATCAAAATCTAACCCCTCAACTTGGTCAAACCCGAGCTACCAACGGCCTTATTTCTAACCACGTAACCATCCTCACCTTGTTTATTCTTAAACACCCAACGGGTTCCTATAACATTATGACCACTAGGAGGTTCTACTAGGTTCCAAATTTTGTTTCTTTCAAAATTCTCTAACTCCTCATGCATGGCATTTACCAGCTAGAATCGGATAAAGCATGTGATATATCGGGGGTTCAAAAGAAGCAACAAAAGCCGAATGAGAGTAGAGATTTGGATCATTATACCGAGCGGGTGACTCGCTCATGTAGATTACCTATTATTTGATCCAGGAGGATACCGTCTCGAATGCGAAGTGGAGCGCCGGGTGAGATACTGCTTTCTTCGACCTCCGCAGTAATCGCTAATGATGAAGATGCAGCAGAGCCTCAATCAAGGTGAAGTAGACGAGCGGTGTTCTTGTATCAATATGGGCGCTTCAAGAGCAAAATGATGAAGGAATGATATTAACCGTCCTCATCTTCCTCCACAAAAATGCTCTCTGTCACTGTAGAATCATCTCAGAGCAATTGATCTAGCTGTGGCTAGTCTCATCAAAAGTGACATTACAAGTCTCTGAATAATGTTAGTCTCAAGATTATTAAAACCCGAAAACCCCTCGAATGAGCGGGATAACCGTAAATAACCCATCAAAAGTTCTTGATTCAAATTTATCTAAGTTGCTGTCTTAAGAATAAAACATTTTGATCCAAAAACTCGAAAATGCGAAAATGAGGGTTTTCTACAAAACGAAGCTCATAAGGAGTCTTGCCTAAGGAAGGTCTCAAAAGACACGATTTGCAATATGGCAAGTTGTAGCAATAGCTTCGCCCAAAATCTCCTGAGTGCTATACTCATCTAGCATCGCCCTAGCCATTTCGACTAAGGTCCTATTCTTCCTTTCCACCACGCCATTTTGTTGAGGGACGTGTGGAGAGGAGAACCGATGCTCAATACCACGCCAAAGACAAAAAGAAGCAAAGAAGCATTTTGAACTCCGTGCCATTATCATCGCGAATCGCTCTCAAAGCACCGGAAGCTCGAAGCCAAACGAAGAACAAGGTCATGAAAATAACCAAAAGCTTCATCTTTTGAAGTAAGAAAGAACACCCAAGTATATCTAGAAAGATCATCGACTATGACAAGAATATACCATTTTCCACCGATCGATCGACTCTAGCAGACCAATAAGATCCATATGAAGCAAGCGTCCGGTCCGTCACCATAACCATAGTCACTGAGAAGGGTGTGAGGCGGCAACTTGTTTGCCATGCCAATGTGGCGCATATCAAGATCCTTGACGACTTTGAGTTTGGGCAAACCTCTCATGAGATCAAGGTTGCTAACTCGTGTCGATGATCAAAACCAATGTGCCCCAAACGCTCGGTGCAAAGCCGTAAATCGAGAAGAAGATGTAAGCAAACATTTAAGAGATCCAGCAAGAGATTCTGAAAAATTAGCTCCAAAGATTCTACCAACTCTAGAGATTCCAAACACAAGATCACCAGTAGAATCAAGCACACGACAAGCATTTTTCTTAAAAACAGTCTCATAGCCATCATCAAGAAGCTGAGAAACAGAAAGGAGATTATACCTAAGCTTATCCACAAGAGCGACATCCTTTAGAATGAATTTGTTGTTCACCCTAATTGATCATGTTCCTTCAATTCGCCCTTGTGTATCATCTCCAAAGGTGATGAAGTCATCACCTGTTGCCCGCGTGAAAGAGGTGAACCATTTTGAGTTTCCGGTCATGTGGCGTGAACACCGAGTCCATTTAACCACATGTTCTTCCCCTTTCCACGGTAATCCTGAAAATCAAGGAACAAAAGAACGATGTGTCTCAATACTGGGGTTAGATAAACAAGATTTAGGAATCCAGTACTGAGACACACGTCTGCAAGGAGTATACAAACCAAAAGTACTATCCTTGATTTCATCTAAAATTCGGTTATGAGCAATGTTTAAATTAACATGAGACTTAAATCGTCCATGGGCTGGTTCGGACGTTGTACAGTTGGGCAATCGCGGGCGACTAAACAGTCGACCTAAGTGACCACCAATGCGGTCGACTGGCAACTCAAGAACATGAGAATTAGGATATGTAGAAACATAATGATTAGCATGTGAGAAAAATCCTAATCCAGTTTATTATTTTCAAGTGTTACCATGTCTCATAAAAGCTCTAGGTTGCTGAATGAAATTCTATCAAAATTTTTCCTATCATTTTTCAACCTACGCCAACAGAATTCAATCAAATGCCCACCTTTCTTGCAATAAGTGCAATGATACTTGGTACCACTAGAAGAAGCACCATTTGAATTAATACTGAGGTTGGGCAAAACCTTGATTTAAAAGATGTTTTTGCAAGGTTGGGTTTTGAATTCTATTAAACCTTTTCCAAGACTTGAATGACTTTTGGGTTTGAATTGTCTTGAAAAGAATTGAATCCTAAACCTTGCTTCTTATAAGGAGTTTTAGACTTGTCAAGAATCATGTTTAATTGTTTCTTACCTTTAGAAAATTTCTCTAATGTATCATGAAGGTAAGCATTTTCTTTTCTCAAGTTAACACAAGCAGCACAAGTTTTATTCATAGATTTCTCCTTATACAAAGCAATTTCAAGCTTAAGAGTCGAACAAGAAGCACAAGTAGTATTTTCAATATTGTCCTTATGCTTAGCATATTTGACTCTAGCAGCTTCTAAGATATCTTTGATTTCACGTTCTTTTTCTAAACATGAAGTGCAAGGGCTAGAATCTGTGGATATCGTGAGGATATGTGCACGATCTCAGGATGATGAGTCAATTGGCAATGGCGTTATTGGTTTGCAAAATCTCGCGTTTTGGGTTTGTTCCAAGGTGTCAAAGGCCATCGCGGTCCGACCGGTTGTCTTGGCGGTCGATCATTGTGGAGCGATCCGACGGCCATGGTGGCCGGTCCGACCGCTGATTTGAAAGTTGGGTTTATGGAGCTGAGCCAAAAATAGGTTGTGTAGGCAAGTTAGGGGAGTCTCCTGGATGTGGTCCCATCATTTTTGGAGCTCCCAGTCAAAAGTTCTATTCGATTGAAATTTCCAGAAGGTTTCGAATTTCGCTTGAATTTTGGCTGTCCTTTGGACCGTCCGACCGCGTGATGGGAGCGGTCCGATCAAGATGAATCGGTCGACCGCCCTATGGGGCGGTCAGACCGGCAGTCACTTGAATGAAAGCCAAGTGTTGCATTGAGTTGATTTTGAGTGTGTGATTCTATGAACTTCAATGCTTTATTGATGTATATCGCATTGCGGAACTGACGTGGGTCAAGTTGTGAAGAACTTGTTCCCGGAAACGGTTTGTTTGTCTATTCTTTGTGCAGGGTGGCTTGCGTGTCAACGACGCGTCAACGGTGGGTTGATCGACTACGCTTGGAGAGCCGAGGTCCGTAACGATCGGGGATCACGGGTGAGGTTGTGTGACTCAAGCATGGTGCGAATGGACAAGATGGATCGAACGGTGGTTCAAGCAATTTGGTTGGATCGGTGGTGCGGATATCGATGCGAGTCTCTGGGAGGTTCCGATGGGATTCGGACAAGAGAGGCTTGGCCGATGAGAACCGCGATCAACCTACACGTGGTGAAGCGGCGATTGCTTCAAGAGTTATTTGTGTGTGGGTCCCATGTAAGTGACCCAAAAGGGAAACCCTAGCTCTCTAGTATAAATAGGAAGGGGAGGTGGAAAACCTAAGCAAGCATTCATTTAGCCCCTTCTTCTTTTCTAGGGTTTGGAGGAGAGGAGAGGAGAACTAGGGTTTGGAGTGTGCTCCTTGTTGAGCTCTTGCCCTCCTTGGTGGAGAGGCTTTGTAAGCATCTATTGTGAATGAACAATCTTGTGATGCTCAATTGAAAGATCAATTGCTCCCTTTGTGTTCTTCTCTCTTTGGATGTTTTTGGTGCTTCCTTGATTCAAAGGTTCATGCGTGGTCTCTTGGCCTTCTTTATCTTGCTTTGATGTATGGGATTACTCCTAGAGTCATCTAGATCATCAATCCCCACAAGCAAGTCGTGAATCAAGTCTTTCTCTTTTCTAGGGTTTGAGCACTTCTTGATAAAATCTCGAGAGATCGATTCTGCTGAAGTGGATCCGACGGATCGTCGCTAGAAATAGGTCTCTAATATCATTAGGGAGGTGTGCTAGAAATTTGGTCAAGTTTCATTGGTTGAATCAAAAGTTGGATCAAATTTCGTTTTGGTTTTGGGTGGAGTTTTCAAGATCGACTCTACCGTCCGACCAAACCTTTCAACGGCGGTTCGACCGCCCATGTATTCGATCACTGGTTTGGCGGTCGATTGAGCCGTAATCCACCGGTCCGACCATTGGTTAGTTGCTTGGTCGGATCATTGGATCACCGTCGGTCCGACCGCTTTGTGGTAGCTGGTCGGACCGCCTGTCTAGTGAAGAACATTGAGTTCTTTTCTCCTTTGTGTCATGTGCTTGAGGGTTTATCAAATTCAACACAAGGCTTCAGTTGTGCTCACCGAACTTCTTAGCTTCCATAGCTAAAGGAGTAAAGTTCGTGTTGGTTTTGATTTAGGTGAGAAAGTTTTGAAAGCGCCTATTCACCCCCTAGTCGCCTTTCCGGTCCTACAAGTGGTATCGAGCGGTTAGCTCTCTTCTATAGATCTTAACCTGTCTTTGGAGCCATGGCGATCGACAAGTACTCAACCAAGCCACACATTTTTGAGGGAGTTGACTTTGCATTTGGAAGGCTCGATGCAAGCGTATATCGAGGCTCAAGGGCACGCTATTTGGCTAAAGGTGAAAAACCCTTATGTCGTGCCACCGATGACGATCACGATCACTCGGATGTGGAGGCCAAGCAAGGCTCGAATTATTTGATCCAAGGCCTTAGTCGATCCGAGTTTGAGCGTGTTGCTCACTTGCGGTTCGCTCACGAGATCCGTGGACACTTTGTGATTATCACGAAGGGTCCATCTGCGATCAAGGAAGTGAGACAGAATCACTCAAAAGGTTTACTCAAGATCGAACAAAGGCCCGTGAGTCTTTGGATGAGCTGGGGAAGATTCTCTAAAATTCTTCATGATCTCACATGTTGTTGACTTGATATTTTCTGAGTCTGAAAATGCACGCCAGCTTCTGGGTGCTCTTGATGTGAAGGTCTGGGGTATGAAGATCACTTCCATCAATGACAACACTGTCATGAGTGAGCTTACCATGGATAAGCTCTACTCGAGGTTGAAGACGCATGAGATTGACTTTATCTCGCGCCTCCCCAAGACAGAGTCGATGGCTTTAGTGGTCGACAAATCCAAGGGTTGCTCTTCTGATTCTCTTGATTGTAGCTCATCTGGCTTTTCATTATCTGCTTTACATTCCTTGAGTGATGAGCAACTTGAGAAATTGCCCGAGGATGACTTAGCCCTCCTTTCCACCAAATTCACAAGAGCGTACAACAAGGTGAGAAATAGGAGGAGGAGTGGACCTATCACGTGCTTCGAATGTGGTGAGCCAAACCACATTCGCTCCAAGTGCCCCAAGCTAAAGGGCAAAGAGGAGAAGGAGACACGAAGACATCCCCAGGAGAGGGATGCAAAACCCAAGAAGACAAACTATCGAAGTTTGTCACCGGTCCTTGCCGCTCTTGAGAATGTAAATATGAGCGATGTGGACTCGGAAACGGAGGACGACGAGAGTGATTCTCGTGGCAAGAAGAAGGCGCATGACTTCACCGGCATGTGTTTCATGGCCAAGAACAGCCACGACAGCGATTCCTCCAAAGATGAGGATCCTTTAGTGATCCTGATGAGGTATGCCCTTCTATTGCTGATATGAAAAGGGCTTTGGTGCTTGCTGAACTGAAATTGCATAAGCAAGTAAAAATGATTAGGAAGCGGTGACATTATGATTGATAATTTGAATCTTGAAGTTGTTAGGCTTAAATCTATCAATCCTGGCGATATTTGTGATTCTCGCACTAGCTTGCTTAAAGATTTGACAAGCTTGAAATCTGCTCATTCCTCTGTCACAAATCAACTAAAAGATGCTCTCGATGAACTAGAATCTTTCAAGTCTAGATCGCTTGTTTAGATGTCATTCCTCTTGATGTGACCGCCATGGAAGCTATCCCTTTAACTTGCTCTAATTGTGCTTTGCTAGAATTAAAATTGGATAGTTCCTTAAAAGAATTGCAAAAGTTTGATGCTAGTCACACATGCTCTCATTGTAAGGATAATAGGATTAAGATGCAAGAGATGGCGAAACATTGATTTACTCTAGAGTTGCATCTTGTGAAAATTGTCCCAAGCTTACAATTGAAATTGAAGCCTTAAACAAGACCACGGAAGAAAAGGCTAAAATTGAAAGATCCATGTCTTTATCGCTTCTAAAAGGTTATTGATTCTAACTCTTGTGTTTTGAATGTCAAGTTGAAACCATGGTTAGTCGATACAAGAGGCTTTTAGAGTCAAGTTTAAGGAAGCGCTTGAGTAGGATTCAGAATCCTATTGTGTGTCTTGTGAGGCCTTCAAAGTGGAAGTGGCCCTTCTTAAGAGTAAGCGCAATGAGGTAATCAAGTCTAGCAAGTGTTCTAGATGTGAGGAGTTAATGAAAGAGAATGATTACCTCAAGGTGACTCTTGAGAAATTTTCAAGTGGAAAAAGAAACTCAACATGATTCTTGATCAATCCAAGGTGAGCGTGAAAATAGTGGTCTAGGTTTCAACCCCTAGAGCATTCCAAGAAAAACCCACCTAAGATTGCTAGAGTTGTGAAGAATGGTTTGTTTGAGCTAGAACCTCCTAAGCCATCCGGGTTGTTTTCAATCCGTGGTTTTGCTCAAACTCTTTCGGCAAGAAAGGTGCTTTCACTCATTCTGTCAGACCCTCAAAAGGTCCAAGACCATTGCACTTTACGCAAGAAAGAAGGCCATCTTGTTGAGTTCTCGCTCAGGAGAGCAAAACTTGAGAGAAAAGAGAGGATGAGCGCCCTAAGATCCATTAGAGGAGTCCCTTCTCCGGATGTAGTCTCTAGAGCTAGCGACTGCTTATCGCACCACACATAGGCCTAGATTTGTAGAGAACTTTGTAGACTCTTTTGGTGGGTCTAGGCAAAGATGTTGGATTAGGACATCGTGAGGAGAGACACCTGTAGCACCTAGACAGGGGAGTATCGATCTTTTGGTAGATCGTTTGGAGAGGTCTAGGTGGTTCTCATGTGCATTCTTATGATTTTATTCCTGATCATGTTTCAGCTATTTCTACTGCTGCTCCCAGACATCGTGCTTCTCAAGATCGATTCCTCGCTCATTTATCACTAACCCTTGAGATCGAGGCACGGATGTTTTCGATTGTGCCTTTTAGGTCCGTCGTGCGAGGAAGGAGGACAAGTGGCTTGTTGACTCGGGTGTTCTCGACATATGACCGAGATTCTAGATGGTTCTCCTCCTCACACGTGCATCCGCAATGAATTGATTACATTTGGGGATGCTTCTCTGGGACCGTGATTGCAAAGGGCACTTTGCGCGCGCCCAACGACAAGTTCATGCTAAAAGACGTCGCTTTGGTAAGTAAGCTGAGGTATAATCTTCTATCTGTTTCTCAGCTGCTTGATGAGGGTCTAGAAGTGAGGTTTAAGAGAGGTGAATGTAGAGTTCTAGATTCCTCAGGTGAGCTTGTTTTTGAGATCTCCAGATTTGAGAAGATTTTCTGTGCAAATTTCAGCATTTCTTCTGCTTCTAGTCCTAGGTGTCTTGTAGCCTCTGATTCTCATGACCTTGTTTTGTGGCATCGTAGACTTGGGCATATAGGTTTTGATCATTTGTCTAGAGTCGATTGCAAGGACTTGATTAGAGGTTTGCCTAGGTCAAGGTGTCGAGATCTTGTGTGCTCTCCTCAGTAGACATGGTAAGATGGTGTCTGCTTCCCACCCACCTCTTACTTTGGTAATGACTGATGGACCTGGACAGCTTCTTCACTTAGATACAGTTGGTCCTTCTAGAGTTCAGTCAGCTGGTGGGAAATGGTATGTGCTGGTGGTTGTGGATGATTACTCGAGGTATTCATGGGTTTATTTTCTTGCTTCTAAGGACGAAGCATTTGGATTCTTTAAAGATTTGGTCCTTAGAATTCTGTTGATATACCGAGCTTTGAGAGCCATTAGGAGTGATAATGGGACGAGTTCAAGAATTCTTCTTTTTCTACCTTCCACCGATAGGGAATTGAGCATCGCTTTTCTTCTCCTAGAGTTCCTCGTGAGAATGGTGTTGTAGAAAGGAAGAACAGAACCCTTGTAGAGATGGCTCGGACCATGCTAGATGAGCATTCTACTCCTAGGAGATTTTAATGAGGCGATCTCATCGCTTGTTATATCTCCAATAGGGTTTTCTTGAGATCCGTGGTTGGGAAGACTTCTTATGAGCTTAGATTTGGTCATTCTCCCAAGGTCTCTCATTTCAAGATTTTTGGTTGCAAGTGCTTCATTCTTAAACATGGAAATCTTGATAAATTTGAGTCTAGATGTTTTGATGGCATATTTCTTGGATATCCTGCTCATTCTCGTGGCTATCGTGTTTTTAATGTTGATACTAACAAAATTGTTGAGACTTGCGAAGTCACTTTTGATGAGGCTAGTCCTGGTACTAGACCCGATGCTTCAGGTATACAGGTTTCTGAAACTCAAGAAAGCATCTTCGTCGATGATGATTCTGAGGATGAAGACCCAAACCATCCTCCTGCTACCTCTGAGAGGGGTGGAGAGCCTGCTACTACTACTTCAGTGTCAGCTGAGCAGCCGCCTCCTATCCCCACCGACGATCTGAGTGGCTCTGTTCCTACCTCCACAACTCATGGGGTAGAGGCCATACGCACCAGAGCACCTCTTCGCATTCAATGACAACATCCTCTGAGCAGATGATTGGGGATCTTCAAGAGCGAGTCACTCGCTCGTGTTTATTTCTCCTGATTCCCATGCACATTCTGGCTTTTGTCGCTTCTTTTGACCCCCGAGATATCACCCATGCTTTATCGATGCCTCTTGGGTCAATGCCATGCATGAAGAGCTTGAAAATTTTGAAAGAAACAAAGTCTGGTTTTTAGTTGAGCGACCTTTCGATTCTCATGTTATTGGAACAAAATGGGTTTTTAAAAATAAGCAAAGTGAGGATGGATTGGTTGTTCGCAATAAGGCTAGACTTGTTGCTCAAGGTTATTCCTGTAGAGGGCTTAGACTTTGAGGAGACTTTTGCTCCAAAGAGCTAGATTGGAGGCCATTCGCATTCTTTTAGCATTTGCAACATCCAAGGGTTTCAAGCTTTTTCAAATGGATGTTAAAAGTGCTTTCTTGAATGGCTTCATAGAAGAAGAGGTCTTTGTCAAGCAACCTCCCGGGTTTGAAAATCAAAATTCCCAAACCATGTTTTTAAACTCTCTAAAGCCTCAGATGGATTGAAACAAGCTCCTAGAGCTTGGTATGACAGCTTAAGAGTTTCTTGCTTGAAAATGATTTCAAAATGGGAATGGTTGATAAAACCTTGTTCACTCTCGTGCATGGCGTTGATTTCTTGTTGGTTCAAATATATGTGGATGATATTATTTTGGTGGTTCCTCTCATGCTTTGGTGTCTAGATTTTGATTCTATGAGCGGTGAATTGAGATGAGCATGATGGGAGAGCCGACATTCTTCCTTGGTCTTCAAATCAAGCAAGCGAAAGAAGGCACCTTCGTCCACCGAGTAAGTATACAAAGGACCTTCTTGGCGCTTCAATATGGGAAGCAGTAGGCCAATGTCTACTCCCATTGCAACAACCACCGTCCTTGGACCTGGATGAGGATGGAGAGTCCGTGGACCGGAAGGAGTACCGCAGTATGATTGGCTCCTCCTCTATCTTACAAATACGAGGCCGGACATACAACCGCGTATGTCCATGGCGCTCGATTTCGAGCTTCCTCGTGCTTCTCATCGTCAAGCATGCGCGATCTTGTGTATCTTCAAGATACGCTTGATTTTGGACTCTGGTATTCTTCTTCTTCGGCTCTTTCAATTCGAGCATTTTCTGATGCTGATTTCGCCGGGTGTAGAGTTGATAGGAAGAGTACTTCTGGCACTTGTCATTTCTTGGGCACATCACTTGTTTCTTGGTCTTCGAAAGCAATGTCTTACATTGCATACCCACACCGAGGCCGAGTATGTAGCTGCCGCCAGTGGCTGCTCTCAGGTTCTCTGGATTTTGTCCACGCTGCGAGACTATGGGTTATCTTTGGGAAGTGTTCCTCTTTTCTGTGACAACATACGCAATTAATATTGCCAAAACCCGAAGGCAACATTCCAGACTAAACACATTGACATTCGATTTCATTTTACGAGAGACCATGTTGAGAAAGGTGATGTTGTGCTTCATTTTGTAGAGTCCGAGCAACGACTTGCGGATATTTTCACTAAGGCTCTTGACTCTTCGCGTTTTTCGCTTATGGGAGAGTTAGGGTTATTAGTCCTATTGGGCTGTTTTGAGGGGGAAGTTGCTCTTTTTGCATTCATTGTATCATAATGCATGTTTCATTTCATTTGTCTTGCATTGTGTAATAAAATCAGTGGAGCTTTGATTATTATCTTTGTATGACTTGTTCTCATATTCTATACCTTGTCATATCGAGTGATAGTCTGCTAGACCTCTTTTATGGCTCTTCGTGTGTGGCTTAGCTTTTGACTTGCTAGCTTTATATCTGTGAGAAATTTGAATCAAATCATGTCTTGTTGGATCTTGTGACTAGTTTTGCTCTAGTGATCCACTTATGATTCTCGCCATGTCTTACAAGTTGAATTGAGTCTTGAACTTATTACGAGTTGAAAATGAGCTTTTTATCTTATTAAGTCAAGCAAATGAAAAATGAGATTTTCTGTGCGAAAAAAACTGATCTCACCAATCCTTTCTCATGAGACGGCTTGCCATTGCACTAGGCATGAACTCAGGGGGAGTTTTGGATGACCTAGATCATTCTTTTAAGCTT
Organism: Hsuehochloa calcarea; assembly: GCA_036346395.1. NCBI lineage: Eukaryota > Viridiplantae > Streptophyta > Magnoliopsida > Poales > Poaceae > Hsuehochloa > Hsuehochloa calcarea. Next base: position 16,117,511 of record CM070607.1, read on the forward strand.
ATCGCTTGAGATGGTCGCGGCAAGGCTTGAGATCTAGCACAAGAAAAAAAGGGAGAAAGAAAAGAGAAATTGCCCAAAAGGGCTAAGTGCTTGAGCTTTGCTTCAAAAGAATTTTCTTAATGCTCAAAATGCCTCAATTCTTATTTTGAGTCTCTTTTTACTTATAGACATGGCTTGACTCATTTTGGTTGCTTTGAGTGGATCTATGATTTTGAGCAACCTTTCATGATTTCAATTCTGTTAATCTCAGATTTACGCTATCTTGGTTTTAGCTTTGCGATTACGTTTTGCCATGATTGAATATAGCGTCTTCTCCTTATATGGCTTGGTATAATACTTGTCTGCCTATATGTATAATGGTCATGGCTCCTTTTCACTAAAATTAAAAATAAAGTCATTCCTTCATGCTCTTTCTTTTCATGCATCTTGATGAATTCATTGTCAAAGGGGAGAAAGATTGTGAAGAAAATGTTGTTAATAATGTTGGAGCTTTTGGTTTCATACTCAAGGTTTAATATAAAAGAACTTCATAAAATAAAAATTTTGAACCTTTTGAAAATCTGTGATCATGGTGAGTTGAGTTTACGGATTTCATTGTCTTATCTTATTTGATTTGCAATTGAAGGATACTCACAATGATCAAAGGTCAAATAGAACATTTTGTTTTCAAATGGACCTTAGTGAGATTTTTGGCTACTTTCGGAATGTGAATCCTTTTGTGCTTTCAATGCCTTATCTCACTTGCTTACACTATTCGAAGCCGACTTGGTCGGTTCCTAGGCTTTTGTTGCTTATGGACCAAGTTGTGCCTTTATGCTAAAACGGCAATTTTTACTTTTCATTTTGAAAACCACATTTTCTTGAAAATTGCCAATGTGTTCATCAAGGGGAGATTGTGGATATCGTGAGGATATGTGCACGATCTCGGGATGATGAGTCAATTGGCAATGGCGTTATTGGTTTGCAAAATCTCGCGTTTTCGGGTTTGTTCCAAAAGGTCGAAGCCACGGCGGTCGATCGGTTGTCTTGGCCGATCGGACCGCCCGTGGAAGCGATCCGGCCGCCATGGTGGCGGTCCGACCGCGATTTGAAAGTTGGGTTTTGGAGTGAGCCAAAAATAGGTTGTGTAGGCAAGTTAGGGAGTCTCTGGATGTGGTCCCATCATTTTGGAGCTCGGTCAAAAGTTCTATTCGATTGAAATTTCGAGAAGGTTTGAATTTCGCTTGAATTTTGGCTAAGTCCTTTGGACCGGTCCGATTGCCGTGATGGGAGCGGTCCGATCAAGATGAATCGGTCGACCGCCCCGTGGGCGATCGAGACCGGCGATACTTGAATGAAAGCCAAGTGTTGCATTGAGTTGATTTTGAGTGTGTGATTCTCGAACTTCAATGCTTTATTGATGTATATCGCATTGCGGAACCGACGTGGGTCAAGTTGTGAAGAACTTGTTCGGAAACGGTTTGTTTGTCTATTGTTGTGCGGTGGCTTGCGTGTCAACGACGTCAGCGGTGAGTGGATCGACTACGCTTGGAGAGCCGAGGTCCAGAACGATCAGGGATACCGGGTGAGGTTGTGTGACTCAAGCATGGTGCAGAATGGACAAGATGGATCGAACGGTGGTTGAAAAATTTGGTTGGATCGGTGGTGCGGATATCGATCGCGAGTCTCGGGAGGTTCGATGGGATTCGGACAAGAGAGGCTTGGCGCCGATGAGAACCACGATCAACCTACACGTGGTGAAGCGTGCGATTGCTTCAAGAGTTATTTGTGTGTGGGTCCCATGTGTAAGTGACCCAAAAGGAAACCCTAGCTCTCTAGTATAAATAGGAAGGGGTGAGGTGGAAAACCTAAGCAAGCATTCATTTTAGCCCCTTCTTCTTTTCTAGGGTTTGGAGGAGAGGAGAGGAGAACTAGGGTTTGGAGTGTGCTCCTTGTTGAGCTCTTGCCCTCCTTGGTGGAGAGGCTTTGTAAGCATCTATTGTGAATGAACAATCTTGTGATGCTCAATTGAAAGATCAATTGCTCCCTTTGTGTTCTTCTCTCTTTTGGATGTTTTTGGTGCTTCCTTGATTCAAAGGTTCATGCGTGGTCTCTTGGCCTTCTTTATCTTGCTTTGATGTATGGGATTACTCCTAGAGACATCTAGATCATCAATCCCCACAAGCAAGTCTTGAATCAAGTCTTTCTCTTTTCTAGGGTTTGAGCACTTCTTGATAAAATCTCGAGAGATCGATTCTCGAAGTGGATCGACGGATCGTCGCTAGAAATAGGTCTCTAATATCATTAGGGAGGTGTGCTAGAAATTTGGTCAAGTTTCATTGGTTGAATCAAAAGTTGGATCAAATTTCGTTTTGGTTTTGGGTGGAGTTTTCGAAGATCGACTCTACGGTCCGCCAAACCTTTCAACGGCGGTTCGACCGCCTGTATTCAGATCACTGGTTTGGCGGGTCGAATCACGTCCACCGGTCCGACCATTTGGTTAGTTGTTGGTCGGATCATTTGGATCACCGTCGGTCCGATCACTGTGGTAGCCGGTCGGACCGCCTGTCTAGTGAAGAACATTGAGTTCTTTTCTCCTTTGTGTCATGTGCTTGAGGGGTTTATCAAATTCAACACAAGGCTTCCGTTGTGTGCTCCTTGAACTTCTTAGCTTCCATAGCTAAAGGAGTAAAGTTCGTGTTGGTTTTGATTTAGGTGAGAAAGTTTTGAAAGCGCCTATTCACCCCCCCCCTAGTCGCCTTTCCGGTCCTACAGAATCAAATACATCAAAAGCAATCAATTTACTAGATTCTAAATATTTTTCACAAGGAGCACTTTTAATTTCATTTAGTTCAGATCTAGCATTCTCAAGTTGTTGTACGTAAATATTATGAGTGATTGTAACTTGGTAATTTAAGAATGCATAGCATGACAAGATAAACATTCATCAGGTTCAAGAGTCTTAGCATTTTTAAGCTCTACTTTCAGTTTGCTAATCTTTGACTCTAATTTCTTATTTTTTGTCATGACAAATTCTAGCGCTTCATCTTGACTAAGCAATTGCTCAACTATAGAATCATATTTAGCAGAAAGCTCATCATAAGAAAAAGATACCTCATTATCATCAATGTCGTCCGTGTCAGCCATGAAGCACATGCTAGTGAAGTCTTTGGCCTTCCCTTTCTTTTTGCCTTGAGGGATCTCCTCCTCCTTATCCTCCTCACTCCCGGAATCCACATCGCTCAAAGATTGATCCTCAAAAGCGGCAAGGACCCGGTGAGCAGCCTTCACAAGCTTATTAGCCTCATACCTTGATTTGTTGAAAGGAGGCTTCTTCCAAGCTGGCTTTCCTTCCTTATGATTGCTCTTACCTTTCAGCTTGGGGCAATTTGCCCGGATATGATTGAGCTCACCACATTCATAACATGTCACAGGACCACCTCTCTTTTTGTTTCTCACATTATTATAGGCCCGTGTGAATTTTTTAGCTAGAAGAGCTAATTCTGTCTCAGGAATACTTTCAAGTTCCTCCTCATGAATAGCAGATAAACAAGTAAATGAAAGATCAGAAAAAGATTCAAGAGTACCATTAGAAGACCTTTTGAGAGGATCAGCTATCAATGCCATGTTGTCTTTCTTAGGATGATTAACTCTTTTAATTTCATGAGTCTTTAGTTTACTATAAAGCAATTCTAAAGTAAGACTTGAAAGATCAACATTTTCCTCTATAGCAGTAGCCTTCATCTCCCACTCCTTGGTGTTGATTGCAGCCAAGAGATGGGTGGCATTTTCAAATTGAGAATATTCAATATCAACAGCTTTCAGTTGATTAATTACTTTATTAAAGCGACTGAAAATGTCATCGATGCTCTCTCCAGGACGCATCTCGAATTTATTGTATTCACGCTTGTAAACTGTTTGGCGCACCTTTTTGATTTGGGACGAACCCTCATGATATGTTTCGAGAGTGTTCCAAATTTCATGCGCAGTGGCAAGATTACAAATGCGATCATATTCTTGTCTACCAAGTGCACCATATAAAAGATTTTTAGCCTTGTTGTTGTTTGCCACAAGAATCATTTGAAGGAGTGTTGCAATTTCGGGAATAATCACGGGCTCTAACAACATCCCAAATAGCTTGTCCTCGCTCTCAAGAAAGACTCGCATACGATTCTTCCAATAGGCATAGTCGTGCCCATCGAAGATATGCGGTTTAGTAGAAAACTTATCCATCGCTAAAGTTCAAGGTGACCGGTTAAGATCAAGATTGAACTAACCGGCTCTGATACCACTTGTTGGACCGAAAAGGCGACTAGAGGGGGGGGGGGGGTGAATAGGAGCACGCTCACTTTTTCCCAAATAATGAATTCAACACAATTTCACTCCAATAGCTATGATGAAGCTGTGAAGATCAATATACCAGTACAGCGGAAGACTAGTATTGAATCCAATTAAATCCCCTAAGCAAAATGGCAAAATCAACTAAGATTGCAAAATCACAAACCACAGGCGGCGACCGACGGACCCGGTCGGTTGGACCGATTGCGAAAGCGATCGACCGGCGTTGTCGAGCGGTCGGACCGCTCCAAAATCGGTCTGACCGGTGATGACGGGCGGTCTGACCGGCCGACTCCAGAACCGATCTGCAACAGTAAAATCAGCCCGATGACGAAGTTGCAATTTGGTCAAACTTTTGATTCTCAACTCCAATCTTTACAAAACTTTGCACACACCTTCTCTATGCTATTGAGGACCTATTCCAATCTAATATTATGATAATTCTTGGAAAGATCTTGAGCAATTGCCAAATGAATAACAGAAGGTCTAAAACCGGGCAAGAACGAAAACTTGATCCTAATGCTTGTTCGTGAGAGATTGATGATCAAAAAGATGCTAGATAGATTCACACATATCACAGCAAGCTAATTCACGTGAAAGAATCAATCACAAACTCGCGGATCAAAAAAGCCCTAAAATTACGAAATCGAAAGCAAGAACGAAAAGAGACTTATCTCAAGCAAACCTTGCATAGATTAAGAACGTGATAAATCATTTGGATTACACCCACGCCATCATGGATCAGTGGTCAATCCAAGATCACGAAATTCTCCTCAAACCATGAAAAGCCCTAGCCTCCACCTCAACTCCCTCTAAACCAATTAGGGTTTTGTAAGCAACAAAAGAGGTGAAAAACAGCGAGAGCGGGGGAACAGCCCCGACCTCCTCCTATTTATAGTGGAGGCCTAGAACTCTCTAGGGTTTGACTTAATTTGGCTCCCGTTAAGGCCCACTAACAAACGGGTCACACACGCACGCTTCGTAAAACGTCGTCTTTAACCTTTTGACCTAAACCGCTTCACCATGCACCATGGATTTGCCAATAGGTCACCCTTATCCATCTTGTGTCACGCTTGAGTCGTTGACCTCACCCGGCATCGTCGATCGTTACGGACCTCAACTCTCCAAGTCTAGTCCCGATCCTCCTCGCCGCTGACCGTCGTTGACCACCAAGCAACCTGCACAACCACAGACAAGCAAACACGAATTCGGGAACAAGTTCTTCACAACTTGACCCATGTTAGTCAAAACATGCATCATGCAAACCATATGCCATGATACTAATGACTTTGACCTAACAAAACAACATCGCCACGAAGTTGGCCGACGTTCAAGTCATTACCGGTCTGACCGCTCCAGGTGAGCCGGTCGGACCACTCCCTGTGAGCCGGTCGGACCGCCCCTTGGGACTTAGCCGAAATTCATACCCTGAAATTCCGAAATCTTCTGGAAATTAAAAACGAATAGAACTTCTTACTGGAGACTCCAAAAATTATGAGACCAAGTGCATTGGGATCCCCTCACTTGCCTACAACACCTATTTTTGGCCCAGCTCGTTTTGACCACTTTTAGATCACAGCCGGTCCGACCGCCCCACATGGCCGGTCCGACCGATTTGGGACCGGTCGGACCGCCGTGCTAGGATCGGTCGGACCGCCCCTGTCCAGAATGCCTGTAGCTTTTGTCGAAAACCCGTGAAACGGAAAACCGTAAACACCATTGCCAATTGTCACATCATCCTAAGATCTGGAACATATCCCCATGAAATCCACACATCGCATGAGTATCCCTTGGGTTCCTCGTTTGTAGAGGACTCCTTCGACCAAAGTATACATTTTGGCTTTTCGGGATAAACGATCTGCCTCAAGATCATCCTCGGGTACGGAACCCTTGTGAAGATACTCGTAGATGGGAGTCATCCAGGTATTCTCGTAATCTAGTGAGGCCATTTCAATAGGAGGTGTCTCTGGTTCTTCGACTAGAGACGGCTTTTGGAGTTGCTCCAAGAAAACTCCTTTTGGTACTGTAGATCGGGAAGAAGCCATCCGAGCAAGTTGGTCTGCGAGGAAATTATCCTTTCGAGGGATGAATTGTACCTCGAAACCTAAAAAATGCTTTTCTAGCTTACGTACCTCCGATAAGTACCGAGACATTGTCGAGCTAGAGCACTGGTACTCCTTCCCGACCTGATTCACGACTAGTTGAGAGTCTCCTCTCACGAGTAGTCGACGAATCGAGAGTGCTTCGCGGCTTCGTATGCCGCCTAGCAAACCTTCGTGATTCTCGCCACATTGTTAGTGGCACGAAAGTTTAATTGTATGGCATACTTTAAGGTTTCTCCGTAGGAGATACCAGACCACCCGACCCGAGCCACTTAAAGTAAGTGACCCATCAAAGTACATCATCCTTTGGTCGTGGAAATCGATCGGGATCTGAGAATGTGTTCAGATTTGTCCATTCGGCGACAAAGTCCGCCAAGATCCGGGATTTTATGGCCGTTCGGGACACGAAATGGAGGTCGAACTCCCAAGTTCGATCGACCATTTTGCCATGCGTCCCATTGTTTCCTTATTATGGAGGATTGCTCCCAAAGGAAACTCGGGGCGGCACATCTATTTTGTGCGCTGAAAATAATCTTCGTAGTTTCTCGAAGACATGAGGAGGGCATATAGAAGTTTTTGGACACGAGGTAACGCTCCTTAGGCCGTGTAAAACTTCGGCGTAGTAAACCGGTCGTTATGCGTTTTCACGTTCTACGACCGATCTCTGCTTTCTTTGCTGTGGCGTGGCGGCTAGGTAAATTAAGAGCGTCACTTCTGGCTTTGGAGAAACCAGAACAGGAGCACTCGAAAGGTACCTCTTGACATCCTCGAAGCCAGCGTTTGCCTCATTCGACCACTCAAAACCTTCATGCCTCCTGAGAAGCTTAAAGAAAGGTAGTCCTTTTTCTCCTAGTCGTGCGATGAAACGACTTAAAGCCGCCATGCACCCAAAGTGAGTTTACGGACTTCCTTTTTGTGGTCGGAGGACGATCGGAGGATGGCCTTTATTTTTCAGATTTGCTTGATTCCTCGCTCGGATACTAGGAATCCAAGCAATTTTCCTGAAGAAATTCCAAACACGCACTTCTCGGGATTAAGTTTTAAGCGGTGCTTTCTGAGATTGTCGAATGTTTCTTGTAGGTCGGTGATATGATTAAATTTCTTAATGCTTTTTACGACTAGATCATCAACATAGGCTTTCAGATTCCGGCCTAATTGAGATGAAAAAGTCGATTGCATCAAGCGTTGAAAAGAAGCACCGGCATTCTTCAGATCAAATGGCATTTTGACATAGCAAAAGGTACCAAATGGTGTAATGAATGCGGTCTTTTCTTCATCGTTTAGACACATATTGATCTGGTGGTATCCAGAATATGCATCTAAAAAACTTAATATTTCACAACCTGCAGTAGAATCAACCAACTGATCGATACGAGGTAAAAGAAAATCATCTTTTGGACAAGCTTTATTAAGATCAGTAAAGTCTACGCACATCGCCATTTGCCGCTTGACTTTTGACCATTACTAGGTTAGCCAACCACTCTGGGTGGTTGACTTCTCTTATAAAGCCTGCTTTAAGTAGCTTATCCAATTTTGATTTAATAGCATCTCGTCGATCAGGTGCAAATCTCCGTAACTTTTGTTTCTGGGTACTTTATCGGCCGTAAAGCTAGCTCGTGCTCGATCACCTCCACAGGGACTCGGGCATGTCGGATGCTTGCCACGCGAAGACATCTGCGTTAGCTCGGAGGAAGGTAATGAGGGCGTCTTCCTATTTGGGGTCAGAAGTCTCCCCGATGCGAACAGTCTTCGAGGGCTCCTCTGCGTCCAGAGGAACCTCTTTGACTTGGTCGTTCGGCTTTAGTGCAGACTTTAGGCTTCGACTTGCTAGTCGAAGGTCGACTTTCAATCTCGAGTTGGTATTTGACCAACCATCTCGAGGATCGGCGGTCGTGACTATACGCCATCTTTTGTCACATTGAATTGTGATCACTCCTTTGGGACTCGCATCTTAAGACATTGATACCCATAATGAGTAGCCATTAAGAATTTTGCCAAAGTTGTTCGTCCGAGTATGGCGTTATATGCCGTATCGAAATCGACCACATCAAAGGAGACTTTCTCTGTCCTAAAATTACTTGGTGAGCCAAATGTTAAAGGAAGAGAAACTTGGCCAATGGGTTTGGCGAAGACCGATGACGATTCCATGAAAAGAGTATCGCATCGGTCTTACCTTTGTCCCGGTACTTGCATCTCGCCCGGGGCATTAGTAAATAGTATGTTCAGGCGACCACCATCAACCAACACTCGATTGACCCGACGCTTGTTGATGGTGGGTTCACCACAATCGGATATCGACCGATCGATTCAAGTGATCGGACAATCACCCTTCTCAAAAGAAATGGTAACTTCCGACCATTTCGGTAGGTTATTGACAAGAGGAGCGTCTATAGAGTTTACCTCTCGTCCGGCAGCTTTGAGTTATCGTTTCGACTCGTATGTCGATGATCCTCCGTAGATGTGCTTTACGGTATGTTGCGGATCTTGGAACGGCATCTCTTCATCATCTGACGACTTTTGGCCACTCGTATTCCCTACTTGCTCGAGAGTGGGGAGTGGCTCTTTGCCGTTGTAGTAGTCCTCGAGCTTTCTTTGGAAAACTCGGCAATTGCGGAGGTCATGTCCTTCCTTTTTATGAAAAGGACACCACCTTGGTTTGTCGTTCCTGCGATCAAGGCGCTTACCTTTGCCTTGATCAGGGTACGACTTGGTGGTTCGGGGCTCTTTATCTTTCACGGCCAAGACCTCCTTGAAACCACTGGTTTGTGGTTTTTGACTCTTCATTTTCTTCTTGGACTTCTTTGCTTTCTTGTCCTTACCAACTTCACCTGGCTCTCGAGGAGTGTACGTTTCTCGATCAATAGTGTTGTTCCACTCGACCGCCTCAGAAGTAGTCGCATATCGATCGCCATCTCAAGAGCTAAACCTTGATGTTGGGAGGATTCAAAGCAATATCTTCTGTTATCCTTCTACTACGGACTCCTTGCTTAAAGGCCCTAATCACAGATGAGTCAGAAATTTCCGGAATTGAGTTACGAACCTGACTAAAGCGTTTGATGAATTGACGCAAAGTCTCACTGTTGTTCTGTTTTATCCGGTGCAAGTCGTCTTCCTTTCCAGGGCAGTTGTATGTGCCTTGGAAATTCGCCTGTAGAAGATCGCAGAGGTGTTGCCAAGAGTAGATCGACTCGAGTGGTTGGTTTAATAACCACGATCGAGCGGATCCTTCAAGCACGATCGGAAGGTAATTTGCCATTACATGATCTCCTCCGCTGCTTTCGGACAATTTGTTGTATAGATCTGAAGAAATTCGATGGGATTTTGGGATCCATCAAATTTCTCCATGTTCACTGGTCGAAAATGAGGTGGCCAAATGAATCGCTTTCAAGGTCGCGAAAATGCCGGCATCCGTAATTACTTCTTGACGCCTTCTTTGTAGGAAAGAAGGGTTAATGTCACCAGGTAATCGTATACGACGATACCCGAGAACAGTGACACATCTGTAGTAGGTCTCAGCTCTACGAGGGGAATACTCCTCGTACTCCATCCGTTGTGAATTTCTTTATCGAAGTGGTGAATGATAACCTCTCCGAGGGGCTTCTTGATCATCAGCCAATCGAAATGTATTTCTCCGAATAGGGGATCGATGCGACTTATGGCCGTGTCGATTCCTACATGGTGAAATATTTGATTGACTGGTAGCTGAGGAAGTCGTATTGCTACGACTACCTGAATGTTGTCGACGAGGTACTTCCAGTCTTGTCATCACGGTTCGAAGCCTTTGCGTAATCTCTTCAGCGAAGAGATCGTACCCTGGCGTTCGAGCAAGCTCTTGATTGGGATTTTTAAGCAAGTCGTTGATGTCCTGGAGTTCTTGTACCTCCTACGACTGATGATGAATGCGCCCAGGCAGGTTCTTCTGGGCTGCAATTTTCTTTCGTCGGATGGCCTCAAAATCCTCCTCATCAGATCTTTGAGGCCTTCTCAGTGGAGTGCGAGAATATCGAGGATTTCCCTCTCATCATCAGTGTTGGTTACGTCCGTCACACGGTGGTGCCCTTGCCATTACCACGAGGGGCGCAGTGTGTGATCTTCGGGGAGTGTTCTTACCTCGGCCTCCATAAGACTGACCCTGATTTGAGGGAAGGACGAAGACCTCCCGTTGATGATTCTCACTTGCGCTCGAGGCCTCCCCGTTTGAGGAGTGCTCAAGAGACACCATCTGGCGACTTGGAGTAATCCCTCAAGGTAGGGAACTCGGGTTATAATCGCTCCGTCCGCAAATGAGATCTGCGGAGGACGGTCGAATTTGCGAGAAAAGCATGCTTGATCCCACCCTCTCTGGAGTTACCACGAGAGAGGATCACCAGATGTTGGTGGAGTCCTCGAATGGTGGCTCTCGAACTTGTCTCACCAGTCGGACCGCCTTAGGGGACTTGGACACTTGGAGGAAAAACTCGTCGTGTCGTGAATCCTCCAGGTCTTTGCTCAGTCGGATTGACCCTTGTCCTTTGAGGAATTGGCTCCTCTGTTGGACGTATTGTTGTGGGGATAAGGATCCCTCCTCAACTCCATTGATGGGATGGTTTGTGGAGAATGATCTCGGAGGCAACATCACCATCACGGATGCATCACTCGGCTCAGTAGTCTAAACCGCATCCATGTCGACGCTCACAGACCGCCAAGTCAAACCAGTTCTCCTCGTTCCATTCTCCTGCCATGATTGCATGAGATTTGGAAAAAGAGAGTATGTTGACAAGAGATTACCGGAAGATCCCCACGGACGGCGCCAACTGTCGGTGTATTAGAACCGATCTTACGTAAAGATTATTTGATTCGGGGGGTCTCCTAGAGATGAAATCATGCAGAGTGGTTGACACGGGATGTTTAGACAGGTTCAGGCCTTCTCCGGGGAGAATAACAACCCTACTCCTGTGTGTGTATGGTATTGACTGTATTCTCGATGATTAAGCAAGAAACTAAGACTATTACAGAGAACAGTACTTGTGTTTCTTCTTGACTCGCTCTATTTCGCCCTGATTGGCTGTGTGTTTTCGCCTCGATTGGCTGTGTCCCTCCCCCTTGTCCCTCTGATTGATGCCCTTATATAGTCGTGAAGGAGTAGCCGTTTTGTCCTGCGGAAGAGGCGCCTAATTAATCCAGTAATGGGCGCATGATGGCAGTAATTACCGGCGCATTGGCTTCTTCACGTCGTCTGGCAGTTATCTTCCAGAGGTAATGGGGTATTCAAGCACCATTACTACGCGGAATAATAGTGCGTGTGGACCGTTCGGATTCCTTAATCAATTGGACCCACTCGCCTGTAGGTTTGATTATAAGGTGGTCGTGGTTTACTTGGTCATAGTAGGATTTACGACTGGGTATAAGTCGTAGTAGAGCTTACGACTGGGCAATAGTCGTAGAAGGACTTACGACTGGGTAATGGTCGTAGAAGGACTTACGACCAGGTAGTGGTCGTAGAAGGACTTACGACCATGACATAGTCGTAGTAAGACTTACGACTATGGGGGTGATTGTAGAAGATATTACAATCACTTGGTAGGCCTCCCCCTTATAAATATAAGGGGTACTTCTGGGGACTATGTGACATCATATTTACCCATAATAAGAATTATAGATAAAAGATAAAATGAGGATTATTAGATCCTCGTCAGTTTCAACTTTGATATTCCTTGATGATAGATGGACTGTATTAAGTAATGTTTAAATTTCATGTCATGTCGTTCCATGATTAGTTTCTTGGCTGCTTTCACCACTGATGTATTGGCTGATGTATTGGCTGCTTTCACCACTGATGTATTGGCTGATGTATTGTCATGTCGTTCCATGTTTAAATTATTCGCCACTGATGTATTGGCTGCTTTCACCTCGTTATCCTGTTATTGATATTTGGATAGATGCATATTGAATCTTATTCCGTAAATTGTTCATATGTTGTATCCTTAGGTGGCATCTTGGCTTCCGAATAACCAGGGTGTTATAGGTAATGGAATAGCTCAGGGAGGCAATAGGCGAGGAAGGAAACTGTAGGGGGCTTAAATAGGGCGGAGGCAGAGATGTCGCGATGAGGAGACAGCATGGTGAGCTGGCTCTCAAGCTAGAGCCACGCGGAGAGGAAACTCTGCAGTGCGGTTCCACACGTCAGCGGTCGAAGGAGGTAGGGCGGCTCGGGTCAGGTTTTGGTCAGGTGCGGGTGGCGCAGTCGGTCCGTCTTAGCTAGTTGGGTTCGATCAAGTCCACTAGGTTGTACCACCCAAACAGTACTAAGTCAGACCTTAGATAGACAGCTAAGATGGTTAGTGAATTTTTAGAGGTAACTACTTAACTCAAAAATTTCTGAAATTTTTACAGAAGACTACTGACCCTAAGATCAAACTTGTGTAAAATTATTAGAGTTTTTATATCATTGAATTTTCCTCTAGAATTGTTACAAGTTTTAGTCCTAGGATTTTGACTTAGGGACCAACAGGTTTGACTAGCCTCTTAAACATAGTAAATAAAATCTAAAAATTATAAAAAAATTAGAAAAGTCACTAAGAGGTTATAGAACCTAGTGAAAAAAATAATTCCAGGGTAGGATCACAGGATTTGCTTTAAAAGTTTTCAAGGATGATGCTTTAGATAAATTTCAGCATTAGGTCTTTGAAAATAAGAATTCCTTTGCAAGAATTTCCAAAAAAAATTAAACGACAACATGAGGCATCAAAAGTTTTAAATTCTCCTCATTTATATACATTTGAAACACAAACCTGAGTTTGGGATGTTAAATTGATCATGTTTGACCAGCCTACGACCAGCTCGTATTTTCATACAACAAGTCTGTATCTGATCGAACTGAATGACTAGCTCGTGCATTCTCTGATTGCCTCACCATATCTGTTTGAACTCCATGTGAGATATCATGTCATCCATGGACTGTTCAATACTTTCTCGATTGAGTATCAGATAACATCACGTGGTCGTACTCTTCGACCACTAGTGACATGGCTATGCACTTTCTTTAGTCGACCACATCGAGGGGCCCCATAGATATCTCTCCTGTTATGTTAGGTGGGGCAAATCCTATATCCGAACAGTCACATTCCTCTGCATGTTTCATAGCATACCTGAAAGCTACCTTTATAACTATCTAGTTACCAAGTAGCGTTTGGCAACCTCAAAGTGTACTTTTACACATATAGAAAACCATGCAGATCTCAGGTGTAAGAATTATACATCATCATTGCTTGAGACCAACTGATGACACATGAAATCATAACAATCTCAGAAGTGTCTCAAGGTGGGTCAATCCAAAACTATGTTTTTTAACATGTGTTCACATTATCGATTCGATATCTCGATATTCATGACCGGTGAAACATGATCATCAATCAATACATATGTTGGTCAATAGGATTACTGGTGTTCCGACCAGTGACATACGACCAGTGATACATTTAGACGACATCATATAAGTTAAAAGAGGTTCACCAACAAGTCACATACTTATTCATCTTTATATCAAATGATTCATTCAAGGAATAAAATAACACTTATTCAATAACTCATAAATATAGACGTGATACAATCATCTCTATGATTGCCTCTAGGGCATATCACCAACAGTTTGTGGCGAAGCAAATCTTAAACCTTCATGGGTGACGGTTTAGTCACAAAATTTGTAATAACTGAGTTTCATTTCCAATTGTCTTTTGGTTGTAAGATTTCCAACCACTTTTTAAACCATCTTTCGTATTTGTTGTACATTACTTCTTAATAAAATAGACTGTGTGCACCTTGATGCATATGCCGGGGGATTTTTTTTTTCTTTTCCATTATCCAAAAAAATAATTTAAAACACGAAAATATTTCCTGAGTTCCGCGGGAATTGAACTGTTATCTTGAATAGGATCATAACCTTTTTTTTTTCTATCATTAGTTTATTCATGTTACCCATTTAGTATAATGTATTTTAGAGATGAATAAAAAAATAGAGAAATTTCATGTCGTGACTAGTTGAATTCTACATGGATTATCTAAGAAATGGTGTTTGGATGGTTGACAGAAAAAATGTAGGAAATCTGAAAGGATATGTCTTTTTTTAGCAGAGCGAGGATGAAAGAGAAACTAAAAATAAAACATGAGGCTTTAGGTAACGTTTGAAATCCTCAAAAAGTAAAGGAAAGAGGAAACATTCCTGGAGGGATATTTTTTATACGATTCAAGTTCTACAAATTTCTTTCAAAAATCCTTTATTCCAAACAAACACTCTAGTTGTTCGTAAATATTTATCGTTTGGCCAGACCATGCAATAGCATTTTTCTCATGTTACCTTCCCTCGGATCAAACCGGTTTTTTATTTTTCTTCCCATGGTTTCATTTTTTAAGGATCTGTTGACCTTAGGCCATCAACAATGTTCCTTTCGACGGATGATAACTCAATTTCTTTTTAGGCGTGTGCAAAGGTCGTAAAAATGTGTATACGTGTGGCAATCTTGTAATTAAAAAAACATTCATTTTCCTTTTGTTGTCATGCTTCCACTCTAGCCACTAGAGTGACCAATTCCAGTAAGGACAAAAGAACGGAATCGAACCTAGTAGGCTCAATGTTGAGTACGGATAGAGCTAGGCCGTGCCCGTCGAGTCAGCCCGAGGCCTGACACTGTTGGTCTAGGTAAAGTACGATACGATCCGCACTGTTCATAGGACGACACGGTACGACACTATAGCTCGACTTGTGCCTAGGTCGTCACCCCGGCACAACGGGTCAGCACGACACAATCCGTTAGGCCCGTTTATTATATATATATATATATATATATATATATATATCTTAATATTTATATAATTTAATTTTCAATTTTTAATACTTATATTGTTTTATTTTTGTAATTTTTTTATTTTATATAGTTCATTTTATAAGTATATATTAATTTATTTTGGTTATATATATATATATATATATATATATATATATATTCAATATGCTTATCTCGTTTTTATAATTTTTATATGTATTTCTGAATTTTACAAACAAAAAAATGGATTTTTTTTGAATTTTCGAGCCTAACACGCTAAGTGGGTCGGAATTGGCCTATCGGGCTATTAGGCTTGGGCCGACACGACATGGCCCAAAAGGCCGTCGGGCCGTGCTTGGGCTGCCTAGTCAGCACGTGGGCCGGTACGGCATGACCCGTTTAGTTCACGGGCTAGAATAGGTCGTGCCTAAACGGGTCGTGCCGGGCTGGGCCGGTGACTCAAATTCTAACCTACTAGAACTTTGAGATTTGTTTTACAAGGATTCCCATCCTAATTCTATTAAAATGCATACATCATTTTTTAGGAGAACTAGGGGTACTATATAAAGTCATAACGGGTGGTCATGGAGAACACAAGCCACAAACCAATTCATCAGAAGCAAAAGGTGCACAAGAGGATTAGATACTAGGTTATTCTTTAACACTAGATTAATGTATAGTGCAAGGATCCGATTGTCCTAAAAGGTTCAAGGGGGTTATGAGAGAGCGACAACCCCTTGTATTCTTTTAAGGTTGTGCTTAAAGAATTTGTGGTCAGCTTTGCCAAACCTTTCTCTCTCGTCGTGATTATTTCATCGCCGTTTGATTCTCTCTACGAGATCCATCTACTTCGTTCTTGATACAGTGCGTTCTTATGCCGTTTCTTACAAACTCTGATCCGATCTGGGGCTGCTACACATAAGAAGACATATCAGAGTATAACAAGTGGTATCAGAGCCAATGCTAGATTAATCTGATTTGTGATAAGGTCAGCGAAGCGTTAGGTGGCACAAAATCACGATCGATGTCGACAATGTTGAATTTGTTAGAGAAATTTGACGGTGGAGAAAATTTCAGCGTGTGTTAATATGTGGTGAATGATGTCTTTGTCTAGCAAAGGTTAATCGATGGTCTTGAAGGGAACACATCGAAAAAGACGTCTGATGAACACTGGAAGGTGATAGAGTAGAAGGCTGTCAATACAATCCGTCTATGTCTCTCCGATGAGGTAAAATACTCTGTGATCAAGGAAAATTCACCGAAGAAATTATGGAGTCAGTTAGAAGAATTGTATATGGCAAAGTCACTAACAAACCGATGGATGTTGAAGCGGCAACTGTAAAAATTGTGCATTGAGTAAGGCACACGATTCGTTGACTATCTCAATGTCTTCAACAAAGTTATCACACAGTTGACCAGTGTGGATTAGAAAATTGAGGAGAACGACAAGGTCGTCATATTAGCGTTATCTCTACCACCATCATGGAAGCAATTGGTGATGAATATTCTCGTCAGGAAAATCATCTTAACTTTAATGAGACAGTGACATATCTATTGGAGGCAGAGTCCTTGTCATATTAGCGTTATCTCTACCACATCATGGAAGCAATTGGTGATGAATATTCTCATCACGAAAACCACCTCAACTTTAATGAAATAGTGACATATCTATTGGAGCCAGAGTCCTTAAAGCAATCATCGAATTATTCATTTTTGGTGATAAAGCTTGGCTATTGTAGGTATTACAAGCAAAAGCAAAAGTTACAGGGAAGAAGGGAAAGAGCAAGAGCACATGTGTATGCTACCTATGTGATGAGGAAGGTCATATGATAAAGGACTAACCATGTTTGAAGCAAATGAGGGGAGCATACTCAGTGGAGGTAGCGAAAGATGATTCAAACGTACTAGTTCTTAGCCAAACAAGTACTTCTCATGGATGGATATTAGATTCAGATTGTTGCTTCCATATATGTTCGATGAGGGAGATGTTTGACGAAGGATCTCTACGACCGACACATGGAAATGTTCACTTAGCAGATTGAAAGGAGTATGTAATTACTAAGATGAGACAGTTACATTAGAGATGTATAATAGAGCACATCACAAATTGACGAGAGTTTGGTATGTTCCCAGCTTAAATAATAATCTAATTTCGATGAGGTCGTTTGAACTCGAAGGTTGTAAGGTATACTTTGAGGTGGAGTCATACGAGTCATTTGCAAATGGCGGCTAATCATGAAAAGTATCTGGAGCAATGGAGCATATCAATTCATGGGTAATCATCAAGATGAGCAACTAATGGGAGGTCTGATAAAAATACTGATCAGGAGAAAGAAAACGTATCATCAACCGTAGGTATTCAGATCTCATTTGCAGTTATCTTCGGAATTGCAAAGACGATTGCAAAATCTAGCAGGCGCAAAGGCAAAGGTGAGGCTGTTGAAAGAAGTAAGACGTGGTGGGACCAATCACGCAGTACCGATGAGCAGGTCAATCTCAGAGGCGATACAAACCTATGACATCAAAGGATTTAAGGTGTGGTTAACCAAACTACGCAACAAAGGAACTCTTGGGTGGATTTTCCAGATGGACTAGTTCGGATACCAACACGCACATTACGATGATGTGCATGAGCCCCTTTGGTAGGGGCACCCCCAAAGGTGGGAGGAAATAAAAACATGAAAAAATAGCAGAGCCGACTTGGAGCGGGTTCTTGGAGGAGCACGGTAACTTCAATGGATAAGAGTCAAAGTGAAGATTGTTGAGTATAGATGACTTATATCCTAACCTACTAGGACCTGGAAATGTGTATGTAACACCCTGATCCAAAATCGGCTCAATGCTCAGCCCACCGTGGGGCGGACCCGCCCACACATAGCACCTCACTTACACTTTCGTCCTCGCTTCGTGTAAAAGGGTTAACCCGGAGGTGCTACGTTTGGATCCAACAGGTATTATATACTACTACAACTCACTTGAGACAAGCAATGTGGGACTAATCCCACCACACAACTCCTCATGGGCCACATGGGCCACGCTATGAGCAGGCTGGGGTATTACACTCACCCCCACCCCCTAAGGGCTAACGCCCTCGGCAGCATACCGCATACGCGGCAAATGCCCAGAACCACCCCTCGGTACACGTCCGTGCGTCCAGTGCCAGCACATATGCCATGCCATGTGTCCACTCCGGGCCCACATGCGCCATGCGCCATATGCCTACGCCCCTGTCCCGCACGCGCCCGTGCAGCGAAGGTTGATGCTCTGATACCATCTGTAACACCCCAGCCCAACACTGAGCCTAGAATGCCACCACACTACTCTCTAAACAAATAATTATCGACACACTATAAAATTACAGCAAGAAAACAACAATAAACATATCCATGGATCACAAAAGAACATGCATAATTATGGATCAAACGATGATAAATAAGCAAGGGGAATATAACCAGGTAAATAGTCCAAAATAGCATCAACCAATGAATCCAAATTATTGAAACAAATAGTCTAGTCCAAAACGTTGTTGGGGCTCTCGCCGCCCCGGCGTCGTCTTCTTTCGCCATGGCGCCACCTGGAGTGTACGCCATGCCCACAGCGGAGTCCGCGGGTCGTCCTGACGTGGTGACAGGTACTTTGCTTGTGGATTCGTTTGATGCTTTAGTCCTTTTTTATTCAGGGGCTACCTTTTCGTTTGTCTCGACGGCGTTTGCTAGGAGGCGAACTTGAGTATCTGATGGATTTCTCGATCGGTGTTGGTTAGTTCTCCTGGGGGTATTATTGCTAGCTCTACTATTTGTCCTGGGTGTTCTATTGTCATTGATGGAGAGAAGTTCACGGCGAATTTGATAGTTATTCAAATGGAGCCGTTCGATGTTATCTTAGGTATGGATTGGTTGCACTCTTATCGAGCCGTGATATCCTGTTTACGTAGAGCGATGTATGCATGCGGACTCGTGCGGGAGACTTTGATCTTTCAGGAGGCGCCTCGCGCTCTCTTTCGATATTACCGGGTGGCTCCCGGGTCGTCGTGCGAAAATGGGCTTCTTTTAGCTCTTGCTGAGAAACCGAGCGTGGCTTCGCAGATTGAGGAGAATCCAGTGGTTAGTGATTACCCAGATGTGTTCCCAGCTGAGCTTCCGGGTTTGCCACCTGCGCGAGACGTGGAGTTTCGCATTGATCTTGTTCCGGGTACTCGTCCCATCTCTATGTCTCCATATAGACTAGCACGTCCGTTTCAGGACGAGTTGAAGAGGCAATTGGATGATTTGTTGGCTAAAGGTTTGATCAGGCGTAGCGTATCGCCGTGGGGAGCTCCTGTTCTGTTCACAGAGAAGAAGGATGGGAGTTGGCGCATGTGTATTGATTACCGTGCGCTTAATGCGGTCACAATCAAGAACAAATATCTATTGCCCCGCATTGAGGACTTGTTTGATCGGTTGAATGGAGCTCAAGTATTCTCCAAGATCGATCTCGGTCGAGGTATAATCAAATCCGTGTGCGTGGCGAGATGTAGAGAAGACCCTTTCTCCACGGTATGGGCATTATGAGTATAAAGTTATGTCTTTTGGACTGACTAATGCACCTGCCATTTTTATGGAGACCATGAACAACATGTTGCACGAGTATTTGGATGACTTCGTGGTGGTGTTCATTGATGATATGCTTATCTATTCCAAGACCAATGTGGATCATGAGCGTCATTTGAGGCTGGTTTTAGAGACTTTGAGAGAGCACAAGTTCTATGCTAAATTGAAGAAGTGTGAGTTCGGATTTGTAGTGAGTTTTCGGGTCATGTGATTAACCCTCAGGGTATTGCTGTTGATCCTGGTAAGGTCTCCACAGTGGTGGATTGGAAGAGGCCGACTAGTGTGAAGGAGGTGAGGAGTTTCTTGGGCTTGGCTGGTTATTATCGGCGTTTTGTGCAGGATTTCTCTATCATCGCCAAACCGATGTCTCAGCTTACTCAAAAAGGTGTGAGATTCCAGTGGACTGATGAGTGTGAGCGCAGTTTCTGCACTTTGAAAGAGAGGTTGGTGACCTCTCCTATTCTCACTCTTCCCGAGCCAGGAAAACGGTTCACAGTCTTTTCAGATGCGTCTCGAGTGGGTCTTGGCTGTGTTCTCATGCAAGACGGTAAGGTGATTGCTTATGCGTCGAGACAGTTAAAGAAGCACGAGCAGAATTATCCCACTCATGATTTGGAGTTGGCTGCGGTTGTCTTTGCTCTCAAGATTTGGAGGCATTATCTATACGGTGAGCCTTGTGATATTTTCACAGATCACAAGAGTCTCAAGTAAATCTTCACTCAGAAGGATCTGAATTTGAGGCAAAGGAGGTGGTTGGAGTTGATCAAGGACTATGATCTTACTATTTAGTATCACCCAGGTAAGGCCAATGTAGTTGCTGATGCTCTTAGCCGCAAGGCGACTCCCGCTACTCTAGATTGCCTTATTGCTGATTTTGATCGCATGGGAATATCTTATTGTTATGCGGGCACATCACATGTTGAGACACAGTTGATCCTTGAGTCATCTATTCCAGACCGTGTGCGGAAAGCACAACAAAGTGACCGGTTATTACAGGAGGTTAGGAAGCATCTGGATTAGGGCAAAGAGGGTGATTTTAGCATGGACGATTCTGGTGCTTTGAGGTTTAAAGGCCGCCTTTGCGTGCCACAAAAGGCGGAGGTCAAAGATGATATCTTGAGGAGGCACATCGCACTGCATAATCGCTCATTCCCCTGGTGAGACTAAGATGTATCGAGATCTCAAATGAATTTTTGGTGGAAAAGAATGAAGGTGGACATTGCTAATTATGTGGCTTCTTGCGGTGTTTGTCGACAAGTGAAAGGCGAGCACAAGCGCCCTGCAGGTTGTTGCGACCTTTGGAGGTTCCCAGTGGCCTTGGGATGATATCTCTATGGACTTTGTGGTGGCGTTACTGCGCCGCGAGGAAGGATGCGATTTGGGTAGTGGTGGATCGATTGACAAGTCTGCGCACTTCATTCCTATTCGCACGACAAATTCGTGAGTGATCTAGCTCCTATTTATGTGCGTGAAATAGTAAGGCGCATGGTGTGCCCAAGACCATCATTTACGGCGAGGACGCCAAGTTTGTCTTCAAGTTACGGGAGAGTCTGCGAGTGCATTAGGCGACGGCTCCGCCTTAGTACTGACGTTTCACCCACGAGCAGATGGGCGATCGAGGCGTACTATTCGGACTTTGGAGGACATGATGCGATCTTGCGTTTTGTCTTGGAAGGGTAGTTGGGAGGACGGTTGCCACTTGCGAGTTTGCTTATAATAATAGTTATCATTCGATATTAGAGCCGCGCCATTTGAGGTTCTCTATGGCGGAAGTGCAGATCGCCACTTTGTTGGGATGCGATTGGAGAGAAGGCAATTTTGGGTCGGATGGATTGAAGACCGTTGAGCGTGTGGCCATGGTGAGGCAGAATCATTGGCGGCTCAGAGCGCATGAGAAAAGCTATCGCCGATATGAGGCGTGACTTGGAGTTTGCGGTGGGTGACCAGTGCTCTTGAGAGTGTCTCCCACTAAAGGTATTGTTGGTTCGGTACCAAAGGGAAGCTTAGCCCGAGGTGCGTTGGACCGTTCTCGATTATTGCAAGAATTGGAAAGTTAGCTTACCGCTGGACCTTCCCGAGTCCATGCGTGGGGTTCTGCTTGTGTTTCACGTCTCGATGCTGAGAAAGTTTTTGAGAGACCCAGAGCATAAAATTTCATTGGAGCCGTGACCATTGAGCAAGATCTCACAATTGAGTCGCGTCCGTGCGCGATTCGGAGAGGTCGGGCGAGTCTTTGAGGCACAAGGCGTTGGTATCGTCAAGGTCTTTGTGGACGATCATCCAGAGAGAAGCGACTTGGGAGTTGGAGTCTACGCATGCGAGCATTATCTAGAGTTGTTCACGTCGGGTACGTTTTATTTTGTTGTTTATTTTCAGCAGTGCAGTTTTTTTTTCTTTGAGTAGAACAGCGAGTTGAATTCGGGGTCGAATTCTATTAAGGGGGGTAGAATGTAATATTCTGAAAATAATAATATTAATAACAACGTCTTAAGGGTCGGTGCGTAATTAATCAAATAGAATACGTGAAAATAGGATATTTCAGAGTTTTTTTTAAGAGCTATATAAATCGGGGAAGTGGAGTTCTAGAAACCCTAGCCGTATTTTTCTTTTTCCACTCAGCCGTCGCCTGCGCTCTATTGCGCCGCCTGGATTTTTCTGCGTCGCCCGCGTCCTTTTTGCGCCGCATGCACTCTGCCGAGTCTCTACCGTCGGCCGTGACGTCTTGGTTGCGGACGCTGCCATGTAGTCTTCTTCTGCTGCGTGATTTTTTTTCTTGCGCCGCGAGTGCAGGGGTCGCCAACCGCCAGCGAGTCTCCTGCCGTGGGCGCGTGGAAGCCTGATTGCACGAGGTTCTGCCGGCCGGTACGTTGAGATGTTTTGGTTTACTGCTACGAGTGAAAACGGGAGTGTACTGACTTGATTACATAATCAACGGGAGGTGCCATGCATGCATGTGATTAGTGGAACTAATTAATTACTTTAGGCTGAGTTAGAGTTGTGATTAGAAAAGTGTTTACTGTACAGTGGAAGATGAAGAGATGAATTGGATATTGCTAAGTAGTAGTTAACTAGTTGGCCGTAGCATTATTTGCATGCAGACTAGAATGATTTGTCGGAACAGTAAGGAAGATTAATATGATGTTTGTAGTCGGAGATATCGATTAATAGATCTGTTTAGCCTGCTGTTCTGTTGAACGATTTATTCGGGTATCTTAATGGCAAATTTTGGAAATGTCATCTACTAGTTAATTGTAGATAATTTCGATATCTTTCTATAGAATATTTAATCATGTCAATCGGACAAGTAGAATTCGAGTTATGATTTTCGGAAGACTGCTGTCTTTGTGGGTGTCGTCTTTCGGCGCTGTTTTGGTAGACTGCAGATTAAAAATAGTAAATAGACTAATTAGAGTTTTTGATCTACATGAAAGTTGTAGATAATTGTCCAGTGGTTCTGTAGAATCTAAAAACTCGAATTTTGGTTGGATAAAACAAAAGTTATGAATTTAGTAAGACCTGCTGTTCCGAAGCGGACAGATCGGTTTTCTGGGCTAAAAACGGAGGGTTAGATGATTTAATTGGAAGACTTTGTAATCTAATAAAATGAGGGGAATTTTGTGTAGAATCCAGAACTGGGTGGTTTGTCGTGATCGGACTTTTGAGTCAAAAGTTACGTTCGTTTTAGTACCAAGACAGCAATGGGTAACTATTCGGTGCCGGAGTAGCGTGGTATATTTGGGGACGGGTAGGAGCGAAGTATATTGATTGCTATTCTTGTTGCTGTAGCTTGTATCGAAGTTTGTGTATTTAATATAGGAGAGGCGTCGTGCTTGTTGCCATCTTCTAGCCAAATCGTGCGTCACAACTAGTAAAGGCAAGTGCATGGTAGACAGCGATCAATGGTTGATCACTGTTTTCTTTATCTTCTATTACCATTATTGTTGTGCTTTTATTTTATTTAATTACAAATAATAGAATGATATGGTTATATCTTTGTTGATAATCATGATGAAAAGTTGGATATGATGTTTATGATGGAGTTTGCATTTTCATACATAAGCATCTTTGCATATGAGCAGGTGATCATGAATGATCACAACTCCACGGGAGTGGAGGAGGTCCCCGATCCTTGTGGAGGAACGGGCTTGAGAGTGAATGTTGTCGTGAGTATTCACTCATGCTATACCAGTATACGCGAAAGAAGTGCATGTGGACATGTAGATTAGAGTTGCATTCATAAATGAGATTAATGTGTGTTAAACAAAGGGAAGGTAACAGCATGAGAATATTAATAGAAGTGCATGTGATGATAATGAAGTTATTGAATCTTTGTTGATTTATTATTGTTCGTTGTATATTGATGTGTTTCTTTGAGTCATGGACTCACCCTTGCTCTTTGTTGTCTTTAGGTGATCTTCGAGGGCGCTGTGGATGAGAGCGAGTAGAGCACATGGATTAGATCTATACTTCAATCACATGATCATTTGCCATAAGAACCTTTTCATTTAATGCAGGGTTACTCTAAGACATGTTAGAGGTTGAATAAAGTTTAGGACAACGTTTTGGACTAGACTATTTGTTTCAATAATTTGGATTCATTGGTTGATGCTATTTTGGACTATTTACCTGGTTATATTCCCCTTGCTTATTTATTATCGTTTGATCCATAATTATGCATGTTCTTTTGTGATCCATGGATATGTTTATTGTTGTTTTCTTGCTGTAATTTTATAGTGTGTCGATAATTATTTGTTTAGAGAGTAGTGTGGTGGCATTCTAGGCTCAGTGTTGGGCTGGGGTGTTACAGTGTCCTACAAGGATTCCTACTTCCTTTTGCAGAAGAACTAGGGTGCATTATATAAAGCCATGTGGGGGTGGTCATATAGAGCACAAGCCGTAACCAACTCACCCAAAGGAAGAGGTGCACGAGATAATTAGAGATTAAGTTATATTTTAGCGGTAGATTCTTGTATAGGGTAAGAATCCGAGGGTTCTAAAAGGTTGAGAGGGTTATGAGAGAGCGACAATCCCTTGCACTCTTTTAAGATTGTGCTTAAGAAATTTGTGGTCGGCTTGGCCAAATCTTTCTATCTTGTTGTGATTATTTCGTAGCTATTATTTGATTATCTCTACGAGATTCATCTACTTAGTTTTTGATACATGCAAAATTGATTATTTTGTTTGACAGTGGCCCACCTATGTAGTGAGGAGTGGTACTAAACATTAGAGGGGGAAATTAAACTAGCAAAATTTTGTGTCCCTAAATCGGAGATGCCCTAAGATGAACATACGTAGCAAAATTTGTTTGGAATGCCACAATAGAAAGCAGAGTTGCAGTAAAAAAAAACACAGAGAAGACGTACAAATGTAGTGACAAATCAGACATTGAAAAACACATTAAAAAAAGTATAGGTAGAGGTGTTTGATAGCATACGTAATTTAAATATACAAGTAAAACTCAAAATTACCACTATTATTTAAGATATTCGTGGCCAGGTTGCTGAGGTGCGTCGGGAGTAGCCGGCCGCAAGGGGGTGGAGACAGAGTAGCCGGCGAGGCAGGAGCGGCGCAAAGCTTCTCTCTCTCTCCTTTCCTCAGTCCTACGCGAAAAATTGAGCTCAGAGCGGATGTTTAAATTCGTGAGAAACCATCGATTTGTGGAACTTTCCTTGGGTTTACTCTTCGTGCTTCGTTCGTTCCAACGATGCTACCGTGGGAAAAACTATATGAACTCGATTCCTCCATTTTTTTTTCTACGTTTTCACCATGATTCAAACGGGCCCTTGGAGTGAACCATCAACTTGACGATTACTCCTTTTGATTTTACAAGGCGCCCTACGTATTCCGAGATTCAAACTTTTAATGTTTGATCAAGAATTAACTCAAAATTATATATGTTTAGTTGCACAAAAGTATTACCACTTGATTCCTATTTGAAAGTACTTTCTTTAAGCATGATTTTGTAGTTGTTATATTGTAAAAGAAATTAAATGTCAAAGTTTAATTTTGGAAAATGTGCCAAGTCAAATTGCGCTTTACAAAAATCAACGGAAGGAGTAATATGTGACCATTCTAAACGACGTATCAAATGACCATCAAAAGTCGTCAAAACAATATTTGCGTATCATAGAATTAAGAGTAAATTTTATAAAACCGCCAATTTAGTGGTCAAAACAATAACCTCTTTATTGATTAATTGATCTCTTTCCGAGTACAGGTAGGTCCTATTTAAATACTAAAAACCACTAGAGGTAGTTTTGATATTATGCCTATAAACCCCTAATCCAGAGTTTCTCAACACTCACCCTTGGATGAATACCGCATCATGCAAATGTCTTATTAAAAACATCTAAAAACCTAGTGGGAAAAAAGGGATTAGAGAAAAGAGTATATTACATCTGCAAGTTGTATTGCATTGTTAAAAACCTTTAGTGAGAAATTTTCAAGAAAAACACACTAAAGGAAAAGGAGCGCAACCTCTCTACCTTCTGGGTTAATCTTTGGGACTAAGGTAAAACTTTAGGACCTTAAGTGGATTATGATTCAATGATTTCTCCTCCTGATACCTGCAACTCTCCAAGCCGCTTCATTCCAATACCACGAACGTATTGTTAGAAACTGGACGTAGGCAGAGACTAAGTGAATAGATCAGCCATATTTTTACAAGACCTAGTTTACAGGATCTTCACCTCATCGTTCTTATGGAGTTCATGAGGATAAAAGAATTTGGGAGCAATATGTTTCATGATATTACTTTTAACATAACTCATTTGTATTTGTGCAACACAAGTAGCATTATCTTCATAGATAATTATGGGGGTATCGACTGTGTTAATGCTACATGACTTTTACATATGGATAATCACACGTCTGAGCTAAACACATTCACGTAAGACTTCATATAGTGCAATAATTTCGGTGTGGTTAGTAGAAGCAACTACCAAGGTCTGCTTAAATAACCACCAATAGATGACTGTACCATCATATAGAAATAGAAACCCAACCTATAAATCCCACTATGGTCAAGTCTTGGTTCTTCCTGAAAAATAAGCCAAGGTCTTGTGTACCTTAGAGGTATCTAAGAAGAGTCTTAACACCACTCCAATGCCTTCTGGTTCGAGCTTCACTATATCTAACCAAAAAGTTGACTACGGATGCAATATCAAACCTGGTACAGTTTGCAAGGTGCATCAGTGCTTCCATGGCACTTAAGTATGGAACTTCTTGTCCTAAAACTTCTTCGTTTTTCATCCTCGTCTGAATGGTTCTTTATCCACATCTAAGGATCTTACTACCATAGTGGTCTTTAAAGGGTGAGATTTATCCATGTTGAATTTCACCTATACCTTCTTGGTATAGGTAGACTAGTGTACTAAGATTCCATCAAGGAAGTGATCTAGTTGTAGGCCTAAGAAATACTTGGTTTTACAGAAGTCTTTCATCTCAAACTCCGTCACAAGGTAAGAACTTGCTTCCTTTATGTCCTCCACAGTTCTGATGATATTCAAATCATTGATATAAACTGCGATGATACAAAATCTATTATTGGACATCTTTATAAACACGCAGGGAAATCACCATTATTTGAGTAACCTTTCGTGGATATCATGGGGATATGCTCCAGATCTTAGGATGATGTGACAATTGGCAATGGCGTTAATGGTTTGTCGTTTCACGTGTTTTCGATAAAGTTTCAGAACTGTCAGGCAGTAACCAGTCTGACCGGTCATAGCGTGGCGGTCAGACCGGTACCAAATCGGTCCGATCGGCCATATGCGGCGGTCGGACCGGTGAACTTAAAAAGTGTTATTTTGAGCTGGGCCAAAAATAGAGGGTGTAGGCAAGAGAGGGGATTATATTACACTTGGTCTCATAATTTTTGGAGTCTCCAGTCAAAAGTTCTATTGGTTTGAAAATTCAAAGAGGTTTACATTTTTGAGAGAGGAAAACGGCTAAGTCGGCTTCGCGGTCGACCGCCTATAGGTGGCGATCAAACCGGCCCCAGAGGCGATCGACCGGTTTTCACTTTGTTTGCCGCCCGGTGTGGCGGCGATATTCGTGTGTTAGGTCAAAGTCATGAGTTTTAGGGCATATATGGTGCATGATGCATATTTTGACTAACATGGGTCAAGTTGTGAAGAACTTGTTCCCAAATTCTGTTTACTTATCTATGGTTGTGCAGGTTGCTTGGTGGTCAACGACGGTCAACGGCGAGGATGATCGGGACTAGTCTTGGAGAGCTGAGGTCCAGAACGATCGACGATGCCGGGTGAGGTCAATGAACTCAAGGGTGACGCAAGATGGACAAGGGTGATCTTTTAGCTAATCCGAGGCGCAAGAAGGCGCTAGGGTATCTAGTTAGGTCAAAGAGAGATAAAGACAGCGCATTAAAATGAGTGCGTATATGTCCCGTTTGTTTTGGGCCTTAACGGGAGCCCAATAGGATCAAACATCTAGAAGGTCTAAGCCTCCACTATAAATAGAAGAGGGTGGTGGCTGCACCCCGGTCTCGCCTCTTTTGCAATTCTTGTAAACCCTAATTTTCTTAGGGAGAGCTGTTGTTGAGGCTAGGGTTCTTGATGTTTGATGTGATTTTTATGCTTTGAATTGAGCATTGTCCTCCATTGATGGAGTGGCTGTAAGCCCAGATCATATCAATCAATCAAAGGAAAGTTTGATCAATGTTTTGTTTCATTGCGTTCATTCTCTCTATTTGATGATTTTGGGGCTTTCTTTGATCTGAGAGTTTTTGATTGAATTCTTCATGTGATCTATTTGCTGTGATGTGTGGGAACCTATCTAGGATCATCTTGATCATCAATCACCCACGAGCAAGATCTTGGATCAAGTTTTCGTTTTGACCCCGCTTTGAACCCTTCTTTGATCAAACGGAAAATGATCTTTATTCTTCCAAGAATTATCATAATCTTCGATTGGAATAGGTCTCTGATATCATAGAGAAGGTGTGTTCCAAGTTTCATCAAGTTTGGATTAGTAGATCAAAAGTTTCATCTATTTTCATCTTCGTCATCGGTCGTTGTTCTTACATTACGGAGGTGGCGGTCGACCACCGCCGAAATCGGTCCGACCGCCGCTAAGCGATGGTCCGACCCTTGATGATTGTTTCACTTCAATCTTTGTTGATTTTGTTCAATTACTTTGGGTTTTTTATTGGATTCAATATTAGTCTTCCGCTGTACTGATATACTGATCTTCATAGCTTCTATAGCTACTGGAGTAAAGTTTTACTGATCCATTATTTATGAAAAATTGAGCGTGCTCCTATTCACCCACCCCGCCTCTAGTCGCCTTTTCGGTCCAACACCTTTCTTCAGGAGAAAGTGTAGGACCGAAATGGCGACTAGAGGGGGGGTTGAATAGGAGCTCAGCCTATTTTTCACATTGATCGGATTCAACACGTTTTTCTCTCTAATGGCTATGAAATCTATGAAGATCCACAAATAAACACAACGCATGTCTTGCATTGAATCAAATCAAAACCCCAAAGCATAACAACCAAAAAACGCAAAAACGCACTGGTGAACAGTACCCATGAACAATACCGGTCGTACCGGTGAATAGTAGTAGTATTGCCAAAAATCAGTAGTACAGATGAACAGTAGCAGTGCTACCAGAAAAACAGTAAAAACAACATGATGAACGGGACAAAGCCCGGAACCCAAATCCAAAATTGGCATAACTTTTGGTCCACAACACTAAACATCATGAAACTTGAAACATACCTTCTCTATGCTGTTAGGAACCTATTCCACCCAAAAATCATAAAGATCATTGCAAAAGCTTTAGCATTTTTCCGTTTGAGTGAAGGTTGCTCTAAAACCGAGCCAAAATCAAACTTTGATCCTAGAACTTGCTTGTGGTTAAGAGATGATAAAGATGATCTTAGATGCATTCCCACATGTCACAACAAGCAAGATAGCAAGAAACCAAAGGATCATCAAAAACCCAAAATCATCAAAGAGAGTGCAATAATAAGAAAATAGTCATCTTGAAGAATCTTGCTCGGATTGATTGGAGATTGAAGTTGGTTTACAGCCACTCCACCATGGAGGACAAAAGCTCAACACTTGAACACTCAATCAATCCAACTCTTTAGAACCCTAACCTCTCCTATCCCTAAATACAAACTAGTATTTCTTGAATACAAGGGTTGGACAGTGCACAACCAGCACCCTCCCTTATTTATAGGGGAGGCTACCTTCTAGAGGAAGACACCTAAATGGGTATCTGTTAAGTCCACATACAAATGGGTTTTCCTCACGCCGTCTTGCGCCGCAGTTTAGCCAAAAGCAATCAAGATGGTTTTAGGTGAAGTTACCAAAATACCCATTCACTATCCTTCTCCAAAGACCGAGTCCAATCTTCATGAAGTAATCCCATGCTTCGTCACGTGTAAGTTGATCAATGTATCTCTTCATGTTGGCAAGTCTCTCCCATCCGGCTCCCACCGAAACCACCATGACACTTGCACCGACCCCTGCAACGCTTGATGCAACCTATCGCACCAAACTTTCTGTTCGGTCATCCTTATCCACTTTGCGCCATGCTTGAGTACTCTGATTTCACCCGGCATCATCGATTGTTCTGAACCTCAGCTCTTCAAGCCTAGTCCCGATCTTCCTCGCCATTGACCGTCGTTAACCTCCAAGCTTCCTGCACAACAATAGACCAAGAAATCGATTTCGGGAATAAGTTCTTCCGTAACATGACCCACGTTAGTCAAAACATGTATCATACAACACATATGTAATGAACCCCATGAAATTAACCTAACAAACAAAAATCACTGCTAAGCTGGCCAGCGAACAAAGCAAAACCGGTAATACCGCCAGTAAACTCCGGTTCTACCGCACTGCGGTAGTACCGCTCCACAATTGTGGTCTTACCGATTCTCAGGAAAGAAGAAACTCCCAAAAATATGTTCTCTGGAAAAAAATATACCGCCAAGTAAAATCCGGTCAAACCGCGTTGCGGTAGTACCACTTCTCAAATGCGGTCATACCGAGTTTACCTTGTCAAAAGGGTTACGACCACCTGGTCGAAAGGGTTACGACCCCCAGGTTACAACCACCTGGTCGAAAGGTTACGACCACCTGGTCAATAGGGTTACGACCACATGGTTGAAAGAGTTACAACCACCTGGTCGAAAGGGTTATGACCATCAGGTTACGACCACCTGGTCGCGCTGTGGTAATACCGCTCCTCTATTGCGTCATACCGAATTTACTGAACTTTGCTGAAAACGAGTGTTGGACAAACCCTCAATATTATTGCCAATTGTATCATCTTATTAAGATCGTGAGAACATCCCCATGATATCCATAACCTCCTCTTTGATGAACACATTGGCAATTTCCCAAGAATTGAAGTTTGAGGTTTGAAAACGAAAAAATTAAACATTTTCGCGCAAATGCAAAACTTGGCCAAAAACAAGAGAACGCAATGGAAATAACCAAGTTGGCTTCATAATAGCATAGACAAGTGAGATAAGGCAAAATAAAGCAAAAAAACATCAATTTCAGAGAAGAGTAAAAAATCTCTCTTGAGTTCCATATGAAAGAACAATTGTTCACTGTCGGGACCCAAAAATGCAATTCTGGACCCTCTGTGTATTCTGCACTAGCCCAGGATCACGCTAGTGCACACAGTATCAACATAGATGAATATCGATCCATACAAGATGATTAGTAGAATAAACGACTAATTTAAATAGTAAATAATGGTTTTGACCTTATGGTCGAGTTTACATTTATTAAACCACGCAGGGCTGATAATAAAAAAAATAGCAGCAGCGGAACAAAGTTGTGGATATCGTGAGGATATGTGCACGATCTTAGAATGATGAGTCAATTGGCAATGGCTTTGTTGGTTTACAAAATCTCGCGTTTTCGGTTTTTCTTCAAGGCTGTCAGACCACAGGCGGTCTGACCGGTTGCTCGGGCAGTTAGACCGCCCGTGGAAGAGGTCCGACCGGACGTGATGGTCGGTTCGACCGGTATTCCTAAAAGTGGTTTTTGGAGCTGATCCAAAAATAGGATGTGTAGGCAAGTGAGGGGAGACTCCTGGATGTGGTCGCATTATTTTTGGAGCTCCTAGTCAAAAGTTCTATTGAGTTGAAAATTCAGAAGGTTTCGGATTTTCGAGCTGAAAATTTGGCTAAGTCTTTTCGAGCGGTCCGACCGCCGTTATGTAATAGGTCCGACCGGCCTGAAATCGGTCGGACCGGCTATGTGGGGCGGTCAGACCGCCGATCACTTGAAGGTGGGCCTTTTTGGCATTGATGTGTTTTGATTGTGTTTATTGTGTGAACTTCAATGCTTTATTATTGCATATTGCATTGTGGAACTAACGTGGGTCAAGTTGTGAAGAATTTGTTCCCGGAGACGATTTGTTTGTCTATTGCTGTGCAGGTGGCTTGCAGGTCAACGACGTCAACGGTGAGGTGGATCGGGACTACGCTTGGAGAGCTGAGGTCCAGAACGATCATGGATGCCGGGTGAGGTCGTGTGACTCAAGCATGGTGCAGAATGGGCAAGATGGATCGAACGGGTAGTTCGGTGCAGCTGGTTGGATCAGGCGGTGCGGAAGTCAGAGCAAGTCCCAGGGAGGTTCCGATGGGATTCGGACGGGAGGGACTTGGCGATGTGATGAGAGCCGCTGATCAACCTACACGTGGTGAAGCAGGCGATTGCTTCAATAGATGTGTGTGAGTGGGTCCCATGTGTGTGTGTGGGTCCCAAAAGTGAAACCCTAGGCCTCTCCTATAAATAGAAAGGGGGAAGATGTAAAACCCCTTGAAGCACTTGAGCCCTCATTTGCAACGCCCCTTGTTAGGGTTAGGGTTTGGAGAGGAGAAGAGAGGTTTGGGGAGATTGTGTGTGTGCTCTTAGTTGAGCTCTTGTCCTCCTTGAGGGAGTGGCTTTGTAAGCATCTTGTGAGATCAACCAATCTTGTGATGCTTGCTTGAGAGATCATTTGTCTCCTTTGTGTTCTTCTCTCTTTTGATGAATTTGGTGCTTTCTTGATTCAAGTGATTAAGCTTGGTCTCTTGACCTATTTTATCTTGCTTTGATGTGTGGGAATACTCCTAGAATCTTCTAGATCATCAACCCCCACAAGCAAGTCTTGAATCAAAGATTTTCATATTTCTAGGGTTTGTGCACTTCTTTGGTAAAATCGTCAGAGATCGTTTTTGTGAAGTGAATCTGAAGGATCGTCGCTAGAAATAGGTCTCTAATATCCTTAGGGAGGTGTGCTCCAAATTTGGTCAAGTTTCATTGGTTGAATCAAAAGTTGGACCAAATTTCGTTTTGGATTTGGGCTTGGCATTTCGGTTCTGGACTAAATCGGTCGGACCGATTTTTATATGGCGGTCAGACCGCCAGCATTCAGACTGCTCGTTAAAAGCCGGTCGAACCGATTTAAATCGGTCAAACCGCCCTTTGGTAGCCGGTCAGACCGCCAGTGCCCAGACCGACCTAGTGAGATCAATTCTCCACATTTGTGTCTTGTGGTAAAGGGGGTTTGCGCTTACTAATCTTCTTAGCTTTTGTAGCTAAAGGAGTAAAGTTCGTGTTGAATTTGATTAAGGCGAGAAATTTGAGAAAGCACCTATTCACCCCCCTAGTCGCCTTTACCAGTCCTACAAAAGTTTAACTCCAGCAGAATCTCATCAATTCACCGCAAGCAACCGACTGGGATCAAGACCCTAACGATGAGCATCTTTGTAGATCTCCTCAAATGTAGGTGATGACTCCTACACTTCTGTTGATTGATTGAAGCAAGCATGAGTACCTAACCGTACTCGCAAGTCATACCACAAAATGCAATTTATAAATGTTGGCTTATTCCAAAGGAATGGCTTCGTGGTTATTTTGCATAAAACAATATTTACAATTGAATATAAATAATAGATTGAGAACAATATTTAAAATAAATAAACAGTAATAGTTTAACATTTTTTCACAAAGAACACACAGTCTAAACAAGTTGTTCACACATCCTTATGACTTAGATCATACAGCTCCTTTACCAAATGTTTTATAAAAATCTACCCTCATGTGAAATCCCGGGCATGTACATGACCGCGGACGCGGCTATTCGAATAGATTGATTAACACCCTGCAGATATTGTATACTTTACCCACGAGATACAACCAATTGGATCAGAGTTGATCACAACAAAACCTTTCAGAAACCTCATCTCAAACATTGACACTCCCGATGTGCTTTACCGCTGTCCAATTTGTACACACAGCCCCTGGTACGACACACACCGTTGGATCTAAAGACGACGAACCGCTCATAGATGTGACCCAAACACAGCGGTACACACCATCCACCCTGGCAAACAGCCTAACCTATCTGCCTGAATAGTCAATGTCAAGTCTCCATAACTTACTAAGTTAGACCCGTTCCATACCAGGCATGTGGTCGTACAGTAAGGTTCAGTTCAATGGCACACAAAGTTAAGTCCTTAATTGACCAAGGCAAGACTTCCAATTTCCAACTAAATATCACACAGACCAATATTCTCATTCACACAGTTCCACCATATCACACAGTATCCACCACTTGCCTCAGTCTAAATCTTTTTCCACCCTGTTGATTAAGTGCAACACATGCCATCAACGAGTAATAGCACACAACACACATAGTGTGTCGTACCTATGCCGACGAGTTGAAGGGTTCAGTCTTTCACCCTCATCCCTGCGCCTCCGCAGTGGACCGTCCAGCCCGCTATCTGTCCACTAATGGAGAAGAAGATGCTACCATGATTAACCTTGCTCACTTCGTCGCCGCCCAGGAGGAAGCCTTAGATAATACTACCACAGAGCTACAGGGAGCCTACAAGATGCTGCATCTTGTAGAAGAGAGGATTGTAGAGCTGGAGGAATCTTTGTTCGCCCAGGAGCTGCTTATACGTCTACCTGCATAGCCTGAGCCGGTCGTGCCTACACACGAGACACCTGTTCCTGTTGCGCTAGTTCCAGATCATCAGGATCAGTTCATGAGGATGCCTACTCATCCGCTAGCCTACAGCAGAGAAGTGCGCTGTCGTGGTTGTGGAGGTTACCTCAGTGAGTGAGGCAGCCGAGAGTTAGGCTTAGTCAGTTGAGGCTCAGTGTGTGAGAACCACATTAGCTTAAGATTAGGAGTGTTGTCCTTTTGATGTTAGATTGTGTGTTAGGTTTACTTTTGTTTTTCTTGCGTGCAGTATGAACTGCAAGAGCCCTTAGGCACTTGTTGCAGCCATGCTAAGACACTTATTAATATAGTAGTTTCAGTTGAGTTATTTGTGTTGTGTTTGTTAGGTTAAACCTACCCCTGCTTAGTTCTTAATTTACCTTATACTTGCTACCTTATCTAATCCCTTTGAGCATCCGCTAGATGGTTGACTCGCAACACCACTGTCAGTGGATAAGGAACCAATGGAGCCAATGGAGCAGAGGGAAGTGAACAAACCCCTGCAGGAGCAGTTCCACCTCAAGCACCGCCGATAGATTTGTAGAACTTTGGAGTATTCATGACCGCCCAGACTCAATGTTGTACACTATGATGAATCAAATGCGGAACATGAGTAACAACCAAGCCAATAACAACAATTCAACACCAGTTGCTCATAGTCACCATGGACAGTTTAAGCTCGCAGAGTTCATGAGGATTTGGTTGTCGACTTTTTCAAGAAGTGTTTCGCTAGTGGAAGCGGACGATTGGATTCGTGTGATTGCAAGGAAGTTGTTGATCACTCAGTGCAATGATGACGAGAAGGTTCTTTATGCTACCCATCAGATGGAAGGCATTCTTGCTGAATAGTGGGAGAATTTTTGTGCTGCACATGAGACTCCGTAAAGCATTACTTGGGAAGAGTTTCCTGCAGCTTTTCGTTAGTATCATGTGCCGAAGGGAATTATAGACTTGAAAAAGGATGAGTTCTGTACACTTAAGCAAGGAGGTATGACAGTGTCTGATTACCTCAATAAGTTCTCTCATCTTGCACATTATGCTGCAGAAGATGTTGCTACCGACAAGGCCCGACCGAGTCATTTTATGAAAGGATTGAACACCGGACTACAAGTCAGTCTGATTGCTCATACTTTTCTGGACTTCCAGGAGTTGGTCAACAAGACACTTATCCTTGAAGACAAGCGTAAAGAGTTGGATGACAACTGGATGTGCAGAATGGCTCAGCAAGGAAGTCATCAGTCTCAGCAGAGAGCAAGGATAGTTCTTCAATAGTTTAATCACTTTCTACCTCAGAATTCATTTAAGACACCTACACCTACATCAGCACCCCGTCCAGCTGCTCAGAATTTTCTTAATTCTATTTCAACCAACTCCAATTCAGGAGGAAATCAGGAGAGTGTTCCTATACTTTTCTACACTTGCCGAGAACCAGGACATTTCGCTAACAATTGTCCTCAGAAGGGGGAGATGACTCTAGTTCATTTCGACCTTAGAGCTACACTAGCCAAGATACCAGCACCAACCAACAACCGAGGAGTACCTCAAGTTGTCAGTCAAGCCAGAGAAGCACCACAGTCCATTATTAGAGACCGTGTCAACCACATCACCTTGGAAGGAGCTTAGAAAGCACCCGGCATAGTACTGGGT
The DNA here is from genome assembly GCA_036346395.1 of Hsuehochloa calcarea. Classification (NCBI taxonomy): domain Eukaryota; kingdom Viridiplantae; phylum Streptophyta; class Magnoliopsida; order Poales; family Poaceae; genus Hsuehochloa; species Hsuehochloa calcarea. The sequence continues at coordinate 16,153,952 of CM070607.1, forward strand.
AAATTTCTGGTTAACTCAGTACCTGCATCAATTTTGTTTGATTCTACAGCTTCTCATTCATTTGTTTCTTGAGTTTTTACAAGCAAGAATAATTTGAAAACTATGCAACTTAAGAATACTTTGTTTGTCTGGTCACCTGGAGCAGAGTTAAGCTCTAAGTTGGGATATTTAGGAGCTAAGTTATTGATTTATGGAGTTGAGTTTCTAGCCAACCTGGTCATCTTAGACACCTATACTCTAGACGTCATACTTGGTATGGATTGGTTGTCAAATCACAAAACTGTGTTAGATTGTGGTCAAAGAGTCGTAACAATCGAAGGTACCAATGGAAAGAAACTAGAGTTTTTAGCCACCAGAGTGTGTGATGGACATCTAATGATCAATATCCTGGAGACTGTATCTTTAGAGGACGTGCCTGTTGTTAGAGACTATCAAGATGTTTTTCCAGAAGATTTGTCGGGAAGGCTGCCAGATCGTGACATTGAGTCTGTTATTGATTTAGTGCCGGGAAAGCACCCATTTCTAAGAGACCATATCAGATGTCAACCGATGAGTTAGTGGAAATGAAGAAACAGATTGGGGAACTTATTGAGAAAGTTTTTGTGAGACCTAGTTCGTCACCTTAGGGAGCACCAATTTTGTTTGTCAAAAAGAAGGATGGAAGTATGAGGATGTGTATCGATTATCATGCCCTCAATGAGGTTACCATCAATAATAAGTATCCACTTCCCCGGATATATGATTTGTTTGATCATATGAAAGGAGTTGGGGTATTCTCAAAGATCGACATGCGATCAGGTTATCATCAGCTAATTTTTTTTTTTTGAAGGATGTACCCAAGACTGCTTTTCTTCATGGTACGGATATTATGAGTTCTTAGTCATATCATTTGGTCTGACTAATTCCCCTGCATATTTCGTGAATATGATGAATAAGGTGTTCATTGAATATTTGGATAAGTTTGTGGTAATGTACATTGATGACATCGTAGTCTATTATAAGTCGGAAGAATGTCGAACCCGGGAACGAAGGATCCCGAATTCTCTGTGTTCATACACTAGTCCAGGATTTCCAGTGTACACAGTCACAAAAATGTTATCACAAACATATCCAGCGTGTATATTTAATAAGCATAGAGTTTATTACAACTGGGGCCGGAGGCCAAATAAAACATTAAGCGGAAGCAAAATATAATGGTAAGCCACACGATACGCCACAGGCAATCGTCTGGAGGTCGCTGCCTAATCGTCCTGCTCCTCACCTTCTGGATAGCAATCTTCTCCTGAATAATAATATTCAGCAAGAGTGAGCACTACAACTGTGCTCGCAAATTACACCCAATACAGAATTTAGAATGCATGCATAAGTTATTCAAAGGAAGGTTGTAGGGTTTATTTGCATAAATCAGCATTTTTGGGTTTAAATAGTTATACTAAGTTTCAAGGCACATTTTCATTACATAACTAAAATCAGATTTAAAATTGATTATTTTATAGTGGATAACCTCCATATGAAACATGGTGAAGGATACCCTCCTATCACAAGGCTACCTGCCCAATTTTACCACAAGGATTAACCATCCTCAAATCATGTCCAAAGTTATTTTAAAATCAAAAATAAATCTAACTTAGAGTGGCTTTGCTCAGCATGTCCATAACCGTGGACACGGCTATTCGAATAGATTTACACTCTGCAGAGGTGGTACAACTTTACCCACACGAGATAATTTGCCCGTTATGTCGGCCAATACACGCTTCCTTAGGTGTGTGACTAGGCAATTATCACAAGGCGTTTCCAATGCATTACCTCAATACCAATATGCGCTAAGGTTTCACTTCCATTAGGCTAACCACTGCGGAAACCCCTCTTGCGCCAAGTGGGAATAAAGTCTAACCGACACCCACACAACAAAAATGGCATAAACAATAATGAGGTAAGACAAATTATTAAGCCCGGTTCGCCCATCTGAGAACATGTGGTAGTGGTGGAGCTTTTGCAAGATGCGGCTCAAAGGCACATCCTTAATCTACTTGGGCAACTTTCAATAAAAACCACAGGTCTCGGTCCTAACGAGACAGGCCGTGCATAAACTGCACCCACCAACGGTCCATGTTTGCTCAAGTACAAACCATTTTCTTTTATTTTATAATTTTCAAAGACATTTGCAAAAGTCCACCATGACAAAACAATGTCATAGGCTTTTACCAATATATGAAATTTTGGCTAAATTCTCCCAAAGTCAAATATTTCATGGTCTAAGCATTTGCTATGCATATATTTATTTTAAATTCATTTGACTAAGGTTACAAGGAATTGATAATACAACAATCAAATTTGGCTATACAAAGGAATTGGAATAATTAAATATTTAAAACAGAATTTAAAATAATTAAATACAATTATGCATGCAATAATAATTTAAAACAGAATTAAATAATTTTAAATATTGGGGCAAAATGGTCAATGGTGTAACTTGCCTTGTTCAAATTCCTGGTATTCTACTTCTTCAATAGGTCAAGCTCTCCTGAGTCGTCAAAATCTATACGTGAGAATATTCCAAATTCAAAGCAATTCAAATGAACACAAATAAATTCAAATAAAAATTCAAATTAACTCCAAATTAAATAATTTTGGTTTAGTTAGCTAGATCTTGATTTTATACAAATTTATAAATTTGAATCACCTAAATCGGAGTTTGTATGAAGAAATACGAGCTCTCGAAGTTTAAAACCTAAATTAAATCCTAAAATCAGAATTTCCGATTTTCCGAATTAAATTTCTAAAGGAAAATATGTTTATTGCGCCGGTGACGTCGCCGATCTTGTAATCGAGATCGACAAGTGGGCCCGCACAAGATGGATCGAGTCCACGCCGAGGCGCAAGTCCACGGTGGACTCGCACGCAATAGCAGCGGGGAAGAGGTTGTTGTTACAAGGCCATGTATTCTTAGCCACGCTGGCCGACTTGGCCGCCACGCGCTGCCAAAACGGTGAGGTGGCGCCGAGGTGGTGACCACGTCGGCCGGAGAGAGGCGCTTCGGGTTCCAATGGTGCCGTGAACGCGGTGGCGAGCTCCGTGAGGTGCGCAGCAGATAGAGGGGAGGACGCTGGTTCGAGGGCGCTACCTGGCGACGCGAGGGCGTGGCCGGAAGATGGTCGGCGACGGCGAGGCGGTGGTGAGGTTCGGTCGTTGGCGGCGAAGGAGCTCCGGCGACGCCCGAGGTCGCGGAGGTGCGCACTGAGTTCGCGATCGAGGCGGCCGTGCAGCGGCCGAGGCGGCCGGAGGTTCACCGTGGCGGCGCTAGAGGCGTGAGCACAGCTCGGCGGCGAGAGAAAAGCCAAATGCGCGATCGGGAGCGAGGAGGCGAGGAGTTGGGGCAAAGCTTGAGGAGGAGAGGCGCACTGGTGCTCCCTTTATAGGCGAGGGCGAGGCCGGAGATGGAGATCGTGGGCGAGGTGGCGGCGACCGTTCTTATGGAGGTGAAGGCGGCGCACGGGTTTTAAAGCGAGTAAAGCGGAACGAACGCGGTGGGAACGGCCGCTTTCATTGCGCGTGATGGCGAGAGAAATGGGGGAAGGAATCACGGGAGTGAAGAGCTCCAGTGAGGCTTTAATGGCGGCAGAGGCGACGGTCGCGGAGAAGACGAGCGCGAGGAAGACGACGCTATGCAGGCGGGCCCACCCGTCGTGAGACAGAGCGGAGAGAGAGGCGCGGCGGATTGATTGTCGGCCGTCCGATTTTGATCGGACGGCCGCGTTTTCTCGACGGGAGAGTTGGGCGAGGCAGACGCAGTCGGGCTTCGGCCCGATCATGTGAAGAATTTTAAATTCTTTTTCAATTTATTTAATTCCAGAAATTCAAATAGGCTTTAGAAAATGGTAAATGAAGTCCAAAAATTTTGAGAAAATTCACAGAAATTCTATGAGGCATTCTGGACTTAAATAAAATAATTCCAACTTTTAGTTGGTAATAGATTTTGCACATAAATTATTTTAGCTTTAAGATACTTTAGGGAAAAGTTTTTAAAATTTCCAGAAAATCCACAAAAATTAATAAAGTCTTATTTTTAACTGAAATTGAAATTTTGGGCTGTTACAAAGAAGAACATGCCGAGCACTTGAGAATAATACTTAACAAACATAGGGAGCATCAGTTGTATGCTATGTTCAGCAAGTGTGATTTTTGGAAACGAGAAATTGATTTTCTTGGTCATGTGATGACAGCCAAAGGAGTAGCAATTCACCCCAGTAAGGTTAAAGCAGTGTTACATTTGGAGCCACCCAAGATAGTGACTCAGATTCTCAGTTTCTTGAGAATGGCAGGATATTTTTGTCATTTCATTGAAGTATTTTCAAGGATTGCTAAGACTCTTACGCAATTGTTGAAGAAAGAGAAAATGTTCACTTAGATTCCAACTTGTGAGGAAAGTTTTCAGGAGTTGAAGAAACGTTTAACACCAGCTCCAATGCTAGTACTGGAAGATATTCTTAAAGATTTCAATATCTATTGTAATGCTTCGCATCAACGATTAGGTTATGTCCTCCTGTGAGAAAGAAGAGTTGTTGCATATGCATCGAGACAATTGAGACCTCATGAGGAGAATTACCCTACTCATTATTTGGAACTAGCTGTCGTTGTGCATGCATTGAAAATTTAGCGTCATTATCTCATTGGTAATCGATGTGAGATATATACGAATCATAAGAGTTTGAAGTATATTTTCACTCAGTCTAACTTGAACATTAGGCAGAGAAGATGGTTGGAGTTGATAAAGGATTATAATCTCAGAATCCACTGGCATCCCGGTAAAGCTAGTGATGTGGCAGATGCTTTACGTCGCAAGAGCTATTGTAATGCTTTAAAAATAAAGAGAATTGCCCAGAGCTTCACGACGAATTTCATAAATTAAAGTTAGAAGTTGTAGCCAAAGGATTTGTGGCTTGTTTGGAAGTAAAATCTACGTTCAAAAAGCATATTTGCGCAGCCCAGCCAGATGACCCTGTGATTAAGGATATTAAACTCAAGATGGAAGAAGGAAAGTTCAAAAATTTCACCAAACAAGATCAGGATACGATTTGGATCAACAGATGTATTTGTATGCCGGACGTTGATGGTTTGTGATAGTTAATTTTAAAAGAGGTTCATGATTCAAAGCATTCTATTCACCCCAGAAGCTCCAAGATATATCAAGATGTTAAGGATAAATTTTAGAGGTCAAATCTAAAGTGTGAACTCACAGAGTTTGTTGCCCTGTGTGATGTGTGTCAGAGAGTAAAAGCAAAATATCAGAGACTAGCAGGCCTATTACAGCCTGAAAAATTCCAAAGAGAAAATGGGAAAAGATTGGTATGGATTTTATCACTGGTTTACCCAGGACTCAATCAGGTCATGATTCCATTTTGGTAATAGTAGACCGTTTAACGAAAGTTGCACATTTCTTACTAGTTAAAACCACTTACTCAAGATATTGACTTGCAGAAATATATATGTCAAGGATTGTCAGTTTAAATGGTGTGCCAACAACATAGTGTCAGATCGAGGATCCCAGTTTACCTTCTATTTATGGTAAAGTTTGCATGAAGCTTTGGGGACTCATCTAAATTTTAGTATTCTTTATCACCCTAATGGATGGGCAGACTGAAAGAGAAAATCAAGTGTTGAAGCACATGTTGAGAGCTTATGCTCTAGCTCATGCTACTAGTTGGGATAAAAGTTTGCCTTATGCATAATTCTCGTACAACCGAGCATTTGGTGTTCGTACCAGATATCATTCAAGAGGCAGATGACCAAGTGTCCATGATTAGAGAACGATTGAAGATAGCTCAGTCTAGGCAGAAGAGCTATGCTGATAATCGTCGACGTCATCTAAGCTTTGAGCCATAATATTTTGTTTATCTTCAAGTTACTCCTCTTAAAGGTGTTAGGAGGTTTCAAGCCAAAGGGAAGCTGGCTCATAGGTATTTAGGCCCTTTCATAATTGTGAAGCATAGAGGAGAGATTGCTAACCAGTTTGAACTACTACAGTCGCTAGAAGGAGTGCATGATGTCTTTCATGTCTCATAATTGAAGAAATATCTTCGTGTGCCAACCGAGCAGACTTCGTTGGATTCAATTGAGCTGAAAGAGGGTCTCACTAAAAAGGAACAACTAGTCAAGATTTTGGATATGGCAGAACATTTAACCAGAAGTAAGACCATCCATTTTTTTAAAGTTTAGTGGAGTAATCACTTAGAAAGTGAAGCAACCTAGGAGCGTGAAGAAGAGCTGAAAGCCGAGTTTCCTAGCCTTTTCTCTAGCTAACCTGAATCTGTGGGTCGAGATTCCTTTAAGGCACGAGGTTTGTAACATCCCAATTTTCTGTGTTTCGAAACCTTTTTGAGTAGTTTAATCCAATGAAAAATTCACCAAATTTATTTGAATTTAATAAAGCTTAAATGAGACTTTTAAATGTCAAAATAATTGTGGATTTCATGGGAATATGTTCCAGATCTTAGGATGATGTGACAATTGGCAATGGCGTTTACGGTTTGTAGTTTCACGTGTTTTCGACAAAGCTACAGGTATTCTGGACAGGGGCGGTCCGACCGGTCCTTACATGATCGTCCAGGTCCCAAATCGGTCGGACCGGCCATGTGGGGCTGATCGGACCGGCAATGACCAAAAGTTCTCGAATAAATTTGGGCCAAAAATAGGTGTTGTAGGCAAGTGAGGGATCCCAATGCACTTGGTCTCATAATTTTGGAGTCTCAAGAAGAAGTTCTATTCGTTTTAATTTCCGAAGGTTTGAATTTGGGAGTATGAATTTCGGCTAAGTCCCATAGGCGGTCCGACCGGCTCACAGGGAGCGGTCCGACCGGCCAAGGGGCGGTCCGACCGGCTCACTGAGCGGTCGGACCGGTTTCTACTTGAACGTCGGCCAACCGTGGCGATGTTGATTTGTTAGGTCAAAGTCATTGGTATCGTGGCATATGATTTGCATGATGCATGTTTTGACTAACATGGGTCAAGTTGTGAAGAACTTGTTCCGAATTCGTGTTTGCTTGTCTATGGTTGTGCGGGTAGCTTGGTGGTCAACGACGGTCAGCGGCGAGGAGGATCGGGACTAGACTTGGAGAGTTGAGGTCGAGCGATTGGCGATGCGGGTGAGTCAACGACTCAAGCGTGACACAAGATGGACAAGGGTGACCTATTGGCAAATCCATGACGCATGGTGAAGAGGTTTAGGTCAAAAGGTTAAAGACGGCGCTGCGAGCGTGCGTGTGTGACCCGTTTGTTAGTGGGCCTTAACGGAGCCCAATGGAGTCAAACCCTAGGAGTCTAGGCCTCCACTATAAATAGGGAGGTGGTGGTGCACCATCCGACTCTTTTCTCTCTCGCCTTTTATGTTTCAAAACCTAATTGTCTTTAGGGAGTTGAGGTGGAGGCTAGGGCTCTTGATGGTTTGTGGTGAATTTGGTGATCTTTGATTGTCCACTGATCCATGATGGTGTGGATGTAATCCAGCATCAATCACGAAATCAATCTATGCAAGGTTTGCTTGAGATAAGTCTCTTTTCGTTCTTGCTTTCAATTTCGTGTTTTTAGGGCTCTCTTTGATCCGCGAGTTTGTGATTGATTCTTTCACGTGAATTAGCTTGCTGTGATATGTGTGAATCTATCTAGCATCATCTTGATCATCAATCACTCACGAACAAGCATTAGGATCAAGTTTTCGTTCTTGCCCGGTTTTAGACCTTCTGTTAATCAATTGGCAATTGCTCAAGATCGTTCCAAGAATTATCATAATATTCGATTGGAATAGGTCCTCAATAGCATATAGAAGGTGTATGCAAAGTTTCATAAAGATTGGAGTTGAGAATCAAAAGTTTCACCTAATTGCAACTTCGTCATCAGGCTGATTTCATTGTTTCAGATCGGTTCTGTAGACTGCCGGTCAGACCGCCCGTCATCACCGGTCAGACCGATTTTGGAGCGGTCCGACCGCCAGCACAACGCCGGTCAGACCGCCCGGCAATCGGTCCGACCGGTTGGGTACAGAGGTCTGACCGCCCATGCTGTGAGTCTTTGCAATCTTAGTTGATTATGTTATTTTGCTTAGGGGATTTAATTGGATTCAATACTAGTCTTCATTCATCTTGGTATATTGATCTTCATAGCTTTCTCATAGCTACTGGAGTGAAATTGTATTGAGTTCATAATTTGTGAAAAAGTGAGCGTGCTCCTATTCACCCCCCCCCTCTAGTCGCCGTTACGGTCCAACAATAATTTAATGTGACTAATCTGAACATCAATCAATTCCAAAACTATTTTATTTGACTTTTTTGTGCTTGGGAATATTTCCTAGATTTTTCTGAAATTTGTCGAGTTCATTTGCTATTTTTAATTTACCATTTGGATTTTTTTTGGATTTCCATAATCCAAAACCTATTTAAATATCAGAAAAATCCTTCAGGCCGAGATCCTTTCAGCCCGGTCCAACTTCCCTGCTTTCGGCCAACTCCCACATGCGGCCCGTCTCCCTCTCTCCCCAACTCACCCGCATCCCTGGCCCCACCCGTCAGCCACACGTGTGCCATGTATGACGCGGTTCTGCCCTAGCCACAGACACTGACATGTGGGGCCCAGTAGCGCACTGTTCATCATCTCCAACTCGGGCACAACTTGGACTCTACCACCGCCCTGTTTCCTCAGCATGCGCGCTTGGGACTCTCCCAGCCGGCCCGATATAAAGAGGGAGGTAGCCCTCGGCTTCCGCATCCCAACTACACCGTCGCTGCTCCAAAGCTCGAAATCTAGCCACTGGGATCGCCTTGAGAAGAAAAGCCACCGCTGCAACCTTCGTTGTCGTGTTCCTCCACCGTCAGTACACCTCGAGGTTCATCGTCACCACTGTCGGGATCGTGAGGAGCGGATGTACACCGCCGTCACCTCGAAGTCGCCAGAACATCACCAAAATCCCACTTCTGTTGACAAGCGGGCGCCTCTGCCGCTTTGACCTTGCCGCCGGCCAACCCAGTCATCCGCTCGCGTTCGTGAGTAAACCCTTGAGTTCCCCGTCGCACGAGCTTCCTATTGCACCCCTCCGCTTGCTCCGCCGCAGCACAGAACACTGGTGACCATTGGACACTGAGCCTCATCAGTGTCAAACTAACGTGGAGGTCAGGTGTCAGCCACTTGCCTACCACATCAACCTCGTGAACACGTATATGCCACGTTAGTGCCATATCAACACGCACCTGCAAACGCACCCAAAGTCAGTCTATGTGGACTTGGTCCACGGTAGACCCACCATTGACATGTGGACCCCACATGTCAGGTCCACTATTCTATGCACCCGTGAGCCATAGACCCGTAGACCAGAGCCATGGATCCGGTCCACAAACCAAGCGTCCTATCTGTCAGCTCTATTCCCTATTTTTCAGGATTTTCTTTTAATTCTGAAATTCATTGCTGACATCATTCTAATGCAATATTTCAGAATTTTCATTAGAAAGAAAATTCTAAAAAATTGAAATAGTGCTTGCTTTCTCTTTTTCTTAGATTTAAATCTCCCAACAGCTCGTTCTTTCTTATACAAACTCCGATTTAACCCATTCAAATTTCTAAATTCATCTAAATGCAAGACCTACTTTTTTGAGATTTTATTTAATTTTTAGAGTTTATTTGTTGCTCTATTTTGTATTTATTTGGTGTTTCACTTTTGTTTATGAGTAGATATTAATACTCGGGAGCTTTCGATGAAGGAGTTGATCAAGTTGAAGACCAGTACCAAGACTTGTTTCAAGGCAAATTGTACCTTTGACCATGTTGATCCCAGTTTTTAAAACTTACTTTAATTCAAACTATTGCATGTTATTTCAAGTATTTAATTCTTTGAATATTTTGAGATTAGCTATTCACCCATTTTATTATATCCACTTTGTTGATTGTATTACCATGATCTTTTATCATCATAGCTTGGTTAATTATTAGTTGGTATTACCATAGCACCAACATTGGTTGGTTAGATACGAATAGTCTGCTTAGCCATGCTGATGTAAGATTGGTCCTGATCTTCCGGTGGATGCTAATTCGATTTGTAGAGAGTGACTTTGACGATAAGGCTACTTGATCGAAACTCGATCAAACCGTCCAACAATTGCTTAACCATGCTCTTGTCGTTATCAACCTCGCCAAGAATGACGGTTGACCTGACCACAAAGATCAATTCCTGCAAGCAATCGAAGAACAAGCAAGAATTCAAGGAAAGAGCAATCTAAAAATTGCTAGATATAAAAGTCGCACAAGGATAGTTGAGGTTCTGTAACATGAATCTGTTGGTCTAACTAACACAAGAGACAACATGGAGTTTGCACACATAGGTTAAATTGATCTAAACAAAATCTAAACTAGAGGAGAGGGGCGGCAGCCAAGGCAGGTGGGGCACCAACCTAGGGTGTGCGGCCTCTCCTTGGGCCCAAATGTTACACGGCCCATGGCCCAAATTAAGTTGGCGCAGCACCGTGGGATGTCAAGCTAAGGTAATCGGCCTGGTAGAGTCGAATTGGTTACTGCCGAAGTGGTGAAGTGGTTCGGCCCCTTGCTGTCTCTCTTGCCGTGAATGCTTGGTTCCTCCTCTCCAAGATTTCTAAGTAAAATAAGGTTACATGTTTTATCCAGAAGCACATTTTCTATTAATAAAACATTCACTCCTAGGAAGGAATTCACCTGGTAATTTAACTGCCCTGCTCGTGCTCTGGTAATTGGTCCTTGTACAACTTCAGGTTGAGTAGTAGTGGTTGCATCCATAGGAGAGATGTCCTCATCATATGCAACGGGTTATTGATATCATTTTGAGGGTTAAAACTAAACTTGACTAAGTGAATAAAGAATACTTTGTAGATAGTTGTGTGCAATATGTTGTTATTCGTTGATGGCGTGTGTTACACTTAACTAACATGGTAGAAAAAGATTTAGATCGAGGCAAGTGGATGGAATTGTCATATGGTGGAACTGTGTGCTGGAAAAATATGAATCCTGATAATGTGGTTAGAAATTGGGCAGTCCCACCTTGGTCAATTAAGAACTGAACCTTGTGCGTCATTGAAATGAACCATAACTATATGACCACAGTCTTGGTATGGAACCAAACCTAACTTAGTAAGCTACATAATCTTAGCATTGATTACTCAGGTATGTAGGTTAGACTGTGTGCCGCAGTGGAGGTGTGTACTACTGTGTTATGTCACATTTATGAGCGGTTCGCCGTCTCCGGGTCCAATGATGTGAGTCGGACCAAAACACGTTGTTAGGGTTGGTATGCCAGTAAAACATATCGGGAGGGTCAATTGTCAAGGTGAAGTTTTGGAAAAGTTTTATTATAATTGGTGGTAGCTACACTGGTTATATCTTGTAGGTAAAGTATACAAACCTCTGCAGAGTGTTAATCAATCTATTCGAATAGCCACGTCCGCGGTCATGAAGATGCTCTGAGATTTCACACGAGGAGTATATTTTTATAAAAATAATTAGGAATGGTTAACTGTGTAAAAGAAATTGATTAGACGTTGTGTTCTTTGTGAAAATAATTGTTAAACTACTATTGTTTATTTATTTTAAATTATGTTTTCAATCTATTATTTGTATTCAATTGTAAATATTATTTTTTTGCAAAAATAACCATAGAAGCTATTTTTCTTTTGGAATAGGTCATCATCTATAATTATATTCTGTAGTACAACTTGTTGAGTACTCAGAGTACTCATTCTTTTTGCGACCATTCATTCCACTGGCGAAGGAGTTATGGGATGACATTGATGCACCATTACTAAAAACGAATCATGAACCCAAGAAATGCAACCATAAAACTACAATTAACTTATGGATGCATGCATGCCCCACAAAATGGCAAAACTCCAGGAGCAACAATTGTTTTCCCAAGTCCAAGTCATCTTTCGGCTTTAGAAAGCGTGTGATACGGGTTGATACAATTGGAGTCCGAGTCATCTCGATCCTTTTCATGGGCTAGGAACCAAGAACTGTTTGAATATCTTTCTACACCCCATAATTACAAAAAAAAATAGTACCAGACAAACCCGTCAAAATAAGTTAATCAAGCCTCAAGCACGGCTCCCCCGCCTAGTTCAAAGCTAAATACACCCAATTTTCTATGTTTCGAAACCTTTTTGAGTAGTTTAATCCAATGAAAAATTCACCAAATTTATTTGAATTTAATAAAGCTTAAATGAGACTTTTAAATGTCAAAATAATTTAATGTGACTAATCTGAACATCAATCAATTCCAAAACTATTTTATTTGACTTTTTTGTGCTTGGGAATATTTCCTAGATTTTTCTGAAATTTGTCGAGTTCATTTGCTATTTTTAATTTACCATTTGGATTTTTTTGGATTTCTATAATTAATACAAAACCAATTTAAATATCAGAAAAATCCTTCAGGCCGAAATCGTTTCACCCTGGTCCAACTTCCCTGCTTTCGGCCAACTCCCACATGCGGCCCGTCTCCCTCTCTCCCCCGCTCACCCGCATCCCTGGCCCCACCCGTCAGCCACACGTGTGCCATGTATGACGCGGTTCCGCCCTAGCCACAGACACTGACATGTGGGGCCCAGTAGCGCATTGTTCATCGTCTCCAACTCGGGCACAATTTGGACTCTACCACCGCCCTGTTTCCTCAGCATGCGCACTTGGGACTCTCCCAGCCGCCCGCTATAAAGAGGGAGGTAGCCCTCGGCTTCCGCATCCCAACTACACCGTTGCTGCTCGAAAGCTAGCCACTGGGATCGCCCTGAGAAGAAAAGCCACCGCTGCAACCTTCATTGTCGAGTTCCTCCACCGTCAGTACACCTCGAGGTTCATCGTCACCACTGTCGGGATCGCGAGGAGCAGATGTACACCGCCGTCACCTCGAAGTCGCCAGAACATCACCAAAATCCCACTTCTGTTGACAAGCGGGCGCCTCTGCCGCTTGACCTTGCCGCCGGCCAACCCAGTCATCCACTCGCGTTCGTGAGTAAACCGTTGAGTTCCCCGTCGCACCAGCTTCCTATTGCACCCCTCCGCTTGCTCCGCCGCAGCACAGAACACTGGTGACCATCGGACACCGAGCCTCATCAGTGTCAAACTAACGTGGAGGTCAGGTGTCAGCCACTTGCCTACCACATCAACCTCGTGAACACGTATATGCCACGTTAGTGCCATATCAACACACACCTGCAAACGCACCCAAAGTCAGTCTATGTGGACTTGGTCCACGGTAGACCCACCATTGACATGTGGACCCCACATGTCAGGTCCACTATTCTATGCACCCGTGAGCCATAGACCCGTAGACCAGAGCCATGGACCCGGTCCACAGACCAAGGGACCTATCTGTTAGCTCTATTCCCTATTTTTCAGGATTTTCTTTTAATTCTGAAATTCATTGCTGACATCATTCTAATGCAATATTTCAGAATTTTCATTAGAAAGATAATTCTAAAAAATTGAAATAGTTCTTGCTTTCTCTTTTTCTTAGATTTAAATCTCCCAACAGCTCGTTCTTCCTTATACAAACTCCGATTTAACCCATTCAAATTTCTAAATTCATCTAAATGCAAGACCTACTTTTTTGAGATTTTATTCAATTTTTAGAGTTTATTTGTTGCTCTATTTTGTATTTATTTGGTGTTTCGCTTTTGTTTATGAGTAGATATTAATACTCGGGAGCTTTCGATGAAGGAGTTGATCAAGCTGAAGACCAGTACCAAGACTTGTTTCAAGGCAAGTTGTACCTTTGACCATGTTGATCCCAGTTTTCAAAACTTACTTTAATTCAAACTATTGCATGTTATTTCAAGTATTTAATTCTTTGAATATTTTGAGATTAGCTATTCACCCATTTGATTATATGCACTTTGTTGATTGTATTACCATGATCTTTTATCATCCTAGTTTGGTTAATTATTAGTTGGTATTACCATAGCACCAACATTGGTTGGTTAGATACGAATAGTCTGCTTAGCCATGCTGATGTAAGATTGGTCCTGATCTTCCGGTGGATGCTAATTCGATTTGTAGAGAGTGACTTTGATGATAAGGCTACTTGATCGAAACTCGATCAAACCGTCCAACAATTGCTAAACCATGCTCTTGTCGTTATCAACCTCGTCAAGAATGACGGTTGACCTGACCACGAAGATCAATTCCTGCAAGCAATCGAAGAACAAGCAAGAATTCAAGTAAAGAGCAATCTAAAAATTGCTAGATATAAAAGTCGCACAAGGATAGTTGAGGTTATGTAACATGAATCTGTTGGTCTAACTAACACAAGAGACAACATGGAGTTTGCACACATAGGTTAAATTGATCTAAACAAAATCTAAACTAGAGGAGAGGGGCGGCAGCCAAGGCAGGTGGGGCACCAACCTAGGGTGTGCGGCCTCTCCTTGGGCCCAAATGTTACACGGCCCATGGCCCAAATTAAGTTGGCGCAGCACCGTGGGATGTCAAGCTAAGGTAATCGGCCTGGTGGAGTCGAATTGGTTGCTGCCGAAGTGGTGAAGTGGTTCAGCCCCTTGCTGTCTCTCTTGTCGTGAATGCTTGGTTTCTCCTCTCTAAGATTTCTAAGTAAAATAAGGTTACATGTTTTATCCAGAAGCATATTTTCTATTAATAAAACATTCACTCCTAGGAAGGAATTCACCAGGTAATTTAACTGCCCTACTCGTGCTCTGGTAATTGGTCCTTGTACAACTTCAGGTTGAGTAGTAGTGGTTGCATCCATAGGAGAGATATCCTCATCACATGCAACGGGTTATTGATATCATTTTGAGTTGTAAAACTAAACTTGACTAAGTGAATAAAGAATACTTTGTAGAAAGTTGTGTGCAATATGTTGTTATTCGTTGATGGCATGTGTTACACTTAACTAACAGGGTAGAAAAAGATTTAGACCGAGGCAAGTGGATGGAATTGTCATATGGTGGAACTGTGTGCTAGGAAAATATGAATCCTGATAATGTGGTTAGAAATTGGGCAGTCTCACCTTGGTCAATTAAGAACTGAACCTTGTGCGTCATTGAAATGAACCATAACTATATGACCACAGGCTTGGTATGGAACCAAACCTAACTTAGTAAGCTACATAATCTTAGCATTGATTACTCAGGTATGTAGGTTAGACTGTGTGCCGCAGTGGAGGTGTGTACTACTGTGTTATGCCATATTTATGAGCGGTTCGCCGTCTCCGGGTTCAATGATGTGAGTCGGACCAAAACACGTTGTTAGGGTTGGTATGCCAGTAAAACATATCGGGAGGGTCAATTGTCAAGGTGAAGTTTCGGAAAAGTTTTATTATAATTGGTGGTAGCTACACTGGTTATATCTTGTAGGTAAAGTATACAAACCTCTGCAGAGTGTTAATCAATCTATTCGAATAGCCACGTTCGCGGTCATGAAGATGCTCTGGGATTTCACACGAGGAGTATATTTTTATAAAAATAATTAGGAATGGTTAACTGTGTAAAAGAAATTGATTAGACGTTGTGTTCTTTGTGAAAATAATTGTTAAACTACTATTATTTATTTGTTTTAAATTATGTTTTCAATCTATTATTTGTATTCAATTGTAAATATATTTTTTTTGCAAAAATAACCATAGAAACTATTTTTCTTTTGGAATAAGTCGTCATCTATAATTATATTCTGTAGTACAACTTGTTGAGTACTCATTCTTTTTGCAGCCATTCCGCTGAAGCGAAGGAGTTATGGACAGCATTGATGCACCATTACTAAAAACGAATCATGAACCCAAGAAATGCAACCATAAAACTACAATTAACTTATGGATGCATGCATGCCCCACAAAATGGCAAAACTCCAGGAGCAACAATTGTTTTCCCAAGTCCAAGTCGTCTTTCGGCTTTATAAAGCGTGTGATACGGGTTGATACAATTGGAGTCCGAGTCATCTCGATCCTTTTCATGGGCTAGGAACCAATAACTGTTTGAATATCTTTCTACACCCCATAATTACAAAAAATAGTACCAGACAAACCCGTCAAAATAAGTTAATCAAGCCTCAAGCACGGCTCCCCCGCCTAGTTCAGAGCTAAATACACCCAAGAAGGCCCGCGCGACCGGCACTCTCATGGGACTCTTGCAGATTTTGGTAGCGAATGAAAGACATTCGTTCTAGGGTAAATCCAATTTATTCCTCTCACTCCGAACAATCATCGTCGATCTTATAAACCCATTGTAAATCATGCATTTGGATCATGTGCTGTATATATAGCTACTATACAAAAGAGTGGTCTAGGCTTCTACCGTTAATGATTCCGGCGAACGAATAATCATTAAGTCCTCCTCTTTCCGGACAAGACATACAAAGAGACCCGCCAACTGTCTTTTTAGTGAACCTTTGAAAGATAGATATTATGATTAGTCCTTTTCTTTACTATCTACCGTCCTTCTACTTTTTTTTTAGTTATTCACTGGAGCAATTATATATTGAAGTCAATCCGAGGCAAGTGTTCGGATCTATTATGACATAAGGATTAGGTGCCTAACGGACATTGCTTATTTTGGAAAATTATTTCCCGACGTACTAAAAAAAACCTTTTTAATTAATGGTTAGTATACTCGGTAGGAATCAGGAAAATTTTATTATCGGCTTATCACATACTAGTTCAATGCTCGTGCTTTGCTACGGATAAAAAAAATAATATCTTACCAACTGTCATCGTGCTCAGCTTACAATACAAGTGATCCGCCGGTAACTCGTTCTTGGAAAGATCGATGGAATCTTTGTGCTTTTTGCGTACCAGCTTGGGCAGTTGGGTATAGGGAAGTGGAGAGGAGAGGAGATTATAGGTGATTAACTGTATGCATAGAAGGAATCGAAAAAAAACAATATCCAATAGCTCGTATCTTATAAAGAAATATAAATCTACTGACTCACATAGTATGAAAAAAATTAGATCTACTGAGATATCGAGAGCGGGGAGAGAGAACAGCCTTTTCGGGCTACTGCCCTCGCGACCACCGTCTCCTACCACACGTCCATAAAGAGAGACAAAAGCAGGTGGATGCTTAGCAATGAGGAATCACTTTTGCAGCGTCTTAATTCGTTGCTGGTTGGGCCCTTCGTTGACCAGTCGATCGAGAAGGCCCATCAAAGCGTCGCCTTTTTGTCTCACCTAAAGTAGATGCCGTTGAGGCTCATCTGCGTGTAGTTTTCAACTTTCCATACACACACGCACGGATAGTTCGGTTACGGATGGTGAATAAAACAGATAATTATAATTTAATTTAATTAGCACTCTTTGAGTTTTAACATATCGAATCCAAATTCGAATAGAATAGCCCGTATACAGACAGATACGCAAGGCATCTGAGCCGTATATCACGAAAGGAGGCACCTCACGTATACGCTAAACACATCTTTTATCTCTAATAAAGATGAGCGCAAGAGAGTGCCACGCCATCGTATTTGTTTGCTGTCGTCCATTTTCAATCTAACAAACACAAGTGCCGCCAAAAAAAAAAGACACTCAATGGAGGCATTCTATGGAACAATAAAACTTGATAACATAAAATTTTCCCACGCTAAATTGCAAACAGAGAATAGGATTATCGCAACAACATGCGGGGTACAATCACGGTATCTTCTTCAGCCGGTGGGAAATTAGTGACGTTTTTTAAGAAAGAAAAAATGCCAAATTTTAATATACTTTAGGAAAATGCCAAATTTTAATTCCACAATAATATTATTGATCAAAGAATAAACTTTGAAGCTTGTTCAGACATTCAACGGGACGTGCGGTCACCTGTTGACAAACCAGGGCGGCGTTTGATTCGAGAGATCGCGCAGGCCACCTCGGCTCCAGGCTAGCTAGCCCATCGTCAAGCACAGCCCACAGCCCATCGCGCAGAGCTACGGACAGGCGCGAAGCCTTGTGGCGAAGGTCCCGCCGACCCACGCTGCCGCCAGCCATCGAGAACATATCGGTGCATGCGTCCCCGTCCGTCATTTTCAAAAACACCAAGTAAATGATCATGATTTTTTTAAATTTTATTTTAAAAAATATGGACACAAAATTAATATATCACTCTACAAAATTTCAAATCTAAAGTTGATATACACATGGATAAAGAAAAAAAAATAGATAAATCCTACTGAAAATGATATCCAAAAATAAAAAGAAAAAACATATACTATTCATTAAAAATTTGTCTTTTTTGTTTCTCTTCATATACGTTGTGTTTTTTTTCCAGGATGCTGGATTGCATCATGACTAAACCAAATTGTTTCAAATATTTGCATGACTATTTACTTCGTGTTTTAAAGAGGATACACGGGGATGGTACCGGACGACTAAACTACATATAAATGTTGCAACACACAACTAAACATGTGAGATTGAGGTGGCTAGTGTGACAAGTCTAAGAGAAGTATTTCCAAAGAGGTCTAGAATTCAAGTACCAACCTTTGCAAGAGTTCACACATTTTTTATTTGTTGAGGCGTAGTGCAATGTCTCTATATAGCTGCATATCTTGTAGAGGAGCTTTTAAAAAACGTCACTACTGTCGTAGCGACAATACATGAGAGGGCGTTTATGAGGCATTTTCGTAAACGCCTCAACAAACTACCTAGGGACGGAAAAAAAACGTCTCTATTATACAAAGAAGTCGCCTCCATTCCACTGATACAACCATACCTATTGTTTCTACTCATCAACTTGATGTGCAAGGACTAATTACCAGAGCACGTGCTTGTCAACTAAATTATGAGGTAACTTCGTTTCTAGGAGTTTTAAATTGTCCTATTGAGAATGGATTACTACTTAAGTCTTGTGATGTTATTCTACTCATGAACCAATGCAATGGGAGCATCACAACTACTACAACAAGTACAGGTCGAACCAGTTTCAATTCTAGATGAATTCGGAGTGAGCTTCATAGTACCAACTTAAAACATGCATAACTTTCACATACAGAGTCCGTTGGAGGTGCACGAGTACTTGATAGAAAGCTTATGATGAAGTCGTTCCAACAGATATAGCCCCACTTTTAGATTCGTTGTCTACACATCACAATCATTAAAAAAGATGATGTGACACCTGTTTGGGTCAATTTGAGCCTTGTAATCGTACCAGGCCAAGCCCAGGTTGGTGCGTTCTCCTCCTTGGACGCACCCAACCCTAGGACGTCCCTAGCCACCCCCTTGGCCGCAACTTCTCATATATGAGTCGTCACCCGTTTGCTCAAACTCAGGTTTTGTTATATTGAAGTTTAGCTTATGCTACTTTATGCATTGTCCTCTTGTTTAACGAGTGCAACAACGACATTGTTCTTCGGAACCCCACTTTTCAATACAAAACTTATTTCTATTTGCAATTTCATATTGCTTATTTCCCTCATTCTTTCTTATTCTTCGATTGCTGCGGGAATTGATCTTCGTGGCCAGGTCGATCGTGCTTCTAGCAAGGTTGATAACAATCTCAGAGTTGGTTCAGCGATTGCCGAGCATATTGGTCGTGTACGATTGGTAGCCAAATCGTGAGAGTCATCTTCTCAAATTGAATTATCATTCTCATCAAAAGATCGGGACACCCTTTGCGCATTAGGTAGTGCGAGCTATAGTTGCTCGATAAGAGTTTTCAATTTTCTAGTAGTAGATTCGTTTTTCCCGAGTCCAAAAAATAGGCCATAAAAATTTTTGTTGCGCCATTATCATCCTTGTCCGTACCCTCTTTTGAGCCTTTGCAATTTTTCTTTTCGGTTTTTTTCTTGTTGAATTCTTGGTTGCATGGTCGTGTCAAGTTGTTGATTTCTAGTTCTAGTTGGTGTCGAGTTGCATCTGTGGTGCTTTGTTCCTGCCGCAGGTCATCATCAACCTTCCACATATCGCTGCTGCAGCAACCACAACGCCCTGCCACCGCTACATTTTCACTGCCGCAGCAACCCATCACTGCTGATGTCATTTTCCTTCGCTACCATAGCACCCAAATCGGTCTACCACCGCTGCCCTTCGCTACCGCGGCACCCAAATCAGCATGTTGCCGCTGCCTCTCGCTGCCACGGCTACCTCAACACCCTGCCGTCGCTCCTCACGCCACCGCAACCATCCTCGCTGCCACGACGACCTCAGCACCTTGCTGCCGCTCCTCGGTGTTGCCACGACAGCCATCCTCGCTGCTGCGACACTCCATCGCGCCCTGCCGTCGCTATTTTATTGCCGCGGCAACCAAACCCTAACCAATTCGGTTCTGCCACCGCCTCCCCTTGGTAAGAGTAGAAGGGAATCCCTAGTTGTTTTTTGGTTTTCAACAGAAGGACAAAATACACACACACACACACACACACACACAGAGAGGGATCGTGCGGCACTTTGAGTACTTGCTCAGTGAGAACGTTCACAATGTCTTGGATCAAATCAACGACAATTTTGCGGCACTCCGAACACGTGTTGAGCACCTCGAACGTAGGTCATTTGCTAAAACCATGGCCCATGATGAGCCAAGGGTGAAGAACCCTCCTGCTCGCCGCCCACCACCTGCTGCTTGCTCTTGGGCAAATGAGGTGGAAGAAAAGACGTGAACAATTACACTGCTGATCCGAAACAGATGGATTCAATGTTCACAATGATCATAACCATTATCGGCTTCGTTTCAATTGTCAAGGTATGAAGAATCGACGTGAGATACATGACTATAATGATGTATTTGGTAAAATTAAATACAATATGCCTTCTTTTGCTGAAAAATATGATCTTGATACTTATATCACATGGGAGCTTACCGTAGAACAAAATTTTGCTTATCATGAATTCCCTAAAGATAAGAAAGTTACGACTGCTACTAGTGAGTTTGTTGATTTTGCCTCTATTTGGTGGAGCATGGAATGCTTTAAAGAGAGCAATGAGATATAGATTTGTACCATCATATTATTCTCGTTATTTGCTTAATAAATTGCAACGCTTAAGACATGGTGGTAGTTTTGAAGATTATTATTATCAAGAATTGCAAACTAGTTTATTGCGTTGTGGTTTAGAAGAAATTGAAGATGCTAAGATGGCTAAATTTTGGGATGTTTAAATCGTGAAATTCAGGACATACTTGATTATAAAGAATACAATTCTACCACTCGCTTGTTTCATCTTGCTTCCAAAGCTGAAAGAGAGGTATATGGACATCAATCCAGGAACAAAGAAAATTTTGCAGGTTCTTTTATAGGTCGCTCAACTCAAGGGCAATCAAGAGTACCATTTACTCCTTCCAGCTGGACAAGTGTACCTACAAACTCCTCCAACAGCCGGCGTCAATCTACTTCCACTACACCGTCACGCGCACCGAAAATGAGCAAAAGCATGGTACAAGTACCCGTACAAAGTTCATCTTCAGTTGCTTCAATGAGTAGAGCACGAGACACACAATGTCATCATTGCAATGGCTATGAACACATGATGCGGGATTGGTCTAGCAAGGGAGCTCTCTTGAGAAAGGATAATGGTAAGTATACTTCAGCTAGTGACATTGAGGAAGAATATACTATGCTTGCAACTGATCCCATAGGTGATAACCAAGAATCTGAGCGAGAAGAGAAACAGTATGGTGCTGAAATTTAAGATAAGTATTTAAACCTTATAGTGAAGCATGTACTTAGTGCACAAATAGAGCATGTCGAACTAAATCAGTGCCACAATTTATTCCAAATAAAGCTTGTCATCAAAGAGCGTTCATATCGTGTGATCATTGATGGAGAAAGTTGCAACAATTTGACGAGTATGGACATGGTTGAGAAGCTTGCATTGACCACACAACAACATCCTAGTTCATATTACATTCAATGGTTCAACAACTGTGGTAAGCTGAAAGCAACCCATATTGTGAGAATATTTTTTTTATTGGTTCCTATCATGGTTATGATGATTGCGATGTAGTACCTATGCAAGCACGTTCTTTGTTGTTAGGGTGAAATTAAATTGAAAGGTTTTATTTTACTTGCTAATAAATATGATATTTGTGAGATGGAAGATAGCAAATCTGATTGCTATGATTTAGTGTGGAAAGAAGCATTGTTTTCTTTTGAAGATGTCTCCTTCTTGGCCTCCAGCTGTTGCTAACCTTTTGCAGGAGTTTGCTGATGTGTTTCAAGTAAAATACCCCGGGCTACCTCCAACTCCAACTCAAGGGATTGAGCATTAAATTGATTTAATTCCAAGAGCCTCGCTTCCCAACTATGCGCCTTATAGGACTAATCCCGAAGAGACTAAGGAAATTCAGCGTTAAGTGTAAGACATGCTTGACAAAGGGTACGTACACGAAAGTCTTAGTCTTTGTGTTGTTCTTGTGATTTTAGTACTTAAGAAAGATGGATCATAGTGTATGTGTGTTGATTGTAGAGCTATCAATAATATTACTATTCGATATCACCATCCTATTTCTAGGCTAGATGATATGCTTGATGAATTAAGTGGCTCTATCGTATTCTCTAAAGTTAATTTGTGTAATGGATATCACCAATTTCACATGAAATTTGGAGATGAATGCAAAACAACGTTCAAAACTAAATTCGGTTTATATGAGTGGTTAGTAATGTCTTTTGGTTTAACTAATGCACCTAGTACTTTTATAAGATTGATGAACAAAGTTTTGTGTGTTTTGATTGGAAAATTTGTGGTGGTGTATTTTGGCAACATATTGATATATAGCAAGTCACTTGAGGAACATCTTGATCATTTACATACCGTTTTTAATGCTCTATGTGATGTACGTTTATTTGACAACCTTGAAAAGTGCGCCTTTTACACCGATCGAGTGTCGTTTCTTGGCTATGTTGTTACTCCACAGGTTATTGAGGTTGATCAAGCCAAGACCGAAGTTATACAGAGTTAGTCGGCTCCTAACATGGTCACACAAGTGCAGAGTTTTCTCGGACTTGTTGGATTTTATCGACGCTTTGTCAAATATTTCAGTACTATTGCCGCACTGATGAATAAGCTTACGAAGAAAGATATTCTGTTTATATGGCACCCTACACAAGAACAATCGCTTTAGAATTTAGAAAAGAAGCTTACAAATGCACCACTTCTCTAACTTTCTGATTTTAGTAAGATTTTTGTGCTTGAATGTGATGCTAGTAGAATTGAACAGATATGCTTATTCAAGAAGGTAAATTTATTGTATACTTCAGTGAGAAATTAAGTGGACCTCACATTCCCAGGATCCCGATATGAAAACAACACTGGTCTCTGTGGCATCCCCTTGACCCCTTGCGTGCATAATGCCGGTGTGGGAGGGGCGCCCCAAGAGTCTCCCCGATGGTATTCTTGGTCAAAGGATGGTACCTTTTGCGTGTATTCATCAGCTGATGAACATGACTGCAGAAAATGTTCCAGTTAGAAAGTGTTAATAACAACGCAGGGTTGTCAAGAAGAGTGCAATCTTACTCTCAGTGCCTCTGGCACAAGGCTTCTCACAGGAATATCAGAAAGTTCAAACTTCAAACCGGATTACCTTGCAAGTATTATGACCTGTTCCAAAAGTATGACTAGGTGCCATAAATAACAAGCAATTGAACAAAGAACAAATGTACCCTCAGGACACAAACTCAGGTATTTACTAACAATGCATTTTCAAATATAATCATCAACAAGATGGAAAGGCGTAGGAGAACATGTGAGGATAAAAATGGCATCCTGGGGGAGAAACGTTGATCATGGAACCTAGATGAAAGGTTCAGTGGATTGTATACAAGAACATAGTGGAAATAAAAAACTTTTCTTCCTTTTCAGTAGTGTTTAATATTAGTATTGTTCAAATAGAAATGCAACTCAAGAGTGTAAGCCAAATTAAGCTTACTAAACCTGGTGGAGTACCCAACAGTAGAAAGTGTAGATACAATGCTTGACAAATTTTAAGAATAAGAGCAATACCTTTCTGGCAACATCAGTTCCAGATAGATCATCTCTTGGATCAGGCTCAGTGTATCCAGCCCAAGGATAAAAAAACTGGACCAGTGGAAATCCTGGCCGGCGGCCGATACCGGTAACTGGCCGGTAACAGGAAAAACTGGAAAAAAATGGTCAAATTTTGAAAACCAAATTTTGAACTGCGGTTTTCCCGAAACCGATAACCGGCCGGGAACCGGAAAACCCGGATGAAAAACCGGTCTTTTATGTTTTAATAGTGCTAAATATTCTAAAAATAATGTTTCGATACATAATTTAGCATAACAATGCATAAACCAACTGGGGAAGGATATTATGGAGTCAAAAATTCAAATTTAAATTTAAAAAATTTCGGCCGGTTTTTTTTTCTACCGGAGCCGGCCGGGAAAACCGGTTACCGCCGGTAACAGGCCGGTATTTTTTACTCTGATCCAGCCTCTTTCAAAATTGTTAAAAATATAGCTCAGCGTTCCACTGCAATTGAATAGTCAACATAACATGTTATCAGGCAGCATCACACTATATTTACCAAGGAAAAAACATGCATTATCGAAGTATCTTCCTGTGCCCATACTTTAAGTAAGGTTCAGTTATAGCATATGAAAAATTGATATGTGCCATCATTTAATCTTAAGCCAACACAGACCTGAAAATCCCCTCGATACGCAATATCTTGTCACCAGTCTCCAGGAGACCCCGCAGGGTGCTAATGATCGGGAGGCCAGGTTACTGATGTCCGCGTGCAACTGAGACAAGAATCTTGCAAGGTCGTCTCCTTCAAGCAGGTCCTTTGCTGTTGCCATATGCTTCCCAAAAACTTCAACTAGTGCAACAATGTAAGAATCATCCCTCGATTGAGCCTTATTTACAAGGTTGTACATCATGTCAGTGACTTTAGACATTGCGGATACAACTAGTTTCCTCTCAGAAGGATCATGCGCCCTCGAGCCTGGTCCGCCACGTGCAAATGGCCGCCAAGAGCCAGGCCTGACGCAAACGCGCGTCAACCGCATTCCTCGTGAGCCTGGCCGAGCGCGTGCGAAGCTAACCTCGCGAGCCTGGCCCGCCGCGTGCATATGCGCGTGAAATCCCTCCGCTAGGGTTACCTTCCCTTTGCCTCGTCCAGCGCTGGCTCGCGTCCGACTCCGAGCTACGTCCCCTCTCCCCTCCTCGCGGCGGGGCTCCTCCTCCCGGCGGCTATCCTCCTCCCAGCGGCTCTCCTCCTCCTCGCTGCTCTCACCGCTCTCGCCAGCGGAGGTAAGTCTGGGGGTCGATGCTCCAGCGGGGTACCAGCCGCTGCCCGGCCCCGGTGCCCCCTCTCCTCCCCCTATCCCATGCTGTGCCGATATACTTGTTTGCATGCTGGAATGACTGGATCTGTGATTTGGCCCTTGGTAGTTCTTGATCTGGGATGGTATGCCACTGGAGCGTTGATTTGTCTAGTTGATTTGTGTGCTTGATCTGTTATGCCACTGGATGCTTGAGATCAATGCCGTTATAGGCTACTAGATACTTGATCTGGAGTGACCTATTATGCCACTGGATATTTGTGTAGTTGATATGTACCAGTGTAATCTGCATTCTTGATCTGCATATTCATGCTACTGGATACTTGATCTGAGTGCCCTATTATGCCACTGGATATTTGTGTAGTTGATATGTACCCATGTATTCCGCATTCTTAGGATGTGGCAGCCGTGGTAGACATGCATACTGACATATTGGTTTATGTATTTGGTTCGTAGATGGATGACTTGGCGCATAAACGACAACTCCTAATTGTGAGGGGTGTTGGTCTAGTTGCTGCCCTGTGTGCTTACATGCATGCCATAGTTAGAAGGGCTAGAGCTAGACAGTCCACTCATATGATTAAGTATGGTCCTATGGTAGAAAGGGACATAGCTCGGCAGTCAAACCTCCAATGGATCTACAATTCAGATGACACACATTGTTTAGAGCAGCTTAGAATGAGGAGGGTCCCCTTTTTCCATGTCTGCAATTTGTTTCGTGCAAGACAGCTGCTCCGAGACAGCATTAATACCTATGTTGAGGAACAAGTGGCCATGTTTCTCCTCGTTGTTGGCCACAACCATAGGTTTAGGGCTTTGCAGCCAACATTTAGGAGATCCATTGAGACCATTAGCCGGTACTTTCATGATGTCTTGTTTGCTGTCGGGGAGTTGCGTAACGATATAATCCTTCCCCCCTCCACTGAAATCCACACTAAAATCCAAACAAATAGGAGGTTCTATCCCTATTTCAAGGTAATAATATGCTTACTCAACTTGTAAAGAGGTTTGAGCTGGCCTAAATTGCTTGCATGTGTGTTAGGACTGCATCGGTGCAATTGATGGAACCCATGTACTCACAAGGGTTCCTACCAAAGTCTCGGTGGCCTTCAGGGGTAGGAAGGGCACTACTACGCAGAATGTCATGGCTGCTGTTGACTTTGATCTTAAGTTTACTTATGTCCTTGCCGGTTGGGAAGGATCAGCCCATGATGCTCTTATACTTGCTGATGCATTGGAGAGGGACGATGGCCTAAGGGTCCCCCAAGGTATACTAGATAATTACGTAGAAGTTTATGTTGGTTAAAATATTTCACACTTATGGTAGTAATATTTAGGGTACTCTTATCATTTGTTAGGCAAATACTACCTTGTGGATGCGGGCTATGCTCCTCGACCTGGCTTCCTTCCACCATACCGAGCCACTCGGTACCACTTGAGAGAGTATGGTGGAAGGAATTGCCCTCGGACTGAGAGGGAGTTGTTCAACCTAAGACACTCCTCTCTTAGGGTTTCTGTTGAAAGGGCCTTCGGCACGTTCAAGAACCGGTTCAAGATTGTTTACAATAAACCTTTCCACCCATTCAAGACCCAAGTCAAGTTAGTTCTTGCATGTGCTATCCTACACAATTGGATCCTTTAATATGGAATGGACGAGTGTGTCCCACCGGAAGCCACGTGGGATGCGAACCCTATCGATGAGGAAGGACACAACGACATTGCACAAGATAATAGGGCTTGGGCTCAGATGAGGGATGACTTGGCTAGGGAGATGTGGCAGAATAGGGGGTCCTCTCGTGTGTGATGGTTTTGCACTTTGTCATTTGCACTTTGTCATTTGTACTTTGTCATTTGAACAATGTAGTAATAACTGAGACTATTTGTTGCATGCAATGGTGATTACTTTCGTATTACCTCCATCATTGTATATGTTCTCCAGTATTGTATTTGATTCCTACTTTTATCATTGTGTGCTAACTTGGTCCTTGTTGCACTAAAGGGAATGGCTGACTTTGGTGATGATTTGGGGGGAAACGATGGGCAGGGGGCTAGTGCTGCTCAAGGGGGTAGGCACGCTCTTCGCTGGACGACTGCAATGTCCAGTTTCATGCTTCGACGCCTGGTTGAGCTAATAGGGCAAGGTATTAAGACCGATAAGGGGTTCAAAGAGGTCCACCTCAACCAGGTTGCTAGGACATTAACTGAGGACACTGAAATGCATGGACCTAATTTCACTTTGGTTCATAGATCATATACATTAGCTAATCTAATGCTGCACACTGGAAGCTAGCTTAAGCCTATAACTACTTTCGATGTTTAGAAATGTCTGGTGAAATTCATAACATCCTTAGCCATTTTTCAGACATTCTGGCTATATCTGTCCCAACTTCTTTTGTGGTCATTTTCTCACAAGTCTTGTATATAGTATACTTTTGTATCAACTTTGCCTTCATGGAAGCATGTAACATCCCAAATGTGGGTTTGTGTTTCAAATGTATAAAAATGAGGAGAAATTAAAACTTTTCCCTCATCTTGAAGTTTTTGATCAGTTCCATAATTCTTGTAAATGAATTGTGGAAAAATCAAACTCAAAATCCCCAATTCACTCAGGTCATAAAACTCCTTAGTAAAAATCTTGTGTCCAACCCCTAAAAATAATTTTCCTTGGATCTAGGACTGATATGTGACACCTCTGAATTATCTCATAATTTTCAAAAATTATTTGATAAATTTTGAGGCAAGTCAAACCTTGGTCAAACTCTTGGCATAACCTTCTGGAATTTTCTTGAGAAAAATGCAGTACATGAAAATCTCTGGAAAGTTTATGTAAGGTTTATCCTAAAGTCAGCAACCTCCAGTTAAAATTTCATAATTTTTGGAGCTGGTTTGCTACCTCTAAGAAATCCCCAAAGTCTAGCACAAAAACTAAAACCAAATCAGTTGAAACTATTCCTTGGGTGCGAGTTAGACTCGGGCTCGAGCCACTTGACTCGGCCCAGTCAACTAATTGCACCCGGCGCGGCCGCTCGGGCGCGAGCTTTGTGGATCGTTGGATCTTAGATCGACGGCTCATGCTGGAGTGAACGTTCGAACCATCTGAGCGTTTCGATTAACGAGAGTCGTTAGATCTTAGATCAACGGCCCCTGCTGGAGTGAACGTTCGGACCGGCCGATCGTCCCATTCATTTGAACCGTCCGATTTTGATCGCTCGAACGCTTCGATCCGTGGACCGTTGGATCCGAGATCAACGGTCCCGGTTCGAGTAAACGTTCGGACCGCCCGAACGGTTTGATCCGCGTGGACCGTTGGATCCAAGATCAACGCTCTTAGATCCACGTGAACGTTCGGACCGCCCGAACGCGTCGATCCGCATGGACCGTTGGATCCAAGATCAACGGTCCGGTTCGCGTGAACGTTCGGATCGCTCGAACGCTTCGATCTGTGGACCGTTGGATCCGAGATCAACAGTCTCGGTTCGAGTAAACGTTTGGACCGCCCGAACGGTTCGATCCGCGTGGACCGTTGGATCCAAGATCAACGGTCCCAGTTCGCGTGAACGTTCGGACCGTCTGAACACCTCGATCCACATGAACCGTTGGATCCAAATCCAACGGTGGGGGTTTGTGAATCGCGTGAGTCGCGTGCGCGCATGCCTTGTCCCGTGGACTTGGGCCGTTGGATCCAATATCAATGATCCAAGTTCGTCCACGCCGTTTTAATTTTGGATTTTCCTAAGGATGATTTTTTGTTAACCAAAAATACAATTAACTTGTAAAATGCATAACTATTAATCTGTAAACTATTTTTGAGTGAATCCAATTTTGTTGGATTCCTCTATTAATGTGCTTACCGTGAAAATTAGTTTTGAACATGTTACTTTTCCCAAAAAGTTTACTTGTGCATTTTACTTTTGCTCATTTCATGACTTTGGAAAATTATAGAAAGTGCATCATAGCTCCAAATGAGATGAATCTGATTGGGTTGTTCATCTCATGAGGTGCTTGATTCACTATAAAATTTTCAGCTTCACCACATGTCTAGAAAATGTTGCCAAACAATTTAATTGCAATAAATAGTAGCATTTGTGATTTCTAAGGCTG
This sequence comes from Hsuehochloa calcarea, assembly GCA_036346395.1. Classification (NCBI taxonomy): domain Eukaryota; kingdom Viridiplantae; phylum Streptophyta; class Magnoliopsida; order Poales; family Poaceae; genus Hsuehochloa; species Hsuehochloa calcarea. Next base: position 16,183,274 of record CM070607.1, read on the forward strand.
AGCATATTTGTTTTGCTCATATCTTTTGCATTAAGAATCCAAATCAATTGGTTCTTATTGCTAAATTCCTTATAAATCGGCTCTTGCTACTGTAAAATTTTCAAGGCATTCGGAAAAAGTTTGATGTTAAGTCTTTTTGTTTTCTTTGTTCTTATCGATTCTTTTTTGCTTTCTCGTTAGGTTATGGACACGTGCTTAGAAATACTTAGTTTCGGTAGTAATGGGCGATCATCGATTTAGTCAATGGTCTTGATCACATATCTAATTATTTCTCCTTTATGTCCAGCACTTGTGCTTTGTTATTTTATAAAGTCAAAATCTGAAAATAAAAAATTGATTTAGACTTGGGCATATTGGTTGGATGGTATGGTTGTTTGGATTGTGGTGGTATGCCTAAGTCAACAAGGACCGAATTACTTGCGCCACCGTACTGAGCAATTTGCGTGCTAACCACACGAGAGGGATATGTGACCTCTCTTGACTTAGTACTTTGGCGTGTGTTAGCTCCGAGTCGCAGGAGGTGGGTTGTGTGTGTTGTGTGAAAAAGGATTTGTGTTATTGTGTTGGGTGTGCGGTGGTGGAGATTCCGGGTAGGTTCTCCACCTCGAGTGGCATCGTAGTTTGTTTATCGCCATCTTATGGCATTTCGCTTCCGCTGTCTAATTAGTTATTTGTATGATTTCGGCCGGTTGGCCTCTCTTTTGTAATAACTATCATTTATTTATATTAACTTCTGATTTGTGCTTTTGCTTGTTCTATGTGTTTGAATGGAATTGATACATTCTTGTTGTAAAGGGGTGTGTATACTGCATTCCTGGGAAGTATACATATCTCGAGTCTCGGCTTATTTGATTTGTGATGCTAGGACCGAGTGGATGGTTAAGCATTACAAGCCTGATAAATCGGGGTCTCACAAAGCAACCTCCTATGCAAATTAAATCAATATGTACTATAGGATAGCATGGTTAGCTGTTACATTGATAAATACATGTCGGCACATAATCTTTCATATGGTAGTTCCTTAACAACCAACACCAAAAACTGACTTGCTTCGAGCATATTTCTAATTCATACTAACACATTTTACTTAGGGGTATTCTTACCACCTAATACATTTTACTTAGGGGTATTCTTACCACCTAATACAAGAGGTGAGCACACACTCCTACATGCAGGCAACCAAACAGCCCAACATTGCATCCAATCATGCATCAACTCTTCTGATGCAGTCAACCAAATAATATCTCAGCACAACCTGTCTCAACAGAAACAACCAACCAAACAGCTCATGTTGCATGCACTCAGCCTGGCTAGCCTCAGCCTGCATGACCTGTACGAGCCAGGCTAAGGATATATAGGGAACCAAACAGACCTTAATTGATTACATTAATCGTCTAAGGAGACATTGTCTTTGGAGGAGCTCTACTGATTTGCAGGGCAAAAGTAAATCTCTAGTAGCTTGGAACGTGGTATGCAAACCGAAACACAAGGGAGGTTTAGGGATCATTAATCTGGAACTTTGGAATAAAATTCTGCTTATGAAAAATCTTCATAAATTTTATAACAGTCATAATCCGCCCTCGGTAAAATTAATCTGGAATTCTCATTACAATAATGTGGTGCCTCATGCAGTCAATGATTGTGGATCGTTTTGGTGGAGAGATGTTTTGAGTTTTGTGACAGATTACAAGGGCATTTCTTCTGGAACCCTAGGATCTGGTCATACCCTCCTCTTCTAGAAAGATCTTTCGAATGATTTCTTGTTTTATCACAAATATCCACGACTCATCTCTTTTGTACGAAATCAGGACATTTCAGTCCAGCAGTTCTTCCAGATCGAAGACCCTGAGGATATCTATGACCTTCCTCTATCTATTCAAGTTGTTCAAGAGTTTGACAATCTCCAACTGGATTCAGCAGGTACTCCCTGCTAGCTAATGTTTTTGATTCTTGGCATTATATATGGGGCAATTCCAGGTATTCATCCAGCCACTTTTATGCCCATATGTTCAGTTCTCTTATCACTCCTCTGCCTTTCCGATGGATTTGGAAAAGTAAATATGTTACAAAGTTAAAAAAAAATGCTTGGCTTCTTCTCAATGATAGGCTCAATACAAGGAATATGCTTAAACGAAGACATTATAGCATTGGCCAAGATGCATGATGTGTTCTTTGTGACACTCATTAGGAGGAAATAATTCAACATCTATTCATTAACTGTTCTTTCAGTAAAGAATGTTGGATTTATCTAGGATTTCATTGGTGTTCTTCAGGGACCATCTTGGAAAAATGGTTCCTGCCAAATAAGTTTTCAACAATTCTTTTTTCATGCAAATCTTCATTTTAGCGGCTTGGCATATATGGAAACAAAGAAATGAGCAATTTTTTGAGCAAATCTCTCCTTTTACAATTTGGAAAAGGAAGTTTAAAGAGGAAGTCACTCTGCATTTACACAGAGTGAAAGAAGATCTTCGACTTTGCATTCAATCACAGATAGCTTCTCTTTAGCACTTCTGTAAATAGTTTTTTATTTTTGCCATTCTCTTTTTATTCATATATATATATATATATATATATATATATATATATATATATATATATATATGTGGATATCATGGGGATATGCTCCAGATCTTATGATGATGTGACAATTGGCAATGGAATTTATCGTTTGTCGTTTCACAGGGATTTCGACAAAGTTCAGGCTTTCTGGACAGGGGCGGTCCGACCGGCCATAGCATGGCGGTTCGACCGGTCCCAAATCGGTCGGACTAGCCATGTGCGGCGGTTGGTCCGGCCGTGACCAAAGAGTGTCAGAATGTGCTGGGCCAAAAATAGAGGATGTAGGCAAGTGAGGGGATCCCAATGCACTTGGTCTCATAATTTTTGGGGCCTCCAAGCAAAAGTTCTATTCATTTTAAATTTCCAGAAGGTTTCGGAATGTCAGGGCTTGAAATTTGGCTAAGTCCCTTGTGGCGGTCCGACCGGCTCACAGTGAGCGGTCCGACCGGCCAGTGGGCGGTCCGGCGGGCCCGAGGCGGTCGGACCGATTTCCACCTATGAACATCAGCCAACTTCGTGGTGATGTTGTTTTGTTAGGTCAAGTTCGTTGGTTTCATGGCATATGTATTGCATGATATATGTTTTGACTAACATGGGTCGAGTTGTGAAGAACTTGTTCCCGAATCTGTGTTTGCTTGTCTATGGTTGTGCAGGTTGCTTGGTGGTCAACGACGGTCAACGGCGAGGATGATCGGGACTAGACTTGGAGAGTTGAGGTCCAGAACGATCGACGATGCCGGGTGAGGTCAATGGACTCAAGCGTGACACAAGATGGACAAGGGTGACCTATTGGCGAATCCATGAAACATGGTGAAGCGGTTTAGGTCAAAATGTTAAAAACGACGCTTTACGAACCGTGCGTGTGTGACCCGTTTGTTAGTGGGCCTTAACGGGAGTCCAATAGAGTGAAATCCTAGAAGTTCTAGGCCTCTACTATAAATAGGAGGAGGTGGTGGCTGCACCACCTCTCTCGCCTCTTTGATGTTTCAAAACCCTAATTGGCTTAGGGGGAGTTGAGGTGGAGGCTAGGGCTCTTGATGTTTTGAGGTGATTTTGTGATCTTGAATTAGCCACTGATCCATGATGGTGTGGGTGTAATCCAACAACAATCACGTTCTTAATCTACGCAAGGTTTGCTTGAGATAAGTCTCTTTTCGTTCTTGCTTTCATTATCGTGATTTTAGGGCTTTCTTTGATCCATGAGTTTTGATTGATTCTTTCCCGTGAATTAGCTTGTTGTGATTTGTGTGAACCTATCTAGGATCATCTTGATCATCAATCACTCACGAACAAGCATTAGGATCAAGTTTTCGTTCTTGCCCGGTTTTAGACCCTCTCTTACTCAATTGACAACTGTTCAGGATCTAGCCAAAAATTATCATAATATTCGATTGGAATAGGTCCTCAATAGCATAGAGAATGTGTGTGCAAAGTTTCGTGAAGTTTGGAGTTGAGAATCAAAAGTTAGACCTAATTGCAACTTCGTCATCGGGCTGTTTTTAATGTTTCAGATCTGTTCTGGAGTCGACCGGTCAGACCGCCCCTCACCACCGGTTCGACCGATTTGGCAGCGGTACGACCGCCGGTATAACAACGGTCCGACCGCCAGGAAATCGGTCCGACCGGTCGAGTCCAGAGGTCAGACCGACAGTGCACTGTGTTGCTTTAATCTTTGATGATTTTGTCATATTGCTTAGGTGATTAATTTGAATTCAATACTAGTCTTCCGCTGTATTGGTATATTGATATTCATAGCTTCCTAATTGCTATTGAAGTGAAATTGTGTTGAATTCATAATTTATGAAAAAGTGAGCATGCTCATATTCACCCCCCCTCTAGTCGCCTTTTCGGTCCAACAAGTGGTATCAGAGTCCGGTTAGTTCAATCTTGATCTTAACCGGTCACTGAACATAGGCGATGGATAAGTTCTCCACTAAAATGCATATCTTCGATGGGCACGACTATGCCTATTGGAAGAATCGTATGCGAGTATTCCTTGAGAGCGAGGGACAAGCTATATGGGACGTTGTTCGATCCCCGCTCATTATTCCTGAGGTTGCAACTCCTGCTTCTGCAATTCTTTTGGCTAACAACAAGAAGGCCAAGAACCTTTTATGTGGTGCGCTCGGTAGACAAGAATATGATAGGATTTGTAATCTTGCAACTGCGCACGAGATTTGGAACACCCTCGAAACATATCATGAGGGTTCGTCCCAAATCAAGAAAGTGCGTCAAACAGTTTACAAGCGTGAATACAACAAATTCGAGATGCGTCCTGGAGAGAGCATCGATGACATTTTCAGTCGCTTTAATAAAGTGATTAATAAGATAAAAGCTGTTGATATTGAATACTCTCAATCTGAAAATACCACCCATCTCTTGGCTGCAATCAACACCAAGAAGTGGGAGATGAAGGCTACTGCTATAGAAGAAAATGTTGATCTTTCAAGCCTTACTTTGGAGTTGCTTTATAACAAACTCAAGATTCATGAAATTAAAAGAGTTGACCATCCCAAGAAAGATAATTTAGCTTTGGTAGCAGATCCTCTCAAAAGATCTTCTGATGGTTCTTTTGAATCTTCTTCTGTATTTTTATTTGCTTGTTTATCTGCTATTCATGAAGAGGAGTTCGAGAGTATCCCTGAGTTTGAGTTAGCCCTTCTTGCTAAAAAATTCACACGGACCTACAATAATGTGAGAAACAAAAAGAGAGGTGGTCCGGTGACATGCTACGAATGTGGTGAGCTCAATCATATCTGGGCAAATTGCCCCAAGCTGAAAGGTAAGAGCAATCATAAGGAGGGAAAGCCAGCTTGGAAGAAGCCTCCATTCAACAAATCAAGGTATGAGGCTAATAAGCTTGTGAAGGCCGCTCACCGGGTTCTTGCCGCTTTTGAGAATCAATCCTTGAGCGATGTGGACTCCGGGAGCGAGGAGGACAAGGAGGAGGAGATTCCTCAAGACAAAAAGAAAGGGAAGGCCAAGGACTTCACTGGTATGTGCTTCATGGCCGACACTGATGACATTGACGACGATGAGGTACCTCTCTCTTATGATGAGTTTTCTGCTAAATATGATTCTATAGTTGAGCAATTGCTTAGTCAAGATGAAGCGCTAGAATTTGTCATGACAAAAAAAAAAAGAAATTAGAGTCAAAATTTGGCAAACTGAAAGTAGAACTTAAAAATACTAAGACTCTTGAACCTGATGAATGTTTATCTTGTCATGCTATGCATTCAGAAATTGCCGAATTGCAATCTGCTCATAATATTTCTGTGCAACAACTAGAGAATGCTAGATCTGAGCTAAATGAACTTAAAACTGCTCGTTGTGAAAAATGTTTAGAATCTAGCAAATTGATTACTTCTGATGTGATTGATTCTAACCCTTGCACTTCATGCTTAGAAAAAGAACGTGAAATCAAAGATACCTTAGAAGCTGCTAGAGTCAAATATGCTAAGCTTAAGGACAATATTGAAACTACTATTTGTGCTTCTTGTTCCGCTCTTAAGCTTGAAATTGCTTTATATAAGGAGAAATCTATGGATAAAACTTGTGATGCTTGTGTTAATTTGAGAAAATAAAATGCTTACCTTCATGATATATTAGAAAATTTTTCTAAAGGTAAGAAACAGTTAAACATGATTCTTGACAAGTCTAAAACACCTTATAAGAAACAAGGTTTAGGATTCAATTCTTTTCAAGACAATTCAAAGCCAAAAGTCATTCAAGTCTTGGAAAAAGGTTTAATTGAATTCAAAACCCAACCTGCAAAAACATCATTTAAATATGCAGATTTTGCCCAACCTTGTGTTAATTCAAAGGGTGCTTCTTCTAGTGGTACCAAATACCATTGCACTTATTGCAAGAAAAGTGGGCATTTGATTGAGTTCTGTTGGCGTAGGTTGAAAAATGATAGGAAAAATCTTGATAGAATTTCATTCATTCAACCTAGAGCTTTTATAAGACATGGTAACACTGAAAAGAATAAACCTGGGTTAGGATTTTCCTCACATGCTAATCATTAAGTTTCTAAATATCATAATTCTCATGTTCTTCAGCTGGCGGTCTGACCGCTGGTGGTCACCGGTCTGACCGACTGGGTCACCGGTTTGACCGCCAGAACAACGCCGGTCTGACCGTCCCTAGATAGGTTAATTCCCATGTTAATTTAAACATTGCTCATAACAGAATTTTAGATAAAATCAAGGATAGTACTTCTGGTTTGCATACTCCTCGCAGACGTGTGTCTCAGAACTGGGTCCCTAAATATTCTTTATCCAACCCCAGTATTGAGACACATCGTTCTTCTGTTCCTTGATTTTCAGGATTACCGTGGAAAGGGGAAGAACACGTGGTTCGCCGACTCCGGGTGTTCACGCCACATGACCGGAAACTCAAGATGGTTCACCTCTTTCACGCGGGCAACAGGTGATGACTTCATCACCTTTGGAGATGATACACAAGGGCGAATTAAAGGAACATGATCAATTAGGGTGAACAATAAATTCATCCTAAAGGATGTCGCTCTTGTGGACAAGCTTAGGTACAATCTCCTTTCTGTCTCCCAGCTTCTTGATGATGGCTATGAGACTATATTTAAGAAAAATGCTTGTCGTGTGCTTGATTCTACTGGTGAGCTTGTGTTTGGAATATCTAGAGTTGGTAGAATTTTTGGAGCTGATTTTTCAGAATCTCTTGCTGGATCCCTTAAATGTTTGCTTACATCTTCTTCTGATTTCTGGCTTTGGCACCGACGTTTGGGGCACATTGGTTTTGATCATCTGACGCGAGTTAGCAACCTTGATCTCATGAGAGGTTTGCCCAAACTCAAAACTGTCAAGGATGTTGTATGTGCGCCCTGTAGGCATGGCAAACAAGTTGCCACCTCACACCCTTCTGTGACTAGGGTTATGACTGACGGACCAGGACAGTTGCTTCATATGGATACCGTTGGTCCTGCTAGAGTCCGGTCAGTCGGTAGAAATTGGTATATTCTTGTCATAGTCGATGATCTTTCAAGATATTCTTGGGTGTTCTTTCTTACTTCAAAAGATGAAGCTTTTGGTTTTTTTAATGACCTTGTTCTTCGTTTGGCTTCTGAGCTTCCTGGTGCCTTGAGAGCGATCCGCAGTGACAATGGCACGGAGTTCAAAAATCCTTCTTTTGCCTCTTTTTGTGCTGAGCGCGGTATTGAGCATCAGTTCTCTTATCCACACGTCCCTCAACAAAATGGCGTGGTGGAAAGGAAGAATAGGACCTTAGTCGAGATGGCTAGAACGATGCTAGATGAGTATAGCACACCGAGGAGGTTTTGGGCCGAAGCTATTGCTGAAGCTTGCCATATTACAAATCGTGTCTTTTTAAGACCATCTTTAGGCAAGACTCCTTATGAGCTTCGTTTTGGTAGAAAACACTCTGTTTCGCACTTTCGAGTCTTTGGATCAAAGTGTTTTATTCTTAAAACAGGAAACCTAGATAAATTTGAGTCAAGGACTTTTGATGGGATATTTCTGGGTTATCCTGCACATTCGAGGGGTTTTCGGGTCTTTAATGCTGAAACTAACCTTATTCAGGAGACTTGTAATGTCACTTTTAATGAGACTAGCCCTGGAGCTAGATCCGTTGTTACAGATGATTCACAGATGACAGAGAGCATTTTAGTGGAGGAAGATGAGAACGAAGCTGATATCTATCCTTCATCTGCTGCTGCTGAGGCGCCTATTTTGGTACAAGAACCTGCTACGTCTACTTCACCTTCTGTTGAGACTCCTGCTGCATCATCATCATCAGCAGTACCTGCGGAGGTCGAAGAAACGCTATCTCCCCAGGGCGCTCCACTTCACATTCAGAGGCAGCATCTGAGAGACCATGTGAGTAGGGTCCCCTTTCGAGTGATGAGTATTTGACGCTGTGTTGAAAAGTTTGTGATTGGATTCATTGCGTTTGCGGCTGCTTCTTTGGTATGTTTACATCGTGCGGAAGTTCGATGGAATCGGAACGATTCGAACGCCTGTAAAACGGAACTTCCGATTATCCCGACGATTGTGTTACGGTGTGTCGATAATCGGAACTTCCGCTCCCGGGAACGCAGAACTTCGATAAACGACAAGTGTCTTACATTGTGGCGATAATCGAATTTCCAAGCTCGGGAGTGCGGACGTTCCGATAATCAGAACTTCCGCAATGGTAAGTGCGGAACTTCCGATTGTGGGCAGAACTGTGCAGAGAGGATAGTTTTGATTTTGAGTTGTGAATCAATTTGAGTTAAGAGCAAATGATGATTCTATTATCTTGAGCAATGCTATGTGATGTGTTTCTTATGCATCTTTGGTTCTGAGGGCATCGAGGTGGAGTCGTGGCGAGACACGTGGAGACCGGACTAGACGCAGGCGGCGTTGAGGTCAGAACGGTAAAGATGTGTCGAAGACGGCGTGCACTCGAGGCGGTTGCGAGTCGTGAACAACAAGGAATGCGGGAGCTTCCAGAAGGTGTGCGAGGGGCGAAAGGGTAATTTCTCAAAGCGGCACAAGTGGAAGCGGGCTCCGTTAGGGTTTAGCCGGCATAACGGGTTGGAGACCCGTTAGCCAAGGGCTATAAATAGAGGTGAACCCCTGGTTGTTTTGTTGGACTTTTGGTGAGAGAAAATTAGGGTTAGCTTTAGCTAAAGAGCCTTTGGAGAGGTTGTTTTGCTTTTTGGAGAGGTTGTTAAGTTGGAGAGGATGAACTGAAATTCGTGCAATCATTCCTCTGTGTTTGCCTCTGTAATCTTTTGATTCCTATCAATGAAATTCTAAGGTTTTGGTTCTTTGTTTATGCCTCTTTTATTCTCTCTGTTCGTGTTGAATATCTATGGTTTTGGTGAAACTTTTGATTCCTCTTATGAGATGGCATGAAACTTGATATCTAGAGTCTTATTAATATTGCTAATATATCCTCAAAGTTTCATGAGCCAAGAATCTAAGAATCTTGCTAATTGTGGTTTTTGGTCTTTCTTGCCAAATATTCAAGAAATCCGATTTTGCTTTGATTAATGGATCTTTGTCTGCGATTCCTTCTCAATGAGGTCAAGATGTTGTTTAGGATGATGTCCTGTAAGACTTGACCCGAGAAGAGCAATAATCTTTGAGTATTTCGGATTTTTGGAAATTACCAGTACGTACTGTTCTTCGGTCAGGACAATCGGAACTTCCGCTATCTACAAGGCGGAACTACCGCTAGCGGAACTTCCGCACTGAAAGCCGGAACTACCGCTAGCTCAGTTTTTGTTTTAACCTTTTGGATTTGATTCACTTCACGTCTCTTGTTTATCAGAAGTTTTTGGATTGCTGTGTGGACACTTGAGAGGGGAGGATCTTAATTTTTAAGGCACCATTCACCCCCCTCTGTTGCCATTTCGGTCCTTCAATTGGTATCAGAGTCGGTTAGCTCTTTTCGATAGATCTTTAACTAGTCTGTGAGCCATGGCAACGGACAAGTATTCCACCAAGCCTCCCGTCTTTGATGGCCTGGATTACCCCTTCTGGAAGAGTCGAATGGAAACATATATCCAGGCTCAGGGGTATGCCATCTGGCGGAAGGTGAAGGTCAGATTCGCTGTTCCTGCCGATGAAAACATCAATATGGGAAACATGCCCGATGTTGAGGCCAATGCAAAGGCAAGGAAAATTATAATCCAAGGTTTGAGCCGAAGCGAGTTTGATCGCATCTCTCATCTGACGTCGGCTTTCGACATCTGGGTGACCCTCGACGCTTACCATGAGGCACCACCGGATCAAGACGATTCGGCAGGACCGGTTCAAGCGAGAGTACAACAAGTTTGAAATGCTCGTTGGCGAGTCCCTTGATGAGTGCTTTGCGCGTTTTCACAAGATCTTGAGTAACCTTCGAGCGGTCGGTCTTACATACCCCGACTCGGACAATGCTCGTCAGATACTCGCTGCTCTTGATTTGCGCGTTTGGGAGATGAAGGTGACTACCATCAAGGATACCACGGACCTCTCGACTTTGACTCTTGACGCACTTTACTCGCGCCTCAAGACTCACGAGATTGACACAGTCTCTCGAAGGTCGAAGTCATAGTCGATGGCCTTAGTCACCGATCCCACTTCTGGATCTTCTTCTGATTCTCTTTGCGGTTTCTCCCTGGCTGCTCTCTATGACATAACTGATGATCAGTTAGAGCAGCTTGCTGATGAACAACTAGCCCTCCTAGCTCGAAAGTTTTCCCATGCTTTCAAGAGAAGGAGGGATGGAAGAAGATGAGGACCCGTGATTTGTTTCGAGTGTGGTGGCCCCATCCACATCGAGAGCACCGCCCCAAGGCGGGGAAGGGCAAAGGTGACTACGGCGGTCCGAGCAAGAACGACTACATCGACAAGAACCACAACATGAAGCCCTCAGCACCTGCTCAAGACAAGAAGAAGTTCCGCAACTTTGGGAAGGCCAAGAAGCTCTTCCATCGCGTCCTCACCGCCTTCGATGACCTCAACTTCAGCGACGTGGAGGGATGGAGCGACGACAAGGGCAAGGATGATCAAGATCCCAAGGACGGTGACGACTTCATCGGTATGTGCTTTATGGCCAACGGGACCGGCGTCGCGACAATGAGCTCTCTGGCGACTCCGATGAGGTAGGTCCTCCTCGACCACTCAATGATGCATTCCTTAAGCTAGGAAAGTTTTATGCTAGATCTAGAGCTAAGGTTGGTGATCTTGAGAAGGAAGTAGATAGACAATCACGAGAGCTTACTTCACTTAGATCTGCTTCCTCCTGTGATGATTGTGATACATGCTGTGTTTTGATTGGTGACATGGAGAAATTAAGGACCTCGCATGATAGTCTGACTTCTGAGCTTGATAAGCTTAAGGTGGAGAATGCTAGTATGCTTACTGAACTAGAAATGAGTAGGGTAGCACCTAGTTCATCGACTAGTGTAGAAACTACTTCTTGCACCTCATGTGAGGATAAGGACAATGCTTTTAAAGGTCTTTATACTATGTTGCTTGATCTGCCCGCGATTTGTGAAAGCTGTAATAATCTAAAGATGAATCTAAAACGGGCAGACCATAAAATCACAGAACTACAAGCTTTCTTCCTTGAGCCTATTGCTTCATGTGTGAACTGTCCCAAACTTACTGATGAACTTGAATCTGTCTCCAAACAGTTTCAAGAATTAGTTGATGACAATAACAAATTGGCCAAATTTGCCTCTAAGGACCCTGTTAGCTCACCATGCAGTAACTGTGAAAACTCAAATATGAATTGATTGTTCTGAATGAAAAATGTGTGAAGCTAACTAAGGACCTTCTAGAGAAGCAATCATCTACTTGTAATGTGTGTGCTGGGAAGAATCATGAGGGTTTGGTAGAGACGCCTAGTGACGTAAACCAACTGGCTAGTAGTAGGACTGTTCCCCTAGAGTCGGCTGTGCATGCACAAGCCAATCTTTCCTCTGCTGTTGGTTCTTCTTCTGCTCCCTTATCCTCTGCTGTTCTTTCTTCCCCTGCTCTTCTTGCACCTCTCTCTTTCGGGAGTGTCAGTATCTTATGAACACTCTTGAGAGGTTTGTAGGAGGCAAGAAGAAGCTCAATCTCATTCTAGACCAATCTAAGATTTGCAGATTTAATCAGGGTCTAGGATATGATTTCCATGAGGATATGAGGAAGCATCCACCTGTCGTGCTCAGAACCATAGCACCAGGTGTGATCAAAACTAAGCCCAGGACTGAGAAAGTGAATTTTAAATTAGCGGGTTTTGTTCAAAGGATCTCTAACAGCAAGGTGATTCCACCTGCAGCTTCGGCCTCTCAGAAGGCGAAATATCATTGCACCTTCTGTCAGAAGGATGGACACTTGTTTGATCATTGCTTCAGGCGCGCCAAGATCGCGTGTAGAGATCGTGTTGAGTCTTTTAGGTACATTCAGGGTCAGCCCCAGACCATGAGTGCACCTAAGACTAACACGAGGTCTAGGTTTGCTACAACTGATGATTTAGGGCAGCATCGAGGACTTAGTTTTTCTGAGTTTTCTGATTTTCGTCCTCATGCTCCCTCTGGTCGTGACTTCCGTCGTGTTGAGGGTAGATCTTGGTTTCCCTTTCGAGATAGCTACCCGCGGCGTGATCAGCATGTTGCCAGAATTCCGACTCGCTTTTCCATAGCAGTCGGATTCAAAGAACGATTTAGTCCGCATACAGATCTTCTGGCTTGTTGAGTGACAGAGAGCGTAGGGTAGATAGAGGTCAGTCTTGCTTGACTACTTCATCTGTTCGACGTGTTACTCAGTATTTGGTGCCAAAATCACTGTTGATTCACCCCAGTACTGAGACTTTACTCTCTGTTTGACTCAGGTTCGCCGGGCAGGGAAGGGAAAGGTTTGGCTTGTAGACTCTGGTTGTTCTCGCCATATGACCGGAGATTCTCGTTGGTTTTCTTCCCTAGCCCGTACTCCAGGTGATGAGACGATCACCTTCGGAGATGCTTCGTTTGGGCGCGTCATTGCTAAAGGTACTGTGCGCATAAATGATTCTTTTATTCTAAAAGATGTTGCCTTAGTAAGTAAGCTTCAGTATAATCTGCTTTCAGTCTCTCAGCTCACCGATGACGATTTCGAGGTGAGTTTTAAGAAAAACAATTGCAAATTTTTTATTCTTGGGTGAGTCGGTTTATGGGATTCTCGTTATGGGAGGATCTTTCGTGCTGATTTTTACGAGTCTTCGGTGATCCTCTCCGGTGTTTAATTGCTTCTGAATCCCGTGATTTGACCTTCTGGCATAGGAGACTTGGCCATATAGGATTTGATCATTTGACCCGAGTTAGCGGCCACGATCTCATTCGTGGTTTGCCGAAACTCTAGATGGTCAAGGATCTAGTTTGCTCTCCATGTCGGCACGGCAAGATGGTTGCCGCTTCTCACTCTCGATTCTGATAACAATGATCGATGCACCGGGACAAGCTGCTCTATATGGATCTGATTGGCCCGGCTCGAAATCTTGATCGGCGGGAGGGAAGTGGTATGTTCTTGTCGTGGTCGATGACTTCTCGAGGTACTCTTGGGTGTTTTTCTTAGCCTCGAAGGATGAGACGTTTACTCATTTTTGTGGTCTTTTTAGTAGGCTTTCTGTTGAGCTCCCAGGTGCATTACGAGCAACTCGCAGTGATAATGGCACCGAGTTCAAGAATTCCTACTTTGAGAGTTTCTGTGGTGAGACAGGTGTAGAGCACCGGTTCTCCTCTCCGCACGTCCCTCAGCAGAATGGCGTTGTGGAGAGGAAGAACCGTACCTTGGTCGAGATGGCCAAGACGATGCTAAATGAATATTCTACACCTAGGAAGTTTTGGGCTGGGGCTATTGCCACTGCATGTCATGTTTCAAACAGAGTTTTTCTTAGGGCACTCTTGCATCGCACTTCTTATGAGTTGAGATATGGACGAAAGCCCAGTGTCTCGCATTTTGGTGTGTTTGGTTGCAAGTGTTTTATTCTGAAGTCTGGGAACCTAGATAAGTTCGAGTCATGATCTTGTGATGGGATCTTTCTGGGTTACTCGACTTCTTCTCGTGCCTATAGAGTCTGGAACTGCGAGTCTAGCAAAATGGTAGAAACCTGTGAGGTGACTTTCGATGAGGCCTGTCCGGGGACTAGACCTGATATATCAGGTTCTCTAGAGCAGTCTTGTCGGTGTATTAGAACCGATCTTACGTAAAGATTATTTGATTCGGGGGGTCTCCTAAAGATGAGATCACGCAGAGTGGATTGACACGGGAAGTTTAGACAGGTTCAGGCCTTCTCCAGAGAGAATAATAACCCTAATCCTGTGTGTATGGTATTGTTGATGATCTAGCAAAGGACTAAAACTATTACAGAGAATAGTGCTTGTGTTTCTATTTGACTAGCCCTTGTTTGCCGTTGTTCTTCTCTGTCCCCTTGTCTCTCTGTTTGATGCCCTTATATAGTCGTGAAGAAGTAGCCGTTTTGCCTGAAGATGTGCCTAATTAATGTAATGCTTGGGCGCATGATGGCGATAAATACGGCGCCTTGACTTCTTCACGCCATCCGCAATTATCTTCGAGAGATAATGGGGTATTTACACACCATTAATACGCGGAATAATAGTGCGTGTAGACCGTTCGATTCCTTAATCAATTGGACCTACTCGTGCGTAGGTTTGATTATAAGGTGGTCGTAGTTTTCACGGTCGTAGAGGACTTACGACCGGTAGCGATCGTAGAAGAACTTACGACTATGTAGTGGTCGTAAAAGGACTTACGACTATGTAGTGGTCGTAGAAGGGCTTACGACCATGATATAGTCGTAGCAAGGCTTACGACTATGGGGGTGATTGTAGAAGAACTTACAATCACTTGTTAGGCCTCTCCTTATAGATATAAGGGGTATACAGGGACTATGTGACATCATATTTACCCATAATAAAATTATAGATAAAAGATAAAATGAGGATTATTAGATCCTCGTCATCTAGCCCCGACTTTAAGTGAAAGTAACTTACTTGGTAAAGGTTTAAGTAAATGGACTTACGACCATGAACATGTCGTAGAAAGATAGTCGAAGGAAAAACTCTTCGATTGATACTTCCTTTGACCGGAAAGATTTGGTCAAGAAAGTAATTTTACTTGGAGGTGATGAAACGAACCTAACTTTCCCGAGCAGGCCATACAGGGAATTGCAAACAATCTCTCAGATCTGTTGATGAGGCAGTTCGGCGATTGCAATCGTGAAGATTGCTTCGACTATCAAAAAGCCGTAAAAACCCCTACGACCGTCGGTGGTCGTAGTAGAAATCGGAGAAAAAGCCTTTCGATTGATATTTCCTTGACCGAAATACTTGGTCAAGAATGTAATTTAAGCAGGGGTGACAATCGCACCTAATTTTTCTCGAGCAGACCATCAGGGAATTGCAGCGGCTCTCACGGACTTGTCCGATGAAGCGGTTCGAGCGGTACAACCAACTCCTCTGAGACCTATAGGCGAGGCGGTTTCCGGCGGCGGAGATCGTCTTGATTATAAAAACTTACGGGAGGTAGACTTGGGTTTTACTTTTCCCCAAATCACTCATTGTTCTTGAGCTCTTGCTTTCTTCGTCTTCGACTAGGTTTCATCTTCTCCGCCAACCCAATCAAAAAACTTCTTGCTTACGGCGAAATGGCCAAGAGAGTTTACGAATGGGAGGAATCGGAGATGGATGCGGCTAAGATCAAGATCTTGGTCGATCTGGGAAGATCGAGAAGGCTCGGTGAAGTGGATTCAAGCTATCGGGCGAAGATCGGCCATCGGGGAAAATGGGCAAATCCCGTCTTCCAAGCGTATTGTGAGTGCGGCCTTGATTACTGCCCACCCCTTTCTTCTGAGTACTCGAACACTTTGGGGTGGAACCGGTGAACTTAGGTCCCAATTCCATTACCATGTTGAGTGTGTTCGTGTATGCATGCGAGGCATACAGGGATTCGGCGGATCTCGATTTGTTCCAATATTATTATGGGATGGCTCGACAAACCGAATGCCGGAAGCTGCTGATCAAGCTCCACGACTCGAAGTCGAAGGAGTACATTGAGCTTTACCGGTCTTCGTGGCGGGTGGAGGAAGAGGTGGTTCTACTGGAAGGTCACCTCTGAAGACAGCCTTTCTTTTGAGGGGAAGGCTGCCGAAAAGAAATCTTCATGGGACTCAACCCCTGAAGATATCGGTAGGATTAGCCCTTATATTCAAGCTATTAAAGACTTGAAGGAAGAAGGGTGACGGATGGCATGTGGTGAAGGATTTCATCACCGCCAGAATCGATCCTCTGAAGAAAGCGAGCATCTCCTATGTGGAGGTACTCGGGAAGAGGAGACCCCACCGAGACTACGAGGAGGGTAAGCAATTGTCGATTTAGCTCTCGTTTGGTCTTTCTTAACCTTGTCTAATATTTTTATCTGTTTACACAGATCTTTCACAGGCTGAGGTTGACTCCAGAGTCAGACTCATTTGTGAGAAGTCTCCGTCACTCCGAGGGGCGGTTCCTCAAGTCATTGCGGTTTTATCCGCAGATGAAAAAATGGATCGCCTAAAGGTAATCAAAAATCTGATTCTTTCTTTAGGACTTTATAGTCGTAGGAGATACTTACGACTAATGGTGATCGTAGAATATCTTACGATCAATAAAAAGTCGTAGAAGAACTTACGACTTAGTACTAGTCGTAGAAAAAACTTACGACTAATTAGTGATTCTTCTTTTTCTGTTTTGCTTTACAGAAAGTAGGCATGGAAAATCGTCAAGAAGTCGTTCTGATGACTATTGGCGCTGGGTTGTCGAAAGACAAAAGCTCGGCTCCTCCCTCGAAGAGACGTCGACTTGTAAAATCTGCCGACAAGGGGGGAGCAAGTTCGAGTTCTGGTCTTTCGACCAAACCCTCTACAAGGCCTGCGGCAGCTGTAGTTGTATCTGAAGCCGAGGCCGCAGCCGTCGAAGCCGAGGAGGTTGAAGCAGTTGAACCTCTCAAGCGCAAACCTCGCAAGGCTAAGGTACCCTTCTATTATGACACGGAATCTTTCGCAGTTGGTGCCACTCCTAGTTTTATTAAACAAGCTGGAAAGGGAGAAGCTGGAAGGATTTTATGTCTTTTATGAAGGGCGATCTTGCATCGGCACAACACACTGCAAGCGAGGCGATCTTTATACGGAATGGTCGAGACACCTCTCGTCCATCCAGAAAATCGAGAAACGAGCTCGGTTCTGTTCAAACTCTGACGAGGCGTGGTCGTAGGTGAATAAATGTTGAACCTCGACGGGCGTGGTCGTGGAGAAGAAGAGGTCCTCCGTTGGGAGGATTGCTCCAAAATTCTGGTTAAGACCGAGTGCGGTATGTGAAATGTCTTGAAGTGTAAGAAGGACATTTACCTTTTCTTTTCACAACTTGATTTGCTTTTCTTTATTTGATCCGACTCCTTGACCCGGGAATGCCTTTGAGAAGTCCATTGCTATCCCTTGACTCTTTGGAGAGGTAGCAAGCGGAGGTGGTCGAAGCATCACCCTTGGCCCGGTGGCGATGAAGTCGAGACTCCCAGTGTCTCCCACATGCTGAAGTCGTAACTCGACTCTTGAGGTGCGGTATTCTTGTTGAGGTGGCGCTTCGACTCTCAAGTCGTAGAAACAACAGAGGCATTTGTGGAAGCCTCTGGTCAAGGTGGTGACCGACTGCGCACCGCTCTGGGAAGGAAATCGTGGGGCGTTCCTTCCCTACCCAAAGAGAAATCACGAGAACGGAAGGAGAAAATTTCAACACGTGGTGACTTCTTTGGGGCTGCCTCCATCGTAGGGTCTTACGCTTACAAATCTCGTGACCGAGTCCCCATCCCAAAGATATTCCCAATACGGATAATACTTTTGACAACGCGCCTCGAGAAGGTGTGGTGGGACAAAGTCGCGAGGATAGATAAGCTGCGAAGACCCGGACCTTGTATATTCGATTTTGCTAGGGCGACTATGAATGTAAGTATCTTGAATACTTATATCTGTGGCTTTTCTTCCTTTCTTACTGTTTTCTTTTTGCAGAAAGCTCTGGAGCAAATTGCTGTTGTCGGTGAGTATCATCGACAACTTTTAGAGCTAAGACAGGAGAAAGAACTACTCTGCGCAGAGGCAGAGAGGTGGTAAGTCACTTATCATTCATAGTTGTTTTCAACTTAAATACTCGTATAATGCTTTACGAGAATAGTCATGGAAGAAACTCATGACAAAGTATTAGTCGTAAAAAGCTTACGACTACTTACGACCAGATAGTGGTCGCAGAAAGACTTACAACCATTCGTAGTCGCAGAAAAACTTACGACTAGGTCAGTGGTTGTAGAAGTATTTATAACCATTCGGCTGATTTTTATCTCCATCTCTGTCCTTTGTAGGTTAAACAGTGATTCAAAGACCTTAGCCGACTCGCTCGACTATGAAAAAGAGGAGTCGAGGAGGCTAAGGAATGAAGTATTAACCCTCTCGGAAAGACTTCGAGAGGTTGTCTCTGCATCTAAGAAATTGCAGGAAAAAATAAACAGTAAGTGCTGAACTTAAGACTGTTTTTGAGTTTTAACCTTTACCTAACTCTCATTTCTTCTTCAGATAAAGAAAATGAGATGAAGAAGCTCCGGACTGAAGTTGGAGACAAATCTTTGGTCATTCAGGAGTTTTCCCGCATTACCAAGGATAAGGATCAAGAACTTGAGGTTCTGAGAACTCAAGTCACAGGTAAGTAACTCTTTACCTGTTGTCCTTTTTGAGTGTTTTCCCTTTTTTAATGTCAATTCCTTGTTCAGAAATTGCTGCCCAATTGAGAATCCTTGAGGCTGAAATCCAAGCAAAGACCTTGATCTGCAATGAGTCCGTCCACATTGCTAAGATGAATGCAGAGGACATCAGAGCGTGGGAGCAAAAGCATCTTTGGCTATTGCTTTCCATGTGAAGAGGTCAAGAAATTGGATTCTCAATTAGTAGGTAAGAAATGCTTTTACCTACAAATATCTTTGTGTTATGTTCCTCTAGAAGTATTTTTGTTTGACCGGTATTATTCTTTTCAGAACAAGTGGTCGAGAACAAAAGCCGTGAGCTTCGACTTGTACCCAACGGAGATGGAGTCGATGAAGACTAGTCTTCAAGGCAACATTACTCTCTGAACAATGTGTAGTGAGCTACATTACGAGGAAAAACTCCTCGAGAAGATACTATAGTTGCTCACACAAGTACTATTGGAGAACAAGTCGGAAAATTGCAAGAAATGGTGACCACTCTGAAGGCTAATCAAAAGTGAATCAATAAGGGAGGCGATCGAAGGCTCTCATGAAGTTACGCTTTGGCGAAACTTAAAGCTCAAGATCCCCGCCTTAATGTTAAACCAATCGAAGCCGACTTGTTGCCGCACGAATCGAGGCAAGTCGTGCGATTGTGGAAATGTCGATTGGCAAAAAGGTGGCGGAGGAAATGCGCTAGGCTCTCCCCTTCGTGAGTAATCTTGTAACTACTTTGTAAAAGGCGGACAATTTTGTTGATGAGTAATATATGATCCGCCTTATTTCACGAAAATCATCTTGTCGAGTAGTTAGTAACTCAAAAGATAATAAGCGAATGAAAGACTAAGAATTGAAGTCAAATTAATAACTTTATCCTAGCCCCGACTATTTGCTTAGATTGTTTAGACAATCTAAACAAATAGTGTTTAACAGGTTTTACGAAAACAAAGAGAGGTTTATTTAACTTATAGCTTTTGTTACGGTTGTCAAGCCTTTGGTGAAAGAGTAAAAACGACTCGACACTAGGAAGTTCCTTCTAGTGGGCAGGACCACGTGCAGAAAGGAAAGGCTTCGACTAGGTGATGTTTTCATTTCCGACTAGTTTAATCGAACCAAGAACAGCAACTTGAGTTAAACAAGCGTCTTAGAGGACTTTAGTAATTCGTTCGTCCTTTTTGGTGGACTTGATAAGTCTTTTCGAGAGCAAAAGTAGGAGGCGGCGCTAGGAAGTTTCCTTCTAGTGGGCAGGACCACATGCAGAGAGGAAAGACTTCGACTAGGTGTGTCTCTTCCTTGACCGTTAAAACAAATCGAGTACATCAAGGTGGTCGAACAAATGTAAGAAAGTGTACTCTACTTAGATTATTTTTGAATTAGTGAAAAAATAGACTAAGATTGAGAGAGTTGGCTTTGAGAACATTTCGATCTGGATAGAACCCGGGCTCTTTGTACTGGCAGCAAAAATGAGTAACGAGTCAATGCTTGGAAATTCCTTCTAGTGGGCAGAACCACATGCAGAGAGGAGAAGTTTCGTCGGATGGCGTTTCTCGCACCGGCGGTGTAAAGAAAAGCTGGTGTTCTCATATCATAGTCGAAAGATTAAAAAAGCACTACTCGAAAATAAGGCAAAAAAGAGGTAGAAAGAACCTGGACTTTTATTGCTTGAGAAATCGGTCACACATAGAATTTGCGTAACTGGTCGATGTTCCAAGAGTTTGAGAGAACCTGTCCATCTTCCATTGCTAGTCGTGCAGGCCACTGCCGAGTTAGCCGACCTTTGTGTAAGGACCTTCCCATTTAGGGAAAGTTTATTAGGTTAGACTTGGATTGGCGAGCCTCAATACCAAGTCACCTCTGACAAGGTGCGAGGTTGGACCTTACGATCATAGTATCTCGCGCAGGCTTGTTGGTAGGCGCGAGCAATTAAGGCTAGGTTTCTCCTCTCTTGAGTAGGTTAATGTCATCTGCTCGAAGTTGTTCTGATGCGAGTTGTTGAAGGTTTCAACTCGTGTCGACCATAATTTTAGCTCGGAGGAAGCATGGCTTGACTCGAACACTAGAAAAATGGTGTTTCTCCTGTTGCTCGACTTGTGGTTGTCTGAACGCCCATAATATGGAAGGTAATTCTTGTACCCAAGCCCCGAGCGCTTAACAAGGTAGTCGAAGACTCGAGTTTTAATTCCTCGCATTATTTGGCGTTTGCACGTTCAACGCCCCATTACTTTGGGGATGTGCAATGAAGCATAGCATAACTTGGTACCCAACTCGTCATAAAATTCACGAAATTTTGCACTTGCGAATGTTTACCATTATGCGTAATTATCCGACTTGGTACTCCAAATCGACTAATTCGCTTCTCATCATGAACCTTTTCTTTGCTTAGTTGTTATCGATTCTGAGTTCGACTTGATCCATTTTGTGAATGTGTCAATAGCCACAAAAGGAATTGAAACCTCACGGAGCTTTGGGAAGCGGTCCTAGGATATCAAGTCCCAGTGCAAAAGGCCAAGAAAGAGGTATTGTTTGTAATGCTTGAGTGGTTGGTGTATCATCTACCATGAAATTGTACTGGACACACTTTTAACCACCTCTTTAGCATCGTCTGAGTGTAGGCGATAAAAACCTTGTCGAAGGCTTTACCAACTAATGTTACAGAGGAAGCATCGTCCCACAAATGCCTTTGTGTATATCGTGAAGGAGTGTTATTCCTTCGTTTTATGGAATGCATCGCATGAGTATCCCTTAGGTTCCTCGTTTATAGAGGACTCCTTCAACCAAAGTATACATTTTGGCTTTTCGGGATAATCGATCTGCCTCAAGATCATCTTCGGGTACGGAACCCTTGCAAAGATACTCGTAGATGGGAGTCATCCAGGTATCCTCGTAATCTAATGAGGCCATCTCAAGAGGAGGTGTCTCTGGTTCTTCGACCAGAGACGGTTTTTGGAGTTGCTCCAAGAAAACTCCTTTTGGTATTATGGATCGGGAAGAAGCCATCCGAGCAAGTTGGTCTGCGAGGAAATTATCCTTTCGAGGGATAAATTGTACCTCGAAACCTAAAAAATGTTTTTCTAGCTTACGTACTTCTGATAAGTACCGAGCCATTGTTGAGTTAGAGCATTGGTACTCTTTCCCAATTTGATTCACGACTAGTTGAGAGTCTCCTCTCACGAGTAGTCGACGAATCGAGTGCTTTCGCGACTCGTATGCCGACTAGCAAACCGTGATACGCCACATTGTTAGTGGCACGAAAGTTTAATTGTATGGCATACTTTAAGGTTTCTCGGTAGGAGATACGAGACCACCTGACCCGAGCCACTTAAAGTAAGTGACCCGTCAAAGTACATCATCCTTTGTTCGTGGGAATCGTCTTGGGGATCTGAGCGAGTTCGAGATTTGTCCATTCGGCGACAAAGTCGCCAAGATCTGGGATTTTATGGCGTTCGGGACACGAAATGGAGGTCGAACTCCCCAAGTTCGATGACCATTTGCCATGCGTCATTGTTTCCTTATTATGGAGGATTGCTCCCAAAGGAAACTCGGGCAGCACGACTATTTTGTGCTTTGAAAATAATGCCGTAGTTTCCTCGAAGACATGAGGAGGGCATCTGAAGTTTTGGACACGAGGGTGCGCTCCTTAGGCGTGTAAAACTTCGCTGACGTAGTAAACCGGTCGTTGTACGTTTTCACGTTCTACGACCAGTACTGCGCTTGCTGCCTGTGGCGTGGCAGCTAGGTAAATTAAGAGCGTCTCTTCTGGCTTTGGAGAAACCAGAACAGGAGCACTCGAAAGATACCTCTTGACATCCTCAAAGGCAATGTTTGCCTCGTTCGACCACTCAAAACCTTCATGTCTCCTGAGAAGTTTAAAGAAAGGTAGTCCTTTTTCTCCTAGTCGTGCGATGAAACGACTTAAAGCCGCCATGCACCCAGTGAGTTTCTGGACTTCCTTTTTTGTGTTTGGAGGTCGCATCTGGAGGATGGCCTTTATTTTTTCAGGATTTGCTTCGATTCCTCGTTCAGATACTAGGAATCCAAGCAATTTTCCTGAAGAAATTCCAAACACACACTTCTCTGGATTAAGTTTTAAATGGTGCTTTCTGAGGTTGTCGAATGTTTCTTGTAGGTCAGTGATATGATTAAGTCTCTTAATGCTTTTTACGACTAGGTCATCAACATAGGCTTCCAAATTCCGGCCTAATTGAGATGAAAAAGTCGATTGCATTAAGCGTTGAAAAGAAGCACCGGCATTCTTTAGACCAAATGGCATTTTGATATAACAAAAGGTACCAAATGGAGTAATGAATGCGGTCTTTTCTTCATCGTTTAGACACATATTGATCTGGTGATATCCAGAATATGCATCTAAAAAACTTAATATTTCACAACCCATGATAGAATCAACGGTGATCAATACGAGGTAAAGGAAATCATCTTTTGGACAAGCTTTATTAAGATCGATAAAGTCTCTTTATCGCCATTTGCCGTTTGACTTTTTGACCATTCTGAGGTTAGCCAACCACTGGGTGATTGACTTCTCTTATAAAGCACGCCTTAAGTAGCTTATCAATTACGATTTAATAGCATCTCGTCGATCGGGGCAAATCTCCGTAATTTTTGTTTTACGGGTACTTTATCGGCCGTAAAGCTAGCACGTGCTCGATTACCTCCACAGGGACTCGGGCATGTCGGATGCTTGCCGCGAAGACATCTGCGTTAGCTCGGAGGAAGGTAATGAGGCGTCTTCCTATTTGGGATCGGAAGTCTCCCAATGCGAGCAGTCTTGAGGTTTCTGCGTCGGAGGAACCTCTTTGACTTAGTCGTTCGGCTTTAGTGCAGCTTTGAAGGCCGACTTGCTAGTCGAAGGTGACTTTCATCTCGAGTTGGTATTTGACCAACCATCTCGAGGATCGCGATCATGACTATCGCCATCTTTTGTCACATTGAATTGTGATCACTCCTTTGGGACTGGCATCTTAAGACATTGATACCCATAATGAGTAGCCATTAAGAATTTTGCCAAAGTTGGTCGTCCAGTATGGCGTTATATCGATGTCGAAATCGACCACATCAAAGGAGACTTTCTCGTCACGAAATTACTTGGCGAGCCAAATGTTAAAGGAAGAGAAACTTGGCCAATGGGTTTGGCGAAGACCGATGCGATTCCATGGAAGGAATATCGCAAGCCTTACCTATCTGGTACTTGCATCTCATCCGGGGCTTTGGTAAATAATATGTTCAAAGAAGCGCCACCATCAACCAACACTCGATTTACCGACAGGTTGTTGATGGTGGGTTCGACCCCTAATCGGAATCGACTGATCGACTCATAGTGATCGAGGCGATCGTCCTTCTCAAAGAGATGGTAACTTCCGACCACTTGGTAATTTATTGACAAGAGGAGTATGTATGGAATTTACCTCTCGTCCGTGACTTTAAGTTGTCGTTTGGAGTCGTATATCTGATGATCCTCCATAGATATGCTCAACGGTATGGTGCGGATCTTGGAATGGCATCTCCTCATCATCGGCGACTTGACCACTCGTATGTCCTACACCTTCGAGAGTAGGGAGTGGTGCTTCTACCGTTGTAGTAGTCCTCGAGCTTTCTTTGGAAAACTTCGGCGATTCTTGAGGTCATGTCCTTCCTTTTATGAAAAGGACACCATCTTGGTTTGTCGTTCCTACGATCGGGCGCTTACCTTTGCCTTGATCGGGGTTCGACTTGGTGGTTTAGGGCTCTCTATCTTTTCGGCCAAAACCTCCTTGAAACCACTAGTTTGTGGCTTTTGACTTTTATTTTCTTCTTGGACTTTTTGCTTTTTGTCCTTACCAACCTCACGGCTCTCGAAGAGCGTGTGTTTCTCGATCGATAGTGTTATTCCACTCGGCGCCTCGAAGCGATTGCATATCGATCGGCCATCTCAAAGAGTTCGACAGCGGTGTTGGGAGGATTTAAAGCAATATCCTCTGTTATTCTTCTACTACGGACTCCTTGCTTAAAAGCCACGATCACGGAGGAGTCGAAATTTCCGGAATTGAGTTCTGAACGACTAAAGCGTTTGATGAATTGACGCAAAGTCTCGTTGTTATTACTTTGATCCGGTGCAAGTCGTCTTCCTTTCGAGGCGGTTGTATGTGCCTTGGAAATTTGCACATAGAAGATCACAGAGGTGTTGCCAAGAGTAGATCGACTCGAGTGGTTGGTTTAATAACCACGATCGGCGGATCCTTCGAGCACGATTGGAAGGTAATTCGCCATTACGTGCTCTCCTCCTCCTGCGCCGCTCGGACATTTGTTGTATAGATCTGAAGAAACTCGATGGGATTTTGAGATCCATCAAATTTCTCCATGTTCACACTATCTCCGGAGTTACCACGAGAGATAGGATCACAAGATCTTTGGTGGAGTCTGGAATGGTGGCTTCGGGACTTGTCTCACCAGTCGGACCGCCTTAAGGGAACTTGGACACTTAGAGGAAAAACTCTCATTGTGTCGTGAGTCCTCCAGGTGCGGTTACGGTCGGATTGACCCTTGTCCTTGGAGGGAATTGGCTCCTCTGTTGGACGTATCGTTGTGGGGGATAAGGATCCCTCCTCAACTCCATTGATGGGATGGTTTCCTGGAGAATAATCTCCGGAGGCAACATCACCATCAGCGGATGCATCACTCGGCTCGTAGTCGAAACCGGCATCCATGTCGACGTCTGCATGTCGCCAAGTCGAACCAGTTCTCCTCGTTCCATTCTCTGCCATGCTTGCATGAGATTGGAAAAAAGAGTATGTTGACAAGAGATTACCGGAAGATCCCCACGGTCGGCGCCAACTGTCGGTGTATTAGAACCGATCTTACGTAAAGATTATTTGATTCGGGGGGTCTCCTAAAGATGAGATCACGCAGAGTGGATTGACACGGGAAGTTTAGACAGGTTCAGGCCTTCTCCGGAGAGAATAATAACCCTAATCCTGTGTGTATGGTATTGTTGATGATCTAGCAAAGGACTAAAACTATTACAGAGAATAGTGCTTGTGTTTCTATTTGACTAGCCCTTGTTTGCCGTTGTTCTTCTCATCCCCTTGTCTCTCTGTTTGATGCCCTTATATAGTCGTGAAGAAGTAGCCGTTTGCCTGAAGATGTGCCTAATTAATGTAATGTAATCGGCGCATGATGGCGTAATACGGCGCCTTGACTTCTTCACGCCATCGCAATTATCTTCCGAGAGATAATGGGGTATTTACACACCATGTCTACGCGGAATAATAGTGCGTGTAGACCGTTCGGATTCCTTAATCAATTGGACCTACTAAATGCAGTAGGTTTGATTATAAGGTGGTCGTAGTTTTCCTGGTCGTAGAGGGACTTACGACCAGGTAGCAGTCGTAGAAGAACTTACGACTATGTAGTGGTCGTAAAAGGACTTACGACTATGTAGTGAGTAAATGAAGGGCTTCGACCATGATATAGTCGTAGCAAGGCTTACGACTATGGGGGTGATTGTAGAAGAACTTACAATCACTTGTTAGGCCTCTCCCTTATAGATATAAGGGGTATTACGGGACTATGTGACATCATATTTACCCATAATAAGAATTATAGATAAAAGATAAAATGAGGATTATTAGATCCTCGTCAAGTCTGAGTCCATCTTTGTGGACGATGAGGAAGACGGAGATGAGGGTTGTCTACCCGATCCAGTTCCTTCTCCTTCTCCTGAGGTGCCTTCCTCCACCGCACCTCGAGGAGATCAGCCGTTACCTTCTGCTTCTTCTGAAGCTAGTGGCTCTGTCCCTATCTCATCTGCTCATGAGATAGAGGCCACTTCTTCATCTCACCCTGGACCTCCTAGACACATTCAAAAGGATCATCCTTCAGAGCAGATCATTGGAGATCTTTTTGAGCGAGTCACTCGTTCAAAAACTGGTATATCTCTCTTCTGTCTTCATTCTGCCTTTGTTGCCTCATTTGAGCCTAAAGACATTTGTCATGCTCTTTCTGATGAATCATGGATCAATGCCATGCATGAGGAATTGGAGAACTTTGAAAGAAACAAGGTCTGGACGCTTGTTGAGCCCCCTCGAGGTCACAATATCATTGGGACCAAGTGGGTGTTCAAGAACAAGCAAAGCGAAGATGGGGTAGTCATTCGAAACAAGGCTAGACTGGTAGCTCAGGGTTACTCCCAGGTTCAGGGTCTCGATTTTGAGGAGACTTTTGCCCCTGTAGCCAGACTTGAGGCTATTAGGATCTTGCTTGCCTTTGCAGCTTCTAAGAGCTTCAAGCTTTACCAGATGGACGTCAAGAGTGCCTTTCTCAATGGACTTATTGAGGAAGAAGTCTATGTCAGACAACCCCCAGGTTTCGAAAACCCCAAGTACCCTAATCATGTCTTCAAGCTTTCAAAAGCTCTTTATGGACTTAAGCAAGCTCCTCGAGCCTGGTATGAAAGGCTTAAGTCCTATCTGTTGAGTTATGATTTTGAAATGGGTAAAATTGACAAGACCTTGTTCATCCGCCGTCTTAGCATTGATCTTCTGCTCGTCCAGATTTATGTGGATGATATTATCTTTGGCGGCTCCTCGCATGCTCTTGTTTCTCAGTTTTCGGATGTCATGAGCTCATAATTTGAGATGAGCATGATGGGCGAGTTTAGTTTCTTCCTTGGCTTCCAAATCAAACAGACTCGGGAGGGTACTTTTCTGCACCAAGGCAAGTACACTCGTGATCTCCTGAGACGTTTTGACATGAGTGACGGCAAGCCAGTGTCAACTCCAATGGCTTCTACAGCCTCACTTGACCCAGATGAAGACGGAGAGCCAGTTGATCAAAAGGAGTTTAGAAGCATGATAGGCTCTCTCTTGTACCTCACAGCCTCGAGACCAGACATACATTTCTCCGTGTGTCTTTGCGCTCGTTTCAGGCTTCTCCTCGCGTATATCACCGCCAGGCGGTGAAGCGCATCTTTCGGTACCTTCGAGCTACCATTGACTATGGTATCTGGTACTCTTCCTCTTCTTATCTATCTCTTAGAGCCTCCTCCGATGCAGATTTCGCTGGCTATAGGAGAGATAGGAAGAGCACCTTTGGCACTTGCCAATTCATTGGCACTTCTCTTGTCTCCTGGTCTTCAAGGAAGCAGTTCGGTGTTGCATAGTCCACTACAGAGGCCGAGTACGTTGCTGCAGCCAGTTGCTATAGCCAAGTGCTTTGGATGGTCTCGACCTTGCAGGACTTTGGATTAGTAATCGACCGTGTTCTACTCTTTTGTGATAACACGTCTGCGATTTGCATTGCCAAGAACCCAGTACAATATTCTCGGACCAAGCATATTGATATCAGATATCACTTTCTTCGAGACCATGTAGAGAAGGGTGACATTGTGCTTCAGTTTGTGGAGAGTGAACACCAGTTGGCTGATATCTTCACCAAGCCTTTGGACAGCTCTCGATTTTCAGCTCTGCGGGGAGAGCTTGGGGTGGTTTGTCCTTATGGACTGTTGTGAGGGGGAGCTTGTGTTTTACTACTGTATTATATTTTAATTATGCTATTTCTCCTTTCTGGTTGCATTTCATTTAAGTCCTTTGGGTCTAAGTCCTTCCAGCATAGGTTAGAGTGGTTCTCTTGCCAAGTTGCTTTGACTACTAATTCTTATCTTGTGCTTCTAGGATGCTGCTTATTAGCTGTTTCTTCTCTCTCTAAGTCGAGCTTACTCACTTCTTATAGGTTCTAGCAAGGGTCGGGCCACCCTTGGGTAGACAGGGACAATGTTTGCTCCTTAGTGTGTTAGTTGATCAGCTGATAGTCCTGGAATCATATGGGGGTAGATAAGAATCAGTCTGAGCTATAGTACTCTCTATATCTTATCTATGCTCTAAGGACTGCCTTTTCTGTTTCTCTTATCAGTTTCTTGATTTTGTTCCGTTGGTTCAGGGGGAGTTCATCTTGTTTCTTCAAGTTCTTAAATTTGTCACAACTCAACCTGAATTAAAAAGTGCATCTCATTCTGAAGGGAACCTGGTTTTTACTGCATTTCATCTTGCATTGTAATATAATTACATGGAGCCTTGTTTATTATCCCTTATGATCTGTTTTCACTGTTTTACATCTTGCCATGATTTATGCTAAACTGCTAGATTTATCATGTCTTTTTATGTGTAGTTTAGTCTTTGCCATGATAAGGTGACTAAAATTGCTCAACTTGAACTAAAATCTTGTCATGATAGCTCTTGAGACTAGTCTGTTGAAGTTATCCTTTTATGATTCTCGCCATGTCAAGTAGGCTGAGTTGAGTCCTGAATCTCTTTTGGACTTTAGAGTAAGCTATGTCAGTTCGTTAAGAAACATGACTTATCTTTAATCGTTGGTCTAAAAACTTCAAAAGCAAAAATGATCTCTTTTATGCGAAAAAACTGATCTGACCAACTCTTTCTCATGAGACTGCTTGCCATTGCACTAGGCATGAACTCAGGGGGAGTCTTGGATGACCTAAGATCACTTCCTTAAGTCTGTTGCTTGGAGTGGTCGCATAAGGCTTGGGATCTAGCACATAGTTAAGATTTGAAAAATAGTTGAAGCTTAGGAGGCAGTTGTGGATGGCACCTAGTCCAGGACTTGCTTTACTAATATAAAACCATAAAGAATTTTTAGAAAAAGAAAAATATGCTAAATTTGCTTATCTTCGAACAGACCAAGTACTTGTTCAATTGAGTCGTTCTTAAAACTGGTAGCACTCTGAACAGTTCAATAATATGCTTCTTGGTTCCTCTTAGAGTATTTGACATGGCTTGTATCATCCTTGGATATCTTTAGCTAGACTATAATCTTGGTTTATTTGACTTGCCAAGAAATTGGACCATCGTTCAGATTATGGATTTCTTGGTTTATCTATTCTCTACATAAATTGTCATGATCTAGATAGCTGTGGATATCATGGGGATATGTTCCAGATCTTAGGATGATGTGACAATTGGCAATGGTGTTTACGGTTTGTCATTTCACGGGTTTTCGACAAAGTTTCAGGCATTCTGGACAGGGGCGGTCCGACCGGTCCTAGCATGGCGGTCCGACCGGTCCCAAATCGGTCGGACCGGCCATGTCTTGCGATCGGACCATTGTGACCTAAAGTGTTGAATCGGTTGGGCCAAAAATAGGTGTTGTAGGCAAGTGAGGGGATCCCAATGCACTTGGTCTCATAATTTTTGGAGCCTCCAAGCAAAAGTTCTATTCAATTTAAGTTTCCAGAAGGTTTCAGAATTTCAGGGCATGAATTTCGGCTAAGTCCCTGGTGGCGGTCCGACCGGCTCACAGCGAGCGGTCCGACCGACCAGAGGGGCGGTCCGACCGGCTCACATGGAGCGGTCGGACCGGTTTCTACTTGAACGTCAGCCAACTTCGTGGTGATGTTATTTTGTTAGGTCAAAGTCATTGGTATCGTGGCATATGTTTTGCATAATGCATGTTTTGACTAACATGGGTCAAGTTGTGAAGAACTTGTTCCCTAATTCGTGTTTGCTTGTCTATGGTTGTGCAGGTTGCTTCGTGGTCAACGACGGTCAACGGCGAGGAGGATCGGGACTAGACTTGGAGAGTTGAGGTCCAGAACGATCGACGATGCCGGGTGAGGTAAATGGACTCAAGCGTGATACAAGATGGACAAGGGTGACCTATTGGCGAATCCATGGCGCATGGTGAAGCGGTTCATGTCAAAAGGTTAAAGACGGCGCTTTGCGAAGCGTGCGTGTGTGACCCATTTGTTAGTGGGCCTTAACGGGAGCCCAATTGAGTCAAACCCTAGAGAGTTCTAGGCCTCCACTATAAATAGGAGGAGGCGGTGGCTACACCCCTTCCTCGCCTTTTTATGTTTCAAAACCCTAATTGTCTTAGGGAGAGTTGAGGTGGAGGCTAAAGCTTTTGATGGTTTGAGGTGAATTTCGTGATCTTGGATTGACCACTGATCCATGATGGTGTGGGTGTAATCCTACAGCAATCATGTTCTTAATCTATGGAAGGTTTGCTTGAGATAAGTCTCTTTTCGTTCTTGCTTTCAATTTCGTGATTTTAGGGCTTTCTTTGATCCGCGAGTTTGTGATTGATTCTTTCATGTGAATTAGCTTGCTGTGATATGTGTGAATCTATCTAGCATCATGTTGATCATCAATCACTCACGAACAAGCATTAGGATCAAGTTTTCGTTCTTGCCCGGTTTTAGACCTTCTGTTATTCAATTGACAATTGTTCAGGATCTATCCAAGAATTATCATAATATTCGATTGGAATAGGTCCTCAATAGCATAGAGAAGCTGTGTGCAAAGTTTCGTGAAGTTTGGAGTTGAGAATCAAAAGTTTGACCTAATTGCATCTTCGTCATCGGGCTGATTTTACTGTTTCAGATCGGTTCTGGAGCCTGCCGGTCGGACCGCCCATCATCCTTGGTCCAACCGATTTTGGAGCGGTCCGACCGCCAGTACAACAGTGGTCCGACCGCCCGGCAATCGGTCCAACCGGTTGGGTCCAGAGGTCAGACCGCCAGTGCTTGTGTTGCTTTAATCTTAGTTGATTTTGTCATATTGTTTAGGGCATTATCTTGAATTCAATACTAGTCTTCCGCTGTACTGGTATATTGATCTTCATAGCTTCCTAATAGCTATAGGAGTGAAATTGTGTTGAGTTCATAATTTGTGAAAAAGTGAGCGTGCTCCTATTCACCCCCCTCTATTCGCCTTTTCGGTCCAACAAGTGGTATCAGAGCCCGGTTAGTTCACTCTTGATCTTAACCGGTCACTGAACTTTAGACGAT
This sequence comes from Hsuehochloa calcarea, assembly GCA_036346395.1. Classification (NCBI taxonomy): domain Eukaryota; kingdom Viridiplantae; phylum Streptophyta; class Magnoliopsida; order Poales; family Poaceae; genus Hsuehochloa; species Hsuehochloa calcarea. The sequence goes on from CM070607.1 coordinate 16,214,900, forward strand.
GGATAAGTTTTCTACTAAACCGCATATCTTCGTTGGGCACGACTATGCCTATTGGAAGAATCGTATAAGAGTCTTTCTTGAGAGCGAGGGACAAGCTATTTGGGATGTTGTTCGAGCCCCGCTTGTTATTCCTGAAATTGCAACGCGGCCAATGATTCTTGTGGCAAACAACAACAAGGCCAAGAATCTTTTATATGGTGCGCTTGGTAGACAAGAATATGATCGCATTTGCAATCTTGTCACTGCGACGAAATTTGGAACACTCTCGAAACATATCATGAGGGTTCGTCCCAAATCAAAAAGGTGCGCCAAACAGTTTACAAGCGTGAATACAAAAAATTCGAGATGCGTCCTGGAGAGAGTATCGATGACATTTTCAGTCGCTTTAATAAAGTGATTAATCAAATGAAAGCTGTTGATATTGAATATTCTCAATCTGAAAATGCCACCCATCTCTTGGCTGCAATCAACACCAAGGAGTGGGAGATGAAGGCTACTGCTATAGAGGAAAATGTTGATCTTTCAAGTCTTACTTTAGAACTGCTTTATAGTAAACTCAAGACTCATGAAATTAAAAGAGTTGATCATGCCAAGAAAGACAACATGGCATTGATAGCTGATCCTTTCAGAAGGTCCTCTGATGGTACTCTTGAATCATTTTCTGATTTTTCATTTACTTGTTTATCTGCGATTCATGAGGAGGAGCTTGAAAGTATTCCTGAGACAGAGTTAGCTCTCCTAGCTAAAAAATTCACACGGGCTTACAATAATGTGAGAAACAAAAAGAGAGGTGGTCCGGTGACATGCTATGAATGTGGTGAGCACCATATCCGGGCAAATTGCCCAAGCTGAAAGGTAAGAGCAATCATAAGGAAGGAAAGCCAGCTTGGAAGAAACCTCCTTTCAACAAATCAAGGTATGAGGCTAATAAGCTTGTGAAGGCCACTCACCGGGTCCTTGCCGCTTTTGAGGATCAATCATTGAGCGATGTGGATTCTGGGAGTGAGGAGGACAAGGAGGAGGAGATCCCTCAAAGCAAAAAGAAAGGGAAGGCCAAGGACTTCACTGACATGTGCTTCATAGCTGACACCGACGACATTGATGATGATGAGGTATCTTTTTCTTATGATGAGCTTTCTGCTAAATATGATTCTATAGTTGAGCAATTGCTTAGTCAAGATGAAGCGCTAGAATTTGTCATGACAAAAAATAAGAAATTAGAGTCAAAGATTAGCAAACTGAAAGTAGAGCTTAAAAATGCTAAAACTCTTGAACCTGATGAATGTTTATCTTGTCATGCTATGCATTCAGAAATTGCCAAATTACAATCTGCTTATAATATTTCTGTACAACAACTTGAGAATGCTAGATCTGAGCTAAATGAAATTAAAAGTGCTCCTTGTGAAAAATGTTTAGAATCTAGTAAATTGATTGCTTTTGATGTGTTTGATTCTAGCCCTTGCACTTCATGCTTAGAAAAAGAACGTGAAATCAAAGATATCTTAGAATCTGCTAGAGTCAAATATGCTAAGCTTAAGGACAATATTGAAAATACTATTTGTGCTTCTTGTTCCGCTCTTAAGCTTGAAATTGCTTTATATAAGGAGAAATCTATGGATAAAACTTGTGATGCTTGTGTTAATTTGAGAAAAGAAAATGCTTACCTTCATGATACATTAGAGAAATTTTCCAAAGGTAAGAAACAATTAAACATGATTCTTGACAAGTCTAAGACTCCTTATAAGAAGTAAGGTTTAGGATTCAATTATTTTCAAGACAATTCAAAGCCAAATGTCATTCAAGTCTTGGAAAAAGGTTTAATTGAATTCAAAACTCAACCTGCAAAAACATCTTTTAAATCTGCAGGTTTTGCCCAGCCTTGTATTAATTCAAAGGGTGCTTCTTCTAGTGGTACCAAGTATCATTGCACTTATTACAAGAAAAGTGGGCATTTGATTGAATTCTGTTGGCATAGGTTGAAAAATGATAGGAAAAATCTTGATAGAATTTCACTCAGGCAACCTAGAGCTTTTATGAGACATGGTAACACTGAAAAGAATAAACCTGGATTAGGATTTTTCTCACATGCTAATCATTGTGTTTCAAAATATCATAATTCTTGTATTCTTCAGGCTGGCGGTCTGACCGCTGGTGGTCACCGGTCTGACCGATTTGGTCGCCGGTCTGACCGCCAGAACAACGCCGGTTAGACCGCCCCTGGATAGGTTAATTCCCATGTTAATTTAAACATTGGTCGAAATGGCTAGGACGATGCTAGATGAGTATTGCACACCAAGGAGGTTTTGGGCCGAAGCTATTGCTACAGCTTGCCATATTGCAAATCGTGTCTTTTTAAGACCATCTTTAGGCAAGACTCCTTATGAGCTTCGTTTTGGTAGAAAACCCTCTGTATCGCACTTTCGAGTCTTTGGATCAAAGTGTTTTATTCTTAAGATAGGAAACTTAGATAAATTTGAATCAAGGGCTTTTGATGGGATATTTCTGGGTTATCCTGCTCATTCGAGGGGTTTTCGGGTCTTTAATACTGAAATTAACCTTATTCAGGAGACTTGTAATGTCACTTTTGATGAGACTAGTCCTGGAGCTAGATCCATTGTTACAGATGATTCACAGGTGACAGAGAGCATTTTTGTGGAGGAAGATGGGGACGAAGCTGATATCATTCCTTCATCTGCTGCTGCTGAGGCGCCCATATTGATACAAGAACCTGCTACGTCTACTTCACCTTCAGTTGAGGCTTCTGCTGCATCATGATCATCAGCAGTACCTGCGGAGGTCGAAGAAACGATATCTCACCCGGGCGCTCCACTTCGCATTCAGAGACAGCATCCTCCGGATCAGATAATAGGTAATCTACATGAGCAAGTCACCCGCTCCAGGTATAATGATGCAAATCTCTACCCTCATTCTGCTTTTGTTGCTTCTTTTGAACCCTGCGATATATCACATGCTTTATCTGATTCTAGCTGGGTAAATGCCATGCATGAGGAGTTAGAGAATTTTGAAAGAAACAAGGTTTGGAACCTAGTAGAACCTCCTAGTGGTCATAATGTTATAGGAACCCGTTGGGTATTCAAGAATAAACAAGGTGAGGATGGTTCTGTGGTTATAAACAAGGCTAGATTGGTAGCTCAGGGTTTCAACCAAGTTGGGGGGTTAGATTTTGATGAGACATTTGCTCCTGTTGCTAGACTAGAAGCCATTCGCATTTTGCTCGCATTTGCTGCATCAAAAGGTTTTAAATTATATGAGATGGATGTGTAACACCCTGACCCAAAATCGGCTCAATGCCCAGCCCACCGTGGGGCGGACCCGCCCACACATAGCACCCCACTTACACTTTTGTGCTCGCTTCGTGTAAAAGGGTTAACCCGGAGGTGCTACGTTTGGATCCAACAGGCATTATATACCACTACAACTCACTTGAGACAAGCAATGTGGGACTAATCCCACCACACAACTTCTCATGGGCCACATGGGCCACGCTATGAACAGGCCGGGGTATTACACTCACCCCCCCTCAAGGGCTAACGCCCTCGGCAGCATACCGTATACGCGGCAAATGCCCAGAACCACCCCTCGGTACACGTCCGTGCGTCAAGTGCCGGCACATATGCCATGCCATGTGTCCACTCCGGGTCCACATGCGCCATGCGCCATATGCCCGCGCCCCTGTCCCGCACGCGCCCGTGCAGCGAAGGTTGATGCTCTGATACCATCTGTAACACCCTGACCCAAAATCGGCTCAATGCCCAGCCCACCGTGGGGCGGACCCGCCCACACATAGCACCCCACTTACACTTTCGTCCTCGCTTCGTGTAAAAGGGTTAACCCGGAGGTGCTACGTTTGGATCCAACAGGCATTATATACCACTACAACTCACTTGAGACAAGCAATGTGGGACTAATCCCACCACACAACTCCTCATGGGCCACATGGGCCACGCTATGAACAGGCCGGGGTATTACAGGATGTTAAAAGTGCCTTTTTAAATGGTTTCATAGAGGAGGAAGTGTATGTTAAGCAACCCCCTGGCTTTGAGGATCCCAAGTATCCAAATCGTGTGTTCAAGTTATCCAAAGTCTTGTATGGTCTTAAACAAGCCCCTAGAGCCTGGTATAATAGACTTAAGACCTTCTTGCTTTGTTGGACCGAAAAGGCGACTAGAGGGGGTGAATAGGAGCACGCTCACTTTATCACAAATTATGAACTCAATACAATTTCACTCCAGTAGCTATTAGAAAGCTATGAAGATCAATATACCAAGATCAAATGGAAGACTAGTATTGAATCCAATAAAAACCCCTAAGCAATGCGACAATAATCAGCAAGAATCAAAGCAACACAAGTACTGGCGGTCTGACCTCTGTAGTGAACCGGTCGGACCGATTGCCGGGCGGTCTGACCGGCGTTGTGCTGGCGGTCGGACCGCTCCGAAATCGGTCGGACCGGTGGTGACGGGCGGTCGGACGGCGATCTGAGAACCGATCCAAGCAATAAAATCAGCCCGATGATGAAGTTGCAATTAGGTCTAACTTTTGATTCTCAACTCCAAACTTCACGAAACTTTGCACACACCTTCTCTATGCTATTGAGGACCTATTCCAATCGAATATTATGATAATTCTTGGAACGATCTTGATGCGGGGTGCCCGATCTTCTCGACGTAGAACCTCTAGATAACTTGTGTATCCTGACGAACCACCAGCTGATCCCCCGCGCCAATGAACGGACTTGCAACTCTATGGAAATTCGCCCAAACACACACTTGATTGGATCCTCGTGACCTGGCGAAGATCGTCGAACCCTCAATTCCCAGCGGAAAAGCAAGAACGACCCCTTGTTCTCAATGCCCAATTCCCTCTGTTTTGGCTATAAGCACAACAGGAGAATCAAGCAAAAGCTTTGAAAATATATTAAACGTGGTCTTTCTTCAAGAACAACATCATATTCTTCATCTCCGTTTATTATTGAATCTTCTAATCTGAGCACAAGCAAAACACTAGTTTTAGGCAGTATGAAATTCTCAACTAATTTAAAAGGAAATTCAGTGAACAAATTCACCTGTTGGATAAGCTTCTCTTGTTTTTCAACTCTCTTAGTAAGCTCGTGTTGTTCTGAGGTATTTAATGAATTGAAAATATTATATGAAACAACATAGCTAAGGATGTCCGCATCATCCTCCCTTTCTTCAAAAAAAGCCGTCCTCGGCTTTTGATAGCCTGAAAATGTGCTAGACGAAGAAAACAACGTATATGCATGGTATATGTATGAATCAATTATTGTGTTCTTCTTGTTGTTTTGCACAATCGATAGCTCATAATCATCTTTCAAATTACACAACCGACTCTTATGATAAAATTTAACCTTCCCAATATCAAAGTCAACTAAAGTGGGTGAAAATAAATTGATACCATTCCATGCTTCAATGCGCTATTCGATTAGTTATACATTTAAGAGATAAACAAGTAGGCATCATGTTGCGTTCTAAACAATAGACACTTGTATTTAAACCCATCTTAAAGATATCATGACATTGCTCAATAGATGGTTTGCGCAAAACATGTGATTGTAAATCAACAAGATTATCATAGGTAATGTATATTTGATAAACTTGAAACATGTTGTCTACACCAACATCACCAATCAAATTGAATTTATATGTGTGTATGTAGCTATTTACTTGTGATCTTAAGTGTGAAATTTCAAGAACCTTCTTAGTCACACTAGATACATGTTTAGGACTATCGAATATGATATAACACAAAGAATTATTAATGTGTATCCTACTAAGAACTTCTTTTTGAGTAATCAATTTCACATTATGCAAATTAAGCATATCAAATTTAGAACGTGGAATCATCAAATGAATAATGGAGTTCTCAGTTTTACGCACCTTGTTTTCATAAACAACCAATTCATTACAAATAGTATTACCTTGATCTTCAGGTATTCCCTCTCCATCCATGGTTAGCTCTTTATCTTTCTCTTCCAATGGTGAGGGCTCTTGAATCTCCAACTCCTTATTAGCTTGGTCCACCTGCACAATGTGTGATACAACACTAGAAATAGAGGGTAAGTTGTTAGGTTCAAAAATAATCTTACTTATCCTATCATCTATCTCTCTCTTTTCTTTTGGTGTATCTCTCACACTCTCAATTAGGATGCTCTCAATCTCGCGTATGGTGGAATCACACAGCTCACTCTTTTTATCACTCTCACTCAATTTGGCTATGTGGCTCTCATTCTCACATGGGTTTTGGTACATCTCATCCTTGTAAGACTGTGGGCCAACAATGGCACAACTACCACCAACCACGACCTCCTCACGTGTTGCGGGTTGTGACGGGGCAGCACTACTCATCACCTCGGTCGAAGAAAAATTCTCATGCTCGATCTTCTTCTCAAGTGACACACCAGTGGATGAATTAGAACTAAAGAGCCGGCGCAGATTTAATTGATGTGCTTGAATGTGTTTAAGTCTCTTTTCTGCCTTCATAGCAAATTTCACAAGATCTTGCAGACTACGAAAATATTCATCTTGAAGTGCAGCAACGATCTGATAATTCAAGCCTGCTTTGAAGTATGCCTTTTCTTGATATGCACTAGTGATATTGGCACGGCGCATTGCATGGTTCAACTCAATATAGTAATCTTTGACAACTTTGCATCCTTGTTTAATGCTCTCCACGTGTCGTAGTAGTTCCCGCTCATAATAGTATGGAACAAATTCTCTTCTCATGATGCTTTTTAAACAGACCCAAGATGTAATGAATCGTTTTCCACCTAGTTGTTTCCACCAACTAGAGGCATAGTCCGTAAAAAACAAAGTGGCCACTCTCACTTCCTTGGCTTCCGATTCGAACTTATGGGATTCAAGCTCGAACTCCATGTCTTGTACCCACTCAAGATACTCCTCTGGATCATTACTACCATAGAAGGGAAGATACGTATACTCAACATACGCCATTGTTAGCGACAAAGCAAAGAATATGTATGTAGGTGTATGTGTATATGTAGAGGTCACTCAACTCACAAACCTAACAAGGTGAAGTTTCTTTACCGTTCCGAAAGGAATTAAGATCAACAATACTTACACTTCCGGGCAGAAGGAACCACAAGGTGATGTGTGAGCGAATTTCAAGAGCAAGTCAAAGCACGACAACGGGTGTTTTGTGGAGTTTGGTATGGATACCTACTTAATTTGAAAATTCTAGGTATTGTAAGGCTAAGTAAATATCCAAACTAGAATTCAATGCCTAGTTGCCGATCACAAAGATATAAGTGAAAATCAAAACAACTCACACGCAAAGATATTGGAACTTTAGTGCAATCAAGGAATGAGCTATGTAAGATATAAGTGAAAAATAGCTCGTATTGCACAAGTTATAGAAAGACGCTAGCTAGTTGCAAATAATGAAACTAGGGCACAAGATTGCACAAAATATTGATATTCTAACAATTGAATCAAGAATGAGTGGGGATTTTCGCTCAAGTTTATGGTTTGGCTATGCGCTTTCTTTTCTCTTTTCTCTTTTCTCTTTTCTTTTTCTCTTTTCTTTGTCTCTTCTTTCTTTTTTTTTCTCTTCTCTTTTTCCTTCCTTTTTTTTAAAACTATTGCCAAAATTCTTGTTCTACCAAAATGAGCAAAAATTCTTTCCCACCTTTTGATCTTTGAACAATTGCAAGAACACAAATATTAATATGCAGCCCTAAGCAACGATTTAGCTAGTCTTCAATAGGTTCAAAGTATTCGCAAAGGATTGAAAGGTTCACAAAGGATAAATTGGTTACTCACTTTTTTTTTGGTGTTTTTTTATAAACACGACAAAAAAATCAAAATAGGCTCAAATAAAAGCAACGCAAAAGAATTCAAGATCAACAAACTAAACTTGATTCTAATGGACAAAACATAACAAAACTCACTAGAATAACAAATTAAATACTACAATTTGAAAGAATTTTTTGTATGGCTTTTTCGTGTATAGGGAAAAAAATTTAGATAACTGGATAAAGATCCTACCGAGTCAACGGAGCTCTGATACCACCTGATGCGGGGTGCCCGATCTTCTCGACGTAGAACCTCTAGATAACTTGTGTATCCTGACGAACCACCAGCTGATCCCCCGCGCCAATGCACGGACTTGCAACTCTATGGAAATTCGCCCAAACACACACTTGATTGGATCCTCGCTGACCACAAGCGAAGATGGTCGAACCCTCAATTCCCAGCGGAAAAGCAAGAACGACCCCTTGTTCTCAATGCTCAATTCCCTCTGTTTTGGCTATAAGCACAACAGGAGAATCAAGCAAAAGCTTTGAAAATATATTAAACGTGGTCTTTCTTCAAGAACAACATCATATTCTTCATCTCCGTTTATTATTGAATCTTCTAATCTGAGCACAAGCAAAACACTAGTTTTAGGCAGTATGAAATTCTCAACTAATTTAAAAGGAAATTCAGTGAACAAATTCACCTGTTGGATAAGCTTCTCTTGTTTTTCGACTCTCTTAGTAAGCTCGTGTTGTTCTGAGGTATTTAATGAATTGAAAATATTATATGAAACAACATAGCTAAGGATGTCCGCATCAGATCTTGAGCAATTGTCAATTGATTAACAGAAGGTCTAAAATCGGGCAAGAACGAAAACTTGATCCTAAAGCTTGTTCGTGAGAGATTGATGATCAAGATGATGCTAGATAGATTCACACATATCACAGCAAGCTAATTCACGTGAAAGAATCAATCACAAACTCGCGGATCAAAGAAAGCCCTAAAAACACGAAATTGAAAGCAAGAACGAAAAGAGACTTATCTCAAGCAAACCTTGCATAGATTGATTTCGTGATTGATCTTTGGATTACATCCACACCATCATGGATCGAGAGACAATCAAAGATCACGAAATTCACCACAAACCATCAAGAGCCCTAGCCTCCACCTCAACTCCCCTAAAGACAATTAGGGTTTTGAAACATAAAAGGCGAGAGAGAAAAGAGCTAGATGGTGCAGCCACCACCTCCCCCTATTTATAGTGGAGGCCTAAAACTCTTAGGGTTTGACTCTCTTGGGCTCCGTTAAGGCCCACTAACAAACGGGTCACACACGCACGCCATAAGCGCCGACTTTAACCTTTGACCTAAACCGCTTCACCATGCGTCATGGATTTGCCAATAGGTCACCCTTGTCCATCTTGTGTCACGCTTGAGTCGTTGACCTCACCCGCATCGCCGATCGCTCGACCTCAACTCTCCAAGTCTAGTCCCGATCCTCCTCGCCGTTGACCGTCGTTGACCACCAAGCAACCTCGCACAACCACGAGACAAGCAAACACGAATTCGGAACAAGTTCTTCACAACTTGACCCATGTTAGTCAAAACATGCATCATGCAAACCATATGCCACGATACCAATGACTTTGACCTAACCAATCAACATCGCCACGAAGTTGGCCGACGTTCAAGTCAATACCGGTCTGACCGCTCCAGGTGAGCCGGTCGGACCGCCCCATGGCCGGTCGGACCACTCCCTGTGAGCCGGTCGGACCGCCCCTTGGGACTTAGCCAAATTCAAGCCCCAAAATCAAACCTCATGGAAACTTTAAACCAATAGAACTTCTTCATCGAGACTCCAAAAATCATGAGACCAAGTGCATTGGGATCCCCTCACTTGCCTACAACACCTGTTTTTGGCCCAGCTCGTTTTGACCACTTTGGTCATTGCCGGTCCGACCGCCCCACATGGCCGGTCCGACCGATTTGGGACCGGTCGGACCGCCGTGCTAAGACCGGTCGGACCGCCCCTGTCCAGTAAGCCTGTAACTTTGTCGAAAACACGTGAAACGACAAACCGTAAACGCCATTGCCAATTGTCACATCATCCTAAAATCTGGAACATATCCCCATGAAATCCACAATCTCCCCTTTGATGAACACATTGGCAATTATCCAGAAAATGTAAGTAAGAGGTTTGAAAACGAGTTTACTCGCAGTTTTCGCACAAAGGCACAACTTGGTCCATAAGCAAGAAAAAGCAATGAAAATGACCAAGCTGGCATCAGAATAGTATAGGCATGTGAGACAAGGCAAAAGTAAGCATAAAAACTTTGATTTCCAGAAAAGGGTCAAAATTCTCACATGAGGTCCATATGAAAGAACAATTGTTCAATTGACCTATGATCATTGTGAGGATAAAAGAATGCAATTCAAGTTCAGAATATTCAATAAAACAATAAGAATGCAACTCAAGAACTCCCCCTCACTATGATCCTCGATTTTCAAAAACTTTTAACTTTTGAGTTATTCCCCCTTTGTAAAACAAAAAAATATATATATATATATATCTCAAAATTTCTCCCCTTTGTTTAATCTTCTCCCCCAACAAAGAAATATCTTCTCATTAACTCATCTTCTCCAAATAAAAATAGCAAAGAAATATAACACATCTTCTCCCAAAGAAATATCTTCTCATTAATTAACACATCTTCTCCCCCTTTGACAATGGATTCATCAAGGAATCACGCCTTCCTCTCATCCAGAGATAACCAATAGATGATAAAGAAAGAAGCAGAAATAAAAGAAGCATAAACAGGAGTATGCATGAAGTGCAATGGAGTGGCTTTATTTTTATATTTTTCAATTTTTGATTAAAAGAAGCTTTGGACAATCTAGTATCTCTAATATTGCACAAACAGCATATCAAGCCTGACAGCGCTAGCAAGATCATGGTAAGACATATATATCAAAGCTAAGCACAAAGGCTCAAAAGTAAAGCAGTAGATTTGATCAATTTAAGCAACGCTTCAAATTCAGCAAATTCAACCACCGGGATCCTAAAGTGAAATTGGCCATGTCAAAATGTCAAAGTGAGATCAAAAATCTAACAAAGACCACATTAAGAGTCAATCAAGTCCCGTATTGAATCATTTTGCTCAATATTTTGTAAACGCCCATTTGTCAACATTTTTCTCATTTGCATTGAATATTGAAGTTGACTAATGATCTAACTTAGTGACAAGATCCTGGACTAGGAGCCATCCACAAACTCATCCTAAGCTTGACCAAAAGTTGATTAAAGGTATATCTTAGTAAAGAAGATCTGGACTAGGAGCCATCCACAAACTCTTTCTAAGCTTCTACCAAGGCGACAAATCTTGAGGTTCATGTCATTTCGACAAGCGGTCCCCATGAGATCGTTCGTTCATCAAACTATCTCCAAGTTCATGTCATTTGACAAGCGGTCTCGTAAGAATAGTTTGGCACAATTTAAGCATAAGACAATCTTGATTTTCATTTTTCACATGAGCAGTTTTAGAATCTCAAGAACACAAAAGCTCAAGTAATGGTCAATTTTAGATCAAAGAGCTAACAAAGCAATTCTGACAGGGCCAATGTCACAAGAGGAGCACTAATTGCGCAACTCGCTAAAACATCCACAAATTGCAATTTCTTAATTTGAGTTGTTTAAAAGGTTCTAGCTCATATGGCAAAGACTTAGCTACACATGTAAAAGCATGATAATTCTAGCAAGTCAAAGAACTAGACATGACATTGAGCAAGAATTGAAATACAAAAGCTCCAAAGGGTAATAGGCAAAGCTTCATCAATTTTTTAAAAAAAGCAGAAAATCTTATATTACAATGCATCTTTTTGGATTTTTCATACCACTTGCTGTAACCACTTGTTGTTACCACTTTGTTGGATTTTTCATATGAATGCAATATGACACAATGACGTGCAAATAAAAAGCCTAAAAACTTAAAAAGTTCAAAAAGATCACTAAGTTCAGAAAAAGAACAATAAAAGATCAAAAGAACAAGGAAAGATCAGAAAAGATCAAACTCCCCCTCAAACCAACCCATAAGGATAAATAACCCCTAACTCGCTTCTCAAGGTGGCAAACCTCGTTGGGTCTAAAGATTTGGTGAGGATAAAAACAAGATACAAGAGAAGAATCTAGTGGGTGACAAGCGCCTGAGGTACTCTTCCTATCTAGCCGACAGCCCGCACAATTAGAATAAGAAAAACCCCCGAATGAACAAGGATAAAGAACAGGAATATCAAATGCCATACAAAGAGAGTAGAGTGTAAGTACCTGAATAAGAGCTTAACGGCCTGGCGATGGGAAGTTCTCGGAGATGCTTGAAACCCGTCGACCGCGTGAAGGAGGTGAACCATCTTGAGTCTCCGGTCATATGGCGTGAAGCAGTGAGTCAACAAAGCACGTGCTCTTCCTCTTTCATGGCGATCTGAAAAATCAAGGCACAGAAGAACGATGTGTCTCGACATCAAGTTAGTTAAACAAGACTTGGGAACCCGAGATTGAGACACACGTCTGCGAGTAGTATGCAAAGCGTATGTTATCCTTGATTTCATCTAAAATTCATTATGAGCAAAGTTTAAGTTAACATGGGAATTAAAGCGTCAAGGGCGGTCGACCGGCGTTGTCTTGTGATCGACCGGCGACTAAATCGGTCGACCGGTGACCACCAATGATCGAGACCGGCGACTCAAGAACATGAGAATTAGGATATGTAGAAGCATGATGATTAGCATGTGAGAAAATCCTAATCCGAGTTTATTCCTTTCAGTGTTACCATGTCTCATAAAAGCTCTAGGTTGCTCGAATGAAATTCTATCAAGATTTTTCCTATCATTTTTCAACCTACGCCAACAATTCAATCAAATGCCCACCTTTCTTGCAATAAGTGCAATGGTACTTGGTAGCACTAGAAGAAGCACCATTGAATTAATACAAGGTTGGGCAAAACTGCAGATTTAAAAGATGTTTTTGCGGGTTGGGTTTTGAATTCAATTAAACCTTTTCCAAGACTTGAATGACTTTTGGGTTTGAATTGTCTTGAAAAGAATTGAATCCTAAACCTTGCTTCTTATAAGGAGTTTTAGACTTGTCAAGAATCATGTTTAATTGTTTCTTACCTTTAGAAAATTTCTCTAATGTATCATGAAGGTAAGCATTTTCTTTTCTCAAGTTAACACAAGCATCACAAGTTTTATCCATTGATTTCTCCTTATACAAAGCAATTTCAAGCTTAAGAGCGGAGCATGAAGCACAAGTAGTATTTTCAATATTGTCCTTAAGCTTAGCATATTTGACTCTAGCGACTTCTAAGATATCTTTGATTTCACGTTCTTTTCTAAGCATGAAGTGCAAGGGCTAGAATCAATCACATCAGAAGCAATCAACTTGCTAGACTCTAAGCATTTTTCACAAGGAGCAGATTTAATTTCAATTAGCTCGGTTCTAGCATTTTCAAGTTGTTGTAAAGCAATATTATGAGCAGATTGTAAATTGGTAATTTCTGAATGCATAGCATGACAAGATAAACATTCATCAGGTTCAAGAGTCTTAACATTTGCAAGTTCTAGTTTCAGTTTACCAATTTTTGACTCTAGTTTCTTATTTTTAGTCATGACAAATTCTAGCGCTTCATCTTGACTAAGCACTTGCTCAACTATAGAATTATATTTAGCAGAAAGCTCATCATAAGAAAAAGATACCTCATCATTATCAATGTCGCTTGTCACCATGAAGCACATGCCAATAAAGTCCTTGGCCTTCCTTTCTTTTCCTCTTCGCCCCGAGTCCACATCACTAATGGATTGCTCTCCAAAAGCGGCAAGGACCCGGTGGCGGCCTTTATGAGCTTGACAAAGATCATACTCGAGTTGTTCTCATGAGGCTTCTTCCAAGCTGTCTTCTCCTCCCTGTGCTTACCCTTACCTTTTAGCTTGGGACAATTGGCCCGGATGTGGTAAAGCTCTCCACACTCATAGCAAGTAACAGGACCACCTCTCTTTTTATTTCTCACATTGTTGTAAGCCCGTGTGAATTTTTTAGCTAAAAGGGCTAACTCGTCTCGGGAATATTTTCAAGCTCCTCCTCGAAATCGCAGATAAGCAAGCAAATGAAAATCCAGAAGAAGATTCAAAAGAGTCATCAAAAGCCTTTTTGTGAGGATCTGCTACCAAAGCTAAATTATCTTTCTTGGGATGATCAACTCTTTTAATTTCATGAGTCTTGAGTTTACTATAAAGCAATTCTAAAGTAAGACTCGAAAGATCAACATTCTCTTCTATAGCAGTAGCCTTCATCTCCCACTCCTTGGTGTTGATTGCAGCCAAGAGGTGGGTGGCATTTTCAGATTGAGAATATTCAATATCAACAGCTTTCATTTGATTAATCACTTTATTAAAACGACTGAAAATGTCATCGATGCTCTCTCCAGGACGCATCTCAAATTTGTTATAATCACGCTTATAGATTGTTTGGCGCACTTTCTTAATTTGGGACCGAAAAGGCGACTAGAGGGGGGGTGAATAGGAGCACGCTCACTTTATCACAAATTATGAACTCAATACAATTTCACTCCAGTAGCTATTAGAAATCTATGAAGATCAATATACCGATCTGACGGAAGACTAGTATTGAATCCAATAAAAACCCCTAAGCAATGCGACAATAATCAGCAAGAATAAAAGCAACACAAGTACTGGCGGTCTGACCTCTGTAGTGAACCGGTCGGACCGATTGCCGGGCGGATCGACCGGCATTGTCTTTGTGTCGGACCGCTCCAAATCGGTCGGACCGGTGGTGACGAAGCGGTCGGACCGGCGATCGTAACCGATCTGAAACAGTAAAATCAGCCCGATGACGAAGTTGCAATTAGGTCTAACTTTTGATTCTCAACTCCAAACTTCACGAAACTTTGCACACACCTTCTCTATGCTATTGAGGACCTATTCCAATCGAATATTATGATAATTCTTGGAACGATCTTGAGCAATTGTCAATTGATTAACAGAAGGTCTAAAACCGGGCAAGAACGAAAACTTGATCCTAAAGCTTGTTCGTGAGAGATTGATGATCAAGATGATGCTAGATAGATTCACACATATCACAGCAAGCTAATTCACGTGAAAGAATCAATCACAAACTCGCAGATCAAAGAAAGCCCTAAAAACACGAAATTGAAAGCAAGAACGAAAAGAGACTTATCTCAAGCAAACCTTGCATAGATTGATTTCGTGGTTGATGCTAGATTACATCCACACCATCATGGATCAGTAGACAATCAAAGATCACGAAATTCACCACAAACCATCAAGAGCCCTAGCCTCCACCTCAACTCCCCTAAAGACAATTAGGGTTTTGAAACATAAAAAGGCGAGAGAGAAAAGAGCTAGATGGTGCAGCCACCACCTCCCCCTATTTATAGTGGAGGCCTAAAACTCTTAGGGTTTGACTCTCTTGGGCTCCCGTTAAGGCCCACTAACAAATGGGTCACACACGCACGCTTCGCAAAGCGCCGTCTTTAACCTTTGACCTAAACCGCTTCACCATGCGTCATGGATTTGCCAATAGGTCACCCTTGTCCATCTTGTGTCACGCTTGAGTCGTTGACTCACCCGCATCGCCGATCGCTCGACCTCAACTCTCCAAGTCTAGTCCCGATCCTCCTCGCCGTTGACCGTCGTTGACCACCAAGCAACCTGCACAACCACAGACAAGCAAACACGAATTCGGGAACAAGTTCTTCACAACTTGACCCATGTTAGTCAAAACATGCATCATGCAAACCATATGCCACGATACCAATGACTTTGACCTAACCAATCAACATCGCCACGAAGTTGGCCGACGTTCAAGTCAATACCGGTCCGACCGCTCCAGTGAGCGGTCGGATCGCGCCATGGCGGTCGGACCGCTCCCTCGTGAGCGGTCGGACCGCCTTGGGACTTAGCGAAATTCAAGCCCTGAAAATCCGAAACCTACTGGAAACTTTAAACCAATAGAACTTCTTACTGGAGACTTCAAAAATCATGAGACCAAGTGCATTGGGATCCCCTCACTTGCCTACAACACCTATTTTTGGCCCAGCTCGTTTTGACCACTTTGGTCATTGCCGGTCCGACCGCCCCACATGGCCGGTCCGACCGATTTGGGACCGGTCGGACCGCCGTGCTAAGACCGGTCGGACCGCCTATCGAGAAGCTCAGAACTTTGTCGAAAACACGTGAAACGACAAACCGTAAACGCCATTGCCAATTGTCACATCATCCTAAAATCTGGAACATATCCCCATGAAATCCACATGCTTAAAAATAATTTTGAGATGGGTAAAGTGGATAAAACTCTATTCATTCTTATGCGTGGAAATGACTTTCTGCTTGCTCAAATTTACGTAGATGATATTATTTTTGGTGGCTCTTCTTCAGGTACTTACACTCTACTCTCTTTGTATGGCATTTGATATTCCTGTTCTTTATCCTTGTTCATTCGGGGGTTTTTCTTATTCTAATTGTGCGGGCTATCGGCTAGATAGGAAGAGTACCTCAGGCGCTTGTCACCTACTAGATTCTTCTCTTGTATCTTGTTTTTATCCTCACCAAATCTTTAGACCCAACGAGGTTTGCCACCTTGAGAAGCGAGTTAGGGGTTATTTATCCTTATGGGTTGGTTTGAGGGGGAGTTTGATCTTTTCTGATCTTTCCTTGTTCTTTTGATCTTTTATTGTTCTTTTTCTGAACTTAGTGATCTTTTTGAACTTTTTAAGTTTTTAGGCTTTTTATTTGCACCTCATTGTGTCATATTGCATTCATATGAAAAATCCAACAAAGTGGTAACAACAAGTGGTTACAGCAAGTGGTATGAAAAATCCAAAAAGACGCATTGTAATATAAGATTTTTTGCGTATCTTTTAAAATAGAGGCTTTGCCTATTACCCTTTGGAGATTTAGTATTTCAATTCTTGCTCAATGTCATGTCTAGTTCTTTGACTTACTAGAATTATCATGCTTTTACATGTGTAGCTAAGTCTTTGCTATATGAGCTAGAACCTTAAAACAACTCAAACTAAAAATTGCAATTTGGATGTTTTAGCGAGTTGCGCAATTAGTGCTCCTCTTGTGACATTGGCCCTGTCAGAATTGCTTTGTTAGCTCTTTGATCTAAAATTGACCATTACTTGAGCTTTTGTGTTCTTGAGATTCTAAAACTGCTCATGTGAAAAATGGAAATCAAGATTGTCTTATGCTTAAATTGTGCCAAACTATTCTTACTAGACTGCTTGTCAAATGACATGAACTTGGAGATAGTTTGATGAACCAGACGATCTCATGGGGACTGCTTGTCAGAAATAACATGAACCTCAAGATTTGTGGATGGCTCCTAGTCCAGGATACCTTTAATCAACTTCTGGTCGAAGCTTAGGATGAGTTTGTGGATGGCTCCTAGTCCAGGATCTTGTCACTAAGTTAGATCATTAGTCAACTTCAATATTCAATGCATATGAGAAAAATATTGACAAATGGGTTTTTACAAAATATTGAGCAAAATGATTCAATACAGGACCTGATTGACTCCTAATGTGGTCTTTGTTAGATTTTTGATCTCACTTTGACATTTTGACATGGCCAATTTCATTTTAGGATCCCTGTTGATGAACTTGCTGAATTTGAAGCGTTGCTTAAATTGATCAAATCTGCTGCTTTACTTTTGAGCCTTTGTTCTTAGCTTTGATATACATGTCTTACCATGATCTTGCTAGCGTTGTCAGGCTTGATATGTTATTTGTGCAATATTAGAAATGCTGGCTAGCTCTTTTGGGTAATCTCCAAACCTCCTTGTAATCAAAAATTGAAAAATACAAAAATAAAACCACTTCATTGCACTTCATGCATACTTCTTCTTTTTGCTTCTTTCTACATTCTGCACTTGTTATCTCTGGATGAGAGGAAGGCGTGATTTCTTAATAACTCCATTGTCAAAGGGGGAGAAGATATTTCAATGTTGGGGAGAAGATTATACAAAGGGGAGAAAGTTGAAAAATTTGAAAGTTTTTGAAATTTGAGGATCATAGTGAGGGGGAGTTCTTGAGTTGCATTCTTATGATCTTATTAAATATTCTGAACTTGAATTGCATTCATTTATCCTCACAATGATCATAGGTCAATTGAACAATTGTTCTTTCATATGGACCTCATGTGAGAATTTTGACTCTTTTATGGAAATCAAAGTGTTTATGCTTTCTTGTGCCTTATCTCACATGCCTATACTATTCTAATACCAGCTTGGTCAGTTACATTGCCTTTTCTTACTTATGGACCAAGTTGTGCCTTTGTGCGAAAACTGCGAGTAAACTCGTTTTCAAACCTCTTACTTACATTTTCTGGATAATTGCCAACGTGTTCATCAAGGGGGAGATTGTGGATATCATGGGGATATGTTCCAGATCTTAGGATGATGTGACAATTGGCAATGGTGTTTACGGTTTGTCGTTTCATGGGTTTTCGACAAAGTTTCAGGCATTCTGGACAGGGGCAGTCCGACCGGTCCTAGCATGGCGGTCCGACCGGTCCCAAATCGGTCGGACCGCCATATCTTGCGATCGGACCGGCTGTGACCTAAAAGTGTTCGAATCGGCCGGCCAAAAATAGGTGTTGTAGGCAAGTGAGGGATCCCAATGCACTTGGTCTCATAATTTTGGAGCCTCAAGCAAAAGTTCTATTCAATTTAAGTTTCGAAGGTTTGAATTTGTGGCATGAATTTTGGCTAAGTCCACGTGGCGGTCCGACCGCTCACAACGAGCGGTCCGGCGGTTAGAAGGTCCGACCAAACTCACATGGAGCGGTCGGACCGGTTTCTTCTTGAACGTCAGCCAACTTCGTGGTGATGTTATTTTGTTAGGTCAAAGTCATTGGTATCGTGGCATATGTTTTGCATGATGCATGTTTTGACTAACATGGGTCAAGTTGTAAAGAACTTGTTCCCGAATTCGTGTTTGCTTGTCTATGGTTGTGCAGGTTGCTTGGTGGTCAACGACGATCAACGGCGAGGAGGATCGGGACTAGACTTGGAGAGTTCAGGTCTAGAACGATCGACGATGCCGGGTGAGGTAAATGGACTCAAGCGTGACACAAGATGGACATGGGTGACCTATTGGCGAATCCATGGCGCATGGTGAAGCGGTTCAGGTCAAAAGGTTAAAGACGGCGCTTTGCGAAGCGTGCGTGTGTGACCCGTTTGTTAGTGGGCCTTAACGGGAGCCCAATTGAGTCAAACCCTAGAGAGTTCTAGGCCTCCACTATAAATAGGAGGAGGTGGTGGCTGCACCCCTTCCTCGCCTTTTTATGTTTCAAAACCCTAATTGTCTTAGGGAGAGTTGAGGTGGAGGCTAGAGCTTTTGATGGTTTGAGGTGAATTTCATGATCTTGGATTGACCACTGATCCATGATGGTGTGGGTGTAATCCAACAGCAATCACGTTCTTAATCTATGCAAGGTTTGCTTGAGATAAGTCTCTTTTCGTCCTTGCTTTCAATTTCGTGATTTTATGGCTTTCTTTGATCCGCGAGTTTGTGATTGATTCTTTCACGTGAATTAGCTTGCTGTGATATGTGTGAATCTATCTAGCATCATCTTGATCATCAATCACTCACGAACAAGCATTAGGATCAAGTTTTCATTCTTGCCCGGTTTTAGACCTTCTGTTATTCAATTGACAACTGTTCAGGATCTATCCAAGAATTATCATAATATTCTATTGGAATAGGTCCTCCATAACATAGAGATGGTGTGTGCAAAGTTTCGTGAAGTTTGTAGTTGAGAATCAAAAGTTTGACCTAATTGCATCTTCGTCATCGGGCTGATTTTACTGTTTCAAATCGGTTCTGGAGCCTGCCGGTCAGACCACCCATCATCACCGGTCCGACCGATTTTGGAGCGGTCCGACCGCCCGGCAATCGGTCCAACCGGTTGGGTCCAGAGGTCAGACCGCCAGTGCTTGTGTTGCTTTAATCTTAGTTGATTTTGTCATATTGCTTAGGGGATTATCTTGAATTCAATACTAGTCTTCCGCTGTACTGGTATATTGATCTTCATAGTTTCCTAATAGCTATTAGAGTGAAATTGTGTTGAGTTCATAATTTGTGAAAAAGTGAGCGTGCTCCTATTCACCCCCCCTCTAGTCGCCTTTTCGGTCCAACAATAGCATACTTATGTGTTATGGCTTGGTGTAATACTCTAATAGTCATTTTGGATAATCTTCATGGATCCTAATGCTTAAAATGAATATCTTATAGTCATTTCCTCTCTTTAATCTTGATGTGTTTATTGCCAAAAGGGGGAGAAGTTAGTTTGGAGAGGAAAAGTATTTTGGAGCTTTGCAGAAGAATTTTCTCTTTCATTTCAAGCTTCAGTCGTTCTCCTTTGACAAACAAGGTCTTGAGCCTTCTTCTTTCCTAGAGTAGACCGTGTTTGGTCATTATCACAAACTCTTCTGTATGCTTTTTCGTGTTTATCAATATACTCATCAAGGGGGAGATTGAGAGACCATGTGAGTAGGGTCCCCTTTCGAGTGATGAGTATTTGACGCTGTGTTGAAAAGTTTGTGATTGGATTCATTGCGCTTGCCGCTTCTTTGGTATGTTTCACATCTTTATGCGGAACTTCCGGTTTTGGAATGCGGAAGTTCCGATAATCGGAACTTCCGCCCTGGTAAAACGGAACTTCCGATTATCCTGACGATTGTGTTCCGGTGTGTCGATAATCGGAACTTCCGCTCCTGGGAACGCGGAACTTCCGATAAACCTGACAAGTGTCTTCTGCTGTGATGATAATCGGAATTTCCAATCTGGGAGTGCGGACGTTCCGATAATCGGAACTTCCGCAATGGTAAGTGCGGAACTTCCGATTGTGGGCAGAACTGTGCAGAGAGGATAGTTTTGATTTTGAGTTGTGAATCAATTTGAGTTAAGAGCAAATGATGATTCTATTATCTTGAGCAATGCTATGTGATGTGTTTCTTGTCTATGCTGGTTACAGGGCATCGAGGTGGAGTCGTGGCGAGACACGTGGAGACCGGACTAGACGCAGGCGGCGTTGAGGTCAGAACGGTAAAGATGTGTCGAAGACGGCGTGCACTCGAGGCGGTTGCGAGTCGTGAACAACAAGGAATGCGGGAGCTTCCAGAAGGTGTGCGAGGGGCGAAAGGGTAATTTCGCAAAGCGGCACAAGTGGAAGCGGGCTCCGTTAGGGTTGAGCCGGCATAACGGGTTGGAGACCCGTTAGCCAAGCGCTATAAATAGAGGTGAACCCCTGGTTGTTTTGTTGGACTTTTGGTGAGAGAAAATTAGGGTTAGCTTTAGTTAAAGAGCCTTTGGAGAGGTTGTTTTGCTTTTTGGAGAGGTTGTTGAGTTGGAGAGGATGAACTAAAATTCGTGCAATCATTCCTCTATGTTTTCCTCTGTAATCTTTTGATTCCTAATAATGAAATTCTGAGGTTTTGGTTATTTGTTTATGCCTCTTTTATTCTCTCTGTTCATGTTGAATATCTAGGGTTTTGGTGAAACTTTTGATTCCTCTTATGAGATGGCATGAAACTTGATATCTAGAGTCTTATTGATATTGCTAATATATCCTCAAAGTTTCATGAGCCAACAATCTAAGAATCTTGCTAATTGTGGTTTTTGGTCTTTCTTGCCAAATATTCAAGAAATCCGATTTTGCTTTGATTAATGGATCTTTGTCTGCGATTCCTTCTCAATGAGGTCAAGATGTTGTTTAGGATGATGTCCTGTAAGACTTGACCCGAGAAGAGCAACAATCTTTGAGTATTTCGGATTTTTGGAAATTACAAGTACGTACTGTTCTTCGGTCAGGACAATCGGAACTTCCGCTATCTACAAGGCGGAACTACCGCTAGCGGAACTTCCGCGACCGAAAGCGGAACTACGCGCAGCGGAACTACCACTAGGTAGAATCGGAACTTCCGATATCCGGCGTAATGACCCGCTTTTGTTTTAACCTTTCGGATTTGATTCACTTCACGTCTCTTGTTTATCAGAACTTTTTGGATTGCTGTGTGGACATTTGAGAGGGGAGGATCTTAATTTTTAAGGCACCATTCACCCCCCTCTGTTGCCATTTCGGTCCTTCAGCATCCTCCGGATCAGATAATAGGTAATCTACATGAGCGAGTCACTTGCTCCAGGTATACTGATCCAAATCTCTACTCTCATTCTGCTTTTGTTGCTTCTTTTGAACCCCGCGATATATCACATGCTTTATCTGATTCTAGCTGGGTAAATGCCATGCATGAGGAGTTAGAGAATTTCGAAAGAAACAAGGTTTGGAACCTAGTAGAACCTCCTAGTGGTCATAATGTTATAGGAACCCGTTGGGTGTTCAAGAATAAACAAGGTGAGGATGGTTCTGTGGTTAGAAACAAGGCTAGATTGGTAGCTCAGGGTTTCAACCAAGTTGAGGGGTTAGATTTTGATGAGACCTTTGCTCCTGTTGCTAGACTAGAAGCCATTCGTATTTTGCTCGTATTTGCTGCATCCAAGGGTTTTAAATTATATCAGATGGATGTTAAAAGTGCTTTTTTAAATGGTTTCATAGAGGAGGAAGTGTATGTTAAGCAACCCCCGGGTTTTGAGGATCCCAAGTATCCAAATCATGTTATCAAGTTATCCAAAGCCTTGTATGGTCTTAAGCAAGCCACTAGAGCCTGGTATGATAGACTTAAGACCTTCTTGCTTAAGAATGATTTTGAGATGGGTAAAGTGGATAAAACTCTATTCATTCTTAGGCGTGGCAATGACTTCCTGCTTGCTCAGATTTACGTGGATGATATTATATTTGGTGGTTCTTCTAATGCTCTTGTTTCCAGCTTTTTGAGACTATGTCTAGGGAATTTGAGATGAGTATGATGGGAGAGCTCAATTACTTTTTGGGGCTTCAAATCAAGCAATGCAAGGAAGGAACCTTTATCCATCAGACAAAGTACACTAAAGATCTACTCAAACTCTTTGACATGGGTGACTGCAAGCCAATCTCCACTCCCATGGCAACTTCGACTGTTTTGGATCCAGATGAGAAAGGAGAAGTCGTGGATCAACGTGAGTACCGCAGCATGATCGGCTCCCTTCTGTATCTGACGGCCTCAAGACCGGACATTCACTTAACGGTATGCTTTTGTGCAAGGTTTCAGGCGTCTCCGAGAACTTTCCATCGCCAAGCCGTTAAGCACATATTCAGGTATTTACACTCTACCATCTTATATGGCATTTGGTATTCCTGCTCTTCAGCCTTGTCCATTAGGGGTTTTTCAGATTCTGATTTTGCGGGCTGTCGGTTAGATAAGAAGAGTACCTCAGGCACCTGTCACTTCCTAGGCACTTCTCTTGTATCTTGGTCATCTAGGAAGCGGTCTTACATTGCACAATCCCTTCTTTGAAGCGGAGTATGTAGTCACGCTTGTTGTCAGAGCTTGATTTTGTGGATGGTGTCCACCTTGAAAGATTATGGGTTAAATTTTGCTAGTGTTCCTCTTTTCTGTGATAACACTTCTGCTATTAATATTGCTAAAAACCCAGTGCAACATTCTAGGACTAAGCACATAGACATTCGCTTTCACTTCCTTAAAGATCATGTCGAAAAAGGGGATATTGTGATGCACTTTGTGGAGTCCGATGCTCAATTGGCGGATATCCTCACCAAGCCTTTAGATCAAACAAGGTTTGCCACCTTGAGAAGCGAGTTAGGGGTAATTTATCCCTATGGGTTGGTTTGAGGGGGAGTTTGATCTTTTCTGATCTTTTCTTGTTCTTTTGATCTTTTATTGTTCTTTTTCTGAACTTATTGATCTTTTTGAATTTTTTAGACTTTTAGGCTTTTTATTGCATCTCATTGTATCATATTGCATTCATATGAAAAATACAACAAGTGGTATGAAAAATCCAAAAAGATGCATTGTAATATAAGATTTTCTGCTTCTCTTTTAAAATTGATGAAGCTTTGCCTATTACCCTTTGGAGACTTAGTATTTCAATTCTTGCTCAATGCCATGTCTAATTCTTTGACTTGCTAGAATTATCATGCTTTTACATGTGTAGCTAAGTCTTTGCTATATGAGCTAGAACTTTAAAACAACTCGAAATAAAAATTACAATTTGTGGATGTTTTAGCGAGTTGCGCAATTAGTGCTCCTTTTGTGACATTGGCCCTGTCAGAATTGCTTTGTTAGCTCTTGAATCTAAAATTGACCATTACTTGAGCTTTTTGTGTTCTTGATATTCTAAAAATGCTCCTGTGAAAAAAAAAGATTGTCTTATGCTTAAAATGTGCCAAACTACTCTTACGAGACTGCTTGTCAAAGACATGAACTTGGAGATAGTTTGATGATCTAGACGATCTCATGGGGATTGCTTGTCATAAATGACATGAACCTCAAGATTTGTCGCCCTGGTAGAAACTTAGAAAGAGTTTGTGGATGGCTCCTAGTCTAGGATCTTATTTACTAAGATATACTTTTAATCAATTTCTGGTCGAAGCTTAGGATGAGTTTGTGGATGGCTCCTAGTCCAGGACCTTGTCACTAAGTTAGATCATTAGTCAACTTCAATATTCAATGCATATGAGAAAACTGTTGACAAATGGACTTCTAAGAAATACTGAGCAAAATGATTCAATACAGGACCTGATTGACTCTTAATGTGGTCTTTGTTAGATTTTTGATCTCGCTTTGACATTTTGGCATGGCCAGTTTCACTTTAGGATCTCTATTGATGAACTTGCTGAATTTGAAGCGTTGCTTAAATTGATCAAATCTATTGCTTTACTTTTGAGCCTTCGTGCTTAGCTTTGATATATATGTGTTATCATGATCTTGTTAGCGCTGTCAGGCTTGATATGTTGTTTGTGCAATATTAGAAATGCTGGCTTGCTCTTTTGGGTAATCTCCAAAGCTTCTTGTAATAAAAAAAATTGAAAAATATAAAAATGAAGCCACTCTATTGCACTTCCTGCATACTCCTTCTTATGCTTCTTTCTCCATTCTGCATTTGTTATCTTTAGTCGAGAGGAATGCGTGATTCCTTGATGACTCCATTGTCAAAGGGGAAGAAGTTTTACAAAAATGTGTTTACAAGGGGAGAAGATATTTCTTTATTAAAAAGGGGGAGTAAGTTAAAAAACTTGACGAACTTGAAATATTCTGGAATCTGAGGATCATAGTGAGGGGGAGTTTTTGAATTGCATTCTTATTGTCTAATTGCTATTTCTGAACTTGAATTGCAATTCTTGATCCTCACAATCATCAAAGGTCAATGGAACAATTGTTCTTTCTTATGGACCTTAAGTGAGATTTTTGACTCCTTTCTAGAATTTGAAGCTTTCTTACTTTCTTTTGACTTGTCTCACTTGCCGATACTATTCTGATGCCAGCTTGGTCAGTTTCATTGCTTTCTCTTTCTTATCGACCAAGTTGTGCCTTTGTGCGAAAACGAAAGTACTTTACTTTTCAAATCTCTAAATTACATTTTCTGGATTATTGCCAATGCGTTCATCAAGGGGGAGATTGTGGATATCATGGGGATATGCTCCAGATCTTAGAATGACGTGACAATTGGCAATGGAATTTATGGTTTGTCGTTTCACAGGGATTTCGACAAAGTTCAGGCTTTCTGGACAGGGGCGGTCCGACCGGTCCCAAATCGGTCGGACCGGCCATGTGCGGCGGTCGGTCCGGCCGTGACCAAAGAGTGTCAGAATATGCTGGGCCAAAAATAGAGGATGTAGGCAAGTGAGGGGATCCCAATGCACTTGGTCTCATAATTTTTGGAGCCTCCAAGCAAAAGTTCTATTCGTTTTAAATTTCCAGAAGGTTTCGGAATTTCAGGGCTTGAAATTCGGCTAAGTCCCTTGTGGCGGTCCGACCGGCTCACAGTGAGCGGTCCGACCGGCTCACAGTGAGCGGTCCGACCGGCCCTGAGGGGCGGTCGGACCGATTTCCACTTATGGACGTCAGCCAACTTCGTGATGATGTTGTTTTGCTAGGTCAAGTTCATTGGTTTCATGGCATATGTATTGCATGATGCATGTTTTGACTAACATGGGTTAAGTTGTGAAGACCTTGTTCCCGAATCTGTGTTTGCTTGTCTATGGTTGTGTAGGTTGCTTGGTGGTCAACGACGGTCAACGGCGAGGATGATCGGGACTAGACTTGGAGAGTTGAGGTCCAGAACGATCGACGATGCCGGGTAAGGTCAATGGACTCAAGCGTGACACAAGATGGATAAGGGTGACCTATTGGCGAATCCATGGTGCATGGTGAAGCGGTTTAGGTCAAAAGGTTAAAAACAGCGCTTTGCGAAGTGTGCGTGTGTGACCCGTTTGTTAGTGGGCCTTAACGGGAGCCCAATAGAGTCAAACCACAGAAGTTCTAGGCCTCCACTATAAATAGGAGGAGGTGGTGGCTGCACCACCTCTCTCGCCTCTTTGATGTTTCAAAACCCTAATTGGCTTAGGGGGAGTTGAGGTGGAGGCTAGATCTCTTGATGTTTTGAGGTGATTTTCGTGATATTGAATTGGCCACTGATCCATGATGGTGTGGGTGTAATCCAATAACAATCACGTTCTTAATCTACGCAAGGTTTGCTTGAGATAAGTCTCTTTTCGTTCTTGCTTTCATTATCGTGATTTTAGGGCTTTCTTTGATCCACGAATTTTTGATTGATTCTTTCACGTGAATTAGCTTGCTGTGATTTGTGTGAACCTATCTAAGATCATCTTGATCATCAATCACTCACGAACAAGCATTAGGATCAAGTTTTCGTTCTTGCCCCGTTTTAGACCCTCTCTTACTCAATTGACAACTGTTCAGGATCTAGCCAAGAATTATCATAATATTCGATCGGAATAGGTCCTCAATAGCATAGAGAAGGTGTGTGCAAAGTTTCGTGAAGTTTGGAGTTGAGAATCAAAAGTTAGACCTAATTGCAACTTCGTCATCGGGTTATTTTTACTGTTTCAGATTTGTTCTGGAGTCTGCCGGTCAGACCACCCCTCACCACCGGTCCAACCGATTTGGCAGCGGTCCGACCGCCGGTATAACAACGGTCCAACCGCCAGGAAATCGGTCCGACCGGTCGAGTCCAGATGTCAGACCGCCAGTGCATTGTGTTGCTTTAATCTTTGATGATTTTGTCATATTGCTTAGGGGATTAATTTGAATTTAATACTAGTCTTCCGCTGTATTGGTATATTGATCTTCATAGCTTCCTAATAGCTATTGGAGTGAAATTGTGTTGAATTCATAATTTATGAAAAAGTGAGAGTGCTCCTATTCACCCCTCTCTAGTCGCCTTTTCGGTCCAACAATATAACATAGCGGGAGCCTCTCCAGCCATTTTTTGTAAATAAAAAAACGCACATTTGAACCACATCTAGAAGAATCCTTGAATAAGGATGGCAATTTCCTCGTGGGGGCAGGACCCATAGGGAAAATCCCAATGGAGGCGGAACAAGGGGTGATCTAGACCCGCCATTATGAGTTAATGAAGTATTATGGTAATTAATGACAATCATTTTGTTGGGGCTAATATTTTTCATAAGTTGATGAAATAGATGATGTCGCATAATGATGAGTGTCTTTGGATGGCTCCATGTGTTGAAAGTCATAAAATCAAGTGATCGATGTCATGTGTTGATGCTCAAGTCAAGAACCTAGTCTTGGAATGTAGATGTTCGCCATCAACTGGAATGCTCCAAGTGGTTTTGCAAGGCAAAAGTATAGCTAGTATAGGCTAAGGATTTGTTTTTTAGTCATTTTATTGATCATAGTGTTTGGTTGGGTAATTGGGTTGCTAGTGTAGGTTATCGTACTATTAAGACGGGTCCTGACTAGTAGCTTAAGTGTGTCATGTGTTGATAGCTTATTATGCTTGCTCTAACTCTCTGTGGCATGTTGCTAGTATTTGCGGATGTGTTTTGCAAATAGTTGAAGCTCATGCATATTTCTTATCGCATGCGACTTTAGTTTATAAATGTGTTTTGCAAACGGTTCGAGTTCATACTCCTAATCTTTGTGGCATGATTTTGAAGTTGACAAATGTGTTTTGTACCTTGCCGTGGAACACATTTTATTTCTTGTTTGCATGACAATACAATTTGCTAATTTGTTTTTGTTGGACCGAAAAGGCAACTAGAGGGGAGGTGAACAGGAGCACGCTCACTTTTTCACAAATTATGAATTCAACACAATTTCACTCCAATAGCTATGAAGATCAATATACCAGTACAGCAGAAGACTAGTATTGAATTCAAATTGAACCCCCAAAGTAAAGCAACAAAATCAACTAAGATAAAGCAACACAGTGCACTGGCGGTCTGACCTCTGGACTTGACCGGTCGGACCGATTACCTAGCGGTCAGACCGCTGTTATACTGGCGGTCGGACCGCTGCCAAATCGGTCGGACCGGTGGTGAGCGGCGGTCGGACCGCTGGGCTCCAGAACAGTAAGAACAGCCCGATGACGAAGCTGCAAATAGATCTAACTTTTGATTCTCAACTCCAAACTTGATGAAACATGGTACACACCTTCTATATGATATTAAGGATCTATTCCAATCAACAATTATGATAATTCTTGGCTAGATCCTGATCAATTGCCGTTTGAGTAAGAGAAGGTGTAAAACCGGGTAAAAGCGAAAACTTGATCCTAATGCTTGCTCGTGGGTGATTGATGATCAAGATGATCCTAGATGGGTTCCCACATGTCACAGCAAGCTTTACCACATGAAGAAATCAATCAAAACTTCGCGGATCAATGAAAGCCCTAAAATCACGAAATTGAAAGCAAGAACGAAAAGAGAGTTATCTCAAGCAAACCTTGCATAGATTAAATTCGTGATTGATGCTGGATTACACCCACTCCATCAAGGAACAGTGGTCAATCCAAGATCTCGAGAATCACCTCAAACCATCAAGAGCCCTATGTAATACTCCGGAAATGGTTCGGTAAAAAGAAAGAGGTCGGAGAGAGTAAAAGAAATTGTTTTCGTCGGAAAATTCCAATCGTCGGGGTATACGTTATTGTTAGCAACCCGGGCGCGATTCGCGACAGGTGGCCCAAGAGGGCGGCCGGCCCATGTAGGGGCCGCCAAAGGGGGCACCACTTCCCCCAAACCCTAGTGCCTCCCTTCCTCCCTTGAGCCGCCCCTCCTCCCCTTGGAGCCGCCCCATCTCCTCCTCCACTCGGCATCTTCCCTCCTCCTAGGCGCCTCCCCCTCCATTGGTGGTGATCCCCGGAGTTGCACACCCGGTCTTCCACGTGTACACCTTCGTTTCTTCCCCCGCTGGGCGCTTGCAATCCACTCGGGTTCGTGGAGTTGGGGCCGGCCAAAGAAGGAGCGGAGAAGTCTTCGGGAAGTTGATCCTCGTCGTTCTTGGTCTACAAGGGTAACGAGACCCCATCGCTGTTTGATTGCGTTAGAGTTGTCGATTCAATGATTTTGGTAGTATCGCTTAATCTCTGTCAGTAGATTGATTCGGTACAGAATGTTGTAACTCGGTTTTGGGTGTCTTAGAGGCAGAATTGGATGTCTTCGCCTTCTAGAGATTTGTTCCTTATTTCATTAGCTTTCTTTTGGCACCTGGATCACGAATTTTCACCCAGTAGATTAAAAGTTATGACTGTTTTACTACGTACTGGTCTGTCTGTCAGAAATGTTGGGTATAGTCGGTTGCACCTAGGTTTTGATCTAGTTAGAGTCAGAATCAGGTCGGCCACCCAACTAGGTTTATGAAGATAATTTCACCCTATTTCCAGGCTGATAAAAATCACTTTATTTGGATCAGTGGTTTAAAAGTTAGAGCCTTTTCTTTAGGGCTGTTCTGAATTCTGGGCAGACTGCAGTTAAAGTTTTTCATTGGATGGTTAGACCTCTGTATTGGCCGAATTAGAGTTTACCATCAACTAGAGTTTTGTAGCCAGTTAAGTTAAGAAAATTTGAGCACTGGTTTCAGGTCTTTTGGACTTACGGTTTTTTATTGGTGAATTTTCTAGTAAAACTGCCAGATTAGGGATAATTGAAATGTTTGGGTAAATTGATCAAATTGAACTTTTATTTGGTTAGTTTGGCTAGAGATTGAGGGAGGACACGTGTAGCATTGCCATATTCGTTTGCCCTCATTTCGATTATTTTATATTGTAGGCGGTGAAGCGGTGAGTGGAGGGGTATCTCAATTACCTCCCAACCCGTTGCAGCGCGGCAGGCAAGTAATTTGTATTCTATGATTGATGCCATGTATGATGTGTGATTGAATGATTACATTTGTCCGTATTTGTAGATGAATGCCATGTATTCTTTTCATTTATGATTACTATTCAATATTGACATGGGATCACATCATGACATGCATACATTACTTTTGTAAGACCCATCAATTCCAGTATGGGCACTTGAAATCCCATCAATTCCAGGATGGGTACGTGAGTCCACCATTCCAATGTGGGCCACGTTACGTGAGTCCACCATTCCAATGTGGGCCACGTTGGACGGTCGTATGAAACGTTCTTCATACGATTACTTTAAGTGAACACCGACGGGTGATTCACTCGCTATACCGGTATATGCAGCAATATGTCCATTTCCTTCAATGCACCATTCCACTTCATCCATTCATAAATTCGTTTCCAGTAAATGTTCCAATTATGATTGTGATATATTGTTCATAGCATGTTTGATTGTTACATCTGATTTGCTTTGTCGAGTCTTTGGCTCATTCTTGCTTTATTGTCTTATTTAGGTAAATGACAAGGAAGAATGATCTTGTGGAGGGTAGTTCATCACGATGCACTCACTACCTTATATCAAACAATTTGAGGACTTTTTACTGTCGTTAATTATGACTTGTGTGCATTGTAATAAGCCATCATGGCCTTGTTTACCATATCTTTCTGAATTGTTTACTTCCATTTCGTTGATTAAAACTTGATGATGAATACTTGTTTCCGTATAATCTTAATACTTGCTTCACCTTATCATGCGTTTTGATGTTATTCAATTGAAGAGTAGTGGTTGTAGGTGACATCTTGACTTCCTTATAGTCAGGGTGTTGCAGTTGGTATCAGAGCATCAACCTTCGCTGCACGGGCGCGTGCGGGACAGGGGCGCGGGCATATGGCGCATGGTGCATGTGGGCCCGGAGTGGACACATGGCATGGCATATGTGCCGGCACTGGACGCACGGACGTGTACCGAGGGGTGGTTCTGGGCATTTGCCGCGTATGCGATATGGTGCCGAGGGCGTCAGCCCTTAAGGGGGGGTGAGTGTAATACCCCGGCGGCCTGCTCATAGCGTGGCCCATGTGGCCCATGAGGAGTTGTGTGGTGGGATTAGTCCCACATTGCTTGTCTCAAGTGAGTTGTAGTAGTATATAATGTCTGTTGGATCCAAACGTAGCACCTCCGGGTTAACCCTTTTACACAAAGCGAGGACGAAAGTGTAAGTGAGGTGCTATGTGTGCGCGGGTCCGCCCCACGGTGGGCTGGGCATTGAGCCGATTTTGGGTCAGGGTGTTACAGTTGGTATCAGAGCGGGCTTCAGGTCCGTGGTAATAATAATATTAAAATGACACACTGTGCACAATAGGAAGGGTTGGGTAAACCATTGTTTTTCCGCAATTGCTTGGTTATCTTCCAATTATTATGTTTCTCAGTTCGTTGAGCTAAGTGTTTGGTTTTCTTTCTATTGCGTTGTTCTTAGATGGCAAGAGGTAGAGGCCGTGGTCGTGGTCGTCCACCGACCCGTAGTCGTGGTCGTGGCCGCGGCTCGGCAGCTACATCGTCTTCGTCTGAAGGGTTGGTGGTTTGTATCGAGGAGATTGCCTCACCGCGCCTCCGGTTCTCGAGCCACCGCCGCGGTGATCTCATTCAGAACCTAATAAGGGAGAATCAACAACTCCGCCAACAATTGCAGCGCCATTCTGCGCCGCTTTGCACTGTGGCGGAACTCGTTGTCGCATCGCTCCACCCGAGGCTAGGATGAGCCTCCGTGAGTGGATGTCGCCGCTGGACACTTTTGACGGAGCAGGCACACCGGTTCAGGCTGCGGACTGGTTGAGGTACATGGAGCGTCAGTTTGGAGCCTTAGAGCTGGCATCCGCGCAGAAGGCGCGATTTGTGGCCTTTCAGCTGAAGGGCCAGGCCGACATCTGGTGGGAAGGAGTCCTGTCTTCCAGGACTCCAGCGACAGGTCTTGTTACTTGGGAGGTATTTGTGGAGAGGTTCAGTCACGCTTTATATCGACTACTTCATCGAGAAGATGGAGCAATCACTCGACCTTTGTGCAAGGAAAAATATCAGATCTGAGTATGAGGCGGATTTAACAATCTGGTGCGCTTTGTCCCAACCGTGGCAAGTGATGATAAAGAGAAGGCTAAGAGGTTCCGGCGGGGCCTCAATCAGGAGTATCGTCAGATTCTGGGAGCAACAGGTTTACGTGACTTTAGCTCGGTGGTTGAGCAGGCTAGAGGGATGGAGTTGGAAAGAGCTCCTTCGTCGCAAGGGCATGTTGCTAGTGGTTCTGTTGCTACTGGTGGATCTGGCAGTGGCCAGAAGCGGAGTTTCGGTGGAGGTGGTGGGTCTTTTCAGCGACCCGCTGCTAAGAGGTTTCAAAAGAACTAACACTCCCGTCCGGTTCAGCAGTGGCAGTCTTCTTCTTCGGCGCCACGTTCTTCATCTTTCGCCCCTACGATTGCGTCTGTCCCTGTGTCGGGGCATGAAGTGTTTTCGGTGTGGTGGCGGGCATCGAGCTTGAGTGTTCCTTCAAGGAACATGCCAAGATGTGGTCGGGAGGGCCACAAGTCCTCGATGTGCAAGCAAAATCCAGCTAGTATCATCAAATGGGAGACCGTCGGCAGCCTTCTTCCTCCGGCTTCCACAGAGGTTGATTCAGACTGACGGCAGGTTCGCACCACAAGTATCCTCCAAAGATGGGTTCCACCTGCAGCTTTTACTCCGGCGCCTCCGGCAGGGTTCTATTGGAACCCCGCACCCTCTGCACCTCCGTCGTTTGTTCCTTCAGCAGCTGTTTCCAGCTTTCCGTCGCAGAGTGTCGGTGCGTCTTCTGCACCGGTGCATCAGGGGGTCTACGCCATGCCCAC
The DNA here is from genome assembly GCA_036346395.1 of Hsuehochloa calcarea. NCBI lineage: Eukaryota > Viridiplantae > Streptophyta > Magnoliopsida > Poales > Poaceae > Hsuehochloa > Hsuehochloa calcarea. Next base: position 16,247,894 of record CM070607.1, read on the forward strand.
CCCTGAGACCTTGGGACGTCCTGATGTGGTGACAGGTACTTTACTTGTGGATTCGCATGATACCTTTGTACTGTTTGATTCGGGGGCTACTTACTCGTTCGTGTCTTTGGAGTTTGTTAGAAAAGTGGGTTTGAGTTTTCAGCTTATTTCTGAGTCAGTGGTAGTCAGCTCCCCAGGAGGACTTATTTCTAGCTCTACCGTCTGTCCCGGTTGTTCTATACTTATTGATGATGAGGTTTTCACTGCGAATCTTATGGTTATTCAATTGGCACCATTCGATGTTATTCGGTATGGTGGTTATTCCAATACCGTGCCAAGATTTGTTGTTTCGGAAGACGGTGACCTTGCTAGCTCCTTCAGGTGAAGAACTGGTATTCCAGGGCAGTGCACCGTCTGATTCAGTATTTGTGCTGGCTAACCTATTCCCTAGCCGCCGTGCTTCGACCATCGGAATACTTTGCTCCCTCAATGAAAAGACTGATTCTTCGCGGCGTATTGAGGAGATTCCAGTTGTGAAGGAGTTTTCCGATGTCTTTCCTATAGAACTTCCCGGAATGCCTCCGGTGAGGAAAGTGGAGTTCCGGATTGATCTTGTTCCGGGAACTCGGCCTTTGTCCAAGTCTCCTTACCGTTTGGCTCGGCCATTTCAGGAAGAATTGAAGAAACAATTGGACGACCTGCTGTCCAAAGGTATGATTCAGCGTAGCGTATCGCCTTGGGGAGCGCCTGTTCTTTTTATTAAGAAGAAAGATGGCAGCTGACGTATGTGTATAGATTATCGGGCGCTTAATCAGGCGACTGTGAAGAACAAGTATCCTTTGCCTCGCATTGAGGACCTTTTCGACCAGTTGAAAGGAGCTAAGATATTTTCCAAGATTGATCTCCAGTCGGGTTATAATCGATTCGAGTTCGTGGCGGGATATTGAGAAAACGGCTTTTCTACGAGGTATGGTCATTATGAGTATAAAGTTATGTCTTTTGGACTAACGAATGCTCCTGCGATTTTCATGGAAGCCATGAGCGTTATGTTGCATCAATACCTTGATGATTTCGTTGTGGTATTCATAGATGATATCTTGATTTATTCCAAGGCAGAGGAGGATCACACCCACCATTTGCGGTTGGTACTTGAAACTTTAAGAGAGAATCAATTCTATGCCAAGTCAAGAAGTGTGAGTTCGGATTTACGAAGTTGGATTTTTAGGTCACGTTATTAATCGAAGGGTATTTGATTGATCCTAGCAAGATTTCGACGGTGGTAGAGTGGAAGAGACCAACCAATGTTAAAGAAGTAAGGAGTTTTACGGTTTAGTGGCTATTACGGCGGTTTGTGGAGGGTTTTTCAACCATTGCTAAACCGATGTCCCGATTGACACAGAAAGGTGCTAGGTTCGATGGTACGATGCTTGTGAGCGCAGCTTTTGCACTTTGAAAGATAGATTAGTGATCGCTCCAATTCTTACTCTTCCCGAGCGGGAAGAGATTCACTATCTATTCGAGATCGTCCATAGTTGGACTTGGTTGTGTACTCATGCGGGATGGTAAAGTGATTGCCTATGCATCGAGCACACCAAGAAGCATGAATGTAATTATCCCACCCATGATCTAGAGCTTGTCGCAGTTGATTCATGCTTTGAAAATCAAGGCGTCATTATTTGTACGGCGAATCTTGTGATGTATTCACCGACCACAAGAGCACGAAATACATCTTTACCGAAGGACTTGAACTTGAGGCAGAGGAGATGGCTAGAGTTGATCAAGGACTATGATCTTACTATTCAAGATACCATCCCAAGGCTAACGTGGTAGTCGATGCCTTGAGTCGCAAGGCGACACCTCCTATCCTCGATTGTCTTATTGCGACTTTGAGCGTATGGATATTTCCTTACGCTGCGGGTACCGCATGCATCGAGAATCGATTGATTTTAGAGTCACCCTTCCGGATCGGTGCGAGTAGCACAAAGAAGAAGATCGGATGCTCCAACGAGGAGGAAGCGTTGTCTTTGAGGGCAAGCAAGGTCACCGGTGTGGATAAGTTTGATTCTTTGCGATTTAAAGGACGCCTTTGTGTGCCACAGGAGTCTCAGGTTAAATTGGAGATCTTGAAAGAGGCCCATCGTACTCCTTATACCGTACATCCTGGTGAGACCAAGATGTACAAAGATTTAAAGAAAAGTTTCTGGTGGAAACGGATGAAAATTGATATCGCACAGTATGTGGCTTCTTGTGGGGTGTGCCAGCGGGTCAAGGCTGAGCACAAGCGACCAGCAGGACTGTTGCAACCCTTAGAGGTACCAGTTTGGCCATGGGACGATATATCTATGGATTTTGTGGTTGGTTTACCTCGCACGCAGCGAGGAAAGGATGCTATTTGGGTAATTGTGGACCGGTTCAGTAAGTCTGCACATTTCATTCCTATTCGTACAACCAATTCGGCAAGCGATTTGGCTCCTCTTTATGTACGAGAAATTGTGCGTTTGCACGGAGTGCCAAAGACCATTGTTTCTGATCGAGATGCCAAGTTCGTTTCCAAATTCTAGGAAAGTTTGCAGAGTGCATTGGGCACACAACTCCGTCTTAGCACAGCCTTTCATCCCCAAACAGATGGACAGTCTGAGCGCACCATTCGTACATTAGAAGACATGCTCAGTGTTGTGTTTTATCTGGAAAGGGAATTGGGAAGAGCATTTAGCCTTGGCGAGTTTGCTTATAACAACAGATTATCATTCCAAGATTCGATTTTGCACCATACGAGGTTCTTTATGGGTGAAGTGCAGTCCCGTTGTCTTTGGGATGAGGTTGAGAGCGGCGATCTTGGGTCCCGACCGGGTTCAGCACGATGGCTAGAGTGGCAGAGGTTAGGCGAATTTGTTGGTCGCCCAGAGTCGGCTGTAAGAGCTCTGTTGATGTCGAAGACGAGATTTGGAATTCGAGGTGGGAAATGAAGTTCTGTTGAGAGTATCGCCATCTAAAGGCGTAGTGCGTTTCGGCACCAAAGGGAAGCTTAGTCCAAGGTATGTTGGACCCTTCCCAATCGTGGCACGAATTGGAAAGCTAGCGTACCGTTTGGACCTTCCCGATTCTATGAGTGGGGTTCACAACGTGTTTCATGTTTCGATGCTGAGAAAGTTTCTGAGAGACCCAGATCATGTCATTCCTTTGGAGCCTTTGATTGTCAAGCAAGACCTTACCTTCGAGTCCCGGCCAGTAAAGATTTTAGAAGAATCAGAACGGGTTCTGAGGAATAAGACCCTGAAATATGTCAAAGTTCTTTGGTCTCATCAGACTGAGAGAGAGGCCACTTGGGAGTTGAAGTCCCGCATGCGAGAACATTACCCTGACTTGTTCGATTAAGGTAAATTGTTTAAGTTGTAATTTCCGGTATTTATTTCTTTCTGTTGGTTCGTCGAATAGATTCGAGGTCGAATCCTGTTAAGGGGGGTAGACTGTAATACTCCGGAAATGGTTCGGTAAAAAGAAAGAGGTCGGAGAGAGTAAAAGAAATTGTTTTCGTCGGAAAATTCCAATCGTCGGGGTATACGTTATTGTTAGCAACCCGGGCGCATTCGCGACCTGTGGCCCAAGTGGGCCGGCCGCCCATGTAGGGCCGCCAAAGGGGGCACCACTTCCCCCAAACGCTAGTGCCTCCCCTTCCTCCCCTTGAGCCGCCCCTCCTCCCCCTTGGAGCCGCCCCCATCTCCTCCTCCACTCGGCATCTTCCCTCCTCCTAGGCGCCTCCCCCTCCATTGGTGGTGATCCCCGGAGTTGCACACCCGGTCTTCCACGTGTACACCTTCGTTTCTTCCTCCGCCGGGCGCTTGCAATCCACTCGGGTTCGTGGAGTTGGGGCCGGCCAAAGAAGGAGCGGAGAAGTCTTCGGGAAGTTGATCCTCGTCGTTCTTCGGGTCTACAAGGGTAACAAGAGACCCCATCGCTGTTTGATTGCGTTAGAGTTGTCGATTCAATGATTTTGGTAGTATCGCTTAATCTCTGTCAGTAGATTGATTCGGTACAGAATGTTGTAACTCGGTTTTGGGTGTCTTAGAGGCAGAATTGGATGTCTTCGCCTTCTAGAGATTTGTTCCTTATTTCATTAGCTTTCTTTTGGCACCTGGATCACGAATTTTCACCCAGTAGATTAAAAGTTATGACTGTTTTACTACGTACTGGTCTGTCTGTCAGAAATGTTGGGTATAGTCGGTTGCACCTAGGTTTTGATCTAGTTAGAGTCAGAATCAGGTCGGCCACCCAACTAGGTTTATGAAGATAATTTCACCCTATTTCCAGGCTGATAAAAATCACTTTATTTGGATCAGTGGTTTAAAAGTTAGAGCCTTTTCTTTAGGGCTGTTCTGAATTCTGGGCAGACTGCAGTTAAAGTTTTTCATTGGATGGTTAGACCTCTGTATTGGCCGAATTAGAGTTTACCATCAACTAGAGTTTTGTAGCCAGTTAAGTTAAGAAAATTTGAGCACTGGTTTCAGGTCTTTTGGACTTACGGTTTTTTATTGGTGAATTTTCTAGTAAAACTGCCAGATTAGGGATAATTGAAATGTTTGGGTAAATTGATCAAATTGAACTTTTATTTGGTTAGTTTGGCTAGAGATTGAGGGAGGACACGTGTAGCATTGCCATATTCGTTTGCCCTCATTTCGATTATTTTATATTGTAGGCGGTGAAGCGGTGAGTGGAGGGGTATCTCAATTACCTCCCAACCCGTTGCAGCGCGGCAGGCAAGTAATTTGTATTCTATGATTGATGCCATGTATGATGTGTGATTGAATGATTACATTTGTCCGTATTTGTAGATGAATACCATGTATTCTTTTCATTTATGATTACTATTCAATATTGACATGGGATCACATCATGACATGCATACATTACTTTTGTAAGACCCATCAATTCCAGTATGGGCACTTGAAATCCCATCAATTCCAGGATGGGTACGTGAGTCCACCATTCCAATGTGGGCCACGTTACGTGAGTCCACCATTCCAATGTGGACCACGTTGGACGGTCGTATGAAACGTTCTTCATACGATTACTTTAAGTGAACACCGACGGGTGATTCACTCGCTATACCGGTATATGCAGCAATATGTCCATTTCCTTCAATGCACCATTCCACTTCATCCATTCATAAATTCGTTTCCAGTAAATGTTCCAATTATGATTGTGATATATTGTTCATAGCATGTTTGATTGTTACATACTGATTTGCTGTTTGTGAGTTTTTGGCTCATTCTTGCTTTATTGTCTTATTTAGGTAAATGACAAGGAAGAATGATCTTGTGGAGGGTAGTTCATCACGATGCACTCACTACCTTATATCAAACAATTTGAGGACTTTTTACTGTCGTTAATTATGACTTGTGTGCATTGTAATAAGCCATCATGGCCTTGTTTACCATATCTTTCTGAATTGTTTACTTCCATTTCGTTGATTAAAACTTGATGATGAATACTTGTTTCCGTATAATCTTAATACTTGCTTCACCTTATCATGCGTTTTGATGTTATTCAATTGAAGAGTAGTGGTTGTAGGTGACATCTTGACTTCCTTATAGTCAGGGTGTTACACCCTAGCCTCCACCTCAACTCCCCCTAAGCTAATTAGGGTTTTGAAACTTAAAAGAGGCGAGAGAGACGTGGTGCAGCCACCACCTCCTCCTATTTATAGTGGAGGCCTAGAACTTCTAGGGTTTGACTATATTGGGCTCCCATTAAGGCCCACTAACAAAAGGATCACACACGCACGCTTCGCAAAGCGCCGTCTTTAACCTTTTGATCTAAACAGCTTCACCTAGCGCCATCTTGCTCCTCAGATTTGCTAATAGGTCACCTTGTCCATCTTTCGTCACGCTTGAGTCATTGACCTCACCCGGTATCGTCGATCGTTCTGGACCTCAACTCTCCAAGTCTAGTCCCGATCATCCTCGTCGTTGACCGTCGTTGACCACCAAGCAACATGCACAACCATAGACAAGCAAACACGAATTCGGGAACAAGTTCTTCACAACTTGACCCATGTTAGTCAAAACATGCATCATGCAATACATATGCCATGATACCAATGAACTTGACCTAACAAAACAACATCACCACGAAGTTGGCTGACGTTCATAAGTGGAAATCGGTCCGACCGCCATCGTGAGCTTATTTCGGACCGCCTCGCCCGGTCGGACCATAAAAGAAAGCGTAAAAACTTTGATTTCCATAAAAGAGTCAAAATTCTCACATGAGGTCCATGTGAAAGAACAATTGTTCAATTGACCTATGATCATTGTGAGGATAAGTGAATGCAATTCAAGTTCAGAATATTCAATTAGAAAATAAGAATGCAACTCAAGAACTCCCCCTCACTATGATCCTCAAATTTCAAAAACTTTAAAATTTTCAGTTTCTCCCCCTTTTTATTATTTTTATATATCATCTCCCTCTTTGTAAAACAATGATATATATCTCCAAAAATTTCTCCCCCTATGCATAGCATTAATACATTTTAACACATCTTCTCATTAACACATCTTCTCCCCCTTTGACAATGGAGTCATCAAGGAATCACGCCTTCCTCTCATCCAGAGATAACAAGTATAGAATAAAGAAAGAAGCAAAACAAAAGAAGAATAAGAAGGAGTATGCATGAGGTGCAATGAAGTGACTTCATTTTTGTTTTTTTATTACAAGAAGCTTTAGAGATTACCCAAAAGAACAAGCTAGTATCTGTAATATTGCACAAACAGCATATCAAGCCTGACAGCGCTAGCAAGATCATGGTAAGACATATATATCAAAGCTAAGCAAAAAAAGGCTCAAAAGTAAAGTAATATATTTGATCAATTTAAGAAAAGCTTCAAGTTCAGCAAGTTCATCAACAGGGATCCTAAAGTGAAACTGGCCATGTCAAAATGTCAATGTAAGATCAAAAAGCTAACAAAGACCACATTAAGAGACAATTAGGTCCTGTATTGAATCATTTTGCTCAAATTTTCTCAAATGCCTATTTTTCAACAAATTTTCATTTGCACTGAATTTTGAAGTTGACTAATGATCTAACTTAGTGATAAGATCCTGGACTAGGAGCTATCCACAAAATCATCCTAAGCTTCGACCAGAAGTTGATTAAAGGTATATCTTAGTAAAGAAGATCCTGGATTAGGAGCCATCCACAAACTCTTTCTAAGCTTCTACCAGGGCGACAAATCTTGAGGTTCATGTCATTTTTGACAAGCAGTCCCCATGAGATCGTCTGGTTCATCAAACTATCTCCAAGTTCATGTCATTGACAAGCAGTCTCGTAAGAATAGTTTGGCACAATTTAAGCATAAGACAATCTTTTGATTTTTCATGTTTCACAAGAGCAGTTTTAGAATCTCAAGAACACTAGAAGCTCAAGTAATGGTCAATTTTAGATTAAAGAGCTAACAAAGCAATTCTGACAGGGCCAATGTCACAAAAGGAGCACTAATTGCGCAACTCGCTAAAACATCCACAAATTGTAATTTTTAGTTCGAGTTGTTTTATGGTTCTAGCTCATATAGCAAAGACTTAGCTACACATGTAAAAGCATGATAATTCTAGCAAGTCAAAGAACTAGACATGACATTGAGCAAGAATTGAAATACTAAAGCTCCAAAGGGTAATGGGCAAAGCTTCATCAATCTTGAAAGATAAGCAGAAAAACATATATTATAATGCATCTTTTTGAGTATGACTTGGATTTTTCATACCATTTGTTGAATTTTTTATATGAATGCAATATGATACAGTGAGATGCAATAAAGGCCTAAAAACCTGAAAAGTTCTAAAAGATCAAAAAGTTCAGAAAAGAACAAGAAAAGATCAAAAGAACAAGGTAAGATCAAAAAAGATCGAACTCCCCCTCAAACCAACCCAAAAGGATAAATTACCCATAACTCGCTTCTCAAGGTGGCAAACCTAGTTGGGTCTAAAGTCTTGGTGAGGATAAAATCAAAAGACAAGAGAAGTACCTAGTGGGTGACAAGCGCCTGAGGTACTCTTCCTATCTAGCCAACAGCCCGCACAATCGGGATAAGAAAAACCCCCGAATGGACAAAGATAAAGAACAGGAATATCAAATGCCATACAAAGAGAGTAGAGTGTAAATACCTGAAGATGAGCTTAAAGACCTGGCGATGGGAAGTTCTCGTAGATGCTCGAAACCCGTCGACCGCGTGAAGGAGATGAACCATCTTGAGTCTCCGGTAATATGACGTGAACAGCCGGAGTCGACAAAGCACGTGCACTTCCTCTTTCCGCGGCAATCCTGAAAATCAAGGCACAGAAGAACGATGTGTCTCGATACTGGGGTTAGTTAAACAAGACTTGGAAACCCAGTACTGAGACACACGTCTGCGAGTAGTATGCAAAGCAGAAGTGCTATCCTTGATTCTATTTGCATTCCTATCACGAGTAATGGTCACAAGAACATGAGAATTATCCTGTCTAGGAGCATGATGATAAGCATGTGAAACAAATCCTAACCCAGGTTTATTCTTTTCAAAATGACCATGTCTCATAAAAGCTTTAGGCTGAGTGGATGAAATATTAGCAAAATTTTTCTTATCATTTTTCAACCTATGCCAACAAAACTCAATCAAGTGCCCACTCTTTTTGCAATAAGTGCAATGATACTTAATACCACTAGAAAAAGCACCTTTGGTTTGAACAGATAGTTGAGCAAAACCTGCAGATTTAAAAGAAGTTTTTGTAGGTTGGGTTTTGAATTCAGCTAAGCCATTTTCCAAGACTTGAGTGACTTTTGGCTTTGAATTGTCTTGGATAGAGTTGTATCCTATCCCTTGCTTTTTATAAGGAGTTTTAGACTTGTCAAGAATCATATTTAACTGTTTCTTACCTTTAGAAAATTTCTCTAATGTGATGAGTCACGGCGGCCCGATCTTCCGATAGGTTCGATTTGGTTCGTCGTGAGAACGTTGACGCTTTGAGGCTTCCGACCAACAGATCGTCACCTCGCAATTCGCTACACCCAAGACTTTGTCGTTATCGACCACGCTTGCACGCGATCGACCTTACCACGAAGGTTATTGTTCCTGCAAGCAATCGAAGCAACTCACAAGAACAAGGTAGATGCAATCTGAATTGTATTGCGGATATGGATGAAGTTTACAAGTGGGGTTCCTCAAACCGTTAATCGTAAACCGCAATTGGCGAGAATAATCTAAGAAAACCCGCCTCTAAACTATGGCGGCCTCGATATATATAGGGGAACATGAGGACGTCGACCTAGGGTTCTGCGGTCGTGGGATGAAGCGTACACAACCTGGACTCCGACCTCGTTACGTTTACAAAGTCTTATTAGTTTCCAAAACGGTGACGCAGCACCTGGTGTTGCGTATTTCTGGTCGAAGATCTGGTCGTAGGACTGGTCCTAGGGTGGTCTTGAGGAGTCCATGCTTTTCTGGTCGTAGATTGCTCCAATCGAATCAACTAGTCGTAGGTCTTCTTGTAGTGGTCGTAGATCTTCTTGCAGTGGTCGTAGACCTTCTTGAACTGGTCGTAGTCCTAGATTCCTGAGTACAAGTAAATCATCTCCATTAGGCAGCATCATAGAGTTCTCAAATAATACGCTCAGCCCTAGAAACGACTTTACCTGATCGATTAAGTGACATGCTCTAGCTCTTGTCATAGGACCGTGTAGTTCAGCACCCAGATCTGGAGGGTCTTGTGTCGTGCGTGTATCCGAAGGAGGGATATCCTCATCATAATGTGTCCTGAAGGTAAGCATTTTCTTTTTCAAGATTAGTACATAACTCACAAGTTTTGTCTTTAATAGCTCTAGCATATTTTTCCTTATATAAAGCAATTTCAAGTTTAAGAGCAGGACATGAAGCACATGTAGAAGTCTCAATATTGTCCTTAAGCTTGGCATATTTAGCTCTAGCTGCTTCTAAGATATCTTTAACTTCATGTTCGCGTTCTAAACAAAAAGTACAAAGATTAGAATCAACAGCACCAGAAGCAATCAACTTGCTAGACTCTAAGCATTTTTCACAAGGAGCAGATTTAATTTCAATTAGCTCGGTTCTAGCATTTTCAAGTTGTTGCAAAGCAATATTGTGAGCAGATTGCAGTTTAGCCAATTCTGAGTGCATATCATGACAAGATAAACATTCATCACGTTCAAGAGTCTTAACATTTGCAAGTTCTAGTTTCAGTTTACCAATTTTTGACTCTAGTTTCTTATTTTTAGTTATGACAAATTCTAGCGCTTCATCTTGACTAAGAAGTTGCTCATATATGGAAACATATTTAGCAGAAATTACATCATAAGAGAGAGGTACCTCATCTTCATCAATGTCGTCAGTGTCGGCCATGAAGCACATGCCGGTGAAGTCCTTAGCCTTCCCCTTCTTTTTGTCTCGAGGGATCTTCTCCTCCTTGTCCTCTTCACTCCCGGAGTCCACATCGCTCATGGATTGCTCTCCAAAAGCGGCAAGGACCCGGTGAGCGGCCTTTATGAGCTTGACAGCATCATACTCAGAGTTGTTCTCATGAGGCTGTAATACTCTGAAAAATAATATTAGTATTAATCGCGTCTTAAGGATCGGAGAGTAATTAATTAAATAGTAACAATAAATAATTAATTAAAAACGTCTTTAGGGCGTGTGCGTAATTAGAGAATTTAGTACGTGGAAAATAGATTTTCGGAATTTTTATGAGCTATAAATGGATCTTGGAATTTGTGTTTCTAGAAACCCTAGTTTTTAGTCTTGTTTTCCACCGCCGCCAGTTGCTTTCCTTTTCCCACAGAGCCCCGCCGCTCGACTTTTTCTGCGCCGCGTGAGGTCGCTTTCGAATCGGCCGCAGATGATGTTTTTTGTCGCTTGTGCGGCACTTTGCCAATTGCCAAATCTTGCTTGGTCTTTGAATTCGGCCGAAGCCGTTCTTTGGCGTCATCGCACCTATGGCTGAAACCGGCCGCTATCGCCGGCGCCCGACTTCACCGAGTTGCGACCGCCGCTGCTGCAGGATCGCTGCGTCGCCAGCCGCCGTGAGTCTTTGTTTGGCGACCATTTCTTTGTCGCCTTCTGCGTGGATCGTTGAGCCGCTGCCTTCGTGCCGATTCATCCTATTTGGCGCCGACATTGCTACGATCTGCTGCACCGAAGGGCTGTCTTTGCCGATTTTCTTTCTTTGCCGCTTGGTGCATGAGTTTGCTAATTCAATGCATGATTTCCTTTGGTCAACCGTGTCTAGATAATGAGTTCGTTAGTTACAATAGTTCATGAGCACACAATCTGGAGAGATCAATTAGGAAATTCTAATTAATGGTTATTTGGTTTGGCCGTAGAATATTTGTACATGCATGATGAAATAAGTAGAGATCCGATTTCTTGTCGGTAACAATCTGAGATTTTGTATTCTCTGTTTTTCTAGATTAATTAGAGAGGTTCTATAGTTTTAATCAAAGTATCGACTAATAGATTTGTTTATTATGCTGCTCGGTTGTACGATTTATTCGGGTACCTTAATGGCGGATGTTGAAAATGTCATCTACTAGTTAATTGTAGATAATTTAGATATCTTTCTATAGCATATTTTATCGTGTCAATCGGACTAGTATAATTTGAGTTATGATTTTCGGAAGGCCGCTGTTTTTAGGGTTGTCGCCTTTCGGCGCTGTTTTGGTAGATCGGTTATTAAAAATAGTAAATGGCTTAATTAGAGTTTTTGATCTACATGAAAGTTGTAGATAATTGTCCAATGGTTCTGTAGAATCTGAGAACGCGCATTTTGGTTGAGTAAAACAAAAGTTATGAATTTATTAAGTCTGCTGTTCCGAAGCGGACAGATCGGCTTTCTGGGCTTAATACGGAGGGTTAGATGATTTAATTAGAAGTCTTTGTAATCTAAGAAAAAGTGGATAATTTTATAAAGAATCCAGAATGGGGTGGTTTGTGGTGATCGGACTTTCGAGTCAAAAGTTACGCTCTTTTTAGTAACCGGTCAGCTATAGGTAACTAGTCGGTACCGGCGTAACGTGTTATATTTGGGGACGTGTAGGAGCGAAGCATTTTGATTGCTATTCTTGTTGCTGTAATTTGTATTGAAGTTGGTGTATTTAATATAGGAGAGGCGTCGTGCTTGTTGCCGTCTACTAATCAAATCGTGCGTCGCTGCTAGTAAAGGCAAGTGCATGGTAGACAGCGATCAATGATCGATCACTGTTTTCTTTATCTTCTATTACCATTATTGTTGTGCTTTTATTTGGTTTAATTGCAAACAATGAATTGGTATGTTTATATCTTTGTTGACAAGCATGATGAAAGTTGGATATGATGTTTATGATGGAGTTTGCATGTTTGCATTCATAAGCATCTTTGCATAAGAGAAGGTGATCATGATTGATCACAACTCCACGGGAGTGGAGGAGGTCCCCGATCCTTGAGGAGGAACGGGCTTGAGAGTGAATGTTGTCGCGAGCATTCACTCACGCTATCTGATATCTGCGAAAGAAGTGCATGTGGACATGTAGAATAGTTTTGCATTGATACATGAGATTAATTGATGAGAATATTAATGGAAGTACCTGTGATGATAATGAAGTTATTGAATGCTGATGATTTATTATTGTTCGTTGTATATCGATGTGTTTCTTTGAGTCGTGGACTCACCCTTGCTCTATTGTTGTCTTTAGGTGATCTCCGAGGATGCCGTGAATCGAGAGCGAGTAGAGCACATGGACATCACATGATCATTCGCCATGATAATCTTTTCATTCAATATTGGTTTACACTTGGACATGATAGTTATTGAATAATGTTTAGGATATCATTTGGACTAGACTATTTGTTTTATTAATTTGGATTCAATGGTTGATGCTGCTTTGGATTATTTACCTGGTTATCATTCCCATTGATTATTTATTATCACTTGATCCATAATTATGCATTGCTCTTTTGTGGTCCATGAATTTGATTGTCATTGTTTTCTTCTTTGTTTTTAGAAAGTGTGTCAATAATTATTAATTGGAAGGCGGTTTAGTGGCATTCGTGCTCGATGTTGGGTGGGTGTTACAGATTGGTATCGAGGCGGGCTTTAGGTCCGTGGTGAATAGATTAACAACATAGGCAAACTAAAATTGTTAAAATTTGTTTTAGTTTAGTAAATCAACTAAAATTTGCTAATGGTTAACTAACCTAAAATTTGACACACTAGTGCACAGTAGGTTAGAGAGAGGTACGAATATAGTTTTACGCTTCCGTTATGTTGATTATTGATGGATGAGTTTATTTTGAGCATTGAACTCATTGTGTATTGTTGATTGTGGTTGATAGCTATGCCGAGGGGTAGAGGGCGTGGTCGTGGTGGCGCGATCGTGGAGGTCGTGGCGCGGCGAGGTTCCGTGGAGCCACCTCGTGTGATTGAGTCGATGGTCGAGGGGTTCTTTGACCCGCCTCGGTTGTGGTCCAGATGAGACCCCGCTTTCTTTGAGAGAGTTGGTGGGAGAGATCCGTGCTCTTCGTCAACAGCGCCGGCGACTCCTTCTTCTGCGGCATCTGTTGTTGCTCTGTCGCACATCCACCGGTTCTGAGGCGGATGTCACTGAGAGTGGATGGGGTTGAGGTTTGATTCTTTTGTGGATCGGCACACCGGTCGAGCAATGGATCTGGTTGCGCTACATGGAGAGGCGATTTGGAGCTTTAGAGATGTCTTCACTTCGAGGGTCCGTTTTGTTGCCTTTGGTGAAAGGGCAGCGGATATTTGGTGGGAGGGCGTGTTGTCTTCGAGGACCGCCACTCAAGGGCGATCACTTGGGAGGACTTTGTTGATCGGTTCAAGGGAAGTTCTACCCCTACTCATTTGTTGAGAAGATGGAGGTTGCCTTGACGACCTTTGCTCGGGAAGAGGTCTATTCTTGAGTATGAGGTGAGTTCAACAACTTGGTTCGCTTTGTCCCTTGAGAGCGAACGATGATCTTCGAAGGCCAAGAGGTTCCGTCGGGTCTCACCTGAAAATCCGGCATGTGTTGGGAGCTACTCCACTCCGTGACTACTGACTCTGTTGTGGAGCAAGCTAGGGGCATGGAGTTGGAGATGCTCACAAAGGGCGCAAGCCTCTGGTGGGTCGGTAGTTTCGGTGGTGACGGAAGAGGAGCTCTAGTGAGGGAAGTGGAGTGCATTCAACACTGCTTTCAAGAAATTCAAGGGAGGACCGCAGTCTTTCAGGTCTAAGCCGTCGAGGCCGTTATCTTCTTCGGCGCCTCGTCCTTTTGCAGGTACTCCAGCTCTTCGTCCTGTTCCAGGGCAGGGCATGCTTTGCTTTAAGTGCGGTGATGGACACGCGGCTGCCGAGTGCACAGACGGGTGATGCCGTCGGTGTGGCCGGATGTGGTCACAAGGAGCGGGTGTGTCGCCAGAACCCCGCTAGCGTGATCAAGTGGGAGCCTGTGCCATCTTCTTCTTCAGTGGGTCCTGCTCGAGGATCTTTCCAGATGATGACTGCTCCTCCAGCGATGCCATTTCCTTCAGCTTGGGCGCCTCCAGTAGGGTACTACTGGCAGCCGCCACCTTCGGCACCGCTTCAGCCGCACGACCGGCTTTACCTGCACCGCCACAGCAGATGGTTGGGGCTCTCGCCGCCCCGCCGTCGTCTTCTTTCGCCATGGCGCCACCTGGAGTGTACGCCATGCCCACAGCGGAGTCCGCGGGTCGTCCTGACGTGGTGACAGGTACTTTGCTTGTGGATTCGTTTGATGCTTTAGTCCTTTTTGATTCAGGGGCTACCTTTTCGTTTGTGTCGTCGGCGTTTGCTAGGAGAGCAAGCTTGAGTCTGTGATGGATTTCTCGATCGGTGTTGGTTAGTTCTCCTGGGGGTATTATTGCTAGCTCTACCGTTTGTCCTGGGTGCTCTATTGTTATTGATGGAGAGAAGTTCACGGCGAATTTGATAGTTATACAAATGGAGCCGTTCGACGTTATCTTGGGTATGGATTGGTTGCACTCTTATCGAGCCGTGATATCCTGTTTCTGTAGAACAGTCTCTGTGCAGACCTCGTCTGGGGAGACTTTGACCTTTCAGGGGAGTGCGCCTCCGCGCTCTCTTTCGATGTTGGTTGGACTGTTCCCGGGTCAGCGTGCAGTGAAAACTGGACTTCTTTTAGCTCTTGCTGAGAAACCGAGTGTGGCTTCGCAGATTGAGGAGATTGCAGTGGTCAGTGAGTATCCCGATGTGTTTCCGGCTGAGCTTCCGGGCTTGCCACCTGCGCGAGACGTGGAGTTTCGCATTGATCTTGTTCCGGGTACTCGTCCCATCTCGATGTCTCCATATCGACTAGCACGTCCGTTTCAGGACGAGTTGAAGAAGCAATTGGATGAATTGTTGGCTAAAGGTTTGATCAGGCGTAGTGTATCGCCGTGGGGAGCTCCCTACATTCACGAGAAGAAGGATGGGAGTTGGCGTATGTGTATTGATTATCGTGCGCTTAATGCGGTCACAATCAAGAATAAATATCCATTGCCCCGCATTGAGGATTTGTTTGATCGGTTGAATGGAGCTCAAGTGTTCTCCAAGATCGATCTCGATCGTGGTATAATCAAATCCGTGTGCGTGAGCGAGGATGTAGAGAAGACCGCTTTCTCCACGGTATGGGCATTATGAGTATAAAGTTATGTCTTTTGGATTGACTAATGCACTGCCATTTTATGGAGACTATGAACAACATGTTGCACGCAGTATCTAGATGATTTCGTGGTGGTGTTTATTGATGATATTCTTATCTATTCCAAGACCAATGAGGATCACGAGCGCCATTTGAGGTCGGTTTTAGATACTTTGAGAGAGCACAAGTTCTATGCTAAGTTGAAGAAATGTGAGTTCGGATTTGAAGTGGGTTTTACGGGTCATGTGATTAACCCTCGTGGTATTCTTTGTTGATCCTAGTAAGGTCTCTACAAAGTGGTGGATTGGAAGAGGCCGACTAGTGTGAAGGAGGTGAGGAGTTTTCGGGTTTACCGGTTATTATCGGCGTTTTGTGCAGATTTCTCTATCATCGCCAAACCGATGTCTCACTTACTCGAAAGGTGTGAGATTCAGTGGGTGATGAGTGTGAGAGCAGTTTACGCACTTTGAAGGACAAAGTTGGTGACCTCTCCTATTCTCACTCTTCCCGAGCCGGAAAGCGGATCACAAGATATTTTGAGATCGTCTCGAGTGGGTCTTGGCCGTGTTCTCATGCAAGGCGGTAAGGTGATTGCTTATGCGTCGAGGCGATTAAAGAAGCACGAGCAGAATTATCCCACTCATGATTTGGAGTTGGCTGCGGTTGTTTTTGCTCTCAAGATTTGGAGGCATTATCTATACGGCGAGCCTTGTGATATTTTCACAGATCACAAGAGTCTCAAGTATATCTTCACTCAGAAGGATTTGAATTTGAGGCAAAGGAGGTGGTTGGAGTTGATCAAGGATTATGATCTTACTATTCAGTATCATCCAGGCAAGGCCAATGTTGTTGCGGATGCTCTTAGTCGCAAGGCGACTCCTGCTACACTAGATTGCCTCATTGCTGATTTTGATCGCATGGGTATATCCTATTGTTATGCGGGCACGACACATGTTGAGACACAGTTGATTCTTGAGTCAGCTATTCCGGACCGTGTGCGGGAAGCACAACGGAGTGACCGGTTATTACAGGAGGTTAAGAAGCGTCTGGATGAGGGCAAAGAGAGTGATTTTAGTATGGATGATTCTGGTGCTTTGAGGTTTAAAGGACGTCTTTGCGTGCCGCAAAAGGCGGAGGTCAAGGATGATATTTTGAGGGAGGCACATCGCACTGCATAATCGCTCATCCTGGTGAGACTAAGATGTATCGAGATCTGAAACAGAATTTTTGGTGGAAAAGAATGAAGGTGGACATTGCTAACTATGTGGCTTCTTGCGGTGTTTGTCAGCAAGTGAAAGCTGAACACAAGCGTCCTGCAGGCTTGTTGCAGCCTTTGGAGGTACCCCAATGGCCTTGGGATGATATCTCTATGGACTTTGTGGTGGCGTTGCCTCGTTCGCGCGAGGAAGGATGCGATTTGGGTAGTGGTGGATCGATTCAGCAAGTCTGCAAGACTTCATTCCTATTCGCACGACAAATTCAAATGAGTGATCTAGCTCCTATTTACGCAAGGGAAATAGTAAGACCGCATGGTGTGCCCAAGACCATCATTTCGAGCGAGGATGCTAAGTTTGTCTCAAGTTCGGGAGAGTCTGCAGAGTGCATTGGGCACACAGCTACGCCTCGAGTCTGCTTCACCCATTGCATGATGGGCGGTCAGAGCGCACTATTCGGACTTTGGAGGATATGTTGCGATCTTGTGTTTTGTCTTGAAGGGCGGTTGGGAGGACGATTGCCACTTGCGAGTTTGCTTATAATAATAGTTACCATTCCAAGATTAGATTGCGCCATTTGAGGTTCTCTATGGACGGAAGTGCGGATCGCCGCTTTGTTGGGATGCGATTGGAGAGAAGGCAATTTTGGGTCCGTTTGGATTCAAAAGACCGTTGAGCGTGTGGCCATGGTGAGGCGAATCATTAGCGACTCGAGTAAACGAGAAAAGTTATGCTTGATTTGAGGAGGCGTGACTTGGAGTTTGCGGTGGGTGACCAGTGCTCTTGAGAGTGTCTCCCACTAAAGGCATTGTCCGATTCGGTACGGAGGGAAGCTTAGCCCGAGGTATGTTGGACCCTTCCGATTATTGCAAGAATTGGGAAGTTAGCCTACCGCTTGGATCTTCCCGAGTCCATGCGTGGAGTTCATAATGTGTTTCACGCCTCGATGCCGAAAGTTTTT
This sequence comes from Hsuehochloa calcarea, assembly GCA_036346395.1. Taxonomy (NCBI): domain Eukaryota; kingdom Viridiplantae; phylum Streptophyta; class Magnoliopsida; order Poales; family Poaceae; genus Hsuehochloa; species Hsuehochloa calcarea. The sequence continues at coordinate 16,265,718 of CM070607.1, forward strand.
GAGAGATCGAGCATAAGATTTCGTTAGAGCCGTTGACTATTGAGCAAGACCTCACAGTTGAGTCGCGTCCGGCGCGCAATCTGGAGAGGTCAGAGCGAGTGCTGAGGCACAAGACGTTGGTATACGTCAAGGTGCTGTGGACGCATCAGTCCGAGAGAGAAGCGACTTGGGAGTTGGAGTCTCGCATGCGCGAGCTATACCCGGAGTTGTTCACGTCGGGTATGTGTTATTTTGTTGTTTAATTTCAGCTGTGCAGTTTTTATTTGAGTAGAACATCGAGTAGAATTCGGGATCGAATTCCGTTAAGGGGGGTAGAATGTAATACTCTGAAAAATAATATTAGTATTAATCGCGTCTTAAGGATCGGAGAGTAATTAATTAAATAGTAACAATAAATAATTAATTAAAAACGTCTTTAGGGCGTGTGCGTAATTAGAGAATTTAGTACGTGGAAAATAGATTTTCGGAATTTTTATGAGCTATAAATGGATCTTGGAATTTGTGTTTCTAGAAACCCTAGTTTTTAGTCTTGTTTTCCACCGCTTGATTGCTTTCCTTTTCCCTCGAGGAGCCCCGCTTGATTTTTTTCTGCGCGCGCGTGAGGTCGCTGCTTCGAACCGCCGCGAAGGTCGCTTTTGTTCTTTGTGCGGCACCGTTGCTGCCAATTGCCGAGTATCGCTTGGTCGCTTAATTCGGCCGGCCGCTTGTTCTTGGCGCCATCGCACTCTAGGCTGAAACCGGCCGCCATCGCTGCGGCGCTCGACTTCACCGAGTTGTACCGCCGCCGCGCAGGATCGCTGCGTCGCCACGCCGCCGAGAGTCTTGTTTTGGCGACCGCTTTGTCTCTCGGCTGCGTGGATCGTTGAGCCGCGTGACCGCCGCGGCCGATTCATCCTATTTGGCGCCGACATTGCTACGATCTGCTGCACCGAAGGGCCTGTCTTTGCCGATTTTCTTTCTTGCTTACGCAGTGCATGAGTTTGCTAATTCAATGCATGATTTCCTTTGGTCAACCGTGTCTAGATAATGAGTTCGTTAGTTACAATAGTTCATGAGCACACAATCTGAGAGATCAATTAGGAAATTCTAATTAATGGTTATTTGGTTTGGCCGTAGAATATTTGTACATGCATGATGAAATAAGTAGAGATCCGATTTCTTGTCGGTAACAATCTGAGATTTTGTATTCTCTGTTTTTCTAGATTAATTAGAGAGGTTCTATAGTTTTAATCAAAGTATCGACTAATAGATTTGTTTATTATGCTGCTCGGTTGTACGATTTATTCGGGTACCTTAATGGCGGATGTTGAAAATGTCATCTACTAGTTAATTGTAGATAATTTAGATATCTTTCTATAGCATATTTTATCGTGTCAATCGGACTAGTATAATTTGAGTTATGATTTTCGGAAGGCCGCTGTTTTAGGGTTGTCGCCTTTCGGCGCTGTTTTGGTAGATCGGTTATTAAAAATAGTAAATGGCTTAATTAGAGTTTTTGATCTACATGAAAGTTGTAGATAATTGTACAATGGTTCTGTAGAATCTGAGAACGCGCATTTTGGTTGAGTAAAACAAAAGTTATGAATTTATTAAGTCTGCTGTTCGAAGCGGACAGATCGGCTTTCGGGCTTAATACGGAGGGTTAGATGATTTAATTAGAAGTCTTTGTAATCTAAGAAAAAGTGGATAATTTTATAAAGAATCCAGAATGGGGTGGTTTGTGGTGATCGGACTTTCGAGTCAAAAGTTACGCTCTTTTTAGTAACCGGTCAGCTATAGGTAACTAGTCGGTACCGCGTAACGTGTTATATTTGGGGACGGTAGGAGCGAAGCATTTTGATTGCTATTCTTGTTGCTGTAATTTGTATTGAAGTTGGTGTATTTAATATAGGAGAGGTCGTGCTTGTTGCCGTCTACTAATCAAATCGCAAGCGTCCGCTAGTAAAGGCAAGTGCATGGTAGAGCGATCAATGATCGATCATCGTTTTCTTTATCTTCTATTACCATTATTGTTGTGCTTTTATTTGGTTTAATTGCAAACAATGAATTGGTATGTTTATATCTTTGTTGACAAGCATGATGAAAGTTGGATATGATGTTTATGATGGAGTTTGCATGTTTGCATTCATAAGCATCTTTGCATAAGAGAAGGTGATCATGATTGATCACAACTCCACGGGAGTGGAGGAGGTCCCCGATCCTTGAGGAGGAACGGGCTTGAGAGTGAATGTTGTCGCGAGCATTCACTCACGCTATACCGATATCTGTGAAAGAAGTGCATGTGGACATGTAGAATAGTTTTGCATTGATACATGAGATTAATTGATGAGAATATTAATGGAAGTACCTGTGATGATAATGAAGTTATTGAATGCTGATGATTTATTATTGTTCGTTGTATATCGATGTGTTTGCTGAGTCGTGGACTCACCCTTGCTCTATTGTTGTCTTTAGGTGATCTCCGAGGATGCCGTAACTGAGAGCGAGTAGAGCACATGGACATCACATGATCATTCGCCATGATAATCTTTTCATTCAATATTGGTTTACACTTGGACATGATAGTTATTGAATAATGTTTAGGATATCATTTGGACTAGACTATTTGTTTTATTAATTTGGATTCAATGGTTGATGCTGCTTTGGATTATTTACCTGGTTATCATTCCCATTGATTATTTATTATCACTTGATCCATAATTATGCATTGCTCTTTTGTGGTCCATGAATTTGATTGTCATTGTTTTCTTGCTGTTTTTAGAAAGTGTGTCAATAATTATTAATTGGAAGGCAGTTTAGTGGCATTCCAGGCTCAGTGTTGGGCTGGGGTGTTACAGAGGCTTCTTCCAGGCTGTCTTCTCCTCCCTGTGCTTACCCTTACCTTTTAGCTTGGGGCAATTGGTCCGGATGTGGTAGAGCTCTCCACACTCATAGCAAGTAACAGGACCACCTCTCTTTTTATTTCTCACATTGTTGTAAGCCCGTGTGAATTTTTTAGCAAGGAGAGCTAACTCAAACTCAGGGATACTCTCAAGCTCCTCTTCATGAATAGCAGATAAACAAGCAAATGAAAATCCAGAAGAAGATTCAAAAGAACCATCAGAAGCCTTTTTGAGAGGATCTGCTACCAAATCTAAATTGTCTTTCTTGGGATGATCAACTCTTTTAATTTCATGAGTCTTGAGTTTGCTATAAAGCAACTCCAAAGTAAGGCTTGAAAGATCAACATTATCTTCTATAACAGTCGCCTTCATCTCCCACTCCTTGGTGTTGATTGCAGCCAAGAGATGGGTGGCATTTTCAGATTGAGAGTATTCAATATCAACAGCTTTCATCTGATTAATCACTTTATTAAAGCGACTGAAAATGTCATCGATGCTCTCTCCAGGACGCATCTCAAATTTGTTATAATCACGCTTATAGATTGTTTAGCGCACTTTTTTGATTTGAGACGAACCCTCATGGTAGGTTTCGAGGGTGTCCCAAATCTCATGCGCAGTTGCAAGATTGCAAATGCGATCATATTCTTGTCTACCAAGCGCACCATATAAAAGATTCTTGGACTTGTTGTTTTTTGCCACAAGAACCGCAGAAGCAGGCGTTTCAACCTCGGGAATAATGAACAGAGCTCGAACAATGTCCCATATTGCTGGTCCTTCGCTTTCAAGGAAGACTCGCATACGATTCTTCCAATAGGCATAGTCGTGCCCATTGAAGATATGCGGTTTTGTGGAGAACCTATCCATCGCCTAAGTTCAGTGACCGGCTAAGATCAAGATTGAACTAACCGGGCTCTGATACCACTTGTTGGACCGAAAAGCCGACTAGAGGGGAGTGAATAGGAGCACGCTCACTTTTTCACAAATTATGAATTCAACATAATTTCACTCCAATAGCTATGAGAAAGCTATGAAGATCAATATACCAGTACAGCAGAAGACTAGTATTGAATTCAAATTGAACCCCCAAAGTAAAGCAACAAAATCAACTAAGATTAAAGCAACACAATGCACTGGCGGTCTGATCTCTGGACTTGACCGGTCGGACCGATTACCTGGTGGTCGGACCGCTGTTATACTGACAGTCGGACCGCTGCCAAATCGGTAGGACCGGTGGTGAGCGGCGGTCGGACCGCTGGGCTCCAAAACAGTAAGAACAGCCAGATGACGAAGTTGCAAATAGATCTAACTTTTGATTCTCAACTCCAAACTTGATGGAACTTGGTACACACCTTCTATATGATATTAAGGATCTATTCCAATCAACAATTATGATAATTCTTGGCTAGATCCTGATCAATTGCCGTTTGAGTAAGAGAAGATCTAAAACCGGGTAAAAGCGAAAACTTGATCCTAATGCTTACTCGTGGGTGATTCATAATCAAGATGATTCTAGATGGGTTCCCACATGTCACAGAAAGCTTTACCACGTGAATAAATTAATCAAAACTTCGCGGATCAATGAAAGCCCTAAAATCACGAAATTGAAAGCAAGAAGGAAAAGAGAGTTATCTCAAGCAAACCTTGCATAAATTAAATTCGTGATTGATGCTGGATTACACCCACTCCATCAAGGAACAGTGGTCAATCCAAGATCACGAAAATCACCTCAAACCATCAAGAGCCCTAGCCTCCACCTCAACTCCCCCTAAGCCAATTAGGGTTTTGAAACATAAAAGAGGCGAGAGAGACGTGGTGCAGCCACCACCTCCTCCTATTTATAGTGGAGGCCTAGAAATTCTAGGGTTTGACTCTATTGAGCTCCTGTTAAGGCCCACTAACAAACGGGTCACACACGCACGCTTCACAAAGCGCCGTCTTTAACCTTTTGACTTAAACAGTTTCACCTAGCGCCATCTTGCGCCTCAGAGTTGCTAATAGGTCACCTTGTCCGTCTTGCATCACGCTTAAGTCATTGACCTCACCCGGCATCGTCGATCGTTCTGGACCTCAACTCTCCAAGTCTAGTCCCGATCATCCTCGCCGTTGACCGTCGTTGACCACCAAACAACCTGCACAACCATAGACAAGCAAACACGAATTCGGGAACAAGTTCTTCACAACTTGACCCATGTTAGTCAAAACATGCATCATGCAATACATATGCCATGATACCAATGAACTTGACCTAACAAAACAACATCACCACGAAGTTGGCTGACGTTCAAAAGTGGAAATCGGTCCAACCGCCATCGTGAGCGGTCGGATCGCCCTCGGCGGTCGGACCGCTCCTCGTGAGCGGTCGGACCGCCACAAGGGACTTAGCCGAATTTCAAGCCCTGAAATTCCAAAACCTTCTGGAAATTTAAAACGAATAGAACTTTTGCTTGGAGACTCCAAAAATTATGAGACCAAGTGATTGGGATCCCCTCACTTGCATACACCCTCTATTTTTGGCCCAGCCTGTTCTGACCAATTTTGGTCACGGCCGGTCCGACCGCTGCACATGGCCGGTCCGACCGATTTGGGACCGGTCGGACCGCCATGCTATGGCCAGTCGGACCGCCCCTGTCCAGAATGCCTGAACTTTGTCGAAAACCCTGTGAAACGACAAACCATAAATGTCATTGCCAATTGTCACATCATCCTAAGATCTGGAGCATATCCCCATGATATCCGCAGTTTTACAAATTTGGTGTTGGATCGAAATAGCGAATAGAGGGGGGGTTGAATAGGAGCACCTCTTTTTCACCTTTGGTATTCAACTTCATTTTTCACTCTAATAGCTATATAAAGCTATAAATATCAAAAGGCAAGATCACAGTGGAAGTCTTAGTTGAAACTGAGAAATCCCTACCACAAATGCTCTATGCTGGTCTGACCGCAGGTGCCGGTCTAACCTCGCCGGTCTGACCATCTAACCACCGGCTAAAAGTCAGCAACCCGAAGGATCTAGAAATCAACCTAATTTTGATCTCATGATACAAATCCCTAAGATCTCAGACCAAACTCAACAAGAAGATCAATAACCTATTCCAATTGAAGATCGAGAAGATCATTACCAAGGTTCTACGAATTTCTTGATTGAGTGCAATGATAAGGATTCAACTCGTTGATTAGATGTATCCTGATTGTTGGTCCAATCTTTCACGGTATAACTCGAAAATCAGTAGTGCGTCGTCTCTTTCTCTTATATTGGGATGAACAGTAGCATGCACATGAACAATAGCATACATATAAATAGTAATCCAAAACAAATCTGTACATAGATAAGAATCTTACAGACCAATCTAATAGATTGAATTGCAAGGTGGTAGAAGTAGCTCTCAGCTCAATTCAAGAACTGCGCCAAAGAAGAATACTAGATGGATCTTTCTCTCGGCAATCTCTCACTCTCTCGTCTCTTTCTCTTATATGGGATGAATAGTAGCATGCACATGAACAATAACATACATATAAATAGTAATCCGAAACAAATCTGTACATAGATAAGAATCTTACAGACCAATCTAATAGATTGAATTACAAGGTGGTAGAAGCAGCTCTCAGCTCAATTCAAGAACTGCGCCAAAGAAGAATACTAGATGGATCTTTCTCTCGGCAATCTCTCACTCTCTCTATCTCATAGAATCAACAAGCAATCAACTCAAGAACACACCTCTTGCGCAAAAACCGGCTTTTCTGTTTCCATAAACTAAAATCTGACTTAGCTTTACAATGGTACGGCCATGTGGCTTATATCACCTCACGCAAGCTCCTCAACATGCATGGGGCATGGCTCAATTTCTATCCCATGCGGCTCGGCCCTTTGTACCGTACGACTCCTCCTCTTATTCGGCTTTGGTGGCTAGCTTTCCGGTGCTCGTATACTTCCATGGACGCATGTTGTGCTGCTCCCCTGGCTCCGCATGTATCTTTCTTGGTTAGCCGCATGCAGTGCTTTTGCTGGGGTTTCTATCTTCTGCTTTGTGTCTCGAGTCAAAACAACCCCGAAATAATCACCAACTTCGGTTTGTAATTTATAATTACCAACTGAAGTTGTAGTAGCGCCTAACGCCATATCAAGCTAGAAGGTTCAAATCTGGGGAAAATCTAATCTTGATCTAAAGGTTGGCTTGTGGGTGGATGATGATCCAGATGACCTTAGATCAGATCCCACGAGTCCTAAAAAGCTAGATCATAATAAGAGAACAAGACAAAACCCCTAGAACATCAAAACCCTAAAATCACCAAAGAGAGAAAAAAACAAGAGAGAACTCGTCTTAAGACAAACTTGCTTGGATTAATTAGAGGGATTGTAGGTTTACAACCACTCCACCAGTGATGCTGGATCTTTTGTGCTGACAAGGAAGAAGCAAGGAGAGGAAGGGAAGGAGATTGGTGATTTTTGTGGGAAGATCGGTGATCCTCATCGCGGTCTCCAAGGGTGACAATCTAGTTTCTCTGATTTTATTTAGAATTTATATTCGATAGAAATCGTTCAGTAGATTGATTTAGTATGCTATTTTGTTGTACTATTATTTCGGATACTGTAAGGGCATAGTTTGATGATGTTATCTACTAGATATTTGTAGAGAATTTTGATAGCTTTCCGTAGAATAATTATTCATATTGATCGGATGATTAGATTGCGAGTTATGAATTTTGTAAGCCTGCTGTCCGGAGGAACTGTCGTCCTTTGGCAGTACGTGTTAATCTGTAAATTAAAAGTAGTAAATGAGATAATTAGTGTATAAGCTCTACATGAAAATTTTAGATAATTTCTTAAGCGTTCCAGAGAGCCCAAAACATAATTTTTGGGCAAGTAGAACATAAGTTATGATAATTTTAGTGCTGGGACAGCGGGTAGTGCGTCCGGTAGATTTGGGTTAATTTAGTCGGTTTGACGTAAACTTGCGAGGTTTATTATTGTGACTGTTGGTGCTGTGATTATGTTATTTTGATGATATTTTTGAGTGTGTTCTATTACTTACATGTTCAGGGACTGTGGCCTCATGCGTCGTGCCACAATTTCGTCATTTGGCTTCGAAGGGCTAAGAGGCAAGTACATGGTAGAGTGGTGAACAACGGGTTGTTCACCACTATCATTGATATTACTTATCATGTTATTTGTTATGCTTTCATTAATCTTATTCTTTTCCATGATATTGATGACATTGAGTGAATGAGATTACAATATTGAGTCATGAGAATGAAATATTGAGTGAAGATGTTGCATCATTTTCAATCATCATGACAGGAGTTGCACGAGCCAGGTCAGTGAGAAAGTCATATAACTATTCCGGTGAGGTCGGTGAGAAAGATACATAACTAGTACGGAGTGCTCTAGATAAAATCCTATTTCGGTGGGGACTTCATGGGAGTGAAGGATAGAGTGTGTCATCGACGGGTTAACACCTCGCTATACCGGTATCAGCTAATGAGATGTTGTGGATATCATGGGGGATATACTCCAGATCTTAGGATGATGTGACAATTGGCAATGGCGTTAATGGTTTGTCGTTTCACGTGTTTTCGGTAAAGAAACAGTGATGTCAGGCTTCAGGCGGTCTGACCGGCCTAAGATTGGTCCGACCGGCCTAAGCGGCGGTCGGACCGGCAATGTCATAAAGTGTTGGATTGAGCTGGGCCAAAAATAGAGGTAGCAGGCAACAGAGGGGATTCTATTGCACTTGGTCTCATAATTTTTGGAGTATCTAGTCAAAAGTTCTATTGGATTGAAATTTTCAGTAGGTTTCGGTTTTCAGAGGTTGAAAATCAGCTAAGTCATTACTGGCGGTCTGACCAGCCAATAGGTGGCGGTCAGACCGGCCAGAGTGGGCGGTCAGATCGGCCCTAGGGGCGGTCTGACCGATTTTCACTTGGATCGTCGCCCGTCGTGGCGGCGATATTCGGTTGTTAGGTCAAAGTCATGAGTTTCATGGTACATATGTTGCATGATGCATGTTTTGACTAATATGGATCAAGTTGTGAAGAACTTGTTCCCAAATTCGGTTTACTTGTCTATTGTTGTGCAGGTTGCTTGGTGGTCAACGATAGTCAACGGCGAGGATGATCGGGACTAGGCTTGGAGAGCTGAGGTCCAGAACGATCGACGATGCCGGGTGAGGTCAATGTACTCAAGTGTGGTGTTAGATGGACAAGGGTGATCTATTGGCTAATCCGAGGTGCAAGATGGCGCAAGGTGTAGCTAGTTAGGTTAAGGGGAGATAAAGACGGCGCATTAAAATACGTGCGCAAGTGTCCCGTTTGTTTTGGGCCTTAACGGGAGTCCAATTGAGTCAAATTTCTAGAAGGTTTAAGCCTCCACTATAAATAGGAGAGGGAGGTGGCTGCACCTCCTCTTCGTCTCTTTTGCTATTTTTTGTAAACCCTAATTTTCTTAGGGAGAGTTTTTGTGGAGGCTAGGGTTCTTGATAGTTTGATGTGATTTTTGTGATCTTGGATTGAGCATTGTCCACCATTGATAGAGAGGCTGTAAGCCCATATCATATCAAATCAATCAAAGCAAAGTTGGATCAATGTTTTGTCTCATTGCGTTCTTTCTATATTTTGATAATTTTGCGTCTTTCTTTGATCCGCGAGTTTTTGATTGAATTATTCACGTGATTTAGCTTGCTGTGATGTGTGGGAACCTATCTAGGATTATCTTGATCATCAATCACCCACGAGCAAGATCTTGGATCAAGTTTTCGTTTTGACCCGGTTTTGAACCCCTCTTCAATCAAACCGAAAAGGATCGCTATTCTTCCAAGAATTATCACAATCTTCAATTGGAATAGCTTCCTGATATCATAGAGAAAGTGTGTTCCAAGTTTCATCAAGTTTGGAGTTGTAGATCAAAAGTTTCTTCTATTTACAACTTCGTCATTAGGTTGTTTGATCTGTTCTGGAGGCCAGCGGTCAAACCGGCCAGAGTCACCGGTCAGACCGGCAAGCAATCGGTCTGACCACCAGTAACACAGCGGTCTGACCGGCAGTGCATTGATTTGCTTTAATCTTTGTTGATTTCATCGTTTTGCTAAGGGGTTTATATTGGATTCAATATTAGTCTTCCGTTGTACTGATATACTGATATTCATAGTTTCCATAGCTACTGGAGTGAAATTTGTGTTGAATCCATTATTTATGAAAAAGTGAAAGTGCTCCTATTCACCCTCCCTCTAGTCGCCTTTTCGGTCCAACAAGTGGTATCAGAGCCCGGTTAGTTCAATCTTGATCTTAACCGGTCACTGAACTTGACGATGGATAGATACTCCACAAAGCCGCATATCTTCGATGGGCACGACTATGCCTATTGGAAAAATCGAATGCGAGTCTTCCTTGAGAGCGAATGACACACTGTTGGACCGTAAAGGCGACTAGAGGGGGGGTGAATAGGAGCACGCTCACTTTTTCACAAATTATGAACTCAATACAATTTCACTCCAGTAGCTATTCGAAAGCTATGAAGATCAATATACGATCAATGGAAGACTAGTATTGAATCCAATTAAACCCCTAAGCAATGCGACAAAAGTCAGCAAGAATCAAAGCAACACAAGTACTGGCGGTCTGACCTCTGTACTGCACCGGTCGGACTGATTGCCGGGCGGTCGGACCGCTATTATACTGGCGGTCGGACCGCTCCGAAATCGGTCGGACCGGTGGTGACGGGCGGTCGGACCGGCAGTCTACAGAACCGATCTGAAACAGTAAAAACAGCCCGATGACGAAGATGCACTAAGGTGAAACTTTTGATTCTTAACTCCAAACTTCATGAAACTTTGCACACACCTTCGTTATACTATTGAGGACTTGTTCCAATCGAATATAATGATAATTCTTGGAGAGATCATGAACAATTGCCAATCGAACAACAGAAGGTCTAAAACCGGGCAAGAACGAAAACTTGATCCTAATGCTTGTTCGTGAGTGATTGATGATCAAGATGATACTAGATAGATTCACACATATCACAGCAAGATAATTCACGTGAAAGAATCAATCATAAACTCGCGGATCAAAGAAAGCCCTAAAAACACGAAATTGAAAGCAAGAACGAAAGGAGACTTATCTCAAGCAAACCTTGCATAGATTGATTTCGTGATTGATGCTGGATTACATCCACACCATCATGGATCAGTGGACAATCAAAGATCACGAAATTCACCACAAACCATCAAGAGCCCTAGCCTCCACCTCAACTCGCCTAAAGACAATTAGGGATTTGAAACATAAAAAGCCGAGAGAGAGAGAGGTGCAGCCACCATCTCCTCCTATTTATAGTGGAGGCCTAAAACTCTTAGGGTTTGACTCTCTTGGGCTCCCGTTAAGGCCCACTAACAAACGGGTCACACACGCACGCTTCGCAAAGCGCCGTCTTTAACCTTTTAACCTAAACCGCTTTACCATGCACCATGGATTTGCCAATAGGTCACCCTTGTCCATCTTGTGTCACGCTTGAGTCATTGACCTCACCCGGCATCGTCGATCGTTCTGGACCTCAACTCTCCAAGTCTAGTCCCGATCCTCCTCGCCGTTGACCGTCGTTGACCACCAAGCAACCTGCACAACCATAGACAAGCAAACACGAATTCGGGAACAAGTTCTTCACAACTTGACCCATGTTAGTCAAAACATGCATCATGCAAACCATATGCCACGATACCAATGACTTTGACCTAATAAACCAACATCGCCACGAAGTTGGCCGATGTTCAAGTTATTACGGCCCGACCGCCCAGTGAGCGGTCGGACCGCTTCTTGGCGGTCGGACCGCTCCTGTGAGCGGTCGGACCGCTTTGGGACTTAGCCGAATTTCAACCCCGAAAATCCAAAACCTCGGAAACTTTAAACCAATAGAACTTTTTACTGGAGACTCCAAAAATCATGAGACCAAGTGCATTGGGATCCCCTCACTTGCCTACAACACCTATTTTTGGCCCAACTTGTTTTGACCACTTTGGTCACCGCCGGTCCGACCGCCCCACATGGCCGGTCCAACCGATTTGGGACCGGTCGGACCGCCGTGCAAGGACCGGTCGGACCGCCCCTGTCCAGTAAGCCTGCCACTTTGTCGAAAACGCGTGAAACGACAAACCGTAAACGCCATTGCCAATTGTCACATCATCCTAAGATCTGGAGCCTATCCCCATGATATCCACACACACTATATGGGAGGTTGTTCGAGTCCCGCTCGTTGTGCCCGAAGTTGCTACGCCGGCTTCAGAAGCACTTTTGGCTAACAACAATAAGACCAAAAACCTCTTGTATGGCGGGCTTGGGAGACAAGAGTATGATCGAATTTGCAATCTTGAGACTGCGCATGAGATTTGCAACACTCTCGAAACATATCTTGAGGGTTCGTCCCAAGTCAAGAAAGAACGCCAAACAGTCTATAAGCGTGAATATAACAAATTCGATATGCGTCTTGGAGAGAGCATCGATGACATTTTCAGTCGCTTTAATAAAGTGATTAATCAGATGAAAGCTGTTGGTATTGAATATTCTTAGTCTGAAAATGCCACCAACCTCTTAGCTGCAATTAACACCAAGGAGTGGGAGATAAATGCTACTGCCATTGAGGAGAATGTCAATCTTTCTGATCTAACTTTGGAGCTGCTCTATAGCAAGCTTAAGACTCATGAGATCAAGAGGATTGATCATCCCAAAAAGGAAAACATGGCTTTGGTAACAGACCACAAGGTAAGAGCAACTACAAGGAGGGAAAGCCAGCTTTGAAGAAGCATGTATGGAACAAATCAAGGTATGATACTACCAAGGCGACAAAGGCGCTCACCGGGTGCTTGCCGCTTTTGAGGATCAATTCTTAAGCGATGTTGACTCCGAGGGCGAGGATGACAAGGAGGAGATCCCTCAAAGCAAGAAGAAAGGGAAGGCCAAGGACTTCACCGGCTTGTGCTTCATAGCCGACTACGTTGACAACGACAGCGATGAGGTACCTCCTTCCTATGATGTTCTTTCTGATAGATGTGAATCTATATTTAAGCAACTCATGAGCCAGTATAAGGCATTAGAGTTTGTCATGGCCAAGAATAAGGACTTAGAGTCACAAGTAGGTAATTTGACTTTAGAACTTGAAAATGCCAAGACTCTTGAATCTGATGAATGTTCATCCTGCCAGGCTATGCACTCATAATTTGCTAAACTGCAATCTGCTCATGATATTGCTTTGCAACAACTTGAAAATGCTAGGACTGAGCTTGTTGAGATTAAATCTGCTCCATGTGAAAAATGCTTAGAGTCTAGCAAGTTAGTTGCTTCTGGTGTGGTTGATCCTAGCCTTTGCACTTTCTGCTTAGAACGCGAACATGAAGTTAAAGATATCTTAGAAGCTTAAGGACAGTATTGAGTCTTCTACATGTGCTTCATGTCTAGCTCTTAAACTTGAAGCTGCTCTATATAAGGAGAAATATGCTAGAGTCATTAAGGGTAAAACTTGTGAATCATGTGTTAATCTTGAAGAAGAAAATGCTCATCTTAAGAATACCTTAGAAAAATTCTCTAAAGGTAATAAACAATTAAATATGATTCTGGACAAGTCTAAAACTCCTTATAAGAAGCAAGGATTAGGATACAATCATGTTCAAAATAATTCTAACCCAAAAGTTACTCAAGTCTTGGAAAGTAGGTTAATTGAATTCAAAAACTAACCTGCAAAAACTATCTTTAAATCTGCAGGTGTTGTCCAACCATCTGTTAAGTCTAAGGGTGCTGCTCCTAGTGATATTAAGTATCATTGCACCTATTGTAAAAGGATGAGCATTTGATTGAGTTCTGTTGGCGTAGGTTGAAAAATGATAAGAAAATTTTTGCTAGACTAATCAACCTAGAGCTTTTATGAGACATGGTAACATAGAAAAGAAGAAACCTGGTTTAGGATTTGTGTGACATGCTCATCATCATGTTCCTAGATAGGATAACTCTCATGTTACTTTAACCATTGCTCATAACAGAACTTCAAATAAAATCAATGATAGCACTTCTGCTTTGCATACTACTCGCAGACGTGTGTCTCGGTACTGGGTTCCTAAGTCTTGTTTAACTAACCCTAGTATTGAGACACATCGTTCTTCTCTTTCTTGATTTTCAAGATTACCGCGGAAAGATGAAGGACACGTGGTTCGTCGACTCCGACTGTTCACGCCACATGACCGGAGACTCAAGATGGTTCACCTCCTTCACGCGGTCGACAGGTGATGATTTCACCACCTTTGGAGATGATCAACAAGGGTGGATTGAAGGAACATGATCGATCAGGGTGAACGACAGTTTCATCCTCAAGGACGTCGCCCTTGTGGACAAGCTAAGGTTTAATTTGCTTTCTGTCTCTCAACTTCTTGATGATGGATATGAGATTAGATTAAAGAAAAATGCTTGTCGGGTGCTTGATTCAACTGGTAAGCTTGTTTTTGGGATTACTAGAGTTGCTAGGATCTTTGGAGCTGATTTTTCTGAATCTCTTGCTGGTTCTCTCAAATGCTTGATTTCATCTTCTTCTTCTGAGTTATGGCTTTGGCACCGTCATTTGGGGCACATTGGATTTGATCATCTAACGCGAGTTAGCAACCTTGAACTCATGAAAGGTTTGCCCAAACTCAAAGCCATCAAAGATGCTGTTTGTGCGCCCTGTATGCATGGCAAGCAAGTTGCCGCCTCACACCCTTCAGTGACTATGGTCATGACTGACGGACCGGGACAGTTGCTTCATATGGATACTGTTGGTCCTGCTAGGGTTCGGTCAGTTGGTGAAAATGGTACATTCTTGTCATAGTCGATGATTTTTCTAGATACACTTGGGTGTTCTTTCTTGCTTCGAAGGATGAAGCTTTTGATTATTATCATGATCTTGTTCTGCGTTTGGCTTTTGAACTTCCGGGTGCCTTGAGAGCGATCCGCAGTGACAATGGCACGGAGTTCAAAAATACCTCATTTGCTTATTTTTGTGCTGAGCGTGGAATTGAGCATAAGTTCTCTTCTCCACACGTCCCTCGGCAAAATGGCGTTGTGGAAAGGAAGAACAGGACCCTGGTCGAGATGGCTAGCACAATGCTAGACGAGTATAGCACACCGAGGAGGTTTTGGGCCGAAGCTGTTGCTACTGCTTGCCATATTGCTAATCATATCTTTGTGAGACCTTCTTTGGGCAAGACTGCTTATGAGCTTCGATTTTGTAGAAAACCCACTGTCTCGCACTTTCGAGTCTTTGAATCTAAATGTTTTATTTTGAAGATAGAAAATCTAGATAAATTTGAGTCAAGAACTTTTGATGGTTTGTTTCTGAGTTATCCTGCACATTCGAGGGGTTTTCGGGTGTTTAATGCTGAAACTAAACTTATTCAGGAGACATGCAATGTCACTTTTGATGAGACTAGCCCTGGAGCTAGATCAGATATTTCAAGTGATACACAGGTAATAGAGAGCATATTCATAGAGGAAGATGATGAATGATTTGATGTTCTTCCGGCTGTTGCTGTTGACGCTCCTATTCCAACACAAGAACCTGCTGTGACTACTTCGCCTTCAGATGAGGCTCCTACTGCATCTTCATCATCAGTAATACCTCACATTCAAAGGCAGCACCCTCCGGATTGGATAAATAGGTAGATGATGATGAAAACCTTGATTATGGTTGATAAACTGTTGTCTATGGCTTTATTATGTATTTGCTGAGTCTTGGATTCATTCTTTGTAACATCCCAATTTTCTGAGCTCTAAAAATCTTTTGAATAAATTACTCGTTCAAAAATACATTATTTGAATTTGTATTAATTTTTAGTATGTTTATTTAAGCTTAATGTAGACTTTCATGTAAAAATAATTTAATAGGGTTAGTCCTAACATCAACATTTGTCAAAACTATTTTATTTGGATTCTACAAGCTTAATATATTTTATAGAATTTTCTAGAATTTTTTCGAGTTCATTTGCTATTTTATAATTACAAATTAGATTTTTGGTATTTTCTAATATAGAAAATCTATTTAAAATCCTCAGGAACAGTGTCGGGCCGAAACCCAATACTATTCCCACGCTGACCCGGCCAAAGATGCGGTAAAGTCGGCCGCTGCGTGCCTCGCTCTCGTTGACAGTGGTCCCCACTGTCGTCTCTCTCTCTCCAAGGCCTCACAGCATCTGGCGACGTGTGGCTCTAAGCGCTGATCGGACGCGCCCCGTGCCACGCCATTTCGCCTCGCTGCCAGGTGGGTCCCGTAATCTTCATCTCCACTACGTCGTTGTCAACCTCGTGCGCGCGCGCCCTCGCCGACATTGCCAAAGCTCGAGCCCAAAACCGACAATGGATTTTTCCAACTAAAACTCCGAGTTTTCCGCACCAAATCTTTAGCCCTTATCTTCCCGCACTCGAATCCGGCGGAATCAAATCTCGAATCGGTTTCAATCTCTGGGATTTCTGAATTTGATTTAGTATTCAAAACGAACTCAAACTGGGGATTCCTTATCCCGACTCGCCAAGCCACCACCCTCGCGTCCCAATCGCTCTAGCGTTGCCGCAATTAGCCATTTAGGGTTTTCGGCCGAGCTTCTTCTCCGGTGAATTGCGCCGTCGTTGCCGCCCTTACCTCGCCGACGGCACCATTGTGATCAGCAAAGCTCAGGCTACCTCGTGCGCCCCTCCTCGTTGCCGGAGCGTCGCTGGAGCCTCCGTCCGACAAAAGCCGAAGGTCTCCTCCGCTTCGAGCTCGCCACCGGTCGCCACCGTCGCTCCTAGCTACCAGTAAGTGCACCCCTGAGTGCACAATAAAGCCAGCTACCTCCTGGTACCACTCACCGCCGGTAGATCACCGCCGTTAGCCGGCGACCATCGGGTGCCGAGCGCCGCCGCCAACGCTATGTCCACGTCCGCCGCCACCTCAGCGCCAGCATCAGCTCTTGTGCATGTGTGTCATCGGCATGGCGTCTAGTCAGCACCCGCTTGTGCGCCCGCGTGGCCGGTCCACCGCCCTAGTCTTTCCTCGGCCTGGTGAACTCAGTTCACAGTGAGCCGTGAGACTAACATGTGGGTCCCACATGTCAGAATTTCTTTTATTTATTCTTTTTCCAGAAATTCTTCGCTGACGTCAGCGATTGCGCAATAATCTGATTTTTCTTTAGAGAAATAATTCGGAAATTCTTATTTAATCCAAAAATTATGGTTTTCTTTAGATTCAATCTTCCAAAGCCCATATATTTTGCATCCGAACTCCGATTGAGCCCATTCAAATTTCTAAATTTATATAAATTAGAGATCTATTTATTTATAATTTTTATTTAATTTTTGGAGTTTGTTTTGTCTCTGTTATTTATTTGTTTCGTTTGCAAGTAGACGTTAATTCTTCTGGATCTTTTGAAGAAGAAGGGGTGCCTCAAGACTAAAATCAGTACCTAGACCTATTCCAAGGCAAGTTATACATTTGATCTTATTGAACCCAGTTTTTAAAATACTTTATTTCAATGTATTGCATTCTATTTCAAGTATTGATTTAAATGCTTTTGGGTTTAGTTATTAATCCAAATTGTTATGTCCACCATGTCTATTGTTATGCCATGATCTTTTGTCATCCTAGGTTGGTTCATTATTAGTTGGTATTATTATAGCACCAACGTAGGTTGGTTAGATATGAGTAGATTGCTTAACCATACCACGAGTCATCATTTCATGTGAGTTGTAAATATAAAATTGACTAAGTGATTATGGAACCGTGTGATAAAACTGTGTGTGTTGTGTGCTATTACTCGTTGATTGCATGTGTTGCACTTAACCAACAGGGTGGGAAAAGATTTAGACTGAGGCAAGTGGTGGATTCTGTGTGATACGGTGGAGCTATGTGCTGCGAATGATAATCTGTGTGACTTGGTTAGAAATTGGATGTGAGACCCCGGGGTATTTAGATCGTAATGCTTAGCCATCCACTTGACTCTAGCATCACGAACCAAATATCCTACGCCTCGGTGTATTATGTACCTCCCAGGAGCGGTACACATACACCCTCACAAACATCAATATCAATCCATACACAAGTTATTACAACACCACAAACATCATAGTTTACAACATATGAACATATGAGGTTCAGTTTCAAAAACAAACGGGCCGACCGGCCAAATATCAAGTATGCAGCGGAGATCAGTAAATAAACTAAAATAAAAACATGAATTAACCATTAATAGAGTCACAATGGCTTGCCATAACCCGCAGGGCAACCGACTGGGTTGAAACCATAGCAAATCGACGTTCCTACGCATATTTCCTTACCCAATTCGATCTCAATACCTGCTGTCCAGATTAGTAAATAAAAGCAAACAGTGAGTACACGAATGTACTCCACAAGACTTACGAATAACAAGCCTATACATAGCCACATGCAAGCTGAATCAAAGGAGAAGGTTATAGGGTTCATTTGACGCATAAAGCAATATTACATTTGCAATATTGTAATAGATTGAAGGCAATTTAATAAATCTGTTTTTATTTATTTAAATAATAGTGAGACAATATTTATAAACATAATTAACATCCTAGAGGTGACTTCCCAATAGCCACCACAACATAGCATGAATTACCCATTCGTACTACCCGAATTCAAGTTTTATCGAAAACTGTTGAGTCTAACTCTTGTAGAGACCTAACCAAGCATGTCCATAACCTAGGACGAGGCTATTCGAATAGATTATACCCTGCAGGGGTGTACCAATGTACCCACACGTCAGACCGCCTTTTCGTCACATGATTTAGCACACTTCCTTTGGTATGCCGGCACAGCTAAGTCCTACGAGACGCTTTCCAATGGATTGTACTAATTAAGAGTCGCACGTATGGGGGTTAACCCTTAGTGAACCGCCGTTACGAACTCCCACTAAGGACCCACACGTTGAGTCAGACGCACCGGCCCAGCCGAAGCAACTGCGGGTGCTCCTGGGTATGGCGAACCTAGAAAGGAACCCATCCCTCTCATCCCAAAACAAATATTTTTTTCTTCTTACCACCAGTGACTCAATAATTAATACCTCCCAAAGTACTCAGTCAAGAGGGGTTCCCAATACCCTCATGTGGTTAGCACGCAAAAACGCTTGGGTCGGTGTCCAAGATGTTCGGTCCTTGCTGACTCGGGCACCATCCATACACACCCGACAATCACACCATTCAACCAATGTGCCCAAGTCTAAATCTTTTTATTTTCATTTTTAGTTTTCCAAATACAATAGCACAAGGTGCTAGATATAACATAATAAAAATGATTCATGTAATCATGGTTATCGACAAAGTCGACAACCGCTCAATCTACCGGAAACTAAGCATTGCTAAGTATGATATCGCATAAGCATAATTAGACCATATAACATCCACCGGGCACTAATTCACTAGCGGAATTATTAACTTCGGCTAGTGGTAGGGGATGAACATTTATAGGGAATTCATGCAAAAGGATTAACTACCTCTAATCGACAAACATAATTTGACAAATAAAGCATGCATACATACAGCTGCAAAACAAGATAATAGTTTTTGAATGTAATAGGACCAACATGCATCAAAGGAAGAACTGTTTGCCTTTATTTGCTGGTACTTTGGATATTCACACGATCATCTCCGTTGCACTCCCGAATCATCGTCATCTAACGATAAGTACCGATAAAGCGAAAACACTGAATAAACACCAAAATTCCGAAGACTCCAAAAATTATTTAATTGGTTAATTACATTTAAATATACATGACTAAAAAAATAACAAGCTTAACAAGATTATGCACATGCATAAGTAATATCGAACGCGATAACACAATTTAACTAAAGATTTTACCACCGCACACGCTAGACGTGCGACTACTACCGGATGTCACCTTCTCGGTGCTCATCCGCCGTAGTCGTCGACGACAAGCCGCCGCGTCGTGCTCGGCTTCTCGGTCACGTCCACATCGGGCTGCCGCCAGCAGGCCGCCGCATGCCTCACCTGGGCGCCCAGCCGCATGTGCCTCGCCGGACGCTTGGGCCTTGTTAAGGCTGCCGCTGCAGCTGCTCTCGCCGGCCACCTTGCTGCTGCTAGCTAGCTTGCTGCACTGCCGCTGCATGTGCTGCTCCTGCCCAGGCCGCTGCTCACTGCTCCTCATGCTGCTGCCGGCCGTCGCCTGCTCCAGCTGAGCTACTGCACTGGAGCTACTGCCGACTGAGCAAACTGCTTGCTAGCACAGCCGACTTCTACCTCCAGCTACTACTACTGCCTCTGGAGTGCAGCCATGCATGGCCTGTGCTGCCGACCGAACAGCTGCACCACCAGCCGCTGGTTACTGCTGCATAGTGCTACCATGCAGTGCACTGCTTGTTCTCTCTCTTCTTGTAAAACATCCAATTCAACTCGCATGCGAAAACAAATTTAATGAATGGATTGCTTAGATGATGGGGAAGGTGGCTACATAACATGCATGGAGAGTTTTCTGGTTTTGGATGCTGATTGTGAAGAGAGAAGTGAGGGAAGATGAACTTGTTTTGGAGAAGAAAGGAACTGGGAAGAATGAGGATGGCTTTCTTTGTCGTGCTGTTGGGGAGAGAGAGATGAAGTGGGGAGAGGGAGGGTGGCTCTCGGCAGTGCAGTGCTTTGATGGGGAAATGGAATGGCAGGGGGGCTGTGGAGTGGGAAATGGTGCTGCTGCTCGGTTGGGGAAAAAATTTGTTGTATTGCTCTGTTGGGAAATACAAATCGGTAGTGGGGAGGATGAGTGGTTCAGTTGGGTTGGGGGTGATGGGACAATAAAGAAATGGCAGGGGGAGGTGTGCGGCTGAGGCAGGAGCAGTAGGGTGCTGTTGGGATGAGGCAAAGGAGGCATTCGGCTAGGGATGAAAACGGATCGGATATTTTTCGTTCGATCCGGACGAAAACGGATTCGGATAGTCTCGGATCGGATTTTTCTCGGATAATTTTCGGATCGGAAACGGATTCGTATTTTTTTGTCGGAAACGGAAACGAATATGGTAATGGTACTATCCGGCGGATACGGATACGAATACGGATATCCGGATAATACCACATCCGGATATCCAAAAAATTCAGCCCAGCCCAGTACGCCGGCCCACTGCCCAAGTGCCCAGCCGACTACCTAAGGCCTTAGGGTTTTCTTCGGTCTCAAATCTCCGGGCGCCGGCACTCGGCAGTCGGCAGCCCCCGCCCCCCACAGTTCCCCACCGACCGACACGGCCATCTCGCCCCCGGCCAGCCACCTCGCCCGTCCGGCCGTCCCCGCCGGCTCCCTCCCCGGCGACATCGTCCCGGCGGCTCACCTCCTCCGTTGGCCGTCTTGCCTCACTGGATCCCCTCCGCTGGCCATCTCGCCCGTCCGGCCGTCCCCGCTGGCTCCCTCCCGGCGACCACGCCCGGCGCGGCTCACCTCCTCCGCCGACCGTCTCGCCACGGATCCCCTCCCGGCGACATCGCCTGTGTGAGCTCACCTCCTCCGCCGGCCGTCTCGCCTCAGCTGGATCCCCTCCCCGCCGGCCATCCCCGCTGCTCCCCCTCGGCGACATCGCCTAGCAGCGCTGCTGGTCTTCTGGTTTTCAGTTGGGGTTCTTTGGCGAGGGCAGTGCCCGTGCTTAGTTTGGGGGTACTTACTGGTTTTCAGGGTGGATATTGACAGCACTAGGTATAACAATTCACAACCTGTTCCATTTCTTCATGCCCACATTTACTACTGTTGACTTGAGCTCTTTCATTCGCTACACATTCTTTGTGGCCTTTAAAATCTCGGATGATATGGAGCTTTAGTCTCCTTGAAATCTATTTCTAAATATGCCCACTGGTGTACTGTAGCAATGGAAAATAGATTGGAAGCACATTGTGCTTTTTATAATTTCTCGGAAGAGCGGGCATACAGTAAAGAATGGTGGTCATAAGCAACATGACCTCTCCATTGTAGATTTAAGGCATGTTCTTGACGCAGTATCTTGAACATTTGCATAAGATCAAAGCATAGCAGTAGGAGCTCTTTCACGTGCTTCAGTCTTACACTGTGCAAACAGTCATGACTTGCATTTTATAATTCGATGTCTGGCTACTTTTTTTGTGTGTGTGTATGCGCGGGGGGCACCTGAATCAAATTTTGGATGAGGTTAATTGCTTGATATTAGGACGGAATGATTGGTCTCTTTATTGATATGTTGCTCTAATGATATAATCTCAACATGATTTTATTGTTCTTTCTGCCACATTGTTCTTGCTGCTGGTCTCTGATTTTAACTAAGCCGTCTAAACACCCCGAGAAGTTTCATGTTGAACAATGTTGCATAGTCCCAGGGTTTGTGTAGCTAGTGTGGATTGAACTTTTAGGGCTGTAGAAAATAATAAATTCCGGTTTGAAGATGTGCATGTGAGATGTGCACCGACTGCTGAAAATTGGACTATGGCAAAATCTTTATATACATGTTTGAAGAGATTTTATGATGCTACTGAGATCTTCTCTGGCACATTAAGTGTTATGTTTGTGATGAACTAATTAATGCACCTTGTTACTTTGATAGTGCCAAACTGCCAATGTTATGTGTGGCTGCTGAAAATATGAACAATTCATGAATGTTCACATTAAACAAAATAGTTATATATTTTTGTTAATTCATACCATGCAATTTAAGGGGCTTTCATGTTCCGAAAAAATATCCGTGACCGTATTCGTTTCGATTCGTATTCGCTCTGTATTCGTATTCGATATTATTCGTATCCGTATTCGTATCCGGGGTATCCGTATTCGTATCCGCATCCGGAAAAAAATATGAAAACAAATATAGCAGAGCAATTACCCGTCCGTATTCGATCCGTTTTCACCCCTACATTCGGCTGTGATACAGATTGACAGGAGCAGCAGGGTGTGTGGTGGAGGTGAAATGGCTGTGGGAGTGCTCCAGTGAGAAATGAAATGGTAAAAATAAATAGCAGTGTATTTCTTCCTCAATTTCTCTAACTCGATCAAATGATCTTGCATGCGAGAACTAAGGGTAGGAATGGATTGCCCTCGTGATGCCGAATGCAGCGGTATAACATGTATTGACGAATTCTAGATTTTTGTTAGTGATTGCGAGGAGAGAAATTAGAGTGTCCAAACTATTTTCTAAAGCAAAATTAACTTACAAGATTAATTGAACTACTTAACTCTTCTCATATCTCTCTTGACCCAACTATTGCTGAAATTCTTTCTCTCCCCGTTGTTTTTAAAGTTGTTCTTACCCTCTTTTCTGTATTGTCAGATGCCTCGTCTTCAGAACTATGGAGAGAGCAAGGGAGGACTTGCCGCTGAACTTTGAAAGTTATTGCAAGTGCTAGGAGGATTCGACCGTCCGATGTACTGTGGCAGCACTTGGGTTGTGAACTGCCGAGAGCGTGGAGTGATCTGCCGCATGACCATCTACGCCCGGATGATTTGGAATGACACGATTCAAGAGTCTTCGCGCCTCGCTATCCTAAGGATCTGCAACATCTACGCTCGTGAGCTTCGAGACACGGTATTTCGCTACCACCCTCGTACCTTTGCATTGGATGTTCCTGCGCTTTACCCGTTTACAGATGGAGAAAACAACGCTACCGTGGTGCATCTTGCCCAGTTCGCCGCTACCTAGGAAGAACCACTAGAGTTGGCCGCCATAAAGCTAGAGTGTGCCTACAAGACCCTGCAAAGAGCAGAAGAAAGGATCGCCATCCTGGAAGAGACTCTCTATGGTCAGCACGAGCATGAGGAAGATTCTAAAGAGGAAGATCCTGAAAAGAAGACCCAGAAGAAGCCGAGGAACCGGTAGAGCCAGAAGAGCCAGAAGAGCCAGAAGAGCGGAGGCAGCCAGCAGAACCAGAGGAGCTAGCAGTACAAGCACTGAGGACGCTGTTCTGTTACACAGATCCCGAGCATCAAGATCAGTTTGCAAGGATGCCAACCCGCTTCCAGGTCTACAGCAGGCGGGAGCACCGTCAGGGCTATGGAGGCTCTCTCATTGAGTAGTCCGTTCGAGTCTTTAGGCTTAGCCAGTTTTAAGGTTAGGAGAGTCGCCCTTCAGGCGGTAGTTTGTGTATTTAGGTCCGTTCTTATTTCTTGTGTGCAAGTGTCAGTTGCAAAGGTCCTTAGGCATTTATTGTGGCCATACTAAGACCTTAATTAATATAAGTATTTCAGTTTATCTTTCTTGAAGTTGTGTTTGTTGGGTTTTTCCTACCCCTACCTAGTTCCTAACTCATCTTGTGCTTGCTACCTTATTTTGTCGGAAATATGCCCTAGAGGCAATCATAGAGATAATGATATTTCATTATGTTCATGATTTTGATAATATGTTATTGTGTTCCTTGAATGAATCATTTGTTATAGATCAATAAGTATCTGACTTGTTGGTGGAATTCTTTAACTTATATGATGTCATTCTAAATGTATCCCTGATCGGAGGTCACTGGTCGGAACACTAGTGACTCTATAACTATCACATGTATTGATTGATGACCTGGTTTCACCGGTCATGGATATGGGGATATCGAATCAATAATGTGAGCACATGTTAGAGAACATGGGGTTGGATATACCCATCATTGAGACACTATTGAGATTGTTATGAATCTATGTGTCATTAGTTGGTCTCAAGTAATGATGATGTATAATTCTTAGACCTGAGATCAGCATGGTTCTCACATGTGTAATGGCACTCTTAGGGGTTGCCAAACGCTACTCGTAACTAGGTAGTTATAAAGGTGGCTTTCAGGTATGCTATGAAACATGCGGATGGATGTGACTGGTCGGATAGGATTTGCCCCTCCTAACATAACAGGAGAGATGTCTCTGGGCCCCTCATGGTGATCAGATAAAGAAAGTGCATGGCCATGCCACTAGCGGTCGAAGTGTCGACCACATGAAGTTATCCGACACTCGATCGAGGAAGTATTGAACAGTCCATGGATGACACAACCTCTCACTTGGAGTTCAACCAAACATCGTGAGGCAAAGAGAGATTGCATGAGTAGGTCGCTTAGTTCGATCAGTTACGGACTAGTCGTATGGAGATACGATCTGGTCGTAGATTAATCGAACGTAATCACATAATGGTAAGGACCTGGTCGTAAGGAGTTACGAACTGGTCGGGACCAAATACGATCTGGTCTTATGGAGATATGAACTAATCGCAAGTGATGAGGACCTGGTCATAGATCATATTACATCAAGGTTCGTCCGCTATTCTATGTGTATTTGGGAATCGTTATGTGCTGCTAGGTACTGCTTAACGACTGGTGGTTGGAAAAGGAGTTTCCGAGTCATAACCAATTGCACATGAACATGTAGGGTCGCACACTTAAAAAGCTAGGATCTGTTTTCGATGGTGATCCGAATTCGTATAGGCCACGAGTTCATAATGGGCCTCAAGTTCGAGACTCATTATGGATGCCTATATAAAGAGGGGCGGTGGCATGGGGTGAGGAAGAGGATGATCTTTGGAAGAACTCCCGAAACCCTAATACCCATGCCTTCTCAACCACGCTGTCGGTGCTAGCACTCCAGCGCGTGGTGATCCTGCCCCGTACGTGTGGATACCTCGGAGGTGTTATTGCGAAACATCAGCACTAGGACGATCCGCAACTCTTGACGATCACCGGAGTCGGAGGAGAAGTCACGTGGTGAGTACGACCACTCGGAGGAGCAGACGCGCGGCGAGTACAACCACTCGAAGGAGGAGACTCGTCGTGAGTACGACTACGACTGCATCAACTCGCTACGACGGCTCTACTTCTGCTACGAGTCGGCGCGTCTAGCGGTAATCTCGTGATCTATTACTAGCGGTGGTTCCTTAGTTGCACGGTAAATTTTTGTTAGTGCTATCATAGCCTGGCCCATAACCAAACATATCTAACCCATGGAACTCACCACATGGTTTAGACTCGTCATGCTGCTGCAAGTGGTTCTGGTACCCCCGTACCAGAGGAAATGAGCAAACCCCCGCAGGACCAGTTCCACCGCAAGCACCTTCAGTTGACCTACAGAACTTTGGAGCTTTCATGGCAGCTCAAACTCAGCTCATGTATACAGTGATGAATTAGATACAGACTATGAACAACCAGAACAACAACAACCACCATCACAATAAAGCCCCAGTGGCTCATGGTCACCACGGGCCATCCAAGCTAGCTGAGTTCATGAGAACTCGTCCACCAACTTTTTCTGGACATGTCTCACCAGTGGAAGCGAATGATTGGCTTTGTGTTTTTGAGAGAAAGATGCTAATCAACCAATGCAGCAAGCATGAAAAAGTACTGTACGCCACTCACTAGATGAAAGGTATAGCTGGCGAATGGTGGGAAAACTTCTGTGCAGCACATGAGACGCTGCAAAACATCACCTGGGAAGAATTCTCATCAGCATTTCGCCAGTACCATGTACCGGAAGGGATCATGAATTTGAAGAAGGATGAGTTACGTGCTCTCAAGTAAGGAGGAATGACAGTGACTCACTATCTCAATAAATTCTCTGAACTTGCCCGCTATGCTGCAGAAGATGTCGCCACCGACAAGGCTCGTGAGAGTCGTTTTCTAAAGGGATTGAACACTGGACTGCAAGTCAACCTGATTGCCCACATCTTTCCAGATTTTCAAGAGTTAATCAACAAAGCTTTTGATTCTGGATTATAAACACAAGGAATTCGAAGATAACCGCAAACGCAGAATGGACCTAGAGTTTGTTTTACCTGCCACCAGCCAGGGCACTTCGCCAATCAATGCCCTCATAATGAAATGATAACTCCAGTCCGCTTCAACCTTGGAGCTACACCAGCCAAGACACCAGCGCAAAACAATCCTCAAGGGACTTCTCAAGCTACCGGTCAAACTAGAGAAGCACCGCAATTAGTGGTCAGAGGCCGTGTCAATCACGTCACTCTAGAAGGTGCTCAAGAAGTACCCGACGTCGTACTGGGTAAGTTTCTGGTAAATTCAGTACCTGCATCAGTTCTGTTTGATTCTGGAACTTCACATTCATTTGTTTCGGGAGTTTTTGCAGCTAAGAATAATTTAAAAATTATGCATCTTAAGCATACTCTGTTAGTCCAGTCACCTAGAGCAGAGCTAAGTTCGAAGGTGGGATGTTAGGAGCTAAGTTACTCGTAGCTAGAGTGGAGTTTCTAGCCAACCTAATTATTCTAAACACCCAAACCATAGAAGTCATCCTTGGCATGGATTGGTTATCCAAGCACAAAGCTGTGTTAGATTGTGACTGAAGAGCCGTAACAATCGAGGATACCAATGGAAAGAAAGTGGAGTTTCTAGCCACCTCTGTCCGTGATGGACATTTGTTGGTCAACAACATGAAGACCGCATCTTTAGAAGACATGCCTATTGTTAGAGAATACCCAGATGTGTTCCCCAGAAGAATTACCACGAATGCCACCGGACCATGACATCGAGTTCGTCATCTATCTAGTACCAGGAACAACACCAATATCATAGAGACCCTATCGGATGCCAGCAGACGAATTGGTAGAAATGAAGAAGCGGATTGAAAAACTTCTTGAGAAAGTTTTCGTAAGACCTAGTTCGTCGCCATGGGGAGCGCCAGTCCTATTTGTCAGGAAAAAGGATAAAAGCGTGAGAATGTGCATTGGTTACCGTTCCTTGAATGAAGTCACTATCAAGAACAAGTACCCACTATCAATACCTCGTTCTCAAAGATCGACCTGCGATTAGGTTACCATCATTTGAAAATTTGTTCGAATGATATACCGAAGACCGTTTCTCAACGCGATACGAACATTATGAGTTCCTAGTCATGTCCTTTGGTCCGACTAATGCCCCTACACATTTCATGAACATTATGAACGAGGTATTCATGGAATATTTGGACAAGTTTGTAGTTGTATTTATTGATGATATTTTGGTTTATTCCAAGACGAAAGAAGAACATGCTGAGCATTTGAGAATGATCTTGGAGAAACTTAGAGATCACCAGTTGTATGCTAGGTTCAGCAAATGTGAATTCTGGAAGAATGAAGTTGATTTCCTCGGTCATGTGATGACAGCTGCAGGAGTAGCAGTCGACCCCAGAAAAGTTAAGGCGGTGTTACATTGGGAGCAACCCAAGACTGTAACTCAGATTCACAGTTTCTTGGGAATGGCAGTATATTATAGTCGTTTCATCGAAGGATTCTCAACGATTGCTAAGCCCCTTATGCAATTATTGAAGAAGGAGAAAAAGTTCTTTTGGACTACAGCCCATGAAGAGAGTTTCCAGGAATTGAAGCACTTGACTTCAGCCCCAATGCTGATCTTGCCAGATATTTGCAAGGATTTGATATCTATTGTGATGCTTCGCGTCAAGGATTAGGATGCATCCTGATGCAAGAAGGAAGAGCCGTCGCTTATGCGTCAAGGAAATTGAGACCCAATGAGGAGAATTATCCTACCATGATCTGGAATTAGCTGCCGTAGTGCATGCTTTAAAAATTTAACGTCATTACCTCATTGGTAATCGCTGTGAAGTATACACAGATCATAAGAGCCTAAAGTATATTTTCACTCAGTCTGACTTGAACATGAAGCAGAGAAGATGGTTGAAATTAATAAAGTATTATAATCTAGGAATCCGCTACCATCCTGGTAGAGCCAATGTCGTTGCAGATGCCTTGAGTCGTAACAGTTACTGCAATGCTTTGGAAGTAAAAGAAATCTGTCCAGAACTTCAAGAGGAATTTCAGAAGCTGAAGCTAGAAGTTCTATCTGAAGTATTTGTGGCTAATCTAGAAATACAGTCTACCTTGGAGAAATGGATTCGTGAAGCCCAACCAAACGACCCAGAAATCTCCGACATCAAGAAGAAGATGGCAATAAGAAGATATACTGTGGATTAATGGACGAATCTGTGTACCAGACAATGATGGTTTTGAGACAGCTAATCCTAAAGGAAGCACATGACTCAAAGTATTTAATTCACCTTGGTAGTACTAAGATGTACCAAGATGTCAAGAATAAATTCTGGTGGCCAAATTTAAAGCGAGAAGTCGCAAAGTTTGTTGCCTTGTGCGACGTGTGTCAGAAAATAAAGGCAGAGCATCAGAGACCAGTAGGTTTGTTACAACCGCTAAAGATTCCAGTGTGGAAGTGGGAACAGATCGGAATGGATTTCATTACCGGTTTACCCAGGACTCAATCGGGCTACGATTCGATTTGGGTAATAGTCGATCGTCTAACCAAGGTCGCCCATTTCTTGCCAGTCTAAACCACTTACTCAAGAGATCGCCTTGCAGAGTTATATGAATCGTCAGTTTGCACGGTGTGCCTAAGAAGACTGTGTCAGATCGAGGATCTCAGTTCACCTCTCATTTCTGGCAGAGTCTGCATGAAGCATTGGGAACCCATCTGAATTTCAGTACTGCTTATCATCCTCAGACAGATGGACAGACTGAAAGAGTCAACCAGATATTGGAAGACATGTTCAGAGCTGGTGCTTTCGCTAATGCTACCAATTGGGATAAGAGTTTACCGTATTCAGAATTTTCATAGAACAACAGTTATCAAGCTAGTCTGCAAATGTCACCATTTGAAGCTTTGTATGGCCGTGCCTGTAGAACCCCTTTGAATTGATCAAAAACAGATGAACGCTTGGTATTTGGACCAGATATTATTAAAAAAGCAGAAGAAAAAGTAGCCATGATCAGAGAAAGATTGAAAATAGCTCAGTCGAGACAGAAAAACAATGCTGATAATTGTCGTCGTGATCTTAGCTTTGAGCCTGAAGACTTTGTTTATCTCCGAGTTACCCCACTTAGAGGTGTCAAACGGTTTCATGCCAAAGGGAAGCTTGCCCCTAGATATGTTGGTCCATTCAAGATTTTGGAGCGTCGTGGAGAAGTTGCTTATCAGCTGGAGCTACCGCAGTCATTAGCAGGAGTGCATAATATCTTTCATGTCTCTCAGTTGAAGAAATGTCTTCGTGTGCCAGAAGAACAAGCCCCATTGGATTCAATTGAGTCGAAAGAAGATCTCACTTACAAAGAGCAGCCAGTCAAGATTTTGGATGTCGCAGAGCGTCATACCAGAAGCAAGACTGTTCGTTTCTGCAAAGTTCAGTGGAGCAACCACTCAGAAGGAGAAGCCACGTGGGAACGTGAAGAAGAGTTGAAAGCCGAGCTTTCTAGCCTCTTCTCTAAAAAGCCTAAATCTCAAGGACGAGATTCCTTTAAGGGGGAGGTTTGTAACATCCTAATTTTCTGAGCTCTAAATTTTTTTCGAATAAATAACTTGTTGGAAAATACATTATTTGAATTTCTATTAATTTTTAGTATTTTTATTTAAAGCTTAATATAGACTTTCAAGTCAAAATAAATTAATAGGGTTAATCCCAACATCAACAATTGTCAAAACTATTTATTTGGATTCTATGAGCTTACATATATTTTGTAAAATTTTATAGAATTTTTCAAGTTCATTTGCTTTTTTCTAATTGCAAATTGGATTTTTGGTGTTTTCTAAAATAGAAAATCTATTTAAAATCCTCAAGAACAGTGTCGGGGCGAAACCTAATACTATTCCCACACGGCCCAGCAATATGCAGCCCAGTTCGCCTGCGCGTGTGCTCGCCTCTCGTTGACAGGTGGTCCCCACCTGTCGGTGTCTCTCTCTCTCACTCGCGCACTCCCGCCCGTATCTGCCAGCGCGTGGCTCCGAGCGCTGATCGAACGCGCCCCGCGCCACGCCGTTTCACCTCACTGCTAGGTAGGTCCCTCTATATTCGTCTCCACCGCGTCGTCGTCAACCTCGCGCGCGCCCGCCCTCGCAGCCATTGCTAGAGCTCGAGCTAAAAATCGACAACGCATTTTTCCAACTAAAACTCCAAGTTTTCCGCACCAAATCTTTAGCCCTTATCTCCCCGCAAACGAATCCAGCCGAATCAAATCTCGAATTGGTTTCAATCTCTGGGATTTCCAAATTTGATTTCGTATTCAAAACAGGCTCAAATCGGGGATTCCTTATCCCGACTCGCCCAAGCCCTATAAATAGCCCCCTACGATCGCCTGGCCCTCCACAACCTAGAGCCGCCACCCTCGTCGCCCCAATTGCTATAGCACCGTCGCAATTAGTGATTTAGGGTTTTTGGCTGAGCTTCTTCTCCAGTGAATTGCGCCGCTGTCATTGCTGCCCTTGCCTCCCCGACTGCACCATTGTGACCAGCATAGCTCAGGCTACCTCATGCGCCCCTCCTCGTTGCCGGAGCGTCGTCGGAGCCTCCGTCCAACAAAAGCCGAAGGTCTCCTTCGCTCCGAGCTCGCCACCAGTCGCCACCGTCGCTCCCAACTACCTGTAAGTGAACCCATGAGTGCACAATAGAGCTAGCTACCGCCTGGTACCACTCACCGCTGGTAGATCATCGCCGTTCGCCGACGACTATCGGGTGCCGAGCGCCGCCACCATCGCCGTGTCCACGTCCACCGCCACCTCAGCGCCAGCATCAGCTCTCGTGCATGCGTGATGAGGGCATCCCCACAACACCTTCTCCTCCACCTAATGCTCATGATATACGCCTCGAGTTGCCGACAGGACCAATAACAAGAGCACGTGCCAAGAAACTACAATCTCAGGTGAACTTGTTCCTTAATGAATATGTCACTGATTTTAATGAGAATTTTATACTACCTAAAAACAATGTTTTGCTTGTGCTCAGGTTTGAAGATTCAGCGATGGACGAAAATCAAGGATATGCGGCCATCATCCAAGGAAGACTATCAATTGAGGAGGTCAAGGTGCGGCCCTATGTCCCATTCGGCCAAAGAGGAGAAGGCCAATGTCCATGCGGCCAAGCGAGGGATCAAAACCTAAACGGTCAAACACAAAAGCCCACGTGGAGGAACCAGGAAGGAAGCGCAAATCTACTGGGTTGTGAACAGTAATTTGCTGCAGTAATCGCGTGAATAGTAATCTGCTACAGTGACACATGAACAGTAATCTGCTACGGTATTCTGCTACAGTGCCTCATGAACAGTACTTTGACCCCCGTGAACAGTACCTCGCCCCCCATGAACAGTGCCTCGGCCCATGAACAGTACTTCGGCCCATGAACAGTACCTGGCCCATGAACCGTGCGCGTGTATGAATAGTACCATATGGAAAATTTAGTGTTGAATAGTCTTAGGGCGAGACTATATATTGAGGGGTAGACCCCCATTGTAAACCAGACCATGTTTATGCATAAGAATAGAACACAAGTTATTGCTTGTTCTTTCAAAACAGAGTTCATGCGAGGACTTCTGAGAGAGAATTAGGCGATCAATTGTTCGTTCTGCTTTTTAAGGTCAAGTTTGCTTTTCCGCTGGGAATTGAGGGCTTGGCGATCTCCGCTCGTGGTCTAGCGGCGATCAACCAGGTGCGTGTTGGCGAATATCCATAGTGACGGGAACGGGGTCCCGATCTTCCAACAGGTTCTGGATATGTTCAATTTGGTGGAGGCGCGACACAAATCGATCCGACTTCCGAACGACACGTTCCGAACCCCACAATCGCAGCACCACGTCTCCTCAGGTTATCAACCGTGCGCTGCCCGGTTGACCTTGCCAAGAAGGCTAATCCTCGCCTGCGAATCGAAGAACACAAGCAAGAACAAGGAAGAACACAACCAAATTGCAGATATATTGATGAAGCACTCGAAAATTGGGGTTTCACAAACCGATGACGGCGAAACTGTTCAAAGACAGAATTAATCTAAGCAAAACCCAACCCTAATGGTGGGGGTGGCGGCTGTATATAAAGGAGTAAGGGCGTGCAAAACCCCTGGACGCGTCCTTAATGGACTCCAACACGATACAAAGCCAAACGGCCCAAAAGACGGTGTCGCAGCACCCTGACAGATTCTGGACGTCCACTTGTTTCGACGATTCCCGTTGACTCAGAAGGAATTTTGATATGAGACCAGAGCCATTGGAAAGGTTATCTTCTCAGCTTTCCATACATATGTGGGACGTCCAAAACGGAGTCCGGATGCGATCTGGGCGTCCGTTTTAGTGCGGCCTGGTCCTGGACTCCGAATTGGATTCGAAGTCGGCTTGAGTTGGACATCCAACATGATTCGACCACCCTTGCTGGACTCGTGCGCCTCGTAGCCCTTCTCCAAGTACTTCTTGATCCTCTCCATGGTTCCTAATCATAATTAAATCATTAGGTAGTAATCGATTCTCAAATGAACAAAAAGAAGTACTTAGGAACGAGCTCACATGTAAATTCAATTGTCGGGCGCGAGCTCTAGTGATTGGTCCTTGAATATCAAGTGGAGGAGTGTTGTGTATATCCGAAGAAGTGATGTCCTCATCATCCTCCCCCTCTTGAAGCGGAGTTGTCCTCAACTCGTCTCATCTTCTTCTCCCAAGCATGGCTTCAAATCTGAAATGTTAAAGGTGGGACTAACCCCAAACTCGAGAGGCAACTCAAGTTTATATGCATTATCATTTATCTTCTCAACTATCTTAAAAGGACCAAAGACTCTAGGCATCAATTTTGACTTTCTTAACTCAGGAAATCTATCCTTTCGCAAGTGCAACCAAACAAAATCGCCCGGTTCAAGTTTAACTTCCTTTCTACCTTTACTACCAGTAATCCTATATTTTCATTCATCTTTTCAATGTTTGCCTTAGTAGTCGATGCATTTTGAGAATAAAATCAGCACGCTCCTTAGCATCATTATGAACTCTCTCACTAGTAGGCAAAGGTAAAATATCAATAGGGGCACGGGGATTGAATCCATACACTACCTGAAAAGGACTTACCTTGGTGGTGGAGTGTTCCGCTCGATTATATGCGAACTCAACATGCGGCAAACACTCTTCCCATAGCTTCAAATTGTTCTTCAAAATAGCTCTCAACATGGTAGACAATGTGCGGTTCACCACCTCGGTTTGGCCATCAGTTTGTGGGTGACATGTGGTAGAGAACAACAACTTTGTGCCCAACTTGTTCCATAGAGTACGCCAAAAGTGACTCAAGAACTTGGCATCACGATCTGAAACAATAGTAGAAGGCATACCATGCAAACGAACTATCTCTTTGAAAAGAGGTCAGCAATATGAACGGCATCATCGGTTTTATGACATGGGATGAAGTGAGCCATCTTAGAAAAACGATCCACAACAACAAAATGCTATCCCTCCCCCTCTTAGTCCTGGGCAACCCTAAAACAAAGTCCATAGAAATATCGCCTTACGGAATAGAAGGAACAGGGAGTGGCATATATAAACCATGTGGATTCAAGCGAGACTTAGCTTTTGACATATAGTGCAGCGAGCCACAAACCGCTCAACATCTCGCCTCATCTTTGGCCAAAAGAAATGTGTGGTCAGAACGTCCTCCGTCTTCTTAGCACCAAAATGACCCATCAAACCGCCTCCATGCGCCTCCTGCAACAACAAAAGACGAACGGATCCAACTGGAATGCATAGGCGGTTAGCTCGAAACAAAAACCCATCATTGATCACGAATTTATTCCATGCTTGACCCTCTTTACAATGCAACAACACATCCTTAAAATCAGCATCAAAAGCATATTGTTCTTTAATAGTTTCAAGACCAAAAATGCGACAATCAAGTTGAGACAACATGGTATAGCGTCGAGACAAAGCATCAGCAATCACATTATCCTTCCCTTTCTTGTGTTTAATGACATAAGGAAAAGATTCAATAAATTCAACCCACTTAGCATGTCTACGATTCAAATTGGTTTGACTACGAATATGCTTAAGTGATTCATGATCGGAATGAATGACAAATTCTTTAGGCCATAAATAGTGTTGCCACGTCTCTAAAGAACGAACAAGTGCATACAATTCTTTATCATCGTGGAATAATTAAGAACAGACCATTCAATTTTTCGCTAAAGTAGGCAATGTGTTTGCCTTCTTGCATCAACACACCACCAATACCAATTCCGCTAGCATCACATTCGAGTTCAAAAGTCTTACCAAAATCCGGAAGTTGGAGCAATGGTGCGTCGTAAGCTTGTCCTTCAAAAGATTAAAGGACTCCTCTTGTGATGGTCCCCAATGGAACACAACTCCTTCTTTGTCAACTCAATCAGCGGTGTCGCAATGGTGCTGAATTCTTTGACAAAGCGGCGATAAAATCTCGCAAGGCCAAGAAAACTCCGCGACTTGGGAGACTGTGTGGCGTGGGCCAACTCCATATCGCCTCCACCTTGGCTCTATCAACCTCAATTCCTGTGGAGTCACAACATAGCCAAGAAAAGAGACTCGATCCGTGCAAAAGGTGCACTTCTCAAGGTTACCAAACAAGCGTGCATCTCTTAAAGCATTAAAAACAGTACGTAAGTGAGTCGAATGTGCATCCATGGACTTGCTATAAATCAAGATATCATCAAAGTAAATGACCACAAATTTGCCAATGAAAGGACGTAAAACCTCATTCATTAATCTCATGAAAGTGCTAGGTGCATTAGTTAAACCAAAAGGCATGACTAACCACTCATACAAGCCGAACTTAGTTTTAAAAGCAGTTTTCCATTCATCTCCAAGTTTCATTCTTATTTGGTGGTATCCACTACGCAAGTCAATCTTTGTGAAAATTATAGCACCACACAACTCATCAAGCATGTCGTCTAGCCTAGGAATAGGATGACGATACCGTATAGTAATGTTGTTAATGGCTCTACAATCTACACACATACGCCAAGAACCATCTTTTTTTGGAACCAAAAGAACAGAACAAAGACAAGGACTAAGGCTCTCACGACGTACCCACGGTCCAAAAGGTTTTGGACTTGGCGCTGAATCTCCTTAGTCTCTTGGGATTGGTCCCAGACGCGCCGACGGTTTGGCAAGCTCGCCCAGAATCAAATCAACTGTGCTCAATCCCTCGAATGGGTGGAAGTCCCGGAGGTATCTCATCGGGAAAACATCTCTAAACTCCGCAAAGGTTAGTGACAGAGAGGCAAAGTGCAAGGCATATTATCAAGAGAAAATAAAGCATCTTTGCACACAAAAGCATAGCATGTATCATTAACATCATCAATTGCAAGCAAGGTCTGATTTTGTGGCAAGCATAACAGAATTTTTCAAATGGGTTACTTGCTGTTTTTCAGATTTATCATGTTCCTTTGGATCATTAGCAAGAAGACCCTCGCCCTATCGGCCTCTATAATCTCACCGGGTCAAAGGCAAGAAAGTAACTTTCTTTCCCTTATGCATAAAAGTGTATGTGTTACTACTACCATGGTGTAAAGCATCATTATCAAATTCCCAAGGTCGACCCAATAAAAGAGAGCATGCTTGCATGGGAACCACATCACAATCAACATGATCAACATAAGCACCAATGGAAAAATGTACTCGGCATGTTTGCGTTACCTTAGCTTTTCCGAGTCATTTAACCATTGAATATGGTATGGATGTGGATGCGGTCGCGTGGTCAAGCCAAGCTTCTTGACCAAGTCGAACTCACCAAGTTGTTGCAACTTCCTCCATCAATGATGACACGTGCGCCGGTTCTTGATCGCAAAGAAGGTCTCAAACAAATTATGGCGTTGAAGTTTATCGGGTTGTTGTACTGCGTCCGAGGACTCATTGCACAATGATGCTCAGAAGGCGTCGTTGTGGACGCCCACCAAGGATGAGGTCGTCATCACCACCGCCATTGTCGTTCGAGGCAAAGAAGAACATCATCATCCTCCTCGACATCCGGCGTCTTGATGTAGCCTCCATCTTACGTGGCGATGTATGCCCGCTGGCTAGGGCAATTCTTACGCACATGACCAAGCCCATGGCGGTGGTGGCGAATGACGGAGGAGCGCCCGCTGAAGCCATCAAGAAGAACTCTTGGCTTGACCTCGCAAAGAATTTTTGAAGAATCGCAAGGCGTGTCGTGGAAGGTGGCCGGTGGCGCCGCCATCTTGTTCACAGTGGTGGAGGAGAACGAAAACTTCAAGAAGAATTGGGCGATCCGTTGATGTAGTCGTTCGCGAGGTGTAGAAGGGTCGTCCGGTGCGTGCCTTAGTTGATTCGTGCGTCCTCGCAATTCTTTTTCGCAAGCATAGCAAGGTGGAACAAGCGGTTGTGATAGTAAATTCTTTATAATCAACAATGTCCTTAATTTCACGCCAGAACCCCGTAGAAACGACAAATCTTATCCTCCGTGTCCTCAACAACCCCACAACGCACCATACCCTTTTGAAGCTCAAAGATAATAGTCTTGAAATGTAACTATCACCTTGTTCTAAGCGCTGCAATTTTTTCTCAATTCAAGTTTATATGAGGGAGGAACAAAACGATTACGCATAGCTTCTTTTAAGCGCTCCCATGTATCGGGTTGTAGCGCATGGTACTTAGTTCATTCCACGGATAATAGCAAAGTCCTTAAACTCACTAGTAGCTTGTCTAACTCTATGTTGCTCGGGAACTAAGTGAGAGTTAAACTTCGCTTCACCGTCATCTCCCAATCTAGATATATTTCACATCATAAAGACCAGAAAAGATGGAATGGTAAACTTGACTTTAGCAAAAGGATCATCGTTACCATGGCGGTTACGGTTATTACCTCCCATACCATGTCGGTTTCTTTCAAGACGCCGACGTAGTCGTGCATCTTGTGTCGCCACGATCAATGTTGCCATCAGATCATGCGGTGTGTCATCATCATGATGATGGCCGTCATTGACAGTGGCGGCGTGCCTCAATGTGTCCGTCCAGGCCGGTGAGGTCACCATCCGCCGCTCCACCCGCTCAATGCCTTCCGTGGTGTTCAATCGGGTAATGGCGGCGACGATGGTGTCCAATCTCGCCGAGATCGGTGAGTGAAGCGTTTTGTTTATCGAGCGCAGCTTGTAGTGGCGCGACTAACACACTCGTTGAAATCGACCGGTGTCCCGTCCTCTTCGTTTCTGCCATGGTTAGTGGAAATACAGGAAAACAAAAGGATGATCCCTATCAACTACAAAGGAAGGGGTAGGAACCCGCAAAGGAAGTGGCTTACCAAGCTCTTACAAGTGTGCTTACCAAAGCAATGGTGGTACAACCGGTGGTCGGTTCGTGATACCTTGTCGGCGTGGGTGCGATTGCAAGGTCAAAGCGTGCTATCCGTAGTAGATATATGGAGTTTGGAAGGCCAAATATGTCGGTGGAACACAAATCAATAATGAGATAGTAATCTGAATAAATGTCCAAAGTATGGTCCTAGTTCTTTGGTCTAAATGTGTCCTATAACGGTATGATATGAAGAACAAGGAGTCAAGAATGTAATAATGAAGCAAAGACAAAGAACAAAGATGGCCAGCACCGAGAAACTTAATTCAGCACAAACACAACACAAATGAGGCTCGCCACCTAAAAGCGTGCTCACACGTTTTGTTTTCTTCTTTTTTTTCTTTTTTTTTTGGCCACGGATGGCACTCGCAAGACTATCGTAGGTGCGAAATTTTTTATTTTTTTATTTTTTTGTATTTTTTTTCAAAGCGAGCACAGGAATAGGAAACACACAAAGTTTCACGTCAATCTGATATAAGGTGTGGTCTCTGAAAATGATGAATGTGCTAAAAGTCGGTGATGAAATTTGAGCTCGAGTACTACACTTTCCAGGCCGAATTTGGGCAAGATAAATTCGTCGAAACCGACTTTGTCTGTTTGATTCGGATGTAAAATTTAATTTCACCCAACTTGAAAAAAATCGCTTTGATTTCGAGTCCGTATGAGAAAGTTATGGCCGTTTGAAGTAAGGTCTTGAGTTATGGTTTGTGTGGAGGCGAAACGAAAATCAGGCAGAGTAAATTGGTGGAATTGGGGCGGAAGCTCGTGGAAAGGTGGGTGATGGTTCGGGAGATCACGAGATGCGATGGGTGACTCAAACAGAGGGTGGGATATGGGTGGGAAAATAAAAATTGACTGGCTAGGGTTTGTATGAAAGGTAGCGGAAGCAAAACAACCCAAACAAAACACGATCTAAACCAAAGAACACAACTCGACTAAGGACACAAACTCAACACTACGGACTCTGGAATCAAATTGTGCAAAAGGCTAAACACGATCTAGGACAGGAAACAACCTATGACTACAATTTTTTTAGGGCTTTTTCTTGGACTCTAGGATGAAATCGAAAACAACAAGATGGGTAAACTTGAACCTGGAGGAACACCTGAAGCTCTGATTACCACTTGACGGGAACGGGGTCCCGATCTTCCAACAGGTTCTGGATATGTTCGATTTGGTGGAGGCGCGACACAAATCGATCCGGCTTCCGAACGACACGTTCCGAACCCCGCAATCGCAGCACCACGTCTCCTCAGGTTATCAACCGTGCGCTGCCCGGTTGACCTTGCCAAGAAGGCTAATCCTCGCCTGCGAATCGAAGAACACAAGCAAGAACAAGGAAGAACACAACCAAATTGCAGATATATTGATGAAGCACTCGAAAATTGGGGTTTCACAAACCGATGACGGCGAAACTGTTCAAAGACAGAATTAATCTAAGCAAAACCCAACCCTAATGGTGGGGGTGGCGGCTGTATATAAAGGAGTAAGGGGCGTGCAAAACCCCTGGACGCGTCCTTAATGGACTCCAACACGATACAAAGCCAAACGGCCCAAAAGACGGTGTCGCAGCACCCTGACAGATTCTGGACGTCCACTTGTTTCGACGATTCCCGTTGACTCAGAAGGAATTTTGATATGAGACCAGAGCCATTGGAAAGGTTATCTTCTCAGCTTTCCATACATATGTGGGACGTCCAAAACGGAGTCCGGATGCGATCTGGGCGTCCGTTTTAGTGCGGCCTGGTCCTGGACTCCGAATTGGATTCGAAGTCGGCTTGAGTTGGACATCCAACATGATTCGACCACCCTTGCTGGACTCGTGCGCCTCGTAGCCCTTCTCCAAGTACTTCTTGATCCTCTCCATGGTTCCTAATCATAATTAAATCATTAGGTAGTAATCGATTCTCAAATGAACAAAAAGAAGTACTTAGGAACGAGCTCACATGTAAATTCAATTGTCGGGCGCGAGCTCTAGTGATTGGTCCTTGAATATCAAGTGGAGGAGTGTTGTGTATATCCGAAGAAGTGATGTCCTCATCACATAGAGCTGCAAGTCCGTGCATTGGCGTGTGGTGTACAGCTGAGCGTTATTCGTCATCAAGCGCTATTTATCAACGGTTCTACTCGAGAAGATCGGGCCACCCCGTATCATCGTGGTATCAGATTCCAGGCCACTTGGTAGAATCTCTTTTTTCCCTACATTTTAGTAAATTATTTTTTCTGTCCTATACACCGAAAACGCCATAAAAAAATATATATCGTCTTTCACCATAGTTTAATTCAGTATTTTTAGTGCGTTTTGTTAGGTCTTAATCCACTCGTTCATAGTGTTTAGTTGCTGGTCGTGTTCCGTTCGCGTCTCTTTTTGTTTCCCCTTCCACAAATTTTGTGTTCGTACTTGATTCCTATTTTGTGCAATTAATCATTACTTATATCTAGTGGTTTGCACGTTGTTTTATTCATGAACCCTTCGATCCGTTCGCGACCCTGTCGTACCTATTGAGACTAGTTTGTTGTTGTGCTCGAGGGACTGCTCTTAGGATTTTGAGACGCCTTGTTTCCGCGTTTAGTACTGTTCGTATAACTTGCTGTTAGTAGTTGGCCGTGAAAGAAACAAAAAAAAAGGTTGATTGATTAGCGCGCGCCGTGATTGAAAAAAAAAGAAAAAGAAAAAGAAGAGAGCAAAAAAAAAAGAGAAATATAAAAAAAACAAAAAACAAAAGGCAAACTTCTCGGCTATAGTTTTCAATCCTTTTATTGGAGCCAGTTTACATACTTGTATCCGCTGTTGTTCGTGTACCAGAATTTTGAGCAATCTTGTGCCCTCATATACAACTTTTGAGCACTAGCTAGCGTCTCTCCTTGAACTGTTTACGAGCATTCGCCTCCATATAAAATTGTTCTTTGTGTCGCTCATTCCTTTGATTGCAATAGTCCCATTATCATTGTGCGTGTGTTGTTGTCTACTCTTCACTTATATTTATCGATCAGCAATTAGGCATTGCGAGTCTCGTTTGGATTGCTACCTAGCTCGACAATCTTTAAATTCTGAATTTGTTAGGTTGTTTCCTCACCTAGCTCCACCAAAAACACCCGTGTCATGTATTGACTGTCGTTCTTGATATTCGCTCACACAATCTTGGTTGGTCGTTCGTTGCTACGAGTGTAAGTTTTGCTACTCTTAATTTACTTCGGAACGGTACAACTTGCTTTGTTTCAGAACAGTAGTTGAGAGATTCCCACTTATTTGCCACATATATTGTCATTTGGTATTTTTGCTTCTGTAAACATGTCAGGAAGCGAGCAGGACAAGGACCTGGACGACAACCTTACTGATCCAGTCACCAAGATGCACTACCATACACTTCGTGCCACGCCGGGAAGAGTTCGGTGGTCGAGGTTGACCAAAGCGAGGCGACCTTGGGCGTGTCCAAACCAACTTGGACGGCTTGGGGACAGATTTTCAGAAGCTATCCGTGACTGTCGACGACAATCATAAGGTACTGCTTGACGCTATTGCCAAGCTCACCGCTTCGATGCAGCTGGGTACACGTGGTGAGGCAGGTAGTTTACACCGCCCGTATGAGCCGCGCGACGAGACGGATACGGAGGCTGCCGCAAGACGACAACGCGAGGATGATCCACGCCTACGGCAACTCGACGAACAAGTGCGTGTTCGTGAGGTGGCACAACAACGTCATGCTATTGCCGAGGTCATGGCGCGTCCCCCTACACAAGGGCGCGGCCGTGGCAACGGTACAGGAGGAGGCGGCGCCCACCCGGGCGCCAATGATGGCGTCCACGATGGCGCCTATGGAGGCGCGCATGTCGGCTCCTATGGGGGTGCCTACTATGGCACCCATGGAGTAGGTCGTGGCAACCGCCACGCTGACGATGACGGCGACGAATCTGTGTTCGACGACTATTTACCACACCGTCAACATAATCAGTATGCACACAATCGTCGGCGCGATGAGGACGCCGATGATCTGGTTGCAAAGCCCAAGTTCACGATGCCATCCTTTGAGGGTACAACTGAGGTAGAGTTTTATCTTGCATGGGAGCTGAAAGTTGATAAGTTATTCCATACGAACCACTATTACGATCAACGCCAAGTTGGATCTTGCCGCTGCGGCTTTGGACGGATATCTTTGCTACATGGTGGGAGCGCCGTGTGCCTTGGCGCATGGAGCGACACGAGCCACGTGTTGTTACATGGGATTAGCTGAAGCGACAGATGCGCGCGTGTTTTGTACCTACACATTACAAGCGCCACGCATGAGAAGGCGATTGGGTTGCTGGGGGTTGAAATCGGTTGATGAGTATTATAAAGAGATGGAGCAGTTATCATACATGCTGATGTGCGTGAGAATGAGGAACAAGCGATGGCTCGTTTTCTTGCTGGCATGAATTATGCTATTCGGCGGATCGTTAATCATCATCAATACAACAACATGGTTGAGTTGATGCATCAGACACGTGAGGCTGAGAAGCAGGTCATTGAAGATGCCAAGTATGCGGCACGTCAACGTTATTGGCGAACCACGGCACCTCTCAGTACAACACAGGACAGCCAGCAGCTCGCTCCATCGAGGCCAATTCGCGATGCGCGATGCGGCGCAGAGAGGAAGACAGCTAGCACGTCGCCACCGGCGGCCGACCACCGGCGCCAGCTGCTAGTGCGGCATCATTGTGGATTTCATGGGGTTATGCTCCAGATCTTAGGATGATGTGACAATTGGCAATGGCGTTTACGGTTTGTCGTTTCACGCGTTTTCGACAAAGTTCTGAGCTTATCGCTCAGGCGGTCCGACCGGTCCTTGCGGTGGTCCGACCGGTCCCATATCGGTCGGACCGGCCATCTGGGCGATCGGACGGCGATGACCAAAAGTGTTCAAATCGAGTGGGCCAAAAATAGGTGTTGTAGACAAGTAAGGGGATCCCAATGCACTTGGTCTCATGATTTTGGAGCCTCGGTGAAAAGTTCTATTGGTTTAAAGTTTCGAAGGTTTGGATTTTGGGAGCTTGAATTTGGCTAAGTCTAAGGCGGTCGACCGCTCACGTGGAGCGGTCCGACCGCCATGGGAAGCGATCCCGACCGCTCACTGGAGCGGTCGGACCGGTAATTACTTGAACGTCGGCCAACCGTGGCGATGTTGTTTTGTTAGATCAAAGTCATTGGTTTCATGGCATATGATTTGCATGATGCATGTTTTGACTAACATGGGTCAAGTTGTGAAGAACTTGTTCCGAATCGTGTTTTCTTGTGCGTGGTTGTGCGGGTAGCTTGGTGGTCAACGACG
This sequence comes from Hsuehochloa calcarea, assembly GCA_036346395.1. Lineage (NCBI taxonomy): Eukaryota > Viridiplantae > Streptophyta > Magnoliopsida > Poales > Poaceae > Hsuehochloa > Hsuehochloa calcarea. The sequence goes on from CM070607.1 coordinate 16,308,964, forward strand.
GTCAACGGCGAGGAGAATCGGGACTAGACGTGAAGAGTTGAGGTCCAGAACGATCGACGATGCCGGGTGAGGTCAACGACTCAAGCGTGACACAAGATGGACAAGGGTGACCTATTGGCGAATCCATGATGCATGGTGAAGCGGTTTAGGTCAAAAGGTTAAAGACGGCGCTTATGCGAAGCGTGCGTGTGTGACCCGTTTGTTAGTGGGCCTTAAGGGGAGCCCAATTAAGTCAAACCCTAAGAGTTTTAGGCCTCCACTATAAATAGGAGGAGATGGTGGCTGCACCTCCCTCTCTCGCTCGCCTGTTTATGTTTCAAAACCCTAATTGTCTTTAGGGGAGTTGAGGTGGAGGCTAGGGCTTTTCATGGTTTGAAGAGAATTTCGTGATCCTTGATTGTCTCTTGATCCATGATGGTGTGGATGTAATCCAAAGATCAACCACTTAAATCAATCTATGCAAGGTTTGCTTGAGATAAGTCTCTTTTCGTTCTTGCTTTCAATTTCGTGTTTTTAGGGCTTTCTTTGATCCGCGAGTTTGTGATTGATTCTTTCATATGAATTAGCTTGCTGTGATATGTGTGAATCTATCTAGCATCATCTTGATCATCAATCACTCACGAACAAGCAATAGGATCAAGTTTTCGTTCTTGCACGGTTTTAGACCTTACGTTAATCAATTGACAATTGCTCAAGATCGCTCCAAGAATTATCATAATATTCGATTGGAATAGGTCCTCAATAGCATAGAGAAGGTGTGTGCAAAGTTTCGTGAAGTTTGGAGTTGAGAATCAAAAGTTAGACCTAATTGCAACTTCGTCATCGGGCTGATTTTACTGTTTCAGATCGGTTCTGTAGACTGCCGGTCCGACCGCCCATCACCACCGGTCCGACCGATTTCGGAGCGGTCCGACCGCCAGTATAACAGCGGTCCGACCGCCCGGCAATCGGTCCAACCGGTTCACTACAGAGGTCGACCGCCAAGTTCCTTGTGTGGCTTTGATTCTTGTTGATTATTGTCGCTTGCTTAGGGGTTTTTATTGGATTCAATACTAGTCTTCCATTCAGATCTTGGTATATTGATCTTCATAGCTTTCTAATAGCTACTGGAGTGAAATTGTATTGAGTTCATAATTTGTGAAAAAGTGAGCGTGCTCCTATTCACCCCCCCCTCTAGTCGCCTTTACGGTCCAACAAGTGGTATCAGAGCCCGGTTAGTTCAATCTTGATCTTAACCGGTCACTGAACTTTGGCGATGGATAAGTTTTCTACTAAACCGCATATCTTCGATGGGCACGACTATGCCTATTGGAAGAATCGTATGCGCGTCTTTCTTGAGAGCGAGGGACAAGCTATTTGGGATGTTGTTAGAGCCCGTTGGTTATTCCTGAAATTGCTACACCGCTACGCAATTCTTTTGGCTAACAACAATAAGGCTAAGAATCTTTTATATGGTGCACTTGGTAGACAAGAATATGATAGAATTTGCAATCTTTCAACTGCGCATGAAATTTGGAACACTCTCGAAACATATCATGAGGGTTCGTCCCAAATCAAAAAGGTGCGCCAAACTGTTTACAAGCGTGAGTACAATAAATTCGAGATGCGTCCTAGAGAGAGCATCGATGACATTTTCAGTCGCTTTAATAAAGTAATTAATCAAATGAAAGCTGTTGATATTGAATATTCTCAATCTGAAAATGCCACCCATCTCTTGGCCGCAATCAACACCAAGGAGTGGGAGATGAAAGCTACTGCTATAGAAGAAAATGTTGATCTTTCAAGTCTTACTTTAGAATTGCTTTATAGTAAACTCAAGACTCATGAAATTAAAAGAGTTGATCATCCTAAGAAAGATAATTTAGCTTTAGTAGCAGATCCTCTCAAAAGGCTTTTGATGACTCTTGTGAATCTTCTTCTGGATTTTCATTTGCTTGTTTATCTGCTATTCATGAAGAGGAGCTTGAAAGTATTCTCAAACAGAGTTAGCTCTTCTAGCTAAGAAATTCACACGGGCCTACAATAATGTGAGAAACAAAAGAGAGGTGGTCCAGAACATGCTATGAATGTGGTGAGCTCAATCATATCCGCAAATTGCCCCAAGTCGAAAGGTAAGAGCAATCATAAGGAAGGAAAGCGACTTGGAAGAAGCCTCCTTTCAACAAATCAAGGTATGAGGCAAATAAGCTTGTGAAGGTCGCTCACCGGTCCTTGCCGCTTTGAGGATCAATCCTTGAGCGATGTGGATACCGGGAGTGAGGAGGACAAGGAGGAGGAGATCCTCAAGGTAAAAAGAAAGGGAAGGCCAAAGATTTCACCGGCATGTGCTTCATGGTGACACTGACGACATTGATGATAATGAGGTATCTTTTTCTTATGATGAGCTTTACGCTAAATATGATTCTATAGTTGAGCAATTGCTTAGTCAAGATGAAGCGCTTGAATTTGTTATGACAAAAATAAGAAATTAGAGTCAAAAATTAGCAAACCGAAAGTAGAGCTTAAAACTGCTAAGACTCTTGAACTCGATGAATGTTTATCTTGTCATGCTATGCATTCTCAAATTACCAAGTTACAATCTGCTCATAATATTTGTGTACAACAACTTGAGAATGCTAAATCTGAACTAAATGAAATTAAAAGTGCTCCTTGTGAAAAATGTTTAGAATCTAGTAAATTGATTGCTTTTGATGTTTTGATTCTAGCCCTTGCACTTCATGCTTAGAAAAGAACGTGAAATCAAAGATATCTTAGAAGTCGCTAGAGTCAAATATGCTAAGCTTAAGGACAATATTGAAAATACTACTTGTGCTTCATGTTCCACTCTTAAGCTTGAAATTGCTTTGTATAAGGAAAAATCTATGGATAAAACTTGTGATTCTTGTGTCAACTTGAGAAAAGAAAATGCTTACCTTCATGATACATTAGAGAAATTTTCTAAAGGTAAGAAACAATTAAACATGATTCTTGACAAGTCTAAAACTCCTTATAAGAAGCAAGGTTTAGGATTCAATTCTTTTCAAGACAATTCAACCCAAAAGTCATTCAAGTCTTGGAAAAGGTTTAATTGAATTCAAAACCCAACCCGCAAAAACATCTTTTAAATCTGCAGGTTTTGCCCAACCTTGTATTAATTCAAATGGTGCTTCTTCTAGTGGTACCAAGTACCATTGCACTTATTGCAAAAAGGTGGACATTTGATTGAATCTTGTTGAGGTTGAAAAATGATAGGAAAAATTTTGATAGAATTTCATTCATGCAACCTAGAGCTTCTATGAGACATGGTAACACCGAAAAGAATAAACACGGATTAGGATTTTTATCTCATGCAAATCATTATGTTTCTAGACATCCTAATTCTAATGTGTATCGATTTGGCGGTCCGACCACTGGTGCTCACCGGTCGACCGTTTTGGTCACCGATCGACCACAAAGACAAAGCGGTCGAGACCGCCCATGGACAGATTCAAGTCTCATTTTAATTTGAACATTGCTCATAACCAAATGTTAAATGAAATCAAGGATAGTACTTCGGTTTGTATACTCCTTGTAGACGTGTGTCTCGAAGATCGATTCCTAAATCTTGTTTATCTAATCCGAAGATTGAGACACATCGCTCTTTTGCTCCTTGATTTTTAGGATTACCGCGGAAAGGGAAGAACACGTGGTTCGTTGACTCGGATGTTCACGCCACATGACCGGGAACTCAAAATGGTTCACCTCTTTCACGCGAGCAACGGTGATGACTTCATCACCTTTGGAGATGATACACAAGGGCGAATTGAAGGAACAGGATCAATTAGGGTAAACAACAAATTCATTCTAAAGGATGTCGCTCTTGTGGACAAGCTTAGGTATAATCTCCTTTCGCTTTCGACTTCTTGATGATGGGTATGAGACTGCTTTTAAGAAAAATGCTTGTCGTGTGCTTGATTCTCTTGGTGAGCTTGTGTTTGGAATCTCTAGAGTTGGTAGAATTTTTGGAGCCGACTTTTCGTAATCTCTTCTTTGGATCTCTTAAATGTTTGCTTACATCTTCTTTGATTTTTGGCTTTGGCATCGACGTTTGGGGCACATTGGTTTTGATCATTTGACGCGAGTTAGCAACCTTGATCTCATGAGAGGTTTGCCTAAGCTCAAAGTCATCAAAGATGTCAGATGTGCGCCTTGTAGGCATGGCAAACAAGTTGTCGCCTCACACCCTTCGTGACTATGGTTATGGTAGACGGACCGGGACAGTTGCTTCATATGGATCCGTTGGTCTGCTAGAGTCCGATCGGTTGGTGGAAAATGGTATATTCTAGTCATAGTCGATGATCTTTCAAGATATACTTGGGTGTTCTTTCTTACTTCAAAGGATGAAGCTTTTGGTTATTTTCATGATCTTGTTCTTCGTTTGGCTTCGAGCTTCTCGGTGCTTTGAGAGCGATTCGCGATGATAATGGCACGGAGTTCAAAAATGCTTCTTTGCTTCTTTTGTCTTGGCGTGGTATTGAGCATCAGTTCTCCTCTCCACACGTCCCTCAACAAAATGGCGTGGTGGAAAGGAAGAATAGGACCTTGGTCGAAATGGCTAGGACGATGCTAGATGAGTATAGCACACCTAGGAGATTTTGGGCGAAGCTATTGCTCTCGCTTGCCATATTGCCAATCGTGTCTTTTGAGACCTTCTTTAGGCAAGACTCCTTATGAGCTTCGTTTTGGTAGAAAACCCTCATTTCGCATTTTGAGTTTTTGGATCAAAATGTTTTATTCTTAAGACAGCAATTTAGATAAATTTGAATCAAGAACTTTTGATGCGGTATTTTGGGTTATCCTGCTCATTCGAGGGTTTTCGAGTTTTTAATATCTTGAGACTAACATTATTCAGAGACTTGTAATGTCACTTTTGATGAGACTAGCCACAGAGCTAGATCAATTACTCTGAGATGATTTCTGGTGTGAGAGATATTTTGTGGAGGAAGATGAGGACGAAGCTAATGTCATTCCCTCATCTGCTGCTGCCGAAGCGCCCATATTGATACAAGAACCTGCTACGTCTACTTCACCTTGATTGAGGCTCTCTTGCATCATCATCATCAGTGATACTGCGGAGGTCGAAGAAAGCGACACCTCACCCGGCGCTCCACTTCGCATTCAGAGACGGCATCCTCGGAATGATAATAGGTAATCTACATGAGCGAGTCACTCGCTCCGGTATAATGATCCAAATCTCTACTCTCATTCGGCTTTTGTTGCTTCTTTTGAACCCGCGATATATCACATGCTTTATCGATTCTAGTGGGTAAATGCCATGCATGAGGAGTTAGAGAATTTTGAAAGAAACAAAGTTTGGAACCTAGTAGAACCTCCTAGTGGTCATAATGTTATAGGAACCCGTTGGGTGTTTAAGAATAAACAAGGTGAGGATGGTTACGTGGTTAGAAATAAGGCAGATTAGTAGCTCGGGGTTTCACCAAGTTGAGGGGTTAGATTTTGATGAGACATTTGCTCTGTTGCTAGACTAGAAGCCATTCGCATTCTACTTGCATTTGCTGCATCAAAAGGTTTTAAATTATATCGGATGGATGTTAAAAGTGCCTTTTAAATGGTTTCATAGATGAGGAAGTGTATGTTAAGCAACCCCGGTTTTGAGGATCCTAAATATCCAAATCGTGTTTTCAAGCTATCTAAAGCATTGTATGGTCTTAAACAAGCCCCTAGAGCACAGTATGATAGACTTAAGACCTTCTTGCTTAAAAATAATTTTGAGATGGGTAAAGTGGATAAAACCCTATTCATTCTTAGGCGTGACAATGACTTCTGCTTGCTCAAATTTATGTGGATGATATTATCTTTGGTGGTTCCTCTAATGCTCTTGTTTCGACTTTTCCGACACTATGTCCGGGAATTTGAGATGAGTATGATGGGAGAGCTTAATTACTTTTGGGACTTCAAATCAAGCAATGCAAGGAAGGAACTTTCATCCATCGACGAAGTACACTAAAGATCTACTTAAACGCTTCAACATGGGTGATTGCAAGCCAATTTCCACTCCCATGGCAACCGATCGTTTTGGATCCGGATGAGGAAGGAGAAGTCGTGGATCAACGCGAGTACCGCAATGACATGATCGGCTCTCTTACGATTTGACGCCTCGAGACCGGACATTCACTTCACGGTATGTCTTTGTGCAAGATTTGAGCGTCTCGAGAACTTCCCATCGCCAAGCCGTTAAGCGCATATTCGGTATTTACACTCTACCCTCTTATATGGCATTTGGTATTCTGCTCTTGACATTGTCCATTAGAGGTTTTGATTCGATTTTGCGGGTGTCGGTTAGATAGGAAGAGTACCTCGTGCACTGTCACTTTCTAGGCACGTCTCTTGTATCTTGGTCTTCTAAGCGGTCTTACATTGCACAATCCTTCCGAGGCGGAGTATGTTCTTCTTGCTAGTTCTTTGAGCTTGATTTTGTGGATGGCGTCCACTTTGAAAGATTATGGGTTAAACTTTGCTAGTGTTCCTCTTTTACGTGATAACACTACGCTATTAATATTGCTAAAAACCCAATTGCAACATTCTAGGACTAAGCACATAGACATTCGCTTTCACTTCCTTAAAGATCATGTTGAAAAGGTGATATTGTGATGCACTTTGTAGAGTCAGAAGCTCAATTGGCGGATATTCTTACCAAGCCTTTAGATCAAACCAGTTTTCCTCCTTAAGAAGTGAGTTAGGGTAATTTATCCTTATGGGTTGGTTTGAGGGGAGTTTGATCTTTTCTTATCTTTCCTTGTTCTTTTGATCTTTTATTGTTCTTTTTAGAACTTAGTGATCTTTTGAACTTTTTAGATTTTTAGGCCTTTTAATTGCATCTCATTGTGTCATATTGCATTCATATGAAAAATACAACAAGTGGTATGAAAAATTCAAAAAAATGCATTGTAATATAAGATTTTACGCTTATATTTTAAAATTGATGAAGCTTTGCCTATTACCCTTTAGAGCTTTTGTATTTCAATTCTTGCTCAATGTCATGTCTAGTTCTTTGACTTGCTAGAATTATCATGCTTTTACATGTGTAGCTAAGTCTTTGCTATATGAGCTAGAACCTTTTAAACAACTCAAACTAAGAAATTGCAATTTGTGGATGTTTTAGCGAGTTGCGTAATTAGTGCTCCTCTTGTGACATTGGCCTGTCGAATTGCTTTGTTAGCTCTTTGATCTAAAATTGACCATTACTTGAGCTTTTGTGTTCTTGAGATTCTAAAACTGCTCTTGTGAAAATGAAAATCAAGATTGTCTTATGCTTAAATTGTGCCAAACTATTCTTACGAGGCCTTGTCAAATGACATGAACTTGGAGATAGTTTGATGAACGAGACGATCTCATGGGGATTGCTTGTCGAAATGACATGAACCTCAAGATTTGTCGCCCGGTAGAAGCTTAGAAAGAGTTTGTGGATGGCTCCTAGTCCGGGATCTTCTTTACTAAGATATACCTTTAATCAACTTTTGGTGAAGCTTAGGATGAGTTTGTGGATGGCTCCTAGTCCAGGATCTTGTCACTAAGTTAGATCATTAGTCAACTTCAATATTCAATGCAAATGAGAAAAATGTTGACAAATGGGCGTTTACAAAATATTGAGCAAAATGATTCAATACGGGACTTGATTGACTCTTATTGTGGTCTTTGTTAGATTTTTGATCTCACTTTGTGATTTGACATGGCCAATTTCACTTTAGGATCCTGTTGATGAACTTGCTGAATTTGAAGCGTTGCTTGAATTGATAAAATCTAATGCTTTACTTTTGAGCCTTTGTGCTTAGCTTTGCTATATATGTCTTACCATGATCTTGCTAGCGTTGTCAGGCTTGATATGCTGTTTGTGCAATATTAGAGAAACTACATTGTTCTTTTGGGTAATCTCCAAAGCTTCTTATCAAAAATTGAAAAATACAAAAATTGAAGCCACTCCATTGCACTTCATGCATATTCCTCTTTATGCTTCTTTTGTTTCTGCTTCTTTCTTTATTCTCTATTTGTTATTCCTGGATGAGAGGAAGGCGTGATTCCTTGATGAATCCATTGTCAAAGGGGGAGAAGATGTGTTAAATGAAAAGATATTTCTTTGGGAGAAGATGTGTAATATTTCTTTGCTACTCTTATTTGGAGAAGATGTGTTAATGAGAAGATTGGGGGAGAAGTTTATACAAAGGAGGCGAAAATTTGAAATTTGATGATCATAGTGAGGGGAGTTCTTGAGTTGCATTCTTATTGTCTTATTGAATATTCTGAACTTGAATTGCATTCTTTTATACTCACAATGATCATAGGTCAATTGAACAATTGTTCTTTCATATGGACCTCATGTGAGAATTTTGACCCTTTTCTGGAAATCAAAGTTTTTATGCTTTCTTTTGCCTTGTCTCACATGCCTATACTATTACGATGCCGGCTTGGTCATGTTCATTGCTTTTTCTTGCTTATGGACCAAGTTGTGCCTTTGTCTGCTGCGAGTAAACTCGTTTTCAAACCTCTTACTTACATTTTACGGATAATTGCCAATGTGTTCATCAAGGGGAGATTGTGGATTTCATGGGGTTATGCTCGGATCTTAGGATGATGTGACAATTGGCAATGGCGTTTACGGTTTGTCGTTTCACGCGTTTTCGACAAAGTTCTGAGCTTATTGCTCGAGGCGGTCCGACCGGTCCTTACCGCAATGATCCGACCGGTCCCATATCGGTCGGACCGCCATCCGGGCGGTCGGACCGGCGATGACCAAAGTGTTCAAATCGAGTGGGCCAAAAATAGGTGTTGTAGACAAGTAAGGGGATCCCAATGCACTTGGTCTCATGATTTTGGAGCCTCGGTGAAAAGTTCTATTGGTTTAAAGTTTCGAGAAGGTTTGGATTTTGGGAGCTTGAATTTGGCTAAGTCTAAAGGCGGTCGGCCGGCTCACGAGGAGCGGTCCGACCGGCCATGGCGATCGACCGCTCACTGGAGCGGTCGGACCGTAACTACTTGAGCGTCGGCCAACCGTGGCGATGTTGTTTTGTTAGATCAAAGTCATTGGTTTCATGGCATATGATTTGCATGATGCATGTTTTGACTAACATGGGTCAAGTTGTGAAGAACTTGTTCCCGAATCGTGTTTTCTTATGCGTGGTTGTGCGGGTAGCTTGGTGGTCAACGACGGTCAACGGCGAGGAGAATCGGGACTAGACGTGAAGAGTTGAGGTCGAGCGATCGGCGATGCCGGGTGAGGTCAACGACTCAAGCGTGACACAAGATGGACAAGGGTGACCTATTGGCGAATCCATGATGCATGGTGAAGCGGTTTAGGTCAAAAGGTTAAAGACGGCGCTTTGCGAAGCGTGCGTGTGTGACCCGTTTGTTAGTGGGCCTTAACGGGAGCCCAATTAAGTCAAACCCTAAGAGTTTTAGGCCTCCACTATAAATAGGAGGAGATGGTGGCTGCACCTCCCTCTCTCGCTCGCCTGTTTATGTTTCAAAACCCTAATTGTCTTTAGGGGAGTTGAGGTGGAGGCTAGGGCTTTTCATGGTTTGAAGAGAATTTCGTGATCCTTGATTGTCTACTGATCCATGATGGTGTGGATGTAATCCAGCATCAACCACGAAATCAATCTATGCAAGGTTTGCTTGAGATAAGTCTCTTTTCGTTCTTGCTTTCAATTTCGTGTTTTTAGGGCTTTCTTTGATCCGCGAGTTTGTGATTGATTCTTTCATATGAATTAGCTTGCTGTGATATGTGTGAATCTATCTAGCATCATCTTGATCATCAATCACTCACGAACAAGCAATAGGATCAAGTTTTCGTTCTTGCGGTTTTAGACCTTCGTTAATCAATTGACAATTGCTCAAGATCGTTCCAAGAATTATCATAATATTCGATTGGAATAGGTCCTCAATAGCATAGAGAAGGTGTGTGCAAAGTTTCGTGAAGTTTGGAGTTGAGAATCAAAAGTTAGACCTAATTGCAACCGTCATCGGGCTGATTTTATTGTTTGGATCGGTTACGTATTGCCGGTCCGACCGCCCATCACCACCGGTCCGACCGATTTGGAGCGGTCCGACCCTTGATATAACAGCGGTCCGACCGCCGCAATCGGTCCAACCGGTTCACTCTGAGGTCGAGACGGCCCGATACTTGTGTTGCTTTGATTCTTCTTGATTATTGTCGCATTGCTTAGGGGTTTTATTGGATTCAATACTAGTCTTCCATTTGTCTTGGTATATTGATCTTCATAGCTTTCTAATAGCTCTTGGAGTGAAATTGTATTGAGTTCATAATTTGTGAAAAAGTGGCGTGCTCTATTCACCCCCTCTAGTCGCCTTTACGGTCCAACAATCATCGATGGGTTCTACAGGCCGTTCACGTGATTTGACATGCTACAAGTGCAAGGGAGTTGGTCATTTTCAGAAAGATTGCCCAAATAATAAAGTTATGATATTTCGATGATGGGTATATTTCACTAGTGATGAGGAGGATACTACTCCGTTTGCTGATTTTGCAGATGATCCTCTGAGAGGATGAGAGATTGGGTATCAGCAGGGGTCGCGGATGGACAACATATGCTAGTGTGCACGCCTCGTGTACTTAGCGTGTCACAAAGCGATCTTCCGCTGTGGTGCAATTTATTTCATCATGGGCGGCGGTTGGTGGTAAAGTGTGCAAAGTGATAGTTGATGGAGGAAGTTGTCATAATCGGCCAGCAAGGAGATGTGCACAAAATTGGGCTTAAAATATTTACCGCATCCTCATCCTTATCATGTGCAGTGGTTGAGCGATGTGGGCGAGGTGAAAGTCAGTCATATGGTACAGGTGCACTTCAAGATTGGCAAATATGAGGATACCATTGTGTGCGATGTGGTGCTCATGTCTATTTGTCACTTGTTGTTGGGGTGCCCATGGCAATTTGATCGCCACGTTTATCATGATGGGCATACAAGCTGCTACAAGTTTAAGTGGAGCGGCAAAGATGTGATTTTGTATCCACTTACACCAGCGAGAGATAGTCAATCTTGATAAGAAGAAAGTTGAGGTGAAAATTCAGAGTACACCACATAGCGAGAATCCACCTTGGTGAGAGAGCCAAAAGCCAAAATTGAGCGGTAAAAAGAAAAGTGAGGGAGAGAAAGGCCTAGTAATGTTAGCCACCAAATCAGAGATGAGAGCTTTTTGTGAGAATCCCAATTTGATACACTTTGTACTCTGTACAAAGATGTTTTGCTCTCTCGACAACTTAACGTCTCTTCCTAGTGGTGTCTCTCATGTTTTGCGAGGAATTCAAATGACGTTTTTCGGAGGAGGTGCCCATTGGTTTACCACCAATCCAGCGGGATAGAGCATCAAATTGATTTGATTAAGGCGACGCTACCAAACCGACCACCATACCGCACCAACCCCGAGAAACAAAGGAAATTCAAAAACAAGTACAAGAGCTTCTCGACAAAGTGCGACTGAAAGCTTAAGCCCTTGTCTTTGTCCTGTTATTTTAGTTCCTAAGAAAGATGGTACTTGGCGCATATGCATAGATTGTAGAGCGATTAATAATATCACTATTCGATATCGTCATCCTATACCTCGCTTAGATGATATGTTAGACGAATTGAGTGGTGCTGTTATTTTCTCTAAAATTGATCTGCGTAGTGGGTATCATCAAATTAGGATGAAAGAAGGGGATGAGTGGAAAACTACTTTTAAAACAAAATTTGGTTTGTATGAGTGGTTAGTCATGCCATTTGGGTTAACTAATGCACCTAGTACATTCATGAGATTGATGAATCATGTCTTGAGGCATTTCATTGGAAAATTTGTGGTGGTGTATTTTGATGACATCTTGATTTACAGTCATAATGAATATGATCATATTGACCACATTAGACAAGTGCTACAGGTTTTACACGATGCTAGGTTGTTTGGGAACTTAGCGAAGTGCACTTTTTGCAAAGATCGTATAATTTTTTTAGGCTATGTGGTTTCGGCACAGGGAGTAGAGGTAGATGAGTCTAAAATTAAAGCAATTAAAAATTGGCCTAATCCTATGAATGTTAGTCAAATTAGGAGCTTTCATGGACTCGCTGGTTTTTATCGGCGTTTCGTTAAGGATTTTAGCACCATCGCTGCCCCACTAAATGAATTAACAAAAAAAGGTGTTGAGTTTACATGGGGGGTGGCACAGCAAGCTGCGTTTGATGAATTGAAAAAGCATTTAACTGAGGCACCGTTACTTATTTTACCTGATTTCACTAAGAATTTTGAAATTGAATGTGATGCTAGTGGAATTGGTATTGGCGGTGTTTTGATGCAAGAGGGTAGACCGGTTGCTTATTTTAGCGAGAAACTCAAAGGTGCGCAATTGAATTATCCGGTCTATGATAAGGAGTTGTATGCTTTAGTGCGAGTTTTAGAAGTTTGGCAACATTATTTATGGCCTAAGGAATTCATTATACATTCTGATCATGAGGCATTAAAATATTTGCAAGGCCAAGCTAAAATTTGAACCGTCGACATCGAAGTGGGTAGAATTTATTGAATCATTTCCTTACATTGTGAAATATAAGAAGGAAAGGAAAGCGTGGTTCTTGATGCTCTTTCTAGGAAAAGTGTGCTTTTAAATCGCTTAGATGTGCAAGTTCCTGGTTTAGAGAGTTTGCGTGATTTATATGCTAATGACCATGATTTCGCTTTACCTTATGCGCATTGCAAAGATGGGAAAGGCTGGGACAAATTTCACATTCATGATGGATTTTTATTTCGTGCTAACAAACTATGCGTTCCAGAATCGTGCATGCGTTTGTTATTATTGCGAGAATCTCATGCGGGTGGATTGATGGGACATTTTGGGCGTGAAAAGACGCTATCTATCTTTGGCGATCACTTTTATTGGCCTAAGAAGAGGCGTGATGTGGATAGGTATGTACAATGGTGCATAACTTGTCACAAGGCAAAATCGAAGTTGCATCCACATGGTTTGTATACTCCTCTTCCAGTTCCTAATGCACCATGGGAAGATATTAGTATGGATTTTGTTTTAGGACTGCCTAGGACAAAGAGGGGGAGAGATTATGTTTTTGTCGTTGTGGATCGATTTTCGAAGATGGCACACTTTCTTCCGTGCCACAAGAGCGACGATGCGTCGCATGTTGCTAATTTATTTTTCAGAGAGATAGTGCGGTTGCATGGCGTACCCAGAACCATTGTGTCGGATCGCGACGTCAAATTCATGAGTTATTTCTAGAAGACACTTTGGGGGAAGCTAGGGACAAGGTTGTTATTCAGCACAACTTGTCATCCCCCAAACTGATGGTCAAACAGAGGTGGTGAACCGCACACTTTCGATGCTGCTAAGGACCATGATCAAGAAAAATATCAAGGAGTGGGAGGACTGTTTGCCACATGTGGAGTTCGCCTACAACAGAGCCGCCCACTCTACTACACAGATGTGCCCATTTGAGGTGGTGTATAGTTTCAAGCCGACTACGCCACTTGATTTGCTGCCGCTACCAAGTCAATCACGAACAAATATGGAGGCGTCAAAGAGGGCTGAATATGCGAAGAAATTGCACATCAAAGTTAAAGAAAAAATTGAGCGTAAGACGAAGTACTATGCTGAGAAGGCGAACAAGAAACGAAAGAAGATGATTTTTTGACCAGCGATTTAGTTTGGTTACACTACCGCAAGGATCGCTTTCGGATCGACGCAAATTAAATTTCTTTGCCACGAGGAGATGGACCTTTCAAAGTACTTGGCGGATTAACGATAATGCGTACAAAATCGAGCTTAGGGAGATGACTATAGCGTGAGCTCGACATTAAATGTTCTTGATTTATCGTCGTTCTTGGTCTTTGATGATCTAGCGTCGAGGACGACGCCTTTTCAAGAGGGGCGGATGATGAGGCATCCCACAACACCTTCTCCTCCACCTAATGCTCATGATATCGCCTCGAGTTGCAAGCGGGACCAATAACAAGAGCACGTGCCAGAAACTACAATCTCGGGTGAACTTGTTCCTTAATGAATATGTCACCGATTTTAATGAGAATTTTATACTACCTAAAAACAATATTTTGCTTGTGCTCAGGTTTGAAGATTCAGCGATGGACGAAAATCAAGGATATGCGGTCGTCATCCAAGGAAGACTATCAATTGAGGAGGTCAAGGTGCGGCCCTATGTCCCATTCGGCCAAAGAGGAGAAGGCCAATGTCCATGCGGCCAAGCGAGGGATCAAAACCTAAACGGTCAAACACAAAAGCCCACGTGGAGGAACCGGAAGGAAGCGCCAAATCTTTGGGTTGTGAGCGATAATTTCTTTGTAGTGTCGCGTGAATAGTAATCTGCTCTGGCGACACATGAGCGATGTCTGCTACGGTATTTTGCTCTGATTGCCTCATGAGCGATGATTGACCCGTGTGAGCGATACCTCGCCCCCATGAGCAAATTGCCTCGGCCGTGAGCGATGCCGTCCCATGAGCGACTGGCCCATGAACCGTCTGGCGTGTATGAATAGTACCATATGGAAAATTTAGTGTTGAATAGTCTTGGGGCGAGACTATATATTGAGGGGTAGACCCCCATTGTAAACCAGACCATGTTTATGCATAAGAATAGAACACAAGTTATTGCTTGTTCTTTCAAAGCGAGTTCATGCGAGGACTTCGAGAGAGAATTAGGCGATCAATTGTTCGTTACGCTTTTTAAGGTCAAGTTTGCTTTTCGCTGGAATTGAGGCTTGGCGATCTCCGCTCGTGGTCTAGCGGCGATCAACCAGGTGCGTGTTGGCGAATATCCATAGAGCTGCAAGTCCGTGCATTGGCGCGTGGTGTACAGCTGAGCGTTATTCGTCATCAAGCGCTATTTATCAACGGTTCTACTCGAGAAGATCGGGCCACCCCGTATTAATGCGTGTCATCGGCGTGGCGTCCAGTTAGCGCCCGCGTGTGTGCCCGCGTGGCCGGTACACAGCCCTAGTCTTTCTTCGGCTCGGTGAACTCAGTCCACCGTGAGCCATGAGACTGACATGTGGGTCCCACATGTCAGAATTTCTTTTATTTATTCTTTTTCTAGAAATTCTTTGCTGACGCCAGCGATTCCGCAATAATCCGATTTTTCTTTAGAGAAATAATTCAGAAATTCTTATTAAATCCAAAAATTAGGGTTTTCTTTAGATTCAATCTTCCAAAGCCCATATCTTTTGCATCCGAACTCCGATTGAGCCCATTCAAATTTCTAAATTTATATGAATTCGAGATGTATTTATTTAAGATTTTTATTTAATTTTGGGAGTTTGTTTTGCCTCTGTTATTTATTTGTTTTGTTTGCGAGTAGACGTTAATTCTTATGGGACTTTTGAAGGAGTACCTCCAGACCAAGATTAGTACCTAGGCCTATTCTAAGGTAAGTTATATTGTTGATCATATTGAACAAAGTTTTCAAAATACTTTGTTTCAATGTGTTGCATTCTAGTTCAAGTATTGATTTAAATGCTTTTGGGTTTAGTTATTAATCCAAATTGTTATATACACCTTGTCTGTTGTTATGACATGATCTTTGTCACCCTAGGTTGGTTCATTATTAGTTGGTATTATTGTAGCACCAACGTGGGTTGGTTAGATACGAGTAGATTGCTTAGCCATGCCACGAGTCATCATTTCATGTGAGTTGCAAATATAAACTTGACTAAGTGATTATGGAACCGTGTGATGAAACTGTGTGTGTTGTGTGCTATTACTCGTTGATGGCATGTGTTGCACTTAACCAACAGGGTGAGAAAAGATTTATACTGAGGCAAGTGGTGGATTCTGTGTGATATGTTGGAGCTGTGTGCTGCGAATGATAATCTGTGTGACTTAGTTAGAAATTGGAAGTCTTACCTTGGTCAATTAAGGACTTAACTTTGTGCACCGTTGAACTGAGCCTTACATACAACCACATGCCTGGTATGGGACGGGCCTAACTTAGTAGGTTATGAAATCCTGCCATTGACAACTCAGGTCGTAGGTTAAGCTGTGTGATGGGTTGGAGGTGTCTTTATCACATCGCGGGACGGTTCGCCGCATCCTTGTTGAACGGTGTGTGTCGTACCCAAACACTATGTGTATTGGTTGGACGACAGTAAAGCACACCGGGAGTGTCAATGTTTAAGATGAAGTTTCTGAAAGGTTTTGTTATGGTCAGTGCTTGCTACACTGATTGTATCTTGTGGGTAAAGTGTACAACCTCTGTAGAGTGTTAAATCAATCTATTCGAATAGTCGCGTCCGCGGTTATGGACATGCTCGGGGATTTCACACGAGGGGTAGATTTTTATAAAATATTTGGGAAGGGAGCTGTGATATCTAAGTCATATGGCTGTGTGAATAACTTGTTTAGACTGTGTGTCTTTGTGAAATCAAATGATAAATTATTATTGTTTATTTATTTTGAATTATGTTTTCAATCTATTATTCGTATTCAACTGCAAATGTTGCATTTCTGCAAAAGAACCACAGAAGCCATTCCTTGGGAATAAGTCATTATCTATAAATTGCATTCTGTGGTATGACTTGTGAGTACAGTTGTGTACTCATACTTACTTCAAATAATCAACAGAAGTGGAGGAGTCATCGCCTACTTTTGAAGAGGAGTTCTACGAAGGTGTCGATCATTAGGGTATTGATCCCAGTCAATTGCATGTGGTGAATTGATGGGATTCCGCTGAAGTTTATTTCTATTCCGCTGCTGCTATTTTATTTATTGTCTGTCCTGCGAGGCTTAATAAATGTAAACTCGACTATAAGGTCAAAACCATTATTTGCTATTCAAATTAGACGTTTATTCTATTAATTCTCTTATGTGGGTCGATATTCATCTATGTTGACACTGTGTGCACTAGCATGATCCTGGACTACTGCAGAATACACAGAGGGTCCAGAATTGCATTTTTGGGTCTTGACATTCTTGCTCTATTGTTATTTTTAGGTGATCGTTGACGACATTTCACTCGGGAAGGGCTAGCGTACTTGGAATCACAACCTACATCCAATTATTTGATTCACTGGTGAAAGCATCTAGGCCCCTAAAAATTGTATTTTGGTAATTAATGACATTATGTGAATATGGGACTAACATGTTTGTTGAAGTGTTTACAAGGCATAGTCCCAAAATTGACAAAGTGTATCCAAGGAGCTGCATGTCAAAGAATGTTGAAAAGATGGAGTTGATCTCAAAGACAAGGTATAAATAGACTAGGACCCCTTTTGATTTTACCTGTCTTCGGAGTATGGAGGAAGACCGGATTATAGGATAAATGTCGTACTATTAAGGGGGAGCTTGTCTAGTAGCTTGAAAGCATCTCATTATGCCTTTGGATCAACTTAGGATCATGCATGTTCTTTTGGTTTGGTTTAAAAAAAAAAGAAAATCTTTTTTTCCAGAACACAATCGGAAGTTCCGCAATTGTATGAGCGGAAGTTCCGATTAATCTGATCTTTCAGAAAAATCTGCGGTTGAATTTTTCCAGAGAGCATCCTTTTCGGGACTTAGCCGATTTTTCAAGTGCGGAAGTTCCGCAGTGAAATGAGCGGAAGTTCCGATTAATCCAAATATTTGAATTTTCCAGAGCATCCTTTTGGGACTTAGCCAAATTCTCAGCGCGGAAGTTCCGCAATGAAATGAGCGGAAGTTCGATTAATCGGTTGCTCAATTATGCGCGATCGTTTTTTCGAGAGCACCCGCTTTGGGACTTAGCGTTTTCACGAGTGCGGTAGTTCCATTGTAAGCGGATCTTCCGATTAATCGGAAGAACCGAAATCCTTATGGCGGAAGTTCGCACATAAATCCAACGGCTAGTTGAGCATTTAATGCTCACCGTAATGACCGTTCTGATGCACTCGAGTGAAGTCGGTAGTTCCGCACTTTGTCGCGAACTTCCGATTTCCGACTTTTGCCTGATTTTCTGCATAACGGTCATATTTGGTTGTTGGGGGTATAAATACACCCCCACCAGCTCAAGGACGTGTTGTTGAGCATTCATTCAATTCATTTGAGCCTTGAGCACTCCTCTCACTCCTCATTTACTCTCTTTGCACACATTTGTGAGGAAGTGAGCAAAAACAAGAGCATTGCTTTCTTAGTTGATCCATTGGCTCTTGATTGTCGTCAAGTGAAGTTCAAGTTCTATTCTCTTGGTGCTTGTCGGCACCTAGACGACTTGGCGAAGGTTGCTCGGTGATCTCTTCAAAGAAGCTTGTGAAGAGACCCGTTGCCGGTTGTGATTGGTCGGTGTTCACCAACTCCGGAGAGGAGAAAGAACAACCAAGTGATCGAGGGTAGGCTTAATTTGTGGAGCCGGCTTGAGTGGTCAAGCTTCCTCAACGTGGACTAGTGAAGATCGACAAATCTTCGATACCACGGGAAAAACCCCCTTGTCCTTGTGCGGTTAATTCTTGTCTTTACTTATTGCACTTATTTTGTAGCTCATAGATTGTATTAAATATTTTGATTAGAATATCTTGCTAATTTCGGTAATTTGATTAAGAAAATTTAGAAACCTCCTATTCACCCCCCTCTAGTCGGTTATCCTTGATCCTACAAGTGGTATCAGAGCTTGGTCTCTCTAATTTTAGACTTAACCGTCTAGGAGAGAAAAGGATGGCTAGCGAGGGAATGTCTATAGGCAAGGCTCCTCTATTTGATGGATCAAATTATTCTTATTGGAAAATTAGAATGTCAATCTATTTAAAGGCCATGAGCCCAAGCGTATGGAGAATTGTAAGTGAAGGTTTCGTTATGCCACTTGATCCCACACACACCACGGATCAAGACGAACGAAATTCTCACCTCAATGCTCAAGCAATGAATGCTCTCTTTGGAGCTTTAAACGCGGATGAGTTCAATCGCGTGAGCAACCTTGAGCTGCTCACGAGATATGGACCACGCTCTCTGAAATTCATGAGGGCACATCCACTGTTAAAGAAGCCAAATTGCATAGGCTTAGGATCAAATATGAGACATTCACAATGTTGCCTCAAGAGAGTATCACCGAAATGTACTCTAGACTCAACAACATTGTGAATGAGCTCAAGGGTCTTGGTACTAATTTGCTTGATATTGATGTAGTCATAAGATGCTTAGGGCTCTTCCCGACAAATACGAAGTGTTGGTGGAGTCAACTTCTTCAAGGAAGAAAGTTACCGCTTTTAAGGCAAAAGCGGAATCAAGGGATGAAGAAGATGAGGATGAGGACTCCGAGGAGGAATTTGCTCTCCTTGTGAGAAGAATGAAAAAGTTCATGAGGAGACGGCCTCATAGAAGCTTCAACTTCGATAAGATTGCAAGAGGGCAATCATCCAATGAGAAGAAGCGCTATAGCAACATTCGTTGCTATGAGTGTGATGAGAAGGGGCACATTGCCTCTCATTGCCCGACCAAGAAGGATGACAAAGGTAAGTCATCAAAGAAGAAGGAATTCAATGGTAAGAAGAAGCTTTTCAAGAAGCTTCACAAGGATGGCAAGAATGAAGCACATATCGGAGAATGGGACTCCGACAAGGAGTATTCGGATTCCGACTCCGACTCCGATATTGAGGGGTCCTCCAAGAAGAGAGGACTTGTTGGTATTGCTATCAAGGAGGCTCCATCATTATTTTCTACTCCCACTTGCCTTATGGCAAAAGGAGAAAAGGTAAAATCTCTTGATAGTGAAGAACCCTCCTATGATGAGCTTATGGATATGCTTGAAGAATTGAATGAATATCTTGGAAAGGAAAAAGCCAAATTTAGAGTCTTAAAGAAAGAGCATATATCTTTAAAAAACTCTTATGATGAATTGAAAGATGCTCATGATTTGCTTGTCCAAGATAAGTCTTACACTAGCATTGGTATTGCTTGCGATATTCAAGAAAAAATGCCTAGTGTAAACATTGCTAGAACTAGCATATCCACTTCTTGCGATGACTTGCTTGCTATACCATGTAGCTCAAGTGTTGATTCTAAAATTGAAAATGCTAAATCTTGTGATAAGCTATGTGTAGAAAATAGTGAGCTAAAGGAGCAAGTCACCAAGCTAAGTAAGAGCTTGGAAGGTGCTTCAAGGGTAAAGCTACCCTTGACAAGCTTTGAGTGAGCAAAGGTGCTCATTCAATAAGGAAGGACTTGGGCACGTGCCCAAGAAAGGTAAGAAACGGTAAACAAGCCCGTGAGGTTTGTTAATCAAAATGGCAAGTTTTGCCAAAAATGCCGGAAATAGGACATGTTCAACAAAAGTGTCCTATTGGTAAGGTTTCATCAATTGGCTTGTTTGATTCTTGTTATATGCTCAAAAGGCCAAAGATGGAAAAGTGTTAGCTAGGTTTGTTGGCACCTCAATTTTAGGTGTTAAAAGAATGCTATTTGGGTGCCCAAATCTTTGATAACTAACCTCCAAGGACCCAAACAAATATGGGTACCTAAAAGAACTTGATCTCTTTTGTAGGTGAACTACAAGACCGGTGGAAGGCATTGGGTGCTTGATAGTGGATGCACTCAACACATGACCGAGACCGGAAAATGTTCACCTCATTTGAGAACGGAGCGAAATGAAAAGATCACTTTTGGTGACAATAGCAAAGGAAAGGTAATTGGCTTAGGTAAAATTGCTATCTCAAATGACCTTTCCATTTCAAATGTATCTTTAGTAGAAACATTGAATTTTAATTTGCTATCCGTTGCTCAATTATGTGATCTTGGATTAACTTGCTCTTTCTCTAAAAAGGAGGTCACTATTTTTAAAGAAAAAGAAAATGAAATGATTTTTAAAGGTTTTAGATTCGCAATCTTTATTTGGTTGATTTCTCCTCAAATGAATCGTGTTTGAAAACTTGTTTGATTGCAAAAACTTCAATGGGTTGGTTATGGCATAGAAGACTAGGTCATGTAGGAATGATTCAACTTAAAAAGCTTTTCAAACATGACTTAGTGGTTGGCTTGAAGGATGTGAAGTTTGAGAAAATAGACTTTGTAGTGCTTGTCAAGCCGGAAAGCAAGTTGCTAACTCTCATCCTTCCAAAAGTATCATGTCAACTTCTAGGCCATTAGAGCTCTTACATATGGATTTGTTTGGGCCAACAACCTATAAGAGCATTGGGGCAATAGCTATTGTTTAGTCGTTGTAGATGATTACTCTAGATATACATGGGTATTCTTCTTATATGACAAAGGTGAAGCCCCAAGATTTTTAAAAGTTTTGCAAAAGGGCTCAAAATGAATTTGATTTTATAATAAAGAAAATCCGTAGTGATAATGGTTAGAGTTCAAAAACACTAATATTGAAGATTATTGTGATGAACTTGGAATAAAGCATGAGTTTTCCACTACCTACACTCCGAGCAAAATGGAGTAGTAGAAAGGAAAAATCGTACATTAATAGAAATGGCTAGGACAATGCTTGATGAGTATAATACTTCGACGCTTTTGGTGGAAGCCATTAATACCGCTTGTCATGCCATAAATCGTCTTTATTTGCATAGACTTTTGAAAAAGACTTCCTATGAACTCCTTGTTGGAAGAAAACCAACATTTCTTACTTTAGAGTATTTGGTTGCAAATGCTATATCTTAAGAAAGGGTGTTCGACTTTCTAAATTTGCAAGTCGGTGTGATGTCGGTTTTCTACTTGGTTATTCCTCAAATAGCAAAGCATATCGTGTCTTTAACAAAACTAGTGGTATTGTTGAAGAAAGACACGATGTACAATTTGATGAAACTAACGGCTCTCAAGAAGAGCAAGAGGATTTTGATGATGTAGGCAATGGAGCTCTTATGGAAGCAATGAAGAATATGCAAATTGGGGATATTAAGCCAAAAGAAGATCAAAGTGAACCATCATCATCCATGAGAGTTGAGCCACCTACCTCTTCCGTGACAAATGAAATAAATCAAAATCAAGAAGATGTCAAGGAAGGAGATCAATCATTTAATCTACCTCAAAGGATCCACAACGCAATAGCCAAAGACCACCCAATAGACCAAATATTGGGTGAAGTAAGCAAAGGTGTCCAAACTTCGCTCTCGTATTGCTTCCTTTTGTGAACATTACTCTTTTGTTTCCTCTTTGGAACCAAAGCGTATAGATGAAGCACTAGAAGATCCGGATTGGGTGAATGCTATGCATGAGGAGCTAAATAACTTCGCTAGAAATGATGTTTGGACAATGGTGGAAAGACCCAAGGAGCATAATGTTATTGGCACAAAATGGGTCTTCGGAATAAACAAGATGAAAATGGAGTTGTGGTAAGAAACAAGGCAAGGTTAGTTGCTCAAGGATATACTCAAGTTGAGGGTTTAGATTATGATGAAACATTTGCACCGTAGCAAGACTTGAGTCTATTCGCATTTTACTTGCTTTTGCTTCATGCTTTGATATTAAATTATTTCAAATGGATGTTAAAAGTGCTTTCCTAAATGGCAAAATATCCGAACTTGTCTTTGTTGAACAACCTCGGGTTTTGAAGATCCCAAAAATCCTAATAATGTGTATAAGCTCTCAAAGGCGCTATATGGTTTAAAACAAGCTCCTAGAGCATGGTATGAGCGCCTTCGAGATTTTCTACTCTCTAAGGGATTCAAAATCGGAAAGGTTGATACAACTTTGTTTACCAAAATTATTGATGATGATTTCTTTGTTTGTCAAATTTATGTGGATGATATAATTTTTGGTTCTACTAATCAAGATTTTTGCAAAGAGTTTGGTGATATGATGTCTAGGGAGTTTGAGATGTCAATGATAGGAGAACTCAGTTTCTTTCTTGGACTTCAAATCAAACAACTCAAGGATGGGGTCTTCATAAGCCAATCCAAGTATGTGAAGGACTTACTCAAAAGATTTGGCATGGATGACGCAAAGCCCATCAAGACTCCCATGGCTACAAATGGACATCTTGATCTAAACGAAGGAGGTAAATCGGTTGATTTAAAGCTTTATAGGTCTATGATTGGTAGTTTGCTTTATCTTACCACATCTAGGCCTGATATTATGTTTAGCGTTTGCATGTGTGCACATTTTCAATCGGCTCCAAAAGAATGTCATTTAATGGTTGTCAAAAGAATATTAAGATATTTAAAGCATTCCTCAAGTATTGGCCTTTGGTATCCAAAAGGTGCAAAATTTGATTTGATTGGATATTCGGATTCGGATTATGAACTTCCTTATCGGAACTTCATTGTTGTTCGCGGAACTTCCGCTTCGTAGTTGAGAAGACTTTATTACTGCGGTTCCTCCGTTATTTCTCTCTCTCTTGATCTTGATCCCGAGCCCTCTTCTCTTCTCTCCAAAACTCCACGAAATCTTTGACTCTTCTTCGGCGATTTCTTCAATTTCGACCTTTCAAAGGGTTCAATCACTCCCTTGCTCAAGGTATTTCCAATTCCTTGGAATCACAACCTGTGATAGATTCTTGGGCAAACTAGTTTATTCAAGATTGTATGATGTTTATGCATCGCTTCCATGGACTCAATCCATCAAAATTGAAAAATCAAAATTTATCATTGCCCTAGATGCCCAGAAAATCGGAACTTCCATTTGTTAAGAGCGCGGAACTTAATGTAGTTCCGGCGTTAAACTTATGAGCTTCCGATTGTCCTGACAAAGTAAAATCACATGTTCATTTGATTCAAACTTTGACATTCCATTCATTGTTGTTCTTGAAGATGCCTAGGATGAAGATGTCGTCCCAAAGCACTATTCGGATCTTTGGAGCATCTTCTTCAAGAAATGAGGAAGAATCGATAATTCAGATCGTAAGAAAGTGGATCAGAGAAGAATCTGAGTATGAATCGATGAGGAACTAGGAGAGCAGGAAGAGATTGAAATTGACCTTAAAGGACTTACTGCAGACGACTACACTATTCTTAGGGATAAAGATCAATACTCACTTCCAGAAGCAGTGATGACCCTCGTTTTCATACCAAATTTCAAAGGCGAGTTTATGATCTCTTTTATGGACCAAACAAACCATTCACTGATCACAAGTACATCAATTGGTCCTACCTCAATGGACTTGACAGATATGAGGGTACAAAGATTCACAACCTTGTGGCAATAAAGTGCAACTATAGTGATGAGATCAAGTCAATTCTATGAAGGTGCAGATTTTTCTCACTCACTTGGATGACAGAATAAGTGAGACATTCTGCTCAAAGCGTGGGTTTGAACGTGCATTGGATGTCGAGTCGAGTAGATATGAGAAAATTTATGATGGCACAGTTCTCCTCTTTCGCTTGGAATGAATTTTATGACACCACTCAAAGATTTGTCCTGGTAAGATCACGGACTTCTTCCTATTCCTAGCTTGGTAAATAGGATCATTAACCATACCATATTACCAAAGAGCGGGAATTATGATGCAATTAGAGGGCATGTTTGGAATATATTGGAATGCATCATGCATGGAAGGAAGTTTGATGTTGTGGATGTTATCATAAGAGAGATAGCAGGAACAAAGAATGATCGAGTCAAACGGATAAACTTTGCACCTTACATTATGGCTTTGATCATTAAACAAACCGATTATAATGGAGCTTTACCTTGACACATAAAGCCTATAAACCAAGAAGGTCCTCCAATCCTCGCCAATCTTAGGCGTGCTCAGTGAAGTACTACCTCACTCTGCTTCCGCTGCCGCTTGCTCCTCCACAAGGTATAGCCACTATGGATCAGATTTATGCCACCTTGTTGGAGATGAGGGCATCCCAGGATACCTTCCAGGCAGTGACCACCTCTAGACTGGATGCGTTTGAGGCAGCGACCTCTTCCAGACTCGACGCCTACTCGGCCCGGCCTTGACGCGCTTTCACCAGATTCACGAAGTTTCCTCCACCAGTTCATTTTGGACGACGCCGCTTCGCTCTCCTCCCGCGGTCCTCCTGTTGATCTTCCTGCTCCTCCAGCTTGATCCTCCGCAAGATCCTCGCGGAGTGACCCTTTTGGCCCTTGATGACAAAGGGGGAGAGAAGAGTGTGTGTTAGTGAGAGAGAGAGCTAGTCTTATCTATTATGATATTATAGCATATTTGTGTCTTTTTGACTATGGCTTGTAATGAACTTGATGCTTATGACTTTGTTTGAAAACTTGATGCTTATCCTGTGGTATTTTATATTTTTGTTGTACTTGGATCTTTGATTAATGATAAATGACTAAGTGATGTGAATGCTCTATCTTTATTGTCATTTGTTCTATTCCAAGTAACAATGTTCTACAGAAACTCCGCCAATATTTCCTGAAAATCCAAACATGTGCTTTACATTATCTTCTACTCAATATGCACATGTTAAGGGGAGCTTTTCATTTTCAAACCAACTTTCTCTCACAACTTTATTGTGTTGTCATCAATTACCAAAAAGGGGGAGATTGAAAGCATCTAGGCCCCTAAAAATTGTATTTTGGTAATTAATGACATTATGTGAATATGGGACTAACATGTTTGTTGAAGTGTTTACAAGGCATAGTCCCAAAATTGACAAAGTGTATCCAAGGAGCTGCATGTCAAAGAATGTTGAAAAGATGGAGTTGATCTCAAAGACAAGGTATAAATAGACTAGGACCCCTTTTGATTTTACCTGTCTTCGGAGTATGGAGGAAGACCGGATTATAGGATAAATGTCGTACTATTAAGGGGGAGCTTGTCTAGTAGCTTGAAAGCATCTCATTATGCCTTTGGATCAACTTAGGATCATGCATGTTCTTTTGGTTTGGTTTAAAAAAAAAAGAAAATCTTTTTTCCAGAACACAATCGGAAGTTCCGCAATTGTATGAGCGGAAGTTCGATTAATCTGATGTCAAAAATCTGCGGTTGAATTTTTCCAGAGCATCCTTTTCGACTTAGCCGATTTTTCAAGTGCGGAAGTTCCGCAGTTGAAATGAGCGGAAGTTCGATTAATCTACCGCCCAAATATGCGCGTTGAATTTTTCCGAGAGCATCCTTTTGGGACTTAGCCAAATTCTCAAGCGCGAAGTTCCGCAATGAAATGAGCGGAAGTTCCGATTAATCGCTGTTCAATTATGCGCGGTCGGTTTTTTCCAGAGCACCCGCTTTGGGACTTAGCCGCTTTCACGAGTGCGGTAGTTCCATTGTAAAGCGGATCTTCCGATTAATCTAAGAACCGAAATCCTTATGGCGGAAGTTCGCACATAAATCCAACGGCTAGTTGAGCATTTAATGCTCCTTTGTAATGACCGATTATAAAGGCACTCGAAGTGAAGTCGGTAGTTCCGCACTTTGTACCGCGGAACTTCCGATTTCCGACTTTTGCCTCGATTTTTCGATAACGGTCATATTTGGTTGTTGGGGTATAAATACACCCCACCAGCTCAAGGACGTGTTGTTGAGCATTCATTCAATTCATTTGAGCCTTGAGCACTCCTCTCACTCCTCATTTACTCTCTTTGCACACATTTGTGAGGAAGTGAGCAAAACAAGAGCATTGCTTTCTTAGTTGATCCATTGGCTCTTGATTGTCGCAAGTGAAGTTCAAGTTCTATTCTCTTGGTGCTTGTCGGCACCTAGACGACTTGGCGAAGGTTGCTCGGTGATCTCTTCAAAGAAGCTTGTGAAGAGACCCGCTGTTTGCCAGATTGGTCGGTGTTCACCAACTCCGAGAGGAGAAAGAACAACCAAGTGATCGAGGGTAGGCTTAATTTGTGGAGCCGGCTTGAGTGGTCAAGCTTCCTCAACGTGGACTAGTGAAGATCGACAAATCTTCGATACCACGGGAAAAACCCCCTTGTCCTTGTGCGGTTAATTCTTGTCTTTACTTATTGCACTTATTTTGTAGCTCATCTTGCTAATTTGGTAAATTATTTGATTCACTAGACATGAGAAAATTTTATTATAGCATGGTGATTTATATTTAGGACATGATGGTGTTGGATAAATTTAGATGATAGGTTAGAGTTGAATATTCATTCAATAGACCTTATTCGATTGGTTTTGCATTGTTTCTTGAATTTTTATCTTGCTATGCTTCCTAGAGATTAATTACATATGATTGATATTTCATTATACTTGTTCCATGTGACCCATGGATAGGTTTTATCGTTGAGATGCTTGCTATAATTTATTATAAATTGATGTTAAAAATTGATAGTTAGTTTAGTTAGTAGCATTCTGGGCTCTATGTTGGGCCGGGATGTTACAGTCCGTGCTTACTTTATGAGCTTGATGAATAAAGTATTCATGGAGTATTTTGATAAATTTATCATTGTCTTTATTAACAATATTTTAGTGTACTCCAAGAGTGAGGACGAACGTGAAGAGCACCTCCGCTTGATCCTGAAGAGCACCTTTTTGGGACACGTCATGTCTGCAGAAGGAGCTGCCGTCAACCATAGTAAAGTCAAGGATGTGCTCAACTGGTAGTCACCCAAAATAGTGCCTCAGATCAGAAGTTTCCTCGGTATGGCAGGATACTACCACCGGTTTATTGGAGAATTCTCCAGAATAGCAAGACCTCTCACGTAGTTGCTGAAGAAGGAAAAGAAAATTGCTTGGACGCCAGAATATGAGCAGAGTTTTCAAGAGTTGAATAAGCTTTTGACCACTACACTAGTGTTGATTTTACCGGATATCCAAAAAGATTTTAGGATTTTCTATGATGCGTCACGACTAGGTCTTGGTTGTGTCCTGATGCAAGAAAGAAAGGTAGTAGCGTATGGTTACCGTTAGTTGCGGCCTCATGAAGCAAATTGTCCTACTCATGACCTAGAGTTAGCTACCGTAGTGCATGCTTTGTAGATATGTCATCATTACCTCATTGGTAATCACTGTGAAGTTTACACTGACCATAAGAGCTTGAAGTACATTTTTACTCAAGCTGATCTTAATATGAGGCAAAGAAGATGGTTGTAATTGATCCAGGATTATGATATTAGAACCATTATCATCTAGGCAAAATCAATGTCGTAGCAGATGCCTTCAGTAGAAAGGTCTACTGCAATACTATGATGATCAAGGAAAGTCAGCCAGCACTGCATGAAGAGTTTCAAAAGCTCAAGCATGAATTGGTGGAAGATGGTTACTTAGCTGCTCTAGAAGTACAACCAACTCTGCAGAACAGATCGAGAAAGCTCAACTTCAATATGAAGATATCAAGGAGATAAAGAGTAACATGAAGAAGGGTAAATCCCTAAGATTTTCATAAGATGAATAAAGAACCATTTGGTTTGATAAGCGTATTTGTGTACTAGGCTAGAAAGAGCTTAAGCAGTTGATACTCAAGGAAGCACATGAAACCTTATATTCCATTCACCCCGGAAGCACTAAGATGTATCAAGACCTTAAGGAGTTATATTGGTGACCTAGCTTGAAGCATGAGATTGCAGAGTATGTAGCATAGTGTGATGTTTGCCAGCGAATGAAAGCCGAGTGTCAGAGACCTGCTGGACTCTTGCAACTTTGAAAGGTACCTGAATGGAAATAGAAAGAAATTGGTATGGACTTTATCACCGATCTACCAGAACAAGAGCTAGGTATGATTCCATCTAGGTAATTATACATCGCCTAATAAAAGTTTCTCACGTCATTCCAGTCAAGACCACCTACCATGGAGACAAACTTGCAGAATTGTATATGGCAAAGATAGTGTGTCTGCATGGTATACCAAAGAAGATCATGTCAGATCGAGCATCCCAGTTTAGCTCAAGATTCTGGCAGAAGCTGCATAACGTTTTGGGTACTAGCCAGAATTTCAATACAGCCTACCATCCACGGATAGATGGTCAAACAAAAAGAATAAATCAAATACTAGAGGATATGTTGAGAGCATGTGCTCGAGCAAACAAGACCAGCTGGGATCAAAATTTTCCCTATGTAGACTTTTCATACAACAATAATTATCAATCAAGTCTCCAGATATCCCCGTTTGAAGCTCTTTACAGAAGGAAGTGTAGAACACCCTTGTATTGTACTGAATCAAGTGAAGGACAAGTGCTTGGGCCAGAAATCCTGAAGGAAGCTGAAGATCAAGTTCGATCAATAAGAGAAAAGCTGAGAACAGCACAAACCAGGCAGAAGAGTTATGTTGATAACCGTCGTCAAAACTTAGCTTTTGCACCTGGAGATCACGTGTATCTGAAGGTTCCACCTCTCAAAGGAATGCGTCATTTCAGAGTAAGCAGGAAGCTAGCATTGAGATACATTTGACCTTTTCCAGTTATAGTCAAAAGAGGAGAAGTTGCTTACAAGCTGGAGCTCCCACCTCAGCTGTCAGATGTGCATAGCGTCTTCCATGTGTCGCAATTGAAAAAGTGTCTACGTGTGCTAGAGGAGCAGATGTCGTTGGAAGAAGTGGATCTACAGGAAGATCTCACCTACAAGGAACAACCAATCAAGATTTTGGAAGTGTAAGAGCGAGTAACGAAAAGCAAGATCATCCGTTTCTGCAAGGTTCAGTGAAGCAATCACACTGAAGAAGAAACCACCAGGGAGCGTGAAGTGGACTTGAAGGCCGAGTTTCCCCACCTATTCTCTAGTTCGCCAGAATCTCAGGGTCGAGATTCCCTTAAGGGGGGTAGGTTTGTAACATCCCATTTTTTCAGGCCTTTTCGACCACCCACTTAGTTTCGACCACCCTTTCGGTTTCGACCACCCTCGCGGTTTCGACCAGACCCTCCGACCAGGTTTCGAGCAGCCCCGCCTGTCAGCCCCTGCTCACCTTTTTCTCCCCCCTTGTTTTCCCATGCTGCTGAAAGCGCACCCGCATCATGCCGACGCAAAAGTTGTCGCCTCCAATATGAATCCCACCCCTCTCTTTTTCCTCAGCGATGTGCGCATTAAATATCGTCTTCTCCACCCCGGCGGGTTTTTCCTCCCTCTTTTTTCTCAGCAACATGTGCATTAAATGTCGTTGTCTCCGCCGAAGCCCATCTCGCCCTCCGGTTCCCCCCGTGCCCTATAAAAAAAGAGCACAAGGGAACCCTCACCCTCTTGTTTTCCTCTCAACTCTCCCTCTCTCTCTCTCTCTCATTTCATTTGTCCTCGACCACTCCACCGAGCCCCACCGTCGGCCATCTCGCCGCTACTTTCTTCGTGGCTACCGCTTACCATCTTTCGACCAGCTAGCCGCAAACTCCCGACTGGTCGAACCCTCCTTCTGACCAGGTAGTCGAATGTAACATCCCAATTTTCTAAGTCTGAAAAATCCTTTGAATAGTTAGTAAATAGAAAATTCACTTGGATTTTCTTTGACTTTTTAATTAAAAGCTTAATAAGGACTTTTAGGATCAAAACAATTTAATATAATTAATTCCAACATCAACAATTGTCAAAACAATTGTCCGCTCGCAGCTGCGCACGCACGCCACTTTCTTTCGCTGCTAGGTGGGCCCCGCCACCATCGTCGTCACCATCTCTGTGCGAAGCTGCGCATTCGTCCGCCATTGCCGAGTTCAAAGCTCCGTCTGACAACAGAGATTTTCCAACTAAAACCTCCCGTATTTTTGCGTCAAAACTTATATGTTGTCTTTCCACATCCATATTTGTAACTAATCGTCTCCGAAGCGGATTCTATTCCCTTCAAACTCGGGATTTGATTTCGTGTTCAACTTGGAATCGATTTGGGTGTTTCCAAATTCGGCACGCTCGGGCCCTATAAAAGGCACCCTGAGGTTCGCCCTTGCCGCCGCAACTCGAAACCCCAACCCTCATCACCCCAAGAACCCTAGCACCACCGCAATCCGTGTTTTAGGGTTTTTCCTCCGCCGGCTGTTTCTTTGAATTGCACCGCCGTCGCTGCCGCCTCGTCGTCGCTGACCTCACAGCCAAGTCTATTGTCGCCTAGGATACCTCGTGCACCCCTCCCTGCTGCCAGAGCATTGCTGGAGCTCGTCACCGACAACAGCCGTGTCTTCTCCTCCGCTCAAAGCTGGCCTCTGGCCGCCACCGCCCACCTCAGCCACCCGTAAGTGCACCAGCGAGTGCGCAATAGCCTCAGCTACACGCCAGTACCACCCACCACCGGCGAGACACCGCCGTTCGTTGGAAACCATTAGGACTCGAGCACCGCCACCTCACTGTCGTCCATGTCAGCTGCCACCTTATCTCCGTGCTTGCGTATCGTCTACGTGTCACGTGTGTGGCGCCGTGTCAGCGTCCACGTGCACACGTGCATGTCACGGTTCACCGAACCCCATATCCAATCTTCTTTAAACCCAATCCACCGTGAGTCATACCTATGTCGTGTGGGTCCCATTGTCAGATCCACTGTTCCGTGAACCCGTGCACCCGTGGACCCGTGAGCCGAGTTCGTGGACTCGGTCTATGGAACGTGGGCCACGCATGCCAGCCACTGTAGCCTATTTTTAGAATTATTTTCATTTCAGAAATTCCTTCGCTGACATCAGCAGACGTCATAATCTGGATTATTCTTTAGGAAAATAATCCAAAAATTGCAGAAATTCCAATTTAGGGTATTTTCTTGAGTTTTGATCTTCCAAAGGCCATATCTTCTTCATCTGAACTCAGATTGGGCCCATTCAAATTTCTAAATTCATCTAAATTCAAGCTCTATTTATTTGAGATTTTTATTTAATTTTTGGAATTTTTTGTCCTGTTATTTTTTTATTTTGTTTTTTATTTCGTTTGCGAGTAGACGTTGATACATCGAGAACTTTTGAAGGAGTGCACCAAGATCAAGACCAGTACCTAGTATTTATTTAAATGATCTTGGGTTTAGTTATTAACCCAATTTGTCACATCCGCCTCGTCTATTGTATTGCCATGATCTTTTATCACCCTAGGTTGGTTCAATGTTAGTTGGTATTATCATAGCACCAACGTGGGTTGGTTAGATACGAGTAGATTGCTTAGCCATACTACGAGTCATCATTTCATGTGAGTTGTAAATATAAACTTGATTAAGTGATTATGGAACTGTGTGATAAAACTGTGTGTGCTGCGTGCAATTACTCATTGATGGCATGTGTTGCACTTAACCAATAGGGTGGAAAAAGATTTAAACTGAGGCAAGTGGTGGATACTGTGTGATATGGTGGAAGATGTGTGCATGGGAATATTGGTCTGTGTGACATTAGTTAAAAATTAGAAGTCTTGCCTTTGTCAATTAAGGACTTAACTTTGTGCGCCATTGAATTGGCCTTCCATACAACTACATTCCTGATGGGACGGGCCTAACTTAGTAGGTTACGGAGTCTTAACATTGATTACTCTGGTTGATAGGTTAGGCTGTGTGCCGGGCTGGAGGTGTGATTCTCACATCGCAGGACGG
Source organism: Hsuehochloa calcarea (assembly GCA_036346395.1). Taxonomy (NCBI): domain Eukaryota; kingdom Viridiplantae; phylum Streptophyta; class Magnoliopsida; order Poales; family Poaceae; genus Hsuehochloa; species Hsuehochloa calcarea. The sequence goes on from CM070607.1 coordinate 16,341,209, forward strand.
TTCGCCGTTTCCCTGTCCATCGTTGCGTGTCGTGCCAAGCGCTGTGTGTATCGATTGGACGGCGGTAAAGCACATCGGGAGTGTCAATGCTTGAGATTAAGTTTCTGAAAGGTTTTCTTGTGACTAGTGCTTGCAACACTAATTGTATCGTGTGGGTAAAGTGTATAACCTCTGCAGAGTGTTAATCAATCTATTCGAATAGCCGCATCCGCGGTCATGAACATGCTCGAAGATTTCACACGAGGGGTAGGTTTTCAAAAAAATAATTGAGAAGGGTCAGCTGTGTGAGATAACTTGTGCAGCTGTGTGAAACAATTTGTTTAGACGGTGTGTCCCTTGTGAAAACAAATATCAAATTATTATTGTTTATTTGTTTTGAATATTGTTTCAATCTATTACTTGTATTTAATTGCAAAGGTTGCACTTCTGCAAAAGAACCACAGAAGCCATTCTTTTGGAATAAGCCATCATCTATAAATTACATTATGTGGTATGACTTGCAAGTACGGTTGTGTACTCATGCTTGCTTCAAACATTCAACAGAAGTGGAGGAGTCTTCGCCTGCATTTGAGGAGTTCTACAAAGGTGCTAATCGTTAGGGTCTTGATCCCAGTCGGTTGCCTGTGGTGTATTGATTGGATCCATCGAAGTTATTTATTTTGTTCCGCTGCTACTTATTTCTCTATTGCCAGCCCTGTGAGGCTTAATAAATGTAAACTCGACTGTAAGGTCAAAACCATTATTTATTATTCAAATTACTCGTTTATGCTATTATTCTGCTTGTGTTGTTGATACTCATCTATGTTGATACTGTATGCACTAGCTTGATTCTGGATTAGTGCAAAATACACAAAGGGTCCAAAATTGCATTTTTGGGTCTCGACATCGAACCTCCTTCCGACCACCTGTAGTCAAACCTCCTTCCAAGGGCTCATTCTCCTTCGTTGGAGCTCCGATTTGAGTGATTCAAATTTCTAAAATGCATCTTCATTCAGTACCTTTCTTTTGGTTCTAGTTTGGTAATTTCTTGGATTTTATTTTGGAATTTTTATTTATTTATTTGGCTCTTTTCGCACCTATATCCGGAACCCACCCCGCACATCCTAATACTACGACCTGCAACTCCGATCTAACACCTTCCAAAGTAGTGAGTCAAGAGGGTTCCCATATGCCCCCATGTGGATACATGCAATAGTTCTTGGATCAGTGACACAAGTAATTCGGTCCTTATTGACTAGGGCACGAGCCACACATCCGAAACGAACACAAACAACCATTTTGTCGAGTCCAAATCATTTTATTTTAAGTTTTAGTTTTCCAAATACAATACATTCATGAGTACCCTAACCCAAGTTTTTAAAGTATTGATATAACGACCATCGCCGAAGCGATGATCCCTATGCTACCATTCTAAGCATTACTAAGTAAACCGACTCACATATTATACATATACATGACCAGAGTCAATCCATCGGGCCCTAAATCATTAGCAATAAACTAACTTATGCTTAGTGGCAATGAGAAATATTTACCTGCAGCCCATGCATCTATTCGGATTACCTACTTCTAACGAGAAATTAAACATTCACATAGCATGCATACATACATTTGCAAACAACATAATTCTAATCAAACATAATGGGAGCAATATTATCAAAGAGGGGGCTGCTTGCCTTGCTAGAGATATTTAATTTGTTGTAGAGGATTACTCTCGTATATATTAGAATCATCGAAACCTATCGAAAAAATTGAGAAGAAACAATAAGAATGAATAACGCCGAATAAACTAAAAAATTAAAAATCATCCAAAAATATTAAAATTTACACAAAAGGTAGAGCATGATTTTAAATTAATTTATCAACAAAAACCAATTGATATGTTTCATGCAAAATTTATACCCAAAACAAAATCGTCGGGAAGGAAAAATCAGGAAAATAGGGTCTCGGTTATCGTTCATCCAAAATCTGAATTTTTGTGAAATTTTTTAGAAAGGTGGTGGACATGAAAATTTTATGGTAGACATCGAATGACATTTAAGCATAACAAAAATTGACCCACTTCATTTGGAGTTAAGATGAAGTTTCTATGCATTTTCAAAGTCTTGTTATTAGTATGCAAAAGATTTGAAAACCAAGATTTTCTGAGACAGTGACATACTCAAAACCTATTCCACAATAAATTACATCACAAATTTAAACTATAAAAACTTATTTTACTCAATTTGGAGTTACAGAAAATTACTTATGCATTTTTGAAGTTACATGAATTTATAGTGCAAAAATAATGACATACGAAAATTAATTCTACTAACCAAATTTTCTGGGACAGTTACAAATATAAAAATATACCAAAATAAATTAAATTAAAAATGTGATCCAAAAAAATTTGATTCACTCAAATTGGAGTTAAAATGAAATACTTATGCAATTTTGAGGTTTGGACAATTTATAGTGTATAAATAAATTATTTCAGAATTTATAATTGCATTAAATACTTTTTGTACCGAGACTTACCTAGCCACAGTTATTAACATTGGGCCCTACATATTTTCTTTATATTATCATTTAAATTCCTAAATAAAACCATTTCCTTAGAGGTGGGGCACAGTTATCAGCCTCTTGGTCTATGGAATAGCGCGTGGACCGACGGTCCACGGCACAGTGTAATGGTCCACACGGGGGGGGTACTATGCACTTAAGCGCCCAGGTCTTGATTTTGGTGAAACATCAGAGCAACTAAACCCACCATTTACTAAAGCTAGTCATTAATTCTATCCAAATGACATAGATTTGGATCTTAATGGCGTGCTACAGTGCGTGTCCAGAGCGGACACGCAGAGCTCGCAGTGCCGTGGACTTTGCCGGTGCATTGCTAGCGATGGAGGCCAAGACGGCGCCGGCCAAGGGCTAAAACAGGATGTTGGTGTCCAAGCGATCCTAGGGGTGGCCGGAATGTGGCCAGAGGTGAGCTAGATTAGCGACGCGACGGAGTCTAGCAGCGGTGGAGCTATGGTGACATGCTATCTCGTGGAGCGATGGCGCCCGAGGCAAACAAATGCGTGCATGATCAAGGAAAGGGTTCAGGGACCTTACCGGAAGCATGAGAGTGGCTGGGGGAGGTCGGAGGTGAGCCAGCGGCGGAGACCACCGACGGCGCATGAAGCTTCACAGAGGAGGAGACGACCTCAGGACAAAGGAACAAAATTGAGGCTAGGGGAAGCTTTAGTGGACCTACAAGATGGTGCCAAAGCAAGGGATTGGAAAAAGGATAACCTCACCAAAGTTGGGAATGAAAGCGGCAATTGTCGGCCAACGGGAAGAAAAACCAAATTCTGATGCTTCCTAAAATAGAAACACCGAATTAGTTTAGGGGAAAGCTTCATAAGGCTGTAGAACACAATATGACATGAGGAGAAAGGCAAGGGCGGCACGGGAATGACAGCGATGAAGAGTTGGCGCACCGGTAGTGAACCAAAGCTTTGGCTTCTCCTCGGCTTTGAGCTCAATTGAGTGGGGAGGAGTTAGGGAAGGAATAGCGAGGACAAAAGGGTGAAAAGGGTGCCCTAGCGGTTTTAAATAGGCTTAGGGAAGGATGACTCACGAGGAGGATGCGGCGAGGTGAGCTCGGTGCATGCACATGGCCATGGACGATGCGTGCGACAAGGAGGTGATGGTGAGGCGACGGGGGCATGGGCGAGAGTGGGAGATGCTAGGAAGCCATATGCGTGTGTCAAAACCAATGGACAGAGCAGTTGACGTTGACGCGGGCGACGACGAAGCCATGGCCATGCGCTGGTGAGCTGGCGCCACGCTCTTAGCCGCGTGGAGGCGAGGCCCACTAGTCAGCGGTGGGAGGAAGTGGCTGGGTCGGGGTTCAGCATGGGTTCCATTGAGGTTAGATGGTTGGGTCGAGTCCAGTCAACTGGCTTGGACCGATCGCAACGGCTCAGCCCGATGAACAATGACTTTTTGATTATTTTTTTTCCAAAGAGGCTGAGAGGAGTAGCGATTTTTAGAGGTAGAAGTTTAGCTCCAAAAATTCTGAAATTTTAATGGAAGGTTACTAACACTGGGTACCACCACGACAAATTTGTGTAGGATTTTTCATGAAGTGATATTTTCTGAAAAATTATTTCAAGTCTTTGATCCAAGGATTTGACTTACGGATCAACTGGTTTGACTGTCCATGTTAAAATAGCAAAATAATTCTAAAACTTATGAAAATTTTCACAGAAGTCACTAAGATACTCCAGGACCTAGGAAAAATAATTTCAGAGGTTGTTCATAATATTTGTTTTAAAAGTCTTAAAGGACTATTCTTCAAGTGAATTGAAGCATTAGGTTTTTAAAATCAATAAAACCTTTGAAAGAACTTCCAGAAAATTCAAATGACCACATGATGCACAAAAGTTTTAAATTCTTCATATTTTTATATATTTTAAATACAAATCCAAAATTAGGATGTTATAAATCCGCCCCCCCCCCCTACAAGAATCTTGTCCCGAGATTTCGCTCACTCGAAATAGAAAGACGGGTAATCCGCACGAAGGCGATCCTCCCATTCACAATTTGCTTCATTTTCGGTATGATTTGTCCATTGAACTTTAAGGAATTTGATAGCACGATTCCTCATCTTCCGTTCAGCTTCTTCGAGGATGCGAATCGGACGCTCCCGGTAGGTCAGATCTTCTTGTACATCAAGGCCTTCCAATGGAGTTTCGTCTGTTGGGATGCGAAGGCACTTCTTCAATTGGAACACGTTGAATACATCGTGCACCTCTGAAAGTGCAGTGGGCAAGTCCAACTTGCAGGCTACAACTCCTTTCCTCTCGATGATGCGGTAAGGTCCAACATATCGAGGAGCTAACTTGCCCTTGACGTCAAATCGTTGATGGCCCTTTAGAGGAGATACTTTGAGATATACAAAGTCATTAGACTCAAAGCTCAACTCGCGACGATCGCGATACACATAGCTCTTTTGCCTTGATTGAGCCATGCGTAACTAGTTTCGAATCAACCAAACTTGACTTTCGGCCTCATAGATCGAGTACGGGCCGAAGAGTGCCTTTTGCTGGTCTCAAACCATTCAACGGGGTTCTACATCTTCTCTCGTATAAGGCCTCAAATGGTGCCATACCTAAACTAGTTTGAAACTTGTTGTTGTAGGAGAACACGGCGAACGGCAAACATTTCTCCCAATTCTTCCAGACGAGAGAACACAAGCATGGAGCATGTCTTCCAAGGTTTGATTGACCCTCTCCAATTGGACATCGGATTTTGGATGGTATGCGGTGCTGAAGGAAATACGAGTTCCCATAGCCTCTTGCAAACCCTTCTCTTGAAGTTCACGGGACAACCGTACGGTGATGAGTTTGAGTGAATGAAACCCTTCTCTTGAAGTTCACCAAGTTGTTTCTTCAACTCCTCTAATTCATTAGGAGGCATCCGGTATATCCTCTTCGAAATCGGTGCGGTACCAGGCAGCAACTTGTCAGGACCCAAAAATACAATTCTGGACCCTTTGTTTATTCTGCACTAGCCCAGGATCACGTTGACGCACACAGTATCAATATAGATGAATATAGATCCACACAAGACGAATAATAGCATAACTGATTAATTTGAATAACAAATAAGGGTTCTGACCTTATGGTCGAGTTTACATTTATTAAGCCTCACAGGGCTGCCAATAATTAAATAAGCAGCGGAACAAATAAACTCTAGCGGAAACCCATCGATTCATTACAGGCAACCGTCTAGGATCAAGACCTAACGATCAGCACATTCGTAGAACTCCTTGAAGGCAGACGAAGACTCCTCCACTTCTGTTGATTGATTATAGCAAGCATGAGTACATAACCGTACTCGCAAGTTATACCACAGAATGCAATTTATAGATGATGGCATATTCCAAAGGAATGTCTTCTATGATTATTTTGCAATAAAGCAATATTTTGCAATTGAATATAAATAATAGATTGAAAACAGAACTTAAAACAAATAAAACAGTAATAGTTTAACAGTTGTTTTCACAAAGGACACAAAGTTTAATCAAATTATTCACATAGCCATATGACTTACATCACACAGCTCCCATCCCAATTGTTTTTTGAAAATCTAACCCTTGTGTGAAATCTCTAAGCATGTCCATGACCACGGATGCAGCTATTCAAATAGATTATTTAACACTCTGCAGAGGTTGTACACTTTACCCACACAATATAATCAGTGTAGCTAACACTAATCATAACAAAACCTTTCAGAAACTTCATCTTAAGCATTGACACACCTAGTGTATTTTACTGATAGAAATTAGTCCATCGCACACCGTTGGACAGGGAAGCGGCGAACCGTCCCGCGATGTGAGTCGCCACGGAGACAGAAACACACCTCCACCCTGGCATAGAGCCTAACCTACTACCGGAGTAGTCAATATCGAGACTTCGTAACTTACTAAGTTAGACCCGTCCCATACCAAGTATGTGGTCGTACAGTTGTGGCTTAGTTCAATAGCGCAGAAAGTTAAGTCCTTAATTGACCAAGGCCAGACTTTCAATTTCTAACTAAATAATAATTCTTTTAAATTCCCACGCACTGAGCTACACCTTATCACAAAGTTTCCACCACTTGCCTTAGTCTAAATCTTTTCCCATCCTGTTGGTTAAGTGCAACACATGCCATCAACGAGTAATAGCATATAACACACACAGTTTTATCATAAAGTTCCATAATCACTTAGTCAGATTCATATTTGCAACTCACATGAAACGATGACTCGTTGCATGGCTAAGCAATCTACTCGTATCTAACTAACCCACGTTGGTGCTATGGTACTACCAACTAATAATGAACCAATCTAAGGTGACAAAAGATCATGGCATTACAATAAGCAAGGTGGGTATAAACAATTAGGATGATTAACTAATCCCAAAGTATTTAAATAAATACTTAAAGTAGAATGCAATAATTGAATCAAAGTAGTTTTGAAAAGTGGGTTCAATATGATCAAACGTACAACTTGCCTAGGTCTTGGTACTAGTTTTGGTCTTGGTGAACTCCTTCCTCGAAATTCCCCGAAGAATTAATGTTTACTCGCAAACAAAGAAAATAAATAAAAACAAAGAGGAAAACAAACTCCAAAAATTAAATAAAAATCTTAGAAAAAATAGAGCTCGAATTTAGATGAATTTAAAATTTTGAATGAGCTCAATCGGAGTTCGGATGAAGAAGATATGGCTTCTAGAAGATCTAAACCTAAAGAAATACCAAAAAGGGATTTATTGGAATTTCTGAATTATTTTTCTATTGAAAAAAAATCCGAATTATGATGTCATCTGATGCCAGCCTCAGAATTTCAGCTAAAAAGGAATAGAAAATAGAAAAATCTCCTGACATGTGGGACCCACACGTTAGAAACATGGCTCACGGTGGTTTGGGTTCACGGGAAATTGGATCTGACAAGGGTTTGGAAGCCACGCGTGCGCTGACACGTGCACGACACCTAAACACGTGCTGACATAGCGACCGACGTGGTGATGATGGGGCTACCACAGTGGCTTGCCGGCGAAGAGGTTCGGGACCCAAGGGCATCCGGTGAACGACGGTCCCTCGCCGGCAGTGAATGTGCGTAAAAGACTCAGCGCGACACGGTGAGTATGGTGACATCCACCAGTTTTTTCGGTTCCAAAAGGCACGCATGTATCTTAAGTGTAGATCGGGTTGTTGATTCGTGTATGCTATCGTTTGTAATACACGTAACCCAACCGTACGTGCCATGTAACTCGCAAGTGCATTACAAAGTCTTGTTGCCGCAGTTGAAATCACATCTTCTAAATTTAACTCCTAAATTATTATCTATTCAATATTTTGTTCTCTGCCAAAAAAAAATCAAAATACAAGTCCTTGTCACCACATAGAAATTGTCGTTATTTCAAGTGCCGATTTGATCTCCATCGCCATGTCAAATGGCTACAGAGACATTTCACACTGGTTTGGCTCATGTTGACGGCCTAACTGGCGAGGTTTGTCGCCAATTGAAACGGGTCAGAAGTTCATTTTTGTAATTTTATTAAATAGATATTTATTGATGTAATTCTATTTTTAAAATGCATTATTAAAAAAATCGGTTTTGAAGCGCCCATCGATCAATCACCAACAGTATTCATTTATTTATAAGAGCTGTGGAATCCCGCAGAAAGTTGGTCGTAATTCTCTGAGCCGATTTCATGTCCCACTAACCTCATGTTAGATGAATTTTCTGTAGATTTTCCATGATTTGATCCTATAACAACCTCAAGAATGAATACAGTAACCAACTGCGCGTTCCGACAGACACACTGTTACACTTTGAAATACGGGGTACTTTAACATGTTAGTGCGTAGACGACTTGGAAGTCTTGGGTCTACTCTACCTCCTTGCCTAGTTGTTTGTTTCGAGGAAATGCCAAGGAAGCCTCTACGCTTCTACCTCGCGGAAGCCACATAGCTCGATGATATCGACCGGACACCGGTGGCTACGCGGGGACAGGCCGCGATCGACGCGCAATTAAACACGAGGAGATCAATGGCATCGATCGCGCTATGGAGCGGCCTGGGGCAGGCCGCCACCGTCGCGCAGCTGGTCGGGGCGGACGCCGCGGGGCTCGTCTCGGCGATCCTGCAGGCGGTGCGGACGGCCCGCCGAAACCGGAAGGAGTGCCGCCTGCTGGCGCGGCGCGTGATGATGGTCGGCGACCTGCTGCAGCTGCTGCAAGACTCGGAGACGACTCGGCGGCCGGAGGTGAGGAGTGCACTGGACGGGCTGGGCGGCGCGCTCCGGCAGGCGTACGAGCTCGTGGAGTCCTGCCAGGAGGGCAGCGCCGTGTACGGGTTCATCATGGCCGGGAGGCAGGCGGAGCAGTTCCGCGACGTGCAGGGCGAGATTGACTCGTACCTCCTCGTCTTCCCCGTCGTCAGCCACATCGACATCACCTACCGGCTGGATAGGATCTACAACATACTAGTCCCTCCAGACTCCCAGCAGGTGCGAACTAATCAGCTATAGCTCACCCAATCCCCAAATCAAAAGTCTAGCTGGAAAACATGATACTATGATAGCGTGAAAGTCCCAACTCGAGTGCTATAATCAGAAATTTGGATTATATTAACCACCGAAATTCCTAAAATAGCATTTATAGTATCAAAATTTTAATTTTAACCCTTTATACCGTCTGCTGTAGTAGGGACAGCAGGAACCTTGCTACTGCTGTAGGTTCATGCTGTCGGCAGCCCATGTGCTACCATTGGCGACGGCAGCTGCCGTCGCAAGGTGCTATTGTGGCTCCGCCCACCGAGGAAAAATTACGTTAAGAAAAAGAAAAAAAAAGAAAAGGTCAAAAATTGTAAAAGAAATGAACATGAAAAGATTTACTAAATTTTTTTGAATTTAATTGAAGATTATTTTATTTATTTTTTATTTTCTAAAATTTCCAATTAAACTCTAATTAATCCAATAAAATACAAATAGTTTATTATATTTTTTTTGAAGCTTTCAAAAACTCGAAAAACGAAAAAACTGAAAAGAAATAATATCTTGGTCGCTACGATTCTTGATCATATTACTTCTGTATGGTGGAGTTAAAACAAACTACTTTGTGAAGGTTGTACATAATGCAATTAAAGGGGCTGAGAACGCTCGTTGTGATTATGAAGATACCCTAAAACATGGAGGAATCGCTATCGGTGCAAATAATTATTTATGAGATTCCACTAGAAGAGGTATACTTGCAATATATGCTTGCTTTGATGGCTCAGCAGAGGCACAGAACGAGAACTACATTAGAGTTCGCGGACAGAAGCACGTTACACGTGGTTACATGGCATGATGGTTCGGCTATTTGTTTTAGTCATCCTTGCTACTACTACGGTACATTGTGACACAAGCATCCGGACCATGTAAGTATACATGCTTTTAGGGGATAGTACAAAACATAGCGGGTAGGACGGGGGACTACTACAGAATGGCCGGACCTACTGCGTGCACCGGGGTCATTTGTCCTTCCTTTCGAGCTCGGTGTTGTACTCCTCGCCGGCCGCCTTAGCCTCGGCCGCCATTTTTTCTTTTTCTCGCGCTTCCTCTAGTGAGCCTCTCGCTCCCTGCGCCTACATGCCTCGAGATGGACCTGCGTCTCCTGCCGGATACGCTGGTTGTGCTCTTCATTGTGGCGCTTTGGCATCCCACTCCTCGTAGTCGATTTGCCACTGGTCCTGTGGGTGCATCTCTAGATCGATCCACTTGCGGTAGCCACATAGCGGATCCGGGGACTACGGGTAGGCGAGAAAGGTTGTTAGTGTGTACTTTGAAAGAGAATTGGTAGGAGAACTTAGTGTAACTAGTCCTTACCGGCTGCCGATAGCTGCTCGTATCCCAACGACGGTCGGGATAGTCACAGGAGTAGTTTGACAACCCCAGTAACGCATGCCCAGGCTGAGCCACTGCTTGGATTTAAAGAACTTGCATGTATTCCCACACCAACAGAGAGGCGGTGTCTCCCTCTGGCGGGTATTGCGGCGAAGGTTCGGTTGAAACATTCTGATAGGGGTTCCTGCTACGGGGCATCATTGCGGAGAGCTATCATCCTAGCAAGCTCCTCTTGCCTGACTCGTGCCGCAGCAGCTATTGCTTGTTCGCCCCGTGTCCCAGCAACCCTTGCTAGTTCACGGATCTCGTCCCATTGGCTCTTCATCTTGTTTATCCTGGCGTGGTGAAGCAAGCTTTGGTGCAGCGTTGGGTTTGGTTGTGTAGTGTTCTCTCTCAGGTCTCTTCCACCACTTTTTATAAGCCACAGGGTTGGCATGGTGTGATTAGATTCATGTGAGTAGCCTGCGAGGCAGAGTGTTATCTTGTCTTTTTGCAAACTTGCTGGCGGTCCCCAAGAGGAATTGTTGGGTCACGTCGCTGCGTAAAGCTGCCTCGTCGGGTCACATCCTGCTTTGTAGAGAGAAGTCATGTCCTGCTTTGCAGAGTGCTGTTTTTTCGGTTTGAAAAGCTGGCGAGGTAGAATGTTGTCACGTCTTATTTTGTAGAGGGTTATCACGTCCTACTTTGCAGAGAGAAGTTGTGTGGTCTTATCGTTGTGAAAACTAAGTATTCTGAAATTGCCTCAACATTACAGATTTAGGTCTCCAAAATTTGGATTAGAGGTTTCAGAAATTAGGGTTTCATGAATTCGCAAAAAAAATAATTCGTAACGGAATTAGTCTGAGGCATAGATGATACAAAAGAGTACAACAACGTCGCAAAGACATACATCATGTAATGCAAGGATACACGACAGTTGATCCATGCGTAGATAATGTTACTAATTTAATCTCGTTCATGAAGGACTGCGATGCATAGATAAAAAGTGGATATTACAATCTCATTACAACTGAACTTCTACTTTGCAAGAACAAGAAATAATAGAAAAAAGACTGCAAACCTAACTATCTTAATTAGTTTCCGAAGTATTTTCTCAACTCTTTCCATCCTTTCATCTAGTATTTTAAGTCTATTCTCTTCATTTTGCGTTGGTGGATCAGAGGGTCGAGCCACTGGACGAAATACAGCAACACCACGAGAGTCATCTTGTAAGGCATCAATTTGCATTGCAATATCTCGAACCACTGGGATAGCTTCATCAGCCCACTGCCAAAACCGATATGTTGTGCTTTGAAAAAGAATTACAGGTTCAAGTGAAAAAAAACAATGCCACCCAGGCACTAGTAATATATATTTAAGTATCAAAATATTATGGATTTAAGTATCAAAATATTTTCCAAGCACTAGTAATATATATTTAACTTGCACTGGAATACTCCGGTACAAAAATATTCCATTCCAAACACAAAACCGGAATGGAATTATCACAATGCCACCCAGGTGTGGAATGTACTGTTGGATAGCGCTATCTTAATCAGAATAGGGGAAAACAGGATTATGCTACCCCAGCCTCTCCCTTCCAGAAAACTACCATGGCATTCTTCGTTATTGTGAACATATTTTTGCCTTCTTGGCAAGCAATAGACGTAGACATAAACATACATTTATTTGGTTTTTTAGAAAGATTACTCGGCGACCCCAATACACCATTGGTTCCCTTGTCAGTTCTCACTATACATTTGGTGAACTTGAGCATATAGACCATCTCTGTTCTTTTATTCTTGAAGGGGCCCATCGGCATATGGCCCTTCTCTTGATTTTCAGTGCTTAACAATCATGGGACTCGTATTTCAGGTTTCGGAAGAGGTGCCAGGTTCACCTACCACCCATTTGGAATCTGATGCTAGGTTGGATGTTTGCAATGCATTTATCTATATTTGACATTTCAACACAAACCCTTTTGAATCTGCACGTTTACATGATACAGCAAGTTAAAATAAGTTTCTATTTTTAAAAGCCATCCATTGCTGTTGCAATAGCATCACACAGTAATAAGAGTTACATGTTGATTTTTCTACACTTGGAAATTATTGTTTCTCTGGCAACATACTTGGGAGTTATATCTACTAATTTAATTTAGTCCATACTTGGATTCTTTTATCACCTACTACCTCAAAGCTCGAAAAATATAAACTTGAATAATTTTGTCCAGTGGAAATTTTCGTTTGTTTTTGTTCACCAGGAATGATCGGATGAGGGGTTAGATTGAGATTGGGCTAAGATTTAGATTTCCTGTGAGTGGTTGGGCCAGATCTTTTGAACCTAAATTGAAAGTTGTTTATTGTATTTTGAAAAGGTCAGGTCAGAAATAGAACCTCATTGACGGCATCACAATTCAAGACAAAAAGGTCTAAGCATGCAACTTTTATTTTTAACTTTCAGGATCCAGCAAAATACCTCGGAGGTTATTCAATTGGGAAACAATCAAACTATAAGAGAGTTTTTTGAGGTTGAGCAACATCAAAGAGCAGGTAATTTAATTAATCTAATTTAGCCTTAGTTTGGCATTGCGGTTGCTTCTATTCTATATTTTTGTTTTACTTTTTTTAAAATGTTAACTGACCAATAACATCTTTTTTGAGCTGTAACAGAAATATTTCTTCTAGACTTGGTATGGATTCTTTTAGCTAATTAGATTACACAATGCAACACGCGTAGTACGGTAATCCCAAACTGATCCTTAGTGCTCATGAAGCCAAAACACAATTTTTCAAAAAAAAAGGAGAAGAAAAAGAACTCAACTAAATGTTAGGCAAAATTGCTGTCTTGTAAGGAATGCTACGAGAAATTGTTCATTAGGCCCCGTACTTTCAATTTCATATTTGAAATCTCTGATCTTTGTATTTTGAGAAATCGCTCAAATAGGTCCTTGTACTTTAAATGATTTAAGTCCCCATACTTTGAGAAATGGCCCTCTTGGGAGTTTTTAGCTCACATGACATTATTTGCGCACCAAATAGCAAATCTAGTCCCTTTAAAAGATCAAAGTCAAAAATAACACTACATATTCGCAGGGAGGTGACATATGTTAAGTTCGTGCGGCAGGGATGAAACTTCCCTCGTCTGTACGCCCCTGTTGTAATTAACTTATTCATAATTAATTAATCATAATTACTTAGTCCAAATAAATTAGCCGTAAGGATTACTAGTTTTTTTAGAAATATAGTATTTTTTTTTATTATGCATTGATTATGTTAAATTGAGATAAGGAAATGTAGACTAAATAGTGTGATATGTTTATTTAATTGTGTATAGTAAAGAACAATGAATTGCTCCTAAAATGTGCATTAGATTGTTATTACTTTTAATACAATCGAACATGCAAAACTTGCTTGTGCTTTCTTGGCATAATATCGAACATGCTAAATTTAACATAGTTTTTGCCATGAATGTCATAGGTAATATATGTTATAACTTTGTTAACATTATTCCGATCAATGCCTCGTCTTCTTGTCTGTCAATAATGCTCTTGGCAATTAGTGTCATACAACAATATTGGATAAGCTCAAGGGGAAACAAATGTTTCTATTATATGCAATGAATCAAACTAAGTAGACACTAGAACAACATTTTAGGCAAATTAGAGTTAAAGAAGCTAATTTCAGCCAACTATTAGTAGCAACATGCGCTTTCATAAGGTCAGCCGTGGTTTTTCATCTGCTAACTTACAATTTTCAACACCCTCCTTTAGGCATTGGATATTATGAATCAACTACTTCATTTAAATGATGAGTGCCAAAGAAAGTTTCAGGGCAGTCTTTTAACATGACCTCACAATACAGTTTGGTAATTAAAATTTGCACTTGAGCTATGCTTTTTTGTTCCATCAAAAACAAGGAGCCCTGTGTAGGGAAATATATGTGATCTACCCAATGCATTTGCCTGTCCTTTAGCTCGATGGAAAGATTAGAAATTTATCTGCAACTCCTAGTAGATACCCTTTCCATATTCGGACTCTAAAGACCCGGAACAAAATAGATAGATCCAAACTGCGCCAAACTGCGCCGATCTGGAAACACCCAGCAGCCACTAATCGAAAATTAGGATGGATTATAGGCTACATACGCCCCAAAACGCGGATCCAAATCATCTAAAACTCCAAAATACAACCTAAGCTAAGGGATTGGAGTTGCTACCCATCGATTGGAGAAAGAAACGATGATGAACGGTGACGAAATCCCCCTTCTCCTCTTCTCCCTTCCTTCCTTCTCCTCCCTGCCTTGCTCCATCCAATCCTGCCGCAGCAACTGGAACAGCCTAGCAGCAGGGCGTCAGCAGCACACGCCCCTCCTGCCTTGCTGCGCGGCAACCACCGCAGGGACGCAGCTGCTGCAGCGACCACTCGCGTGGGGGTGGCTCGAAGACGGCGCTGGAAGCACACGCGACACGAACCGCTGGGACGCTTGCTTGCCTCTCCTCTCTTGGGCTGGCCTTCGGTTTGGGCCCAAAAGCCCAAACAAACACTACAGCTAAAAGAAGCAGTGACTGGAGATGTGGAGTTAGGGTTTTGCTTGCCTCTCCTCTCTTGGGCTTCGTAAGTATTTTAATTCAGGGTATTACATTTCCATTCACCCTTCCTTAATACAATCACAGCAATCCTCCAGCCGTCTTTTCAAAAAAAAAATCGAACTTGCCATGATAACATTTGAACGAAGAATGTGAGTTTATCACAATCCATATGTTCTGACTGCGGATATTCTCAGCGTAAAGTTTAGTTGTGGCAATGTATTCACAATAAAAAAATAATCTACTTTTATTGTAAATTACAGAAATAATACTCTTCTTTATTTTTACAGTAATAATCTATTATCGCCTCATGGTTGAGCGACTATATCGTGGGGCGATTTTAATGAGGGACTTAGTCTTTGGTCTAAATTACATATATACTTTGTAAACAACTACCATATCAATAAAGAGGATTTCATACATGCCGGAGATACATGCCACTTTTCCTCTTTCTTTTTATATACTCATCAGTTCGATGATTTGATCGTCGACAAGTACCAATAGTGTTACCCAATGGTCCACTCATCGGTTGATTTGACGCACTTGCATGTGTCCCGGCAGCAGCAAAGGGGTGGCTCCACCCCCGTTGGGGGCCCTTCTGGAGGGCATTCAGCGGGCATAGGAGGGGCGTGGCTCGACCCAGAATTGTTGGGTGTACTGCTAGTGGCGAGTGTAAGGCTGCTGACTAAACACCCTGTGGCGAGCGGCGGTTTCCTGGGGAGATAGTGGATGTTCTCCTATTCCTTCTCCTCGTCCATGTTATTTTGGTAGTGTTGTTGGTGTGGAGTTTCTGGTCGAGTAGCATTGTATTTATAGAGGGAGCGGACGCAACTGTAGTGGCTCCATTGTGATGAGTCACGATGTGTTTCACGTCCGTGCGCCGCGCCCTTCGAGGAGGTCACATCCTGCTTTGCAGAGAGTGGTCGCGTCCTGCTGCTTTGCAGAGAGTAGTCATGTTCTGCTTTGTAGAGAGTGGTCACGCCATGCTACTTTGCAGAGAGTAGTCATGTCCTGCTCGATAGAGAGTGGTCACATCCTAGTACTTTGCAGAGAATAGTCATGTCCTACTTTGCGGAGAGTGGTCACATCCTAGTACTGTTGCGCTTTGTAGAGAGTAGTCATGTCCTACTTTACTGAGAGTAGTCATGTCCGCTCGATAGAGAGTGGTCACATCTTGGTACTTTGCGAGAATAGTCATGTCCTACTTTACGAGACCGCCACGGTGCTTTGTGAGAGTGGTCATGTCCCGGTAGTGCTAGTGGTGTAGTGAGAGTGGTCACGTCCTGCTTTGTAGTGAGTGGTAATGTCATGTTTTGTAAAGGAAAGTCATGTTCTGCTTTGTAGAGAGTAGTCATGTTCTGCTTTGCAGAGTGAGGTCACATCGTGCTTTGCAGACATAGGCCACGATGACAGATACAAGCAAAGTACTAACTGAAATACAAATAGTTTCACAGTGCTTACAACAAGCAAAGTACTAACTAAAATACAAGTTACAACATGCTATCGTTTCTAATCTTAGTACCACTACACACAACAAGAAGTGGTGCTGCACTTCACACCGGTGTTCCTACGTGTTGTTGGTCACCTTGCAACGTCTCGTAGTGTGGCCTTCCTTGCGGCAGAGGTCTCAACGTCTTCCTGCCGCTGCAGCTTCCCCTTCATCCTTATCGTTTCTAATGCGACAGCTCTGCCGACGACCTTTCCGCCCTTCAATAGGTCAAGATCCGAAATCCAAGTTCGTTGTGCCATATCCAACGTGGCAAAGTTATCCACAACCCTGAAGCCTCTTAGCTCATCGCACCAAGCTTGCAGCACCCTCTCCTTCATGAAGTACTCCGACATGAAGTTCGATGGATCCATGTTGATGGCCCCGCATGCGGCGAGGACATGAGAGCATGGCTTGTGGAGTAGCTCTGGCATGTTGCATGTGCAGCTAGGTTCATTGGCATGATCTCCAAGGCACACCTCGTGCATAACAAGAGAGCGAGTCGTCCCAAATCCAGCTCTATCCCGAAGAAGCACGTTGAAACGATGCTCCGTATTGCCCATCACGAAAACCATGTGCGACTGACCCTTCTCGATTTTGGCATGCATGTACATTATAATCTTTAAGCAGTACGATGTATGTGGGTTCGATGCATGAAGTGCTGCATTTGAATGCATGTGTCTGCGTGCACACTCGTGGACCGCTGAGCTGCAACCTGGAAAGAACCTCGACAAGTATGGCCTGAGGTTCTCCCCAACACTCGCCCGGGTCGTCTGTGAAGAAGGCATCCACGTCCTGCTAGGCGTCCTCGTGCGGGGAGAGCTCAACTCCTGAGTAGAGCGCGAAACTTGCGGGATAAATATTGTTTATTCCTACAATATATAGGCGCTCACGTACCTGAGGAGAGGAAACGTACCTTCGTCGTGGGCCATGCCGCGGGACCAAGGGTCATACCCGCCGTACTGACCATACATGTCAGGGAAGAACGGATGCTACCCTGGCGCTGTCGGGTAGGGGTCCAGGAAATGCTACCCTGGCGCTGTCGGGTAGGGGTCCAGGAACGACGGCGGTGGCTGTTGCGGTGGCAGTGTGTAGCCACGCGCTCAGCCGAACCCTCTGGCCTGGCCCGGCTGCCGGGGGGGTAGCCATGTGCCCAGCTGGACCCTCCAGAAATGTTAGGTGCTAGCGAGGCACGTGGACGTGCCCCTCTGGAGCCTCCTGACTGGCCTACAGGACGTGGAGCCATCTACGTATGCGTCAACGTGGCCACCTCCTGGACCGTCTTGCACAACGTTAGGGTCACAACACGTCTCGCCCCACTATAGACACGAGCAAACTGCAGTAGCTTGTCGTGCATCACCTCCGCATCATGGGTGACCCTATCCAGGATCGACCAGGAGTCCCTTGCCATCCCGACGTTGATGTCCGTCTGCAAGAATTACATGAAAGTGTCAAAATTGTAATTGAGGTAATCGTACTCATACATTTTTAAACACGATAGTACGTACCGCGAGGTGCACGTTCCGCGCGAAGTGTACAGAGTACGCGTCAATCCATGTTGGTACGTGAGCGGGGGGAGGGTCGACGCACGCACTAGCCTGGTGCGTCTTTGTGGAGCGTACCAGCATAGGTACTCGTCATACAGGCTAGGGTCGTACGAGGCGCCCTCCTGCACATACTCCTCGAGGGCGTTCGCCCACTACGCCACCCACGACTCCATCTTCGCCGGCCAATGCGCCCTGCAGCCACCCCTCCTACTATGCCTGCTAAACGTACGACTGCAATTAGAAGTCGTCGTAACAGAACTGGCACAAAATATCCAAACATGTGTTGTGTGTAACTCACGCGTGGGCCGAGTCAGGCTCCCGCGTCCTGACGGGAACTGGAAAAACCTGGCGGAGGCCGAACTGGCGCATCACCCTGTGCACTGCTGCAAGATCGAGGATGCCAACTAGAGGGGGTGAATAGGAGGTTTTAAAAATCTTTTGGCTAAAACTGATTTCTAATGCAAGAGAGTAAGTCAAATCGGTTTTGCACAACTAAGGCCTAAAAAAACTAGTCTCACTAAGTGCACCAACAATATAAGACTATATCAATGATAGCAAATATACAAAGACATGTAAGCAATTTAATTCTAAAAATGCAAATTGCACAAAATAAATCACTAGAGAACAAACCACAGTGACACAATGATGTTTTACCGTGGTGTTCGGAGACTTGCCAGTCTCTCCTAATCCACATTGAGGTAAGCTCAAACTAATTGGACCAGCTCCACGAATTAAGTCAAACACCTCCGAGGTAAGTCTAACCGTTTGGACCGGCTCCAACACGAACCAACACCTCAATCCACTCGAGGTTGCTCTTCCTCTACTCCGGAGATGGCGGGCACCAAACCACTCACAACCGTCTGGGTCTTCTCACAACCTTCTTTGATGCCCTTTGCTTGACTCTCAACACCAAGAGTAATAAGCTAAGCCTTTTGCTTGACTCTTACCATGTGCAACGAATACACAAGCTCAAATGGATACAAAAATCCAACTCTAGATGCAACACATGCAACTAGAGACCTCTCTCCTTGCTCACAAGGTGCAACACATGCACAATTGAGGGGAGAAACTCACACTAGCTCAATAGAATGAAATGGAGTGCCAAATGTTGTTTTACAACCGGCCAAGAGGGTATTTCTTAGCCTTCACCACAAAAACTAGCCATTGGAACAAACATTCTGAAAAATTAGGATTTCTGGTAATACCGCCGTTCAGAACCGGCACTACCGCAATCGAGAATCAACGGTCGACTGTTGTGCATTTAAAGCATCTAATATAGCTGTTACAAAAAGTTACGGTACTACCGCCAACTACAAATCGGTATTACTGATTTCCAAAGGATCAAACAAACACAAGAAAAACAGTCTCTCTGGAAAAGTTGTACCACCAAGTATATCGGTACTATCGCACACTGGTAGTACCACTCAGATCATGCGGTCATACCGATTCTCAGCGGATATCAAAACTCCCAAAAATATGTTCTCTATAATTTACATACCGTCATCTATATTTCGGTGCTACAATTCTGTTGAAAGTGTGGTTGATTATTCTGTTGATCAAACTGAGCAAGGGGAGAAGGCCTCCAATCCTTCCAGGCACAAAATAAACACTTTCATCATAAAACTGCCTATAAGCTGGAATTCTTAGGGCGTCTCTATCATACAATTTTTCTTGTGTCCTCATATAAGTTCTCACAGCTCGTCCAAAATCAGCCTTGGATGCTTGATATCTTTGGGTTCCTATCATCCATATCAAGAAATCAAAAGATGCTGACACATGTACTGTGGTATAGAATTGTCTTATAATTTCCTCATTGTAGTCACACTTTAAAGCCACAATGTCATGCAGACCGACGTCCTGAAATAACATGTAGGTTCCATCATATTTATCGAGTAAATTCAAATGATCCCAATCCACATACTTGTGATCAGTGAATTGTCGGTTCAGACTGTAAAGATGCGCAAAAACTTCTTGTTGAAATCTTGTATGGAATCTTGCATCGATTGAATTTCCAGGCTTCTCATACTGATTGACATGGCGAAGTAGAGTATATTTCTCACTTGGAATCAACATGAAGTCTACTTGAGGCTCTTCGGCCTCGCCCATCTCCTCATCACTTGCAGTTTCATCTTGAGAGGATCTCTTATTATTTCCATCAATTTCACTCTCAGACTGTGCAGCCTGCTTCCTTGAGGATGTCCTTTGTTCTCTTTTCCTCATAGCTAAACGAAAGTATTATGTCTCTGAGTCGGTAGGATCCCTTGGAGGTCTTCTTGCTGCTGCCTTCCTTGAAGGTCTCTTCTGGAGAGAAGGTCCAGCGCTCAAGGCTGGTGGATCATAACGCTCTTGGGGATCTCCATCGGGAGTGACCCCTTTGCGAAGAGAAGTTGTCTTCATCCTTGGTATGATTGCTAAGATAAGAGGAGACTATTACAATAGGTTTTATGCAAAAGAGTATGATTGAATCAACTTTTCTCTTCTGGAGCGGTAGTACCGCCGTTGATTATGCGGTATTACCGTAAGTCGGTAGTACTGGCGAACACGGGGCGGTAGTACCGTAGTTCCATAAAGTTTTAGGGCTATCTCTCAATTTTGATTTTAACTAGTGTTTGACCTGGATGAATCCATGGAATCAACATAATAAGTCATCAAACACTAATTACTACCAATTTTTCCAAGAGAAAATACTCAATCATGCACATTTTGATTCAAAACCTAGAAGAGAGATAGATCCCAAAAGTAGATGAGATAAGAGTGAATCAAAGCAAATACCTCCGGGATTGGAAGAGATTTGATCACAGGAGATACTTCCAACACAAAGATTCAACAGTGCTCCACAAAATCAAAGATTTGAGAGTAGGGTTCTTTGGAGAGGAGCAAAGGAGAGAGAGAGAGAGCAGGAGCGGAATGATCGAATGGGAGGAGATGAGGTGGTGCGAAGGCAGTTAATGCAATTCACCAGCCAAAGCGGTAGTACTGCATTTTCAATGCCAGTAGTACCGGTGATCCATTGGTCTTCGACCACATTTTTTTACCGCATTCTCTGTAATTTACATAGCGCCATCTATATTTTCGTGCTACCGACTTGCTGTAGTACCGCTGTTCAAATGCGGTCGTACCAATTATCAAGTTTCAAGAAAAACTCCCAAAGACAACCTCTCTATTAAAACATACCGCCAACTAGATTTCGGTACTACCGACTTGCGGTAATACCGCTCATCAAATGCGGTCATACCGATTTTGGGATTTCAAGAAAACTTCAAAAAACTTCCTCTTTGGAAAATTCATACTGCCTTGTAAACTTCGGTACTACCGACCTACGGTAATAGCACACAATACTTGCAGTCATACCGAATTGTTTGAATATTTTTTCAAAGGTAAGAACAAATGCAATGCATGAACCCTAACAATTTACAAAATACATTTGCAAACTTAGATCATGCAACAAGGAGTAGGTACATGAACTTCAACCATTTGCAAAACACATTTACAAAGTATAGTCACATGCTACAAGGACTAGACACATGAGCCTCGACTATTTGCAAAACACATTTGTAAATAAATAGCATCATACCATAGTGAGCTAGAGCAAGCGAGATTGAGCTATCAACACATGATGAGACTCAAGCTACTAGACAAGACCCCTCTTAATAGTACGGCAACCTATACTAGCAATCCGGTCTACAACCAAACACAAAAACTGGTAAAAGACTAGGAACACATCCTTAGCCTAGCTAGTCATACATTTACCTTACACACTCACTTGAAGCTTGATGACACACATCTTCACTTCAAGTCCGGGTCCTTGACTTGATATGCATCAACCCATGATGCATCCTTCATTTGACTTCCATCAACACACGATGATTTTCTTTACTCCAAGTTCGTAACTTGGATATGCATCAACTCATGATGCATTCTTCACGAGTCTTCCATCAACACATGATGGATTCCTTCACTTTGGGATCTTGTCTTAAATGTCATTAACACATGATACATCCTCTTCTTAAACTTTGACTTGATGACAATGAACTCATGATGTCATCCAAAGTCTCCATCATCATGGGACTCAACCTATTTCACAAACTCATGGAAAATGTTAGTACACCATGTGATTGTCATTAATTACCACAACATACCATTAACTTATAATGGTTGGTTAAGATACTTCAATCTTTCCCTCTGAGGTAATTGATGACAACCATCACAATTACAAATAATTAAATATTAAGCAATGTGAGTATATATGAACTACACATGTTTTATATACTTAAGGGTATGTTTCAAAGTAGAAATCTCAAATATATATGGATAAATAAATATGGATCAATACTCATGAAACCACAAAACATAGAATGAACTCCCTTAACTGTGTGCATACACGAATGTGTAATAAGAACATATGCACATATTCATGTTAGACTTTTGGTGGAGTTCAACCTATATTTTGGATCCGAAGAATGCAACAAGATATAAGAATATAGTGTCAAATGCATACCTCTTTGTTTTTTACCTTTTCATCCAATTGAGACTAAACAATAGATATAACAATTAAAGTGTTAGTCTCACAAATAGATTTATCATTAAACACTAAAATACTCCATTAACTTATAATGGTAGGTCTAGATTCTTCAACCGCGTAGTCTTCGATGAACACGTCGAAGATGAGCTTCTTTTGTGTCGACCAATACACCCGGTAGTGCCAGCAAAATGAGGACAACCCTGTGGGAGCACGATCCTCCATCTCCTAATCAAAGTACAACTCCCAGCGCACATCGTTAGCGGTGAGACGGTCGAGCTGCTGAACAAAGTGCTCGTACACACGTGTGACCTACATGTGTGCATAATGTGTTTGTGAGCCGGAATAGTGGTTATAAAGGATGACTCGTAATACAACTGAACTAAAGATAGAGGAGAGTACGTACCCGTCTACGGCACCAAAGGGGCCCTGCGGTCGGCTGGTCCACCGTGCCCCCGTGGTACATGTATGTGCGGTATGTACTGGAGTCCAACAGCATGGGCCGTCCGAGGGAGAAGCGCTCGAACGACCACAACTGCAGTAGGAGGGGCAGCCTATGAGGATAGAGGTCAGCTTCGTCCTATAGCACGCCTTGCACATGCCGCGGTACGTCGCGGCAAGTACGGCTGATCCCTAGCTGATCTGCAACTCCTCCCCGTCAGCGATGGCCCTTGCGTACCCCACGAGGCGGGCATTGACGGAGTCACTGTGGCTAATGGTAAATAGTACCCAACCGAAGAGCCACAAAAAGTACACCTCCAGGTGCCGCAACACCTGGTAGTCGGTGGGCTCTGGGACCATCCGCTCGATCTATGCATAAACGAATAATTAGTAACTCCGTGACAAGAATAGTGCATCGCTTAACATGGAAAATGGGTAGCATACGTACCTGGAACTGTGAAAGCCACCACAAGGGCAAGCCATGCCGCTGTCGCACCTCGAAGTCGTAATACGTTGCTGTGGCCTCGGGCAGAAGAACCCCTTGAAACCTGCCTAGTAGGTCCTAGCGCCAGTCGGTAGGCGCGTCCGACGGGGAGGCAGCGGCTCCCACAATAGGCAGGCCGAGCAGCAAAACATCCTGCAGAGTGGGGGCCATCTCCCCGAATGGCAGGTGGAAGGTGTGTGTCTCTGACCACCACCGCTCCACCAAGGCTGTCAGGAGCAACCGGTCGAATAGAAACCGTCGTGATCGCTCCGGGCCGGCCTAGACCTCCCCGTCATCCTTGATCGGAGCGCCGTCCTCATAGGTGGCCTTCACCATCCGTGCGAGAGGTAGAAGACTAGCATGACTCAGCCTACAAAGCACGAAGAAGTAAGTATATATCAGACATATGACACAAAGAAGTAGCACAGTTTATAGACAAACCTATTTACCCAGTGTGGGTCCAGTCTCCAAGGTCGTCAGGGTGTCCGTGTACGGACCACCCCAAAGTTAGTTGCGTCGTCCACGCGAACCGGATGTGAGACACGACAGCTCGCTCAGTGCTGCGCGTCAACCAACCGGTCCAGTAGGCTGAAATGCCAGTTCGAACCACCAAGGTCGTGAGCCATACATACAAATCAATTTCAGGTTAGTAATTACGACATAATTAGTGAATTCAATTATTTATTCCGTAGCTCCAAAAATTCTAAAATTTAAGTTTCATTCTTGCATAAGTCTAATGATTTTTTGTTCCTAACTACAATGGTTTCGAAAGTAACCTACCATGATTTTAGTTGCAAACTTATGACTATACTATTTACAACTATTAACAATATGCATGGATAGGGATAGCTGGGGTGTTTGGTATGCACGTGCACCACCAATTTTTAACAAAATATTATGGAATGACTACCAGTTTTTAATAATATGGTCGCACATATTTACAACTTATTTACCAATGTTAGCGATTGTTATCATCAACACTCCATAAAATTAAGTTATTTTCACAATCTACATGTGTGAAGCAGTCAGCTAATTGGGAAAATAGCGCAACTAATTATATATAAACATTAAGTATCATGTGAATACAATATTTAGAATTCCTGATTTACCCAACCCTAACATTCGTTCAACCGATAATTGCTTAATAGCCTAATCTTTACCATCACTACTACACCCCAACTCAAATTTTCTAGCCCCGCCACTGATAATATGACACTACAGATTACGCATATAAAGATTTTAGAAGCTAACCTACAATTATTTTATTTGCTAACAATATGTCACTACACATGATGTTGGTTGCTAACCTACCATGGTTTCGAAAGTACACGCATACAAAATAATGCTAGAGACTCACCGTCGTCGTCATCGTCGATGCAAAGACCCTTTCTTGCCCCCTCTCCCTCTCCTCTCTTTGTCTCCCCTCTCCTCTTTCCCTTCTCTCTTCTCCTCACGTCTGAGCTATGGAAAGAAATGGCGACTGCCGAGGGCCGGGCGGCGCGTGGTATAAGCGCTCCTAGTCGCTCAACGGTTGGGCAACTAGGGTCCAGCGGTGAGTGACAGGTGTTTAAGTCGCTCTACCGTTCAACAACATGTATCTAAGTTGCTCCACTGTCCAGCGACTAGGAGCCGAAGGGTCTAGTCGCCAAAGTAGTTAGAATCGCGATCCTACTCTTAGAGTCTTACGATTCTACGAACCCACGACAGCCTGTCGATCCAAATCGCACTGTCGATCCTACTCGTAGAGACTCAGGGCAAAAAAAATTGTAATTTTTTAGAGGCCAGGCTTAGCTGATATTTTGTTTTAGAGCAAAATTTGTTGATATTAATTTTTTGGGAATGAAACTATAAATAAACAAGGAGCATGCAAAATATTATATCAGTGTGGTAATGTTGTTCTCCTGTCGTTCAGAACTATATCACCCATCATGTCAGACCATTATGCTTTTCTGTTATGTGATAAGAAGTGTTTTGCCCCTTTTTTGGTAATAAGTAAGTGGTAAACCTTATAAGAATCATACACACATATAATATAGATGTTAAATGTGTGTATTTTTACAAATCCGTAGAATCGCTCATTCTACGATTCGATACTACGATTTAATCCTACCGGAGGCAAATCAATCTGACTTGGGATCTCGACTCTGACTACCTTTCTAGTCGCCCAACGGTTGAACGACTTAAACCATTGTCGCTCAACAGTTGGGCAAGTAGTCCAAGTCGTCCAACCGTAGAGCTATAAATGATTATTACTGTAAAAAAGCTAGTATTATTTCTGTAATTTGAAATAAAAAATAGATTATTAAAAAAATTTCCCAGGATGGTGCTAACGAGGCACAAACACATGGGGCACGGGTGCGAAGGCATCTTGTTTCCTTTTTTAAAAGGCTAAAATTGTCAAATTTCTTTTATTGAATAAAAAGGAAAGTAGGTTCAAGAGTGTGAAACTTAGTTTTGCAATGGCATTTAGAATATTTTTCTTGTTTACCCAATTATTGATCATAACCTTTACAAAGAACGTTACATCAGGCGATAGAAAAAAAATGTTAAATCAGGTTCTCTGTAGGTCATTGGGAAGGTATGGAAGAGTTGTCGACCAAAGACCAGAGATTTAAGTGGCTTTGCTGGTGGCCACTATCACGACTAGTAGGGGTGGATATGGAGTCAGGTAACTGTCTTAATGAGCTTTTCGCGGAATTGATATAGTTTGATTTAATATTATTTTATTTATAGTTTGAAAGTATTTTTAGAACCGAGTTAACAAACCGAGCCAGAGTGAAATCCAATTTCATTCAAAATTAACTCATTTCAATGTTTAACCAAATAGCGAGTCTAATTAAAATAATTTTAAATCAAGAGTGAAATCCAATTTCATTCAAAATTAACTCATTTCAATGTTTAACCAAATAACGAGTCTAATTAAAATAATTTTAAATCAAGCCAACAAACCCCACTAACAAGCTATTTTTCCACCCCTAGTGCTTGCTCAGCATCAAATTATGCCATCCACCGTGATTTATGGTACAAGTCTACTAGATGAACTATTTCTTGATGAACCAATAAAACTGAACGAAGTCATTTTCCTTTTGACAGAGTGTCCAGTTTTCGACTTATTGAAGGCTGCTACGAATAATTTTTCGCCTGAAAATAGACTTGGAGTTGGTGGTTGTAGTACTGTTTACAAGGTACTGCACATGTCCTCGTATTTTTTTTTTGTCTTATTCTATAAGCATTTTCTGGTGGTGGAGAGAGTGATACCCTCTTAATTTATGTCTCATTCGACACACATTTTGTTGCCAAAATCAGAACTTAGATTTTTTACTGCTCCACATATTAACAAACCAATTTTCCTGGTATGCTAGCTTAAAGTGAGGAGGAGGCACTACTACTGTTAGTTCATTAAATTTCTAATTTGATACATATTGCTTTTATAAAGATTTGGATAATGCCATTAGTAAAACCTGTACGATAAAATGCCATCGGAAATCACATAATTGAAACTGTGATGTTATTTACACATTTTATTTTATAAATTCCATTGTCAATGGGATTTTCCTGGAATTCTCATGTCTATTTCGGTATATCATTGACTTTATTCAATACTATTTCTTTGGTGCCGCATTATCAATGCCAGTTTTATTGATGTACTTAAAAGAGGAAGCAATACAAATAGTTAATACTCCCTCCGTTACGAAATGATGTTGTTTCGGGCATCGATATAGTCTACAATGCACAACTTTGATCATTATTTTTTCCAGTAACATGTTACTAAAATCTATAAAAAAACAGTATGGAAGTACATACTTTTGGTGACAAATCCACCAATGTCATGTCATTTGTGAAAAATCTTGAGACTTCTGTGTATGTTAGTGGTTAATGTTTTAAAACCTTGACTGCATGTTAGAGGCTACAATTAGGGATGACAATTGGGCGTGGCGGTACGGGTAGTGCTCGCTCATACTTATACCCGCGACCCCGAATTCCCCCACGGGCATACCCGCGAAGAACGATAGGTGAAAAACCTCGTCCATGCCCGTCGCCCGCGGGCATGCCAGTTTACCTGCGAATAATGCATCGCCTCCTGTGAGTACCCATCGTCCGCGGACATGCTCATTACCCGCGAGCAATGCATACATCAAGTTCATCATAATTCACACATCAATGGTGCATCACACATTCAACAACTAATAAAGTTCATCACAATTCACATATCATGTTCGACAAGACAACTAATCAAGTTCAACAAATAAAATAAAAATACAAACTGACATAGTTCCTTACACATGCGGGTAGGTTACAGGTAATGGGACGAAGCGGGTACGGGTGGAGTTTACCCATGCCCATGACCGTTTACTCGATGGGCAAGGAATTGTGCCCGTTTTCATGCCCGTAGGCAAAGAAAGACGCCTATACCCGCCTCCATTAGGGTATTCGTCCGCGGGTACGCGGGAAATCGGACACAAATGCCATCCCTAATTGTAGCCTCTTGCACTACTTGAACGCCTTTTGGTCCCTTGTGCATTTGATATCTTTGAAACAAATGGCCAAGCAGATGCGGAGCTAAGCCTCACGTCTCTAGATCAATGAACCGAGGCTTAGGATCAAAATACCCTGTGAATTTTTTTGAAAAACCACAAAAAATTAACTTTGGATTTAAAGTAGCTGGCGGCCCGAGTCTCGGCCCACGGCCAGCTAGATATGCTCAGCTAGATAAGAGAACAATACGCTCATTTTGTCTTGACAAAGATATCTTTGGTGTTCATTTAATTTGAATCAGTCTAGAAGTTGTTTTTGATTTCGTGAGTTTGCCGCTGCAATTTCTGTTAACTACAAATTTATTTGGCTAGTAATATAAGTGCACTGTCTAGAGAGCATAACCATGCTCTATGGTATTACCCGCACTCCACTTAAATCAGCATATAATCTAGGGAGAATTGCATGTCTACAAAAAAACTAAACAAAGATGTAAAATGTGAAGCCAGTGACTTCAGCTTGACCCGGCTCAACTGTACATGCTTGCTCCCTCGTATGATCGGGATCTTTCCTGACACTGAATATATCTAAAACCTTCATACAATAGACAGATCATTATTTGGACTTTTGCTTTTCAGGGTCAAACACGTGATGGACTCGAGGTTGCAATCAAAGTATTTCGTGCAGACGCAGGTCGTGGACAATTGGATTTAGAGTATGAAACTGAATGTCATGTTGCTGCAAAGCTGAGGCATTCAAATATAATTAAGCTTCTGGGGCATTACAACAGATTAGGGAAGAGGATTTTGGTTTATGAGTATATGGCGAATGGGAGTTTGGACAAATTTATCTTTGGTATATTTACACTCATATTTTCATTTTGGAGCAATTTTCACACAGTTTTTTTTTCTCTCTCTATCTAATGAGTGACATAGTTACAGATCTAGGAAGACGGGTGTCGCTCGATTGGTCATCACGCTTCCAAATAATTGAAGGGATAGCTCAGGGTCTGCTGTATCTGCACACACATACTGATGGACACGTTGTGCATAAGGATTTGAAACCAAGCAACATTCTATTGGATTTTGGTATGAATGCTAAGATTAGTGATTTTGGCATTGCTACAATGTTTAGCCCAGGGCAGCACGAAGATCGCACTGGTGCGGTATGCGGCACATTGTAAGAACTTATGAAATGCATGGAGGCATGCACCATAAAAATTTAATAATCCTTTTTTACATACACTGCTTTCGTTTGTTTGTTACTGTTTTGATTTGTTTTCAACTTTTCAGTGGTTATGTTGCTCCCGAATATAGATATTACGGTATTTTATCAACGAAGGTTGACGTGTATGCCTTTGGTGTCGTCCTTCTGGAGATCATTTCTGCAAAGAGGTCACGCTCATCCACGTCTCTTCCAAAAGAACGGATCACATATCTCGTTACGGATGTAAGTAAAGGTTTTCAAATTAAATACGTATGTCTTTGCAACATTTGCATCCATTTGATGGAGTAAAAAGCTGCATCGATCTGCTTATTAACCTCCAACTAAACATAGAATGCAAATATCTCTTTTGAGTATGTTCCCATCAGAAGAGATTTTAGTTCAAATTCCGAGTCGTTTCGAAGGGATTAAGTTGGATCACAATGTATCCAAAGAAACCTTAACTCAGGTTAGTGGGTCATGGATTTTTCATGTTAGTACAATGACCAACTATGCGATTACACCCATAAAAAAGTATTGCACTTTTTTTAGGGAAAGGCTTGCGAGCTGCTTCTTTGTTGATGCACGGATGTGATATATATATATATATATATACACACACACGAGTATATAAAACCACTTAGGTGGTATTTACTCATTTTCAAGGGCGGTATGTGTTATGAATATTGTATATGTATTTAAGAGATTCAACCGACAATGTATATAGGGTACAAATGGGATACAAGATTAAACCCTAATACAATAGGAAATACCACTAATACCCTTAACACCCCCCTCAAATGCAAGGCGTATGTAATAGCATTGTATTTGAAAAGAGTTGACACTACAATAGGGAAAATCCGAAGTCTGAGTCTTGATAATGCCGTCGTAGCGTTCAGCTCTTTAAAAAAATATCGAGTATCAAAATATCTCCTCCCAACCGGGGTCATACGACAACCCATAAAGCACAAGGTGCGTGAGCAAAGTCAACCACGACAACACGACGAAGAAGATGATAAAACTGACAAATATAGAGAAAGCTGTCAAGTCAAGCCAAATAGGAATAAATAGAAACACGGTGGCGCAGATCGTAGTCTAAGACGGCGGCGGCGCAGTGCACAAGAAGCGCAATGAAGGTACGGTGCAAAAGAAGCACGTCCAATGCACAAGAAGCACAACGGAGGCGCAGTGCAGAAGAAGTGCAGCGCAATACACAAGAAGCACAATAGAGAAGCAGTACAGAAGAAGCACGACGATTTTAAAAGCTTGAGGCGGCGGATCTGCAGCGGGTCAAAGAAAAGAGCAGTGGCTGCTGCTATGCAAAGAAATTCCTATGTTTCTATGACTAACAATAAATTTATGGACTTGCATGGCTTAGACGAACTCAAAGATGGAGTGGTACGGACTTGGATGAACGTAGCGGAAGAAACGACACAAAGTAAGAAAAACATAAGGATAACTAGCTGCAAAGCAAGAATAGCTAGCAGCCAGAATAGCTAGCATTAAAAGCGTCGTGCTGCACTTCTCCCCTTCTCACATTTGGTCTGCCAACACAGCACCTTCCCCTTCTCCCTTCAATCCACCAGCAACAACTAGCATAGCTGGCAACAGACTAATCTCCACCGACAGCAGCAATCAATGGCCTCTCTAGCACCTACTTCCCCCTCAATTGCCCAACTGGCACTCACGTTCGCCTTTCTTCTCACAAGAAGACGTCCAGGAGACAGCAGCAGCAAGGGGTGGCCAAGCATCCCTCCATGAAGGAAGGCCCAAAGCAGCACAATGCAACCCCAGTGAAAAGGCCACAACAACTTCAGATGACAAGCAGTCAAGCACAACCAAGCCATCCCACCAAGCAGGACGGGAAGGTGAAGTGCTCGCGTGGAGGCGTCTAAGGGAGGCACACGCAAAGAGGAAGGCTGGGATCCTCTGCCACCTCTCGTGGAAGGAGAGGGGGCTCCTGGAACAAGATCCAATCCAGATCGGATCAAGATGGCAGAGGGAGGTCGGGTCGTCCTGCTCCTCGACGGCACGAATCCGGAGCGGTGGCGGGATCTCCCGAAGCGAAGGCGACGAGAGGCCGCCCCCGGGAGCGAAGATCGGTCCTCCTGGGGGCAGCGCGTAGCGGAGGACGAGCGGAGGCTAGAGGCCGGTGGCTACAGTAACCCTAACCCTAACCCTAACCTTAGCTCTGATGTCATGTTATGAATATTGTGTATGTATTGAAGAGACCCAATGGACAATATATATAGGGTACAAAGGGGACACAAGACTAAACCCTAATACAATAGGAAATACCACTAATACCCTTAACAGTATGTACAATTTTTTAGACATACTCCTTTTTATGTGCGGATATGAATGTATTTACAAAATTTGCTAAAACTATGGACTTTCTTGCAAATTTTTCGTATAGTTCGCATTGGAGTATCTTATAATTAGTATACGAGTATATCCAAAGAAATAAATAATTATGTCAAGTTCTTTTAGGTGGTATACCAGTGGTGGGAGTAACTACGCACGGGAGTAGAAGTTATTAATCATATGTATATGTATATATATGTATGTAGTATAGATTATATATATGTATAGTAAAATGATCTTGCATCCTAGTGAACTCTAGTGCCATCTATCCACACCATGAATTTTGCATGTGGATATGTGTAATGGAGAGAGATAAAAGGTGATAGGAGTTAAAGGTGCTAGATGAATGATGACCATATAATGGGACTAGAGTTCTGCCAAAACTCCATCATATATATATATGATTAATATTTTCTACTCCTGGGTGTAGTTACTCTCACCTTTGATATACCACCTAAAAGAACTTGAAATACTCTTTTATCACTTTGGGTATACTCATACACTAATTATAAGATATTTTAATACGAACCGAAAATTTGTAAGAGAGTCTATAGTTTTTAGCATATTTTGTAAATACCTTTGTATTCGCACTAAAAAGGAGTATATTTAAAAAATTGTACATACCACCCCTAAAAAGGTGTGAATACCACTTAGATGGTCTTATATATTCGTATACTATACATAAATACTCTCGGTTGGGTAAGATACTTCCTACGTTGTGAAATACGGAATAGGGAGTAACTACTCTCGGGAGTAGAAAAAAGGCTTCATATATATATATATATATATATATGAGATAACACTATTCAACACTGCGTGCTGAATACCAGGAGGTAAAAAGAGGGAAAGCACTATCTCCCCGTTTGTTACGTGTTGATACTTATATTCTATATATTTTCAATTACAATTTGTTTTGTAGGTTTGGGATTTGTGGATAACCGGGAGATCAGATGAGCTTATAGATCCATCATTGCGCGATGAAGCTCGAATAACCGAGATAACAAGATGCATTCAGATAGCACTGCTGTGTGTTCAAGGGGAACCGGCAGACCGGCCCACCATGCCGGATGTACTCGAGATGCTGAGCAGTGAGAGTATTAGCTTACCTACCCCTAAGGGGCCAGGTTGCTAGGGGACAGAGGACATAAGCAGTGATACGCCATCTGGCTACGCAAGTGATGCTACTTGTAGTTCTACTGACTTCACCTTGCCTCGGTAGTGTAGTTCACCATACTTGAGTTGGCAGCTGAAGTAAGATTGAAGTAGCGAAGATCACGGAGTTGCAAGGTGACCACAGAAGCATCGATCGTTCCCTGCGACAAGCCTTTCGTGAAATTTGTGGTCGTCATTTTGTATATTTTGTTTGTTGACAATGGGAGCTTTTAAATTCCATGTGATGATCTTGTAACGGCTAGAACTTGGATCAAAAGTAATATTATAGCAAGATCCTTATACTTTTGAGAAACATAGTCGTACACCCCATAGGTATTTGAACAACGCGGTCCTTTATTGTCAAGCCGCATGCACCTCCTGTATATTCGATTTAAGATCTGAATTCCGATAACAATTCGATATATACATAGAAGAGAAATGCTCGAAAAAGCTGTACGTACGGCTGCTTCCCCATTTATCTTCCACGAATCCTCCCATGTCTCCCGTACGTGGTCTCCAGAAGCAACCAAGTGAGTAATGACGTACGTACGCCATGGCCAACGAAGCTACCTACGAAGCTAGCTAGGATGTGATCAGCAGTTAGATGAAGAGGGTGGGGCGATGACTTGCACGTAGCAATGCAGTGCCCTCTGGTCTTCTTTATCGATCTTCACCTGATGACATTTGCCCTGGCAACAGCTGAACAGCAGCGCCTCCCCAAGCTTCTGCCTGGTCCTGGCTTTTTGCTGGAGAGATGAATTAAGCACCAAGACGAACCGAAACAAAGAACGAAAACAGCGAGAACAAACGAACGGCGAACACACTTCATTTCTTTCGGGAGCAGTATTTCTCTCTTTTTTGGTCTTTTTTATTTCTTATCAACTCACAAAGATTTATGAACTCATACATCGTATCTTATAAAGGCTGGGTACAAGGATCCAATTCGGTTTCCGCCGATACGAAACAGACTCTATTTCTGCCGGTACAAAACGACTCGGATACAATAAAAACAACAAAGAAAAGATTAAATCCAATAATCACTCTCTTAATCTTGTTTCTTCACCTTGATCATGCCAAACTTTTTGTACTTTCCTAAAATCATCTTTTACAGCGTCCCCTGTAGACTTCAGGCTTATCTGGTTCTTCATCAGTCATTTTCTTATAACTATATATCCACTTTAGAATCTTGCTTGTTCTTTTTTCCTCTTCACAGAACTACTGACATCCAAAGTGCCACCTTGACCTTTTGTGCCGCTGCCTCCAGCAGCAAGTGCATGCACATCATGGGCCCATGGCTTTGACTAATAGCTAGTGTTTCTCCCTCCTGCATGCGTCACTTGCATTTCCACCAGCTGCTTGACCAGAACGGAGTCCTCCTGCGCCAGCAGCAATGCGGATGGAGCCGCTGCCTTCCTGCGCGTGGTGCACGTACGTGACCTTCAGCACCTGCCTGTCGTCGACCGAGAGCCGCGTGTCCTTCTAGTACCCGCCAGGGATGTTGCTCCCGAGCTGGTACGTGAGCGTCGCCACCGTCAGCGGCGTGTTGGCGTCGTGCCGCATCCAGTTGTTCGGCGGGTACTGATTCACGACCACCCCCGCGCTAGCATGCATGTGGGTTCCACCGCCGTGGGACCCTCTGCCTAGACCTCCCGGGCTAAAGCTCTCTGCGCCAGCAGACCCGCCGCCTCCTACACATGCATGTGCATGGGGCCGCCGCCTCTACTACATGCACGTCGCGTCTTTTATGAGTGTGGAACTCGTCGCTCTCTCCAGCACCCAGTGCGCGTGCCTTCTAGACCTCTCGAGTAACTGTCCGCTGTGTTTTCACCTAGAACTAAAAAATTGAACCCAGTTTGGTTTTATCGTTCCATACTTGGTTTGATACCTCAGTTTCACTCTGGCTCCTCCAGTCTGACCTTCTGACAAACCGATTTACAAGTTTTCAGGAAAACTTTGTGCAACTGGTTTGGAGATTTTTTACCTTCATCAACAAATATTTATTTTTGTTATAGACACGCAAGAACTCGTCCTGCAGCTCCACCCTGCACCCTTTTTTCGCCAACTGCCCGAGACTGAATATGTTGTTGCACAAGCTCGGTATAAAATAAATTTCACGTAGCATTTTCTGATCATCGTTCTTGCATTGCAACAACATTGTACCTTTGCCTCTTATCTGCACCGTTGAGCCGTCGCAAAACTTGATTTTGCCTGAAATCTTCTAGTCAAGCTCATGGAACATGGAGCGATCTCTCGTCATGTGATTGCTTGCTCCATTGTCCAAGTACTACTGGTTTGTGTGATCGTGGCTGCCTCCCTCCTTGCGTAGTTTAGGAACTACGTTCTCATCGTTTAGCATCACCATGACCGGTGCTTCATTGACACATAAGGAGAAAAGTAGGGTAGGCTCGTCATCTTCACTGGCTCGGGTGAGGTTTACCTTCTCGTTCTTCTTCTTGTTTCGATAATCCGTGGCACGAGACGATGAAAAGGAGAAGCAGTTCAGGTCAAGAGAAGATGAAAATCATGAAGAGACAGATTCGAGAGACCCGGTTTGTCATCTGCTTTGATAAGTGCAGGATTTGCAATCATGAACACAAGCATAGGAAACCGTAATTCGTGATTTAGGGAAGTGGAGAGATAGAGGAGGCTAGGATTTGAGATAGATGGATTGATTGAGCGCTCAAGTCTTGAGCTTTTGTCTTCTATAGTAGAGTAGTTGTAAACCAACAATCACTCGAATCAATCCAAGCAAGCTTTCCCCAATATAAGTTCTATCTTGTTCTTGCTCTCTCTTTGATGCTTTTGGGGTTTTTATGTTTCAAGGTTTTTTTGGGGTTCTTTTGAAGTGATCTAGCTTGCCAGGACTTATGGGAATTGATCTAAGGTCATGTTGACCATCTTCCACCCACGAGCAAACTTTTGGATCAATTTTCCCTATTTTTTGTGCCCTCTTGACCTCATCTAAGATATTCGTGCAACCTTGTCTTCTATAGTCCCGATAGTCGGTTGGAATAGTGTGGATATCGTGAGGATATGTGCACGATCTCAGGATGATGAGTCAATTGGCAATGGCTTTGTTGGTTTGCAAAATCTCGCGTTTTCGGGGTTTACTTCATGCTGTCAGACCACAGGCGGTCTGACCGGTAGTGTGGGGCGGTCAGACCGCCCGTGGAGAGGTCGGACCGGCCTTGGTTGCCGGTCGAACCGGCCTGACCTAAAAATGGATTTTGGAGCTAATCCAAAAATAGGTTGTGTAGGCAGGTGAGGGGAGTCTCCTGGATGTGGTTGCATCATTTTTGGAGCACCCAGTCAAAAGTTCTATTGAGTTGAAAATTCCAGAAGGTTTCGGATTTTCACGCTGGAAATTTGGCTAAGTCCTTTTGACCGGTCCGACCGCCGTTGTGCGAGCGGTCCGACCGGCCTGAAACCGGTCGGACCGGCCTTGTGGGGCGGTCAGACCGGCATTGACTTGGAGGTTAGCCAAGTTTGCATTGAGTTGATTTGAATGTGTTTTATGTATGGTGTTCAATGCTTTATTGTTGTATATTGCATTGCGGAGCTAACGTGGGTCAAGTTGTGAAGAACTTGTTCCCGGAAACGGTTTGTTTGTCTATTGCTGTGCAGGTGGCTTGCAGGTCAACGACGTCAACGGTGAATGGATCGGGACTACGCTTGGAGAGCTGAGGTCCAGAACGATCATGGATACCGGGTGAGGTCGTGTGACTCAAGCATGGTGCAGGATGGGCAAGATGGATCGAACGGGTGGTTCGGTGCAGCTGGTTGGATCAGGCGGTGCGGATATCGGTGCGAGTCTCTGGGAGGTTCCGATGGGATTCGGACAAGAGAGGCTTGGCGACGCGATGAGAACCGCTGATCAACCTACACGTGGTGAAGCAGGCGATTGCTTCAACAGATGTTGTGTGTGGGTCCCATGTGTGAGTGGGTCCCAAAAGTGAAACCCTAGTCCTCTCCTATAAATAGAAGGGGGGAGATGTAAAACCTCTTGAGGCATTCATTTGGAAGTTCCTTAGCCTTTTCTAGGGTTAGGGTTTGGAGAGGAAGAGAGGGAGAGATTGTGGTTGCTCCTTGGTGAGCTCTTGTCCTCCTTGAGGGAGTGGCTTTGTAAGCATCTTGTGAGATCAATCAATCTTGTGATGCTTGCTTGAGAGTTCATTTGTCTCTCTTTTGTGTTCTTCTCTCATTTGGATGAATTTGGTGCTTCCTTGATTCAAGTGGTTAAACTTGGTCTCTTGACCCATTGTGTTTTGCTTTGATGTGTGGGAATACTCCTAGAATCATCTAGACCATCAACTCCCACAAGCAAGCTTTGAATCAAAGTTTTTCATATTTCTAGGGTTTGTGCACTTCCTTGTTAAATCCTTGAGAGATCGATTCTGCGAAGTGGATCTGAAGGATCGTCGCTAGAAATAGGTCTCTAATATCATTAGGGAGGTGTGCTCGAAATTTGGTCAAGTTTCATTGGTTGAATCAAAAGTTGGATCAAATTTCGTTTTGGATTTGGGATTGATTTTTCGATTCGATCGAACCGGTCGATCGGTGTTGTAACGGCGGTCCGACCGCCTGCGTGTTCAGATCACAGATCGCCGGGTCGACTCGCTGTCGACCGTCCGACCGCCGATTAGTAGCCGGTCCAACCGCTCGTTAGCCGTCGGTCGACCGCCTCGTAGCGGTCGGACCGCTTTGTGCTCAGATCAGCCCTTTGAGATTAAGTCTCCACTTTTGTGTCGTGTGGTTGTCGGGTTATCGAATTCAGCACAAGGCTTCCACTGTGCGCTTACTGATCTTCTTAGCTTTCATAGCTAAAGGAGTAAAGTTCGTGTTGAATTTGATTTAGGCGAGAAAGTTGAGAAAGCGCCTATTCACCCCCCTAGTCGCCTTTACGGTCCTACAAGTGGTATCGAGCGGTTAGCTCTTCTCATAAATCTTAACGGTCTTTGGAGCCATGGCGATGAAAGATATTCAATCAGCCACATGTTTTGATGGAGTTGATTTTGCTTATTGGAAGGCCGAATGCGAGGCCTACATCGAGGCTCAAGGGCACGCAATTTGGCTTAAGGTGAAACACCCTTATGTCGTGCACCGATGACAATTTGATCACTCGGATGTGGAGAACAACAAATAGGCTCGAATTTTTGATTCAAGGCCTTAGTCGATCGGAGTTTGAGCGTGTCGCTCATTTGCTGTCTGCTCATGAGATCTGGCGGACTCTTTGTGATTATCACGAAGGGTCCACGGTGATCAAGGAAGTGAGACAGAACCAGCTAAAGAAAGCATACTCCAAGATCGAGCAAAGACCTGGTGAATCTTTAGATGAGCTGTGGGGGAGATTTTCTAAAATTCTTCATGATCTCCGCGCTGTTGATCTTATATTTTCTGAGTCTGAAAATGCACGCCAGCTTTTGGGTGCTTTGGATGTGAAGGTCTGGGGGATGAAGATTACTGCCATAAATGACAACACTGTCATGAGTGAGCTTACCATGGATAAGCTTTACTCTAGGTTGAAGACGCATGAGATTGATTTTATCTCGCGTCTCCCCACGACAGAGCCGATGGCTTTAGTAGTCGACAAATCTAAGGGTAGATATTCTGATTCTTTTGATGTTAGCTCATTTGGTTTTTCTTTGTCTGCTTTGCATTCTTTGAGCGATGAGCAACTTGAGAGACTACCTGAAGATGATTTAGCCCTCCTATCCACAAAATTCACGAGAGCTTACAACAATGTGAGGAGTAGGAGGAGAGGTGGACCTATCACTTGTTTCGAGTGTGGTGAGCCAAACCACATTCGCTCTAGATGCCCCAAGCTGAAGGGCAAAGAGGAGAAGGAGTCACAAAGGCATCCTCAAGCGAGGGATGCTAAGTCCAAGAAGACAAACTATCGCAAGTTTGTCAGCCGAGTCCTTGAAGCTCTAGAGGATGTGAGCATGGAAGATGTGGACTCGGAGATGGAGGACGATAAAAGTGACTCCCGTGGCAAGAAGAAGGCACGTGATTTCACAGGCATGTGCTTCATGGCTAGGAACAGCCACGACAGCGACTCCTCCAACAGCGAGGATCCTTTTAGTGATCCCGATGAGATATGCCCTTCACTTCCTAACATGAAAAGGGCTTTGGTGCTTGCTGAACAAAAATTGCATAAGCAAGCTAAACTGATTAAGAAACATGATACTATGATTGATAATTTGAACCTAGAAGTGGTTAGGCTCAAATCCATTAATCTTGATGATTTCTGTGATTCATGCTCTAGCTTGCTTAATGAATTGTCAAGCTTAAATGATGCTCATTTCTCTGTTGAAAAACAATTGAAAAAATGCTCTTTCTGAACTAGAATCTCTCAAGTCTAGTTCTGTTTGCATGGATGCCATTCCGCTTGGTGTGACTGCATTAGACGCTATTCCGTTAACCTGCTCAAATTGTGCTTTGCTAGAATTAAAACTGGATAGCTCTTTAAAAGAATTGCAAAAATTTGATGCTAGTCACACTTGCTCTCATTGTAAGAACAATAGGATTAAAATGCAAGAGTTGACCGAAATGGTCGTTTACTCTAGAGCTGCATCGTGTGAAAATTGTCCTAAGTTTACAATTGAGATTGAAGCTTTAAACAAGACTCTTGAAGAGAAAGCTAAAATTGAAAGATCCATGTCTCTTACTGCTTCCAAGAAAATCATTGATTCTTCCTCTTGTATGTTGCATGCTGAAGTTGAAACCGTAATTGGTAAGATACAAGAGGCTTTTAGAGTCAAATTTAAGGAGCAGTTGAATAGGATTGGAGAGTCCTATTGTGTGTCTTGTGTGGCTCTCAAAGTGGAAGTGGATCTTCTTAAGAGCAAACATGTTGAGGTAATCAATTCTGAAAAGTGCTCCAATTGTGGAGTTTTGGCAAAAGAGAATGATTATCTCAAAATGACTCTTGAGAAGTTTTCTAGTGGGAAAAAGAAACTCAACTTGATTCTAGATCAATCCAAGGTGAGTGTGAAAAACAGTGGCCTAGGTTCTAAGTCCCTAGAGCTTTCCAAGAATCTATCACCAAAGATTGCTAGAGCTGTGAAAAGTGGTTTGGTTGAGCAAGAACCTCCTATGACTTCAAAGGGTGTTTTTAAATCTGCAGGTTCTGCTCAAACTCTTTCTAGCAAGAAAGGTGCTTCTGTTTCTCCTGTACAAACCCCTCAAAAGGTCAAGTACCATTGCACCTTCTGCAAGAAAGAGGGCCACACTGTTGAGTTTTGCTTTCGGAGAGCAAAGATTGAGAGGAAAGAGAGAATGAGCACTTTGAGATCCATTAGAGGAGTCTCTTCTTCAGCTGTAGTCTCTAGAGCCAGGCAGCCTATTCAGCGTACCACATATAGGCCTAGGTTTGTAGAGAATTTTGTTGACTCTTCTTGTGGGTCCAGCGTGATTTGGCTTTGGATATCGTGAGGATAGACCACGGGTGGCACCTAGACAGGGGGAGTATCGGTCTTTTGGTAGATCGTTTTGGAGAGGTCCAGGTGGTGCTCATGGGCATTCTTATGACTTTGTGCCTAATCATCTTTCTGCTGCTTCTTTTGCTATTCCCAGGCATCGTCCATCTCAGTACTGGACACCTAGATCTTTTATCTCAAATCCCAGTACTGAGGCATGGATGTTTTGAGGGAATTTGCTCTTTTTGCATTCATTGTATCATAATGCATTTTTATTTCAAATGTCTTGCATTGCAAAATAAAACGTGTGGAGCTTTGATTATTATCCTCGTATGACTTGATTCCGCACTCTATACCTTGCCATTTCAAGTGATAGTCTGCTAGACTTCTTTTATGGTTCTTCTTGTTTAGCTCAGCTTTTGCCTTGCTAGCTTTATATCTGTGAGCAATTAGAATCAAATCATGTCTTGTTGGATCTTGTGACTAGTTTTGCTCTAGTGATCCTCTTATAATTCTTGCCATGTCTTATAGGTTGAATTGAGTCTTGAACTTATTTTGAGATTAAAACGAGCTTTTTATCGTCTTAAGTCAAGCAAATGAAAAATGAGATTTTCTGTGCGAAAAAAACTGATCTCACCAATCCTTTCTCATGAGACGGCTTGCCATTGCACTAGGCATGAACTCAGGGGGAGTTTTGGATGACCTAGACCACTCTTTTAAGCTTATCGCTTGAGATGGTCGCGGCAAGGCTTGAGATCTAGCACAGTGGAAAAATCCTTTTTAGAAAATGCTCAAAATGCTAAGTGCTTGAGTTTTGCTTCAAAAGAATACTCTTAATGCTCAAAATGCCTCAGTTCTTATTTTGAGTCTCTTTTTCCTTATAGACATGGCTTGACTCATTCTTGGTTGCTTTTAGTGAAACTATGATATTGAGCAACTTTTCATGGTATTCATTCTTTTAATCTCAGATTGCTGTTATTTTGGTTTTAGCTTTGCAGTACATGTTTTGCCATGATTGAATATAGCTTCTTCATCTTTTATGGCTTGGTATATTTCTTGTACTGTCTACTTCGATAATGGTCATGGCTCCTTTTGTTAAATTTCAAATAAAGTCATTTCTTCATGCTCTTTCTTTTTCCTTGCATCTTGATGAATTCATTGTCAAAGGGGGAGAAGGATTGAAGAAAATGTTGTTTTGGAGCTTTTGGTTTACATAAGGTTTCATACATCAAAGAACACACATAAAAAAAATTATGTGAACCTTTTAAAAATTTGTGATCACAGTGAGTTGAGTCTCTGGGTTTTATTGCCTTTTTCTGATTAAAAATTTGTGATCACAGTGAGTTGAGTCTTTGGGTTTTATTGCCTTTTTCTGATCTTAATTGCAGTTGAAGAAGACTCACAATGATCAAAGGTCAAATAGAACTTTTTGTCTTTCATATGGACCTAAGTGAGATTTTTGGCTACTTTCTGGAATTTGAATCCTCTTGTGCTTTCGTTGCCTTATCTCACTTGCTTATACTATTCTGAAGCCAGCTTGGTCGGTTCCTAGGCTTTTTCTTGCTTATGGACCAAGTTGTGCCTTTATGCGAAAACGGCGATTTGTTTTTACTTTTCATTTCGAAAAACCATATTTTCTGGGAAATTGCCAATGTGTTCATCAAGGCGGAGATTGTGGATATCGTGAGGATATGTGCACGATCTCAGGATGATGAGTCAATTGGCAATGGCTTTGTTGGTTTGCAAAATCTCACGTTTTCGGGGTTTGCTTCATCTTTGTCGGACCACGGTGATCCGGCCGGTAGTGTGGTGGTCGGACCGCCGTGGAGAGGTCGGACCGGCCTTGGTTGCCGGTCGGACCGGCCTGACCTAAAAAAGGATTTTGGAGCTAATCCAAAAATAGGTTATGTAGGCAGGTGAGGGGAGTCTCCGGGATGTGGTTGCATCATTTTTGGAGCTCCCAGTCAAAAGTTCTATTGAGTTGAAAATTCCAGAAGGTTTCGGATTTTCACGCTGGAAATTTGGCTAAGTCCTTTTGACCGGTCCGACCGCCACAGCGAGCGGTCCGAGCCGGCTGAACCGGTCGGACCGGCCTTGTGGGGCGGTCAGACCGGCATTGACTTGGAGGTTAGCCAAGTTTGCATTGAGTTGATTTGAATGTGTTTTATGTATGGTGTTCAATGCTTTATTGTTGTATATTGCATTGCGGAGCTAACGTGGGTCAAATTGTGAAGAACTTGTTCCCGGAAACGGTTTGTTTGTCTATTGCTGTGCAGGTGGCTTGCAGGTCAACGACGTCAACGGTGAATGGATCGGGACTACGCTTGGAGAGCTGAGGTCCAGAACGATCATGGATACCGGGTGAGGTCGTGTGACTCAAGCATGGTGCAGGATGGGCAAGATGGATCGAACGGGTGGTTCGGTGCAGCTGGTTGGATCAGGCGGTGCAGATATCGGTGCGAGTCTCTAGGAGGTTCCGATGGGATTCGGACAAGAGAGGCTTGGCGACGCGATGAGAACCGCTGATCAACCTACACGTGGTGAAGCAGGCGATTGCTTCAACAGATGTTGTGTGTGGGTCCCATGTGTGAGTGGGTCCCAAAAGTGAAACCCTAGTCCTCTCCTATAAATAGAAGGGGGGAGATGTAAAACCTCTTGAGGCATTCATTTGGAAGTTCCTTAGCCTTTTCTAGGGTTAGGGTTTGGAGAGGAAGAGAGGGAGAGATTGTGGTTGCTCCTTGGTGAGCTCTTGTCCTCCTTGAGGGAGTGGCTTTGTAAGCATCTTGTGAGATCAATCAATCTTGTGATGCTTGCTTGAGAGTTCATTTGTCTCTCTTTTGTGTTCTTCTCTCATTTGGATGAATTTGGTGCTTCCTTGATTCAAGTGGTTAAACTTGGTCTCTTGACCCATTGTGTTTTGCTTTGATGTGTGGGAATACTCCTAGAATCATCTAGACCATCAACTCCCACAAGCAAGCTTTGAATCAAAGTTTTTCATATTTCTAGGGTTTGTGCACTTCCTTGTTAAATCCTTGCCATGCCATGTGTCCACTTCGGGTCCACATGTGTCATGCGCCATATGCCCGCGCCCCTGTCCCACACGCGCCCGTGCAACAAAGGTTGATGCTCTGATACCATCTGTAACACCCTGACCCAAATTCGGCTCAATGCCCAGCCCACCGTGGGGCGGACCCACCTACACATAGCACCTCACTTACACTTTCGTTCTCGCTTCGTGTAAAAGGGTTAACCCGGAGGTGCTACGTTTGGATCCAAAAGGCATTATATACTACTACAACTCACTTGAGACAAGTAATGTGGGATTAATCCCACCACACAACTCCTCATGGGCCACATGAGCCACACTACGAGCAGCTCGGGGTATTACAGGAAGTGCCACTTGTCATAGTGGTGTATCTTCATCCATTCGTTGGATTTCGCTATTATCAGCAACGTGCGAACCAGCGGAGCAGGAAGATGATGACATCTCGTTCTCTTGCATGGCGTGGATACATTCGTCCATGTCGAGATGGGAGTAGTCATCCAAATCGAACCAGTTCTCCTCGTCTCAAGTTCTGCCGCCATGGTCGATATACGATT
The DNA here is from genome assembly GCA_036346395.1 of Hsuehochloa calcarea. NCBI lineage: Eukaryota > Viridiplantae > Streptophyta > Magnoliopsida > Poales > Poaceae > Hsuehochloa > Hsuehochloa calcarea. The sequence goes on from CM070607.1 coordinate 16,384,861, forward strand.
ATGAAGGGCGGGTGAGGATTTGCTCGGCGAAGAACTTCTTTAGGAAATTAGCGCCTTCTTCCCCACGGACAGCGACAGCTGTCGACGATCAAATCGTCGATCTTATGAATATATAAAAATAGAGAAAAATAGAGCGTATCTCCTGGAATGGAGTTGGATCAATCTTTATTGCTATGAACTTGCTATGAAAATCGACCGCTAATCTTGTCAATTGCCTTCAATCTCCTCTCCCCTCCATCTTCCGCGATCCTCCTTAAGTAATTAATGAAGCAGTGGTAGTTATCCTCTAGAGAGACGCCTGTTAGGAAGTGACGTGTGAGACCCCGGCTTATCAGGCTTGTAATGCTTAACCATCCACTCGGTCCTAGCATCACAAATCAGATAACCCGAGACTCGAGACATGTATACTTCCCAGAAATACAGTATACACACCTCTTTACAAAATTCATGCATCAATTCCATTCATTCACATAGACCGAAGCACAACAACAAACCAGAATTTAAAATACATAAATGATAGTTATTACAAAAGAGAGGCCGACCGGCCAAATGACAAATACATACAGAAATTGAACAGCGGAAGCAAAAGTGCCATAAGATGGCCATAAACCAAAAGAGTCAATTAGTGTGCCTTTAACCCATAAGGCAACCGACCGGACCGCCAAGCTAGTCATCGAATCCACAGCACATTTCACAAAAGTGAGGCCCTTGGGGCTCACCTTCCCCCTCTGCAACAAATAGTTAAGCAAAGCAAATGAGTACAAAAATTGTACTCCGCAAGACTTAGGTGTAGAGTAACAGACCTATACATATGCTACGTGCAAGCTTACTTAAGTGGAGGCTGTATGTTTCATTTTCAGCACAAAGCAATGTTTATTTGCAATAATGTAGTACATTTAAAAGAAAGTTGATAAATCCGTTTTTAATGTTCAAATAACCGTAAATGACAACAATATAACAGCAGATAGATGACAACCACAATCCTGGAAGTGACTAGACCCATAGTCACCACAACAATAGCATGAATTACCCATTCATACCAACCATGTTAAATTTTTAATTTAAAATGTTGTAGTCTAACTCTTGGAAGACCTCCCCAAGCATGTCCATAATCTAGGACGAGGCTATTCGAATAGTTTTATACCCTGCTGCAGGGGTGTACCAATGTACCCACACGCCAGACCGCCTTTTTGCCACATGATTAGCACACTTCCTTAGGTATGCCGGCACAGCTAAGTCCTACGAGACATTTCCAATATTATGCATTAACTACGAGCCGCCCGTATGGATAGAAACCCATACGTTGCGTCGGAGTCATTGTAAAGCCTCGGTCAACTACCCGTCTCAGGTAAAGCCTTGGACAACTACAACGCTCCTCGAGGTGGAGAGCCCACCCGGAATCTCCACCACCGCACACCCAACACAAGAACACATATCCTTTTTCACGCAACACACACAACCCCCTCCTGCGACTCGGAGATAACACATGCCAAAGTACTTAGTCAAGAGAGGTCCCATATCCCTCTCGCGTGGTTAGCACGCTAAAATGCTCGGTTTAGTGTAACAAGATGTTCGGTCCTTGTTGACTTAGGCAAGACATTCACAAACCCAATAACCCACCATCCAACCACTTGCCCAAGTCCAAATCAATTTTCTATTTTCCGATTTTGACTTTACAAAATAACAAAGCACAAGTGCTAGACATAATGGAATAATATTTAGATGTGTGATCAAGATCATCGACTAAAATCGATGATGGCCTATTACTACCGGAACTAAGCATTACTAAGCAATTTCAATTCGCAATCTACTAAGTGACAAGAGCTCATCCATCGAACTCAAATCACAGCAAATAACCTAGGCTCATGGTAGTAGGGGATAAACAATTCCTACAGATTATGCAACTATAGGATACTAACCATAATTTAACAACAAAATAGCAATGCATACATACAAGTTGAAATCAATATATTAGACTTGAAAAATAATGAGATTAACATGATCAAACCGCTTTTTGTTTTTTGTGGGTCAAGATATTCTTGAGGATCAATTATATTGTCAACGTGCTCTTCGGATCCTAACGAGAAAGCGAAAAAGGAACCGATAAGAACGGAGAAAACACAAAGACTCAACAGTAAACTTTCTTCAAATATTCTGAAAATTTTACAGTAGCAAGATCATGATTTATAAAGAATTTAGCAATAAGAACCAAATGATTTGGATTCTTAATGCAAAAGATATGAGCAAAACAATTTTGCTCAGCCCTAAAAATAAAAAAAAAAATACTACTATTCACAAGCAAAATTTTCTGGAGATGTACTGAGGTTAAAACCATTTTTAGATTAAAGTTTAGTTAAAAATATAACCAACAAAATTTGAATCAACCGAAAAGAAATTAAAATGAATTAGTTATGCATTTTACAAGTTACTACATTTTTCAGTTGACAAATAAATCCTTTCGGAAAAAATCAGAAATGGAAATGACGTAGACGAACTTGGATCTTTGATCTTGGATCCAACGGTCCAAGTTCCTGGGATGACGCGCGCGCGCGACCCCTAAACCCTAAACGTTAACCGTTGGATGCGGATCCAACGGTCCACGTCAGATCGAGCGTCGGGCGGTCCGAACGTTCACGCGATCGTGGGCCTTTGATTTAGAATCCAACGGTTCACAAGGATCGGCGATCTCGGATGGTCCGAACGTTTCTGCGAGCGTGAGCCGTTCGATGCCGATCCAACGGCTCACAACCCTCGCGCCCGAACGACCGAGTCGGTGCGTTTAGTTGACCGAACCAAATCAAGTGGCTCGAGCCCGAGTCTGATTCAAACCGGATGAACAGTGAAAACCGGGTTTGAATTTAAACATCTGATTTTTGAGAAATTGTTTAAGGTAGCAAACAAGCTCCAAAAATTATGAAATTTTAACTGGAGGTTTCTGACAGTAGGAGAAACCTCTCATAAAATTTTCAGAGATTTTCATGCACTGAATTGTTCTTCAGAAATTCCAGAAGGGGAAAAATGTGGTTTGACCAAACTTGACTTGCCTCCAAAAATTATCAAATAATTTCTAAAAATTATGAGATAATTTAGATGTATTACCAAGCCTCGCTAGAACTCAGGAAAAATATTTCCATGTGTTTGACACAAGATCTTTGCCAAGGAGGTTTTTGATTAGAGTCAATTGAGGATTTGATTTAGTATTTTCCATAATTCTTTTACAAAAATTACAGAAATACTCCTGGACTTCGAGATGCAAGAAAAGTTTTAATTTCTTCTCATTTTCTTACATTTGAAACAAAAATTCATATTTAGGATGTTACAAAACCTCCCCCTTTACAAAAATCTCGTCCCGAGATTTGGCTCACTCGGTAAAGAAAGATGGATAGTCTGCACGGAGACGATCTTCCCTTTCCCAAGTAGCCTCATTCTCAAGAATGGTTCGACCATTGAACTTTGATGAATCGATGGTTTTATTCCTCGTCCTTCGTTCAGCCTCATCGAGTATGCGAACAGGATGCTCGCGGTAGGTCAAATCCTCTTGGACATCGAGAGTTTCCAACGGAGCTTCCTCTGTTGGAACACGGAGGCACTTCTTTAGTTGGGACACATGGAAAATATCGTGTAACCCCTCAAGTGCAGCTGGCAACTCCAACTTATAGGCAACAGCTCCTTTCTTCTCGATAATGCGGTAAGGACCGACATATTGAGGAGCTAACTTGCCCTTGACGCCAAAACATTGATGGCCCTTCAATGGAGAGACTTTGAGATAAACAAAGTCATTAGGTTCAAAGCTTAATTCACGACGACGGCGATCCGCATAGCTCTTTCGCTGGATTGAGGCATGCGTAGCGATCACGAATAAGTCACTTGACTCTCGGCCTCATTGATCGAGTCGGGCCAAAGAAAGGTCTTTCGCTGTCTCGCACCAATTCAACGGGGTTCGCACTTTCTCCGTATAAGGCCTTGAAAGGTGCCATCCGAGAGGCCTTTGAAAAGTCGTTGTTGTAGGAAAACTCGGCAAAAGGCAAGCATTTCTCCCAACTCTTTCCATAGGAAAGGACACAAGCACGGAGCATATCTTCCAACACTTGGTTGACACTTTCGGTCTGACCATCAGTTTGGGGGTGATATGCTGTGCTAAAGGTAAGACGGGTTCCCATAGCCTCCTGCAGACTATGCCAAAATTGAGAAGTGAACAGAGAACCACGATCAGAAATGATCGTCTTCGGTATCCCATGCAAACTTACAATTCTGGTGATATAGAGCTCGGGTAGGAGTCCCACGCGAAGCTGAGTCTTGACAGGTATGAAATGAGCCACTTTAGTCAACCGATCGATGACAACCCAAATGGCATGGTTTCCCTTGGGAGACCTGGGTAGACCGGTGATAAAATCCATCCCGATCGAATCCCACTTCCACTCGGGAATCGGCAAAGGCTGAAGCAATCCTGCTGGACGCTGATGCTCGGTCTTGACACGACGACACACGTCGCACTCGGCAACGAACTTCGCAATCTCCCTCTTCATTCGGGTCCACCAAAATCCCTGACGGAGATCTTGATACATCTTTGTGGCCCCGGGATGAATAGACAAAGGCGAATCATGGGCTTCGCGGAGGATCAAATTCCGCAATTCCATATCCTTTGGAATCACAAGGCGTTGCCCGAACCTCACAACACCATGCTCATCCTCAGAGAAGCACTTGGCTGTTCCGTTCTTGATATTTTCCTTAATGCTGTTCACTCCAACATCTGATTGTTGAGCGATCTTAATCCGATCCACCAAGGTTGGTTGCACAACTAAGGCAGCGAGGGAACCATGATCAATTATACCCAAGTTGAGACGCTGGAATTCCTCCAGAAGAGTGGGCTGAATTTCCTTGAGCAACAAGGCATTGCAATGCGCTTTGCAACTGAGCGCATCGGCAACGACATTAGCCTTGCCCGGATGATAGTGAATACCCATGTCATAGTCCTTGATCAACTCCAACCATCTCTTTTGCACGAGGTTCAGATCGGTTGGGTGAACAAATACTTTAAGCTTTTGTGATCCGAATACACTTCATAGCGATTACCGATTAGGTAATGTCGCCAAATCTTAAGTGCATGAATCACAGCAGCCAATTCCAAGTCATGGGTAGGATAGTTGAGTTCATGAGGTCTCAATTGCATTGATGCATAGGCCACTACCTTACCTTCTTGCATAAGGACACAACCGAGTCCTCGACGAGAAGCATCGCAAAAGATATCAAAGTTTTGATGAATATCGGGAAGAACGAGGATGGGAGCGGTGGTCAAACGCTTCTTAAGTACTTGGAAGCTTTCTTCACAAGCATCGGACCACAAGAACTTCTTGACCTTTTTGAGCAACTCCGTCATCGGCTTCGCGATCTTGGAGAAGTTCTCGATAAAGCGGCGATAATATCCCGCTAAACCAAGAAAACTCCGCGCCGGTGCCATCAAGTAGGTGACACCATGAAAGAACATCGCTGACCTTACTAGGATCAACGGCTATGCCTCCTGCCGAAAGAACATGACCCAAGAAGGCCACTTCCTTTAACCAGAATGCGCACTTGCTGAACTTTGCATACAGCTGGTGCTCACGAAGCTTGCCTAACACAAGCCTCAGATGCTCATCATGTTCCTCATCGTTCTTGGAATAGATAAGAATATCATCGATGAAGACCACGACAAACTTATCCAAAAACTCCATGAATACCGAATTCATGAGGTTCATGAACAAGGCAGGAGCATTGGTCAAGCCAAATGACATGATGGTGTACTCATACAAGCCGTAGCGAGTAGAGAAAGCCGTCTTTGGAATATCATCGGGTCGTATCCGAACTTGATGATATCCCACTCTCAAATCAATCTTGGAGAATACTCGAGCTCCAGTTAATTGATCAAAGAGATCATCAATGCGGGGCAATGGATACTTGTTCTTTACCGTTACCTCATTAAGCGGACGGTAATCAACGCACATGCGCAAGGTATTGTCCTTCTTCTTTACGAAGATTGCAGGACAACCCTATGGAGATGAGCTAGGGCGGATGAAACCTTTTTCTTGCAGCTCACCGAGTTGCTTCTTCAACTCCACCAACTCGTTCGGTGGCATCTGATAATGCCTCTTTGAAATCGGGGCGGTAGCGGGAACCAACTCGATGACAAACTCGAGGTCTCGAAGCTGGTGGCATCCTGGAAGATCTTGGGAAAGACATCAACGAAGTCACGAACTGTTGGGACTTCACTAATATCTAGAGAGGGCTTCGCTTCAAGCGAAAAGATGCGGACCTAGCGACTTGGCGAAAAGAGAACCTTGCTCGCGGAAGGACTAGATAGAGACACACTTCTTGGCGCAATCGATTTGTCCCTTATCTTTGAGACAACCAATCCATACCAAGAATTACATCTAAACTTGCTGAATAGAAAAGGATAAGATTTGCTAAGAATCCTACTCCCTCAATTTCAATTGGGACATCCCTACACTCAGATTCAGCTCTCAACTCCGAACCGGAGAGCGAATGAGCAATGGGACAAACAATGGAGTAAGCGAGCTCACTAATAGCGAGAAAAGACCGAAACAAAAGAATGAGATGCTCTGAATCAAACAAAGCAAAGATGGCGAGAATGAGAGTTAACGAAAGTGTACCCAGCACGACGTCGGGTGCCTCCTGTGCCTCCTCCGCTGAGATGAGGTTGACGCGACCACTACCCACGCCTTGGGTAGCAGGGACTATCTTCAGGTTCTGGGAAGAACCACCTCCTTGCCCGCATCCTCCATTAGGACGAGGGGCTGCTCCTGTCTTCTTAGGGCATTGGTTCGCATAATGCCCCTTCTGGTTGCAGGCGAAACAAGTGACTCTTGCAGCCGGATTGCGGGGCCACCCTCTCGACTCGCAGTGCGTGGATGGGGCACGGCTGCGAAGGACGAGGGCAGTCTTGACGGCCTCGGGTCTTTGGCTTCACGACGCGACCCCGAGTCCCCAAGCGGGGATAGGCGGCCCTAGAGGACTTGTGGGCCTCCACTTACGCTGCGGGAATCCTGGCGCCCTCCCGAGTGCTCGGCAACGATGGCCTTGTCCACCAAGGTCTGGAAATCGGGAAGTCGACGATAGATAGCTTGTCCTGCAGCTCCTCGGACAAACCAACCTTGAACTTCTCTTGTTTGGCCTCATCAGTGGCCACCTCTTCTTGAGCATAACGAGCCAAATGGTTGAACTCGTAGAGATACTCAGAATGGCGAAGCGCCCTTATGCGGCGACAAGAACTCCTTATTCTTCAGCCTCATCAGGTCGGAAGGAATGTGACTCCGACGGAAGGCACTGCGGAACTCCTCCCAGGTGATGGTGTGGCCGTCAGGCTGCATGGCGAGAAAGCTCTCCCACCAAGACAAAGATGCACCCTCCAGCTGGAGCGATGCGAACAGCGCCTTCTCGTGCTCCTGGCACTGCGCTATGCGAAGCTTCCGCTCAACCAGACGAAGCCAATCGTCTGCATCAAGCGGGTCCTCAGACCTGGAGAAAGTGGGGGGCTGGGTGCGAAGAAACTCCGCGAGTCCCCCACGCGGCTGGTGTCCACTCCCTTGCCCGGATCCTGAAGCACCGGTAAGGGCGGAAGTGTTGTGCGCGATAACGTCCAGAAGAACCCTCCGGTCTTCCGCACGGTTGCGCTCGATCTGAAGAAGGACCTCGGCCATGGTCGGAGGAGGAGGAAGATCCTCGTCCGGACCAGCTGACTGGCCTTGGCCGCTACGAGTGCGTCCGGCCATCCTGTTACAAGAAACTTTGGTTAAAACTAGACCCGAAAATCAAAGCCGAAAGGAAGCAAAAAGCTAATGACTAGGGAAATGGAATATCACCCTAATCAAAGGCCAAAACAGCAAGTGTATAAACTTTAACAGGCTTATAAAAAGACTCCAAAAACAGCAATGAATCATCAAACCAAAGCTCAACTTCCCAATGCCACTAACCCGTATTGAATGAACGAGTAATCGATTGAGAAGATAAAAATCAGAATATAACGTAAGATCTAATACTACTAAAGAGCAAGGTTAAATCAGCGAAATTAATGTTAGATACATAGCTAACTAGTATCACATCTTACCCTTCTATTCCCACAAGTTTTAGTTGATTAACCTCTCATTTTCTACCCCATTTAGAACCTCTGAGCTTGCTGTCCGGAAATTGAAAGATCGCTGTCCAGGTTTCGCATCCAAGCTTCTAGTCGAATCTATCCATTCCAGAAACTTCAAAACCTTGTAGAGGACAGCCAACACTTCAATTTGCCAAACTCATTAGTTCCCAAAATGCAATTAAATGATAACAACTATCTTTGAGAAAGGAGAGGTAAATAATTTTTAAAACTCAAATTAGAGTGAGATGAGAGGAGAAAGCTAAGATAGGTGAGGAGTAAAATCTGAGAATTCCTTAAGCTTTTATAAATCCTTTGATACTTTGAGAATAAGATTTTCCAAAATATCCTAAAAGAGGACCAAGCTTGGGTCACTACGTTCAGTATGGCTCTGATACCAAACTTTGTGAGACCCTGGCTCATCGGGCCTGTAATGCTTAACCATCCACTCGGTCCTAGCATTACAAATCAGATAACCCGAGACTCGAGACATGTATACTTCCCAGAAATGCAGTATACACACCTCTTTACAAAATTCATGCATCAATTCCATTCATTCACATAGAACCGAAGCACAACAACAAACCAGAATTTAAAATACATAAAGGATAGTTATTACAAAAGAGAGGCCGACCGGCCAAATGACAAATATATACAGAAATTGAACAGCGGAAGCAAAAGTGCCATAAGATGGCCACAAACCAAAAGAGCCAATCAGTGTGCCTTTAACCCACAAGGCAACCGACCGGACCGCCAAACTAGTCGTCGATTCCACAGCACATTTCACAAAAGTGAGGCCCTTGGGGCTCACCTTCCCCCTCTGCAACAAATAGATAAGCAAAGCAAATGAGTACAAAAATTATACTCCGCAAGACTTACGTGTAGAGTAACAGACCTATACATATGCTACATGCAAGCTTATTTAAGTGGAGGCTGTATGTTTCGTTTTCAGCACAAAGCAATGTTTATTTGCAATAATGTAGTACATTTAAAAGCAAGTTGACAAATCCGTTTTTAATGTTCAAATAACCGTAAATGACAACAATATAACAGTAGATAGCTGACAACCACAATCCTGGAAGTGACTAGACCCATAGTCACCACAACAATAGCATGAATTACCCATTCATACCAACCATGTCAAATTTTTAATTTAAAATGTTGTAGTCTAACTCTTGGAAGACCTCCCCAAGCGTGTCCATAACCTAGGACGAGGCTATTCGAATAGTTTTATACCCTGCAGGGGTGTACCAATGTACCCAAACGCCAGACCGCCTTTTTGCTACATGATTAGCACACTTCCTTAGGTATGCCGGCACAGCTAAGTCCTACGAGATATTTCCAATATTATGCATTAACTACGAGTCGCCCGTATGGATAGAAACCCATACGTTGTGTTGGAGTCATTGTAAAGCCTCGGTCAACTACCCGTCTCAGGTAAAGCCTTGGACAACTACAACGCTCCTCGAGGTGGAGAGCCTACCCGGAATCTCCACCACCGCACACCGAACACAAGAACACATATCCTTTTTCACGCAGCACACACAACCCCCTCCTGCGACTCGGAGATAACACATGCCAAAGTACTTAGTCAAGAGAGGTCCCATATCCCTCTCGCGTGGTTAGCACGCTAAAATGCTCGGTTTAGTGTAACAAGATGTTCGGTCCTTGTTGACTTAGGCAAGACATTCACAAACCCAATAACCCACCATCCAACCACTTGCCCAAGTCCAAATCAATTTTTTATTTTCCGATTTTGACTTTACAAAATAACAAAGCACAAGTGCTAGACATAATGGAATAATCTTTAGATGTGTGATCAAGATCATCGACTAAAATCGATGATCGCCCATTACTACCGGAACTAAGCATTACTAAGCAATTTCAATTCGCAATCTACTAAGTGACAAGAGCTCATCCATCGAACTCAAATCACAGCAAATAACCTAGGCTCATGGTAGTAGGGGATAAACAATTCCTACAGATTATGCAACTATAGGATACTAACCATAATTTAACAACAAAATAGCAATGCACACATACAAGTTGAAATCAATATATTAGACTTGAAAAATAATGAGATTAACATGATCAAACTGCTTGCCTGTTTGCTGTGGGTCAAGATGTTGCTGAGAATCAATTATATTGTCAACGTGCTCTTCGGATCCTAACGAGAAAGCCAAAAAGGAACCGATAAGAACGGAGAAAACACAAAGACTCAACAGTAAACTTTCTCCAAATATTCTGAAAATTTTACAGTAGCAAGAGCATGATTTATAAAGAATTTAGCAATAAGAACCAAATGATTTGGATTCTTAATGCAAAAGATATGAGCAAAACAATTTTGCTCAGTCCTAAAAATAAAAAATGCTACTATTCACAAGCAAAATTTTCTGGAGATGTACTGAGGTTAAAACCATTTTTAGATTAAAGTTTAGTTAAAAATATAACCAACAAAATTTGAATCAACCGAAAAGGAATTAAAATGAATTAGTTATGCATTTTACAAGTTACTATATTTTTTAGTTGACAAATAAATCCTTTAGAGAAAAATCATAAATTGAAATGAAGTGGAGGAACTTGGATCGTTGATCTTGGATCCAACGATCCAAATTCCTGGGATGACGCGCGCGCGCGATCCCTAAACCCTAATCGTTACCCATTGGATCTGGATCCAACGGTCCACGTGGATCAGAGCGTTCGGGCGGTCCGAACGTTCACGCGATCGTGGGCCTTTGATTTAGAATCCAACGGTTCACAAGGATCGGCGATCTCAGATGGTCCGAACGTTTCTGCGAGCGTGGGCCGTTCGATGCCGATCCAACGGCTCACAACCCTCGCGCCCGAACGACCGAGTCGGTGCGTTTAGTTGACTGAACCAAATCAAGTGGCTCGAGCCCGAGTCCGATTCGACCCGATGAGCAGTGAAAACCGTTAGTGTTTGAATTTAAATATATGATTTTTGAGGAATTATTTAAGGTAGCAAACAAGCTCTAAAAATTATGAAATTTTAACTGGAGGTTTCTGACAGCAGGAGGAACCTCTCATAAAATATTTAGAGATTTTCATGCACTTAATTTTTCTCCAGAAATTCCAGAAGGGGAAAAAATGTGGTATGACCAAACTTGACTTGCCTCCAAAAATTATCAAATAATTTCTAAAAATCATGAGATAATTCAGAGGTATTACCAAGCCTCCTTAGAACTCGGAAAAATATTTCCATGGGTTTGGCACAAGATCTTTGCCAAGGAGGTTTTTGATTAGAGTCAATTGAGGATTTGATTTAGTATTTTCCATAATTCTTTTACAAAATTACAGAAATACTCTGGACTTGAGATGCAAGAAAAGTTTTAATTTCTTCTCATTTTCTTACATTTGAAACACAAATCCATATTTGGGATGTTACATGACGCGTGCAGTCGGAGAGAGGTGTCGATTGACGAGGATATCAAGCATGCTTGCGGTTATATTACAATGAGACAATCAACCATAGTCCGATGTATTAGAATTATGAAATGTCGTGTGGTATGGAATATACAACACGTGTTCCATTCATCACATGGTAAGGATATATCCGGATTATGATCCGGATGATACGATTCATAGCCTTCCGAAGCGATCAAGCGGGTGGGGACTAGGTACGGACCTTGTCCGACCAGGGTATTTATTGTGTAACCTCTGGAATCCTTACAACCAATGAGGAGTCTCAGGGGAAGACGTCCCTCAGCCGCCTCGTTAAGGAGAAATCGAAATCGAAGAACATTAAGGCACCTCCCAAACCCGTGAAATACTCCCTCGTAAGTCCGTTGGTCTCCGTCGCAGAAATAAAGAGCTCAGAGTAGATTGTCAAGCTTTGCATGATTGGTACTTGCGCAAGACCGAGAGAAGGGGGTCATTGGAATCACCGTCGACACGGGAGGAGCATTTTCTCCATGAGCACAGCCACTTCGTCGTGGGCCGAAGACTTATTTGACCTATACAACCTAAGCGCCTCGGCGCCTCACTTCTACGATGCTGGACACTGTAAGTGTGTACAATCAATTTCTACACTCACGTGATACCGATAAATATCATAACTCATTGCTTATGTACATATACATTATGAAATGTGCCCGTCGAATCAAAGAACCGGTGGGTTTCCTCGACCCACACGTGGTCTCTGAGCAAACAATCAACCAAGACGCATCCTACGTTGAGAATTACATAAAAATGGGATTGCTTGCTCTGGACGACAAGGACTACATAATGGTGTCCTACAACCAGAAGTAAGTGCTTCAATATTTGCTATACAAATTTCGTTTCAACATAGGTTTATGACTATAGCGACATACATGAGTAGGTTCCACTGGATTTTTCTAATTCTTGTGCCAAAGAGGAACACGGTATTGTACCTTGATTCTCTACTCAACAAAAAGTACGACTTCACCCTTTTTAAAGGAATACTCGACATGTATGTTCATTTCCTCCACACATAACTCTATTGTAGTCTTCCTTCGTTTGAAATGGACGAGGATAACTTTTTTGAATCATGTAGGGCGTTCATCGGCTATGTTGCCGAGGGAGGTTTATACAAGGGAACGAGCGCCACACTGACTCACAGGATGTGATTTCCGGTACACGCTACAACACAATAATCATATATCATACTCCGTAATATTGCGTCTCGAACTGACTATACATATATATGTAATTCTATTTTTGCAGTGTCGCTAACAAAAACGAGATCACCTATGTGCATTCTCGTATGCCATCATATGCGACTATTGATTGCTTCTAGGGACTTACGATCCCGTGTTTGTCAATCTCGTAATAATTATTTCCTAATTATAAATTTAAATATATATGCTTACTACTTTACTCCTGCTAGCGACAGGGCTTGAACATAGAGTTAAATGCACTCGAGATGGACCAAGTCACACACGTTCGAGGGGAGCTCTGCGGCTTCATCAAGGTAGACATAGTTAACACCACCGGAGAGTTTCATGCCGTCGACACCGATGAACGACCTCGAAACAATTGATTCAATATTGTAATTCACTTTGACTGGTTGTAATTCAATTTGTAACTCTAGCGACAATATATACTTGAAACATTCTTTTGTAATTGATTTTGAGTTAAATGATCACTTTGAGTTGTCAACAATTATCTGTGATATGTTTGTGCTTGCTAGTTTTCATAGGGCATGGCTAGCAATTCCTGAGGCTAGCTGAAAATACGATAAAAATTAATTAGGTCTAAAGACTTATCACAGACGATTCCAACCACGAACCGTCTGTGATGCTACAGAATCACATACGGTCGTGGTTAGAACCGTCTGTGATACTACAGAATCACAGTTTTCAACCGTCTGTGATTACCGTCTGTTATCACAGACATAAATTAAATTTCAGACGGTTCAAAAATCGTCTGTAATGACTGTTACGAATCGTCTGTGACGAGTTTTTCTGTAGTAGTGATTGTTAGGATGAATGCATGAATGGTATGGAGATGCTTGGTCAGTGATGTGTCATGATTGGATATCTTGATGTGAAATCACAAGTAATTGGCACCATAATGAGAGAGAAAAGCGGGGAGGGGGAGTAATTGGATGGTAAAATGACTTACAGAGGTGTTAGTAAATTTGTGAAGGAACATGTCTCTGTCTTATCTACGGGGTATGGACTGGAGTGTAGCAAGAATATAAACAGTTTCATATTCATATGAGTACATTTTTTATATGCTAACAGTATTCAAATGAGCATATACTAGCAGATTCATATTAACGTATTTTTTCATATGAATAGCAATCGTACAACAGTCTCAGATTCATATGAGCATAAACTGGAGTGTCGGCATGCAAAACATGTTAGATAGTAACAAATTAGGCTACTCACAAGCACATGTTTCAATTGTGCGATTGGTTAGGTGCACTTTTGTCCTGTATCAAAAGGTTACATGAGAGACACCTTTTGTTCAGTTCTACCAACCTTTTCAGCATTTAAGAAATTGTTAGGATGATTGAATGAATAATATGTTAAGCAATAAGCAATATTTTCCACGTTGCTGTCTTGTTGATGCAATATTAAATTCTTAGTCATCTGACCATCCCGTAGAGGTCCCAATTGAATTTATTAGAAATGAACTGATCTGACTGAATGGTCCTTAGTATTTGATTTAATATCGTACTGCTTTCGTACGGTGACTGATTCTGCTATCTTCAAAATTTGAACCTTTTTGTCCATCAAATATCGGCTTCATTGATTTATATTCTTACAAATGGAAACGTGTGTTGTAAAGCAAATGAAATCACGATACAAGACATCACGAATGATTCTTGAGCTACTGTAACACAAACAAGTTCTTATAACCTCGACTGATACACATGTACCGTCGACACACAGATACAGACATACAGTAGTAGTAGGGCCCGAGTAGCAAGTGATACAACAAGTTGATAATTAAGGAGCCATTTTATTCAACACATACATAGGGTAATTTTGGCTACGGATAGACCTCGATGATAGAAAGAACTCCTAGAACAGGCTTAACCTTGTAGTGACTGAATCTTGTGCCACTCGTGGTCCTCGCTTTCCTTGCCGTTTGAAAGCACCATCATGCCTACATCAAGCAGGAGTTGGGCTTGGTGCATGGCTCTGGAAGGAGATGACCCAAACAACCGATTCCACGATTATCACCTTCCCTTGAGAAGGAATAGCATTTCTGCATCGTCACTCCAGTCATGTAACACAAGCTGTCAATTAATGTCCAAAATTTGATAGGCACCTTAAGTTGGTGTTAAGGAAGAAAGCCTGAATCCATATATTATATTAAACAAGTTGCTGTCTTGTTGATGCAATATTATATGTTAAGCAATAAGCAATATTTTCCACGTTGCTGTCTTGTTGATGCAATATTAAATTCTTAGTCATCTGACCATGCCGTAGAGGTTCCAATTGAATTTATTAGAAATGAACTGACCTGGCTGAATGGTCTTTAGTATTTGATTTAATATCATTCTGCTTTCGTACCTTGACTGATCCTGCTATCTTCAAAATTTGAACCTTTTTGTCCATCAAATATCGGCTTCATTGATTTATATTCTTACAAATGGAAACGTGTGTTGTAAAGCAAATGAAATCACGATACAAGACATCACGAATGATTCTTGAGTTACTGTAACACAAACAAGTTCTTATAACCTCGACTGATACACATGTACCGTCGACACACAGATACAGACATACAGTAGTAGTAGGGCCCGAGTAGTAGACACACAGATACACACTGATAATTAAGGAGCCATTTTATTCAACACATACATAGGGTAGTTTTGGCTACGGATAGACCTCGATGATAGAAAGAACTCCTAGAACAGGCTTAACCTTGTAGTGACTGAACCCTGCATCCATGAATATCTTGTGCCACTCGTGCTCCTCGCGTTCCTTGCCGTTTGTAAGCACCATCATGCAAAGATCAAGCAGGAGTTGGGCTTGGTGCATGGCTCTGGAAGGAGATGACCCAAACAACGATTCCACGATTATCACCTTCCCTTGGCAAGGAATAGCATTTCTGCATCGTGTCAGAATCTTTACGCATTCCTCGTCACTCCAGTCATGTAACACAAGCTGTCAATTAATGTCCAAAATTTGTTAGGCACCTTAAGTTGGTGCTCACTGTTAAGGAAGAAAGCCTTGAGCTACTGTTTCTTTTACCTCTCCCGCCCATAAAACTGGTATTAAGGAAGAAAGCCTGAATCCATATATTATGTTAAACAAGTAATCCCTACCAAGACTACAATCAATCAATCAATGATATTTCTCTTCTCTCGTGCAACCCGTATTACCTCTATTATTCACAAACTTTAGATGAAAATTAAGTGTCACAGATATTTTTTTAGATTTGTTCACGCATTACGACCAACAAATTAATTTTAATACTTTAAATACTAATATATGATATTTACCTTGAGTAGCACTGCATCAGCTGGTGGGATAAAATCCATCATATCACCTGCAACAAACTCAATTATGCCATCTGCGGGTGTGGCATCAACCACCTGTGGGAGGTCCAGCACCGAGCACTTGACATGCGGGAAGGCCTTGGCGATGGCCCTCGCTGCCGTGCCGATCCCGCCGCCGACGTCGACCAGCGAGCTTAACCCCTCGAAGACCTCGCGGCATTCGCCGCTGACTAGTAGGCCCACCAGAAACCTGCTGTCGGACCCCAGCCCGTCGTTGAAGACCGCGTTGAACTCCGCGTGGTGGCCCATGACGCCCCACAACTCCGCACCGTACGCCGTCTTGAAGGGCGTCTCGGCCGCCGCGGTGGTTTCCTCGTCCTTGAACCACTCGGCCAGGTGCACCGCCGCCGTGAAATGGAACAGCGTGGTCTGGGAGAGCACAAACGGCGACATGTCCGTGCACCCATGGGCTCCGGCGCCGGCATCGTCCACGAGGAGGCGGGACACCGGCGTGAGGCGATAGACGCTGCCTGCAGCTACCTCGGTTGCGCTGGCGCCCTCCCCTACGGTAGTGTTAGGAACCTCGTCAGCGACGAAGATACCGGATGCCGTCAGAAACCTCATCAGGCGATGCAGGTAGGGTTGCTTGTTTGCTGGAAGGGGAATGGCGGCGAGCAGCTCCGGCAGCGCTGCGGCGCCACCGCAGCGGTGGATGGCGTCGGGGATCCCGAGGCTGACGGCGCACCGGAGGGCCATGGATTCGAAGTAGCCGAACGTGCGGCGCCAAAGCTCGGCATGGGCTTGCAGAAGCTCATCAGCGCTGCAGGACGCGGCAGCAGGGATGACCATGCACTGCTTTTGATCCATCAGGTGTTTGCTTGTGTGACCTACTGTGAGTCAGCGTCCAGGTTTTATAGGCTCAGATTCTAAATAGTGTTTTTAATTGGACGGTGACCCGTAGACGACATGCATTAATTCCAGACAGCGATTGATGCAGACCTCACTTGAGCCGCCTCCTGTGAGCCACGAGGAGCCACGTCGCGCCAGAGCATGGCCATTGCATCAGCATGGACAAGCAACTGCGCGCTTACCGTCCGGATCCAGACTACCGCGCCACAGAAACCACGTGAAATTACCAATGCAGCTGCATTGTACTTATACTGTAGCGAACAGCCAGGACGAGGCGCTCGATCTGGGTTTCCGTATCCACTTGTAAAGCACGTGACCTTGCTGTTGTCCAATCGAGATTTTGTCAGTAGTTTTGACTGAAGAGAATACACCGGATTGCCAAACGTAACTCCAAATGTCATTTTCAACAGTTATTTCCATGTTCCGTATGAAATGGTAGAATTCACAAGACTACTCGTATGCTCTCACAGACGGGCTAGTTTAAAGAGTTCTTAAAACTCTGTAGGACAAACTTGTGCCACTGTAAGCGAATGTTGCATTGCAATCAGATTATTATTGTTCCATAGGTGCTGCCAGAAGGAAGCTGATTCCCCATTGCCCAGTTGGGTGGGAGGTGGCTGCCAGTAAATAGTAAATACAGGTAAGATTATGTCTAACACAAGTGATGAGGAGGCAGCCGTACGTGTGCGGCGACGACCTGCAGTGCAGGGTGGACTTCTTCTGGTCGGGGACGCTGAGTAATGTTTGTTAGGCGCGCGTAGTTGCAGTGCAGGGTGGCCGCCTGGGGTGGGCGAGACGTTGGGAGATGGCTGCAGGAAACGGGCGTGCACTTCTTTGCAGGCAAGTTGGCCGGTGTGGATGGGAGCCGGACGACGATCTCGAGGAGCCCGTCGTCGTCGAGGCGGTAGAGCAATTTGTCCTCGGTGTCGCCGCTGTCAGGGTTGCGCCTCGTGCTATCATTCTTCGTGTTTGCCATTTCTACCCTATTGTTGCTGCAGGTTCTACTTGCCATGGTGTGGCTTCGCCAAAGTAAGAGGCGTTTATAACGAGCACATGCAACCATTGCTAAGAGATCGCCTTGTGTTACCGTTATAGTCAATGATCACGAGTAATTCCTTAAGGAAGTTTAATTTTTAAGGCAAGCGTTTATTGTTTCAGATGTTCCCAAAGTGGTACTGCAATTGCTAACAAGTTAAGCTACTCCTCAACGTATGACACCTAAAGTTGTATCTAACACCGTACACATCATCTAGACACAAACTATGGGATTTGCTTCAGTATACCTCTTTTAGAAAAGTTTACGAATCTTAAAGCAAAATTCATGATACCTACGCCTCTTTTAGAAAATTTTACATGATAATGTTGTTAAAAAAAATGAATTATTGGATCATTCGCATAAGTATAACATCATAATTTTTTTAGTTTCAAAACTTTCATGAGTAGTTTAGTCCCTTGGAAAAATTCACCAAAATTTATTTGAATTTAATAAAGCTTAAATGAGACTTTAAAATATCAAAATAATTTATTGTAAATAATATGAACATCAATTAATTCCAAATTTTTTATTTGAGTTCCTTGTGCTTGGAAATATTTTCTAGATTTTTCTGGATTTTTCCGAGTTCATTTGCTATTTTTAATTTGTCATTTGGATTTTCTGGTATTTCTAAAATGCAAAAGCTAGTTAAAATCTTTGAAAAATCTTTCGGCTTGTCGTAGCAAAAAATGAGCTATACAGTAAGAGAAGGGGGGACCCTGGACATGGCTAGAGGGGCTCCGGGGATCCTTAGGAGAGGGGACTAGCCAGTGACAAGAACGAGATGATTGTTATTACTCTGGGGAATTCGTGTTGATTTTTCTCCCCTTTACAAGAAGGGTGACCCCCTATTTATAGTCATTTGTGAGAGGGTCTTGTACATTACCCTTCTAACCCTATGATAGGGACATTCCGCCCCCCCCCCCTACGCCTAGGCCTTGGTCCATGGTGGGCGCTCCTAGGCCTGGTCCATCCTGTTGGTGCCTCCGGTCCAGGATCGCTAGTAAGGGCTTCGGGTTCACCCCGGAGGGGCTGCTACTCCGGGCGTCGCGGGGCTCTGGGGACCCTTCGGGAAGGCTTCGGGTCCACCCCGGAGGTGGCCCGGAGGTCCTATTGCTCCGGACCTCGCGGGGCTCCGGGGACCCTTCGAGGAGGCTTCGGTTCCGCCCTGGGAGTGGCCCGGAGGTCCTGCTGTTTTCGGCCTCGGCTGGGCTCGGGATCCCGGGGCGCTGGTTCCATCCGAAGGTGGCAGAAGGTCTCTTTGCTCCGGGCCTCGCAGGGTTTCACCCAGGGAGGGCCGCCACCCGGGTTCTGACGATTGCTTCGCCTGGGCGTTGTGGTCGGTAGGGCTGCCCCAATGACAAGCCCCTCACGGTCGAGGTCCTACTTCGCCATGGCTAAAACCGCGCCGTTCTTCCCAAAGGGCTCAGGCACACCGTCCCCCTCGGCCTGGCAAAGCGATCTCTCGCACCGTCTTGTTCCTTGAGCGCTCATGGGGTATGGACGCTCGCGCAAGGTTGGGACGTCCGCCTCGGCGCGGAGGCTAACGGTGTTCGCGCGCTTGGCCTTCCGAAGGACCGGAGTGGTAGGTGCCGCTATGGTAGTACTATGGGATGGTTGGGTTCCATGTGACGTTTGGTTTGATTTTGCAGTGCTCCCTGCGGACGAAGCGGCCCGTGCTGCGGAGCAGCTCCTTGGCCCGTATACAGGCGAGGAGCACTCAATGTGGGGGCTGGTTGTGCGCGAGGCACAGCTGAACCGCGCGTACTTGGACCCGGCCATCGTCCTTGAGGAGCGGCTGGATCTTGACGATGGCAAGCGGCGTAAGGGTCGGTTTACCGAAGAGCTGAACGCCCTCGGGCCCATCGACGCTGTGCCCTTGCAGTGCGGCGGGCCGGCGGAGCCTCGTGCCCCGCAATCGGCCGATGCGTCGCCAACCCATCCTTCGAAGGCCCCCCACGTCCCTTTGGGCCGTATTGAGCGGGTGTCCTCTAGTGGCTCGGCGCCGCCGGCTCGTACGACGAGTTCTTTTTGCATGGCGAGCTTGGCCCTCGAGGGGTCCTCCGGCGGGACTTCCTCGGGGGCGTACGGCCGAGGCACCAAGGACACCCTGGTGGAAGGTGTTCTTGGTGATGCTCCGACGACCCCTGGTGAGTTTTTTTTACACTACGACACACCTGTATCTTACACTTGAACTGTAGGTGGAGGGAGCGAAGGAGCCCTCAACGATGCCTCGGGGGGCGGGGGTTCTAGTGTGGGCGCCGAGCACTCTAGTGCCGGGGGGGTGTGGCATTGCTGATGTCATCGGTGCTTCCGGGGCCGCTCCTACGGCCGATCTTGGGCCGTTGTGTACCAATGACTTCAAGGTCAGCTCTAGTGCGGCCGCCGTATGCGAGGAGGTGGTCCGCTTTGCCGCCCCACCCGTCGTGTCCCGCCTCTTTGAGAAGATGCCGATGGGCGAGATGCTTCGGCTAATCGAAACGAACTCCGCTAGGGTGAGTCCAAATTTGTTTTTGCTTGATGTGGTTTTACATTTCTTACGGTATGTTCTTGTAGACGCTAATGCTGTCCCATGCTCTTGACGCAGACATCACGCAAAAGTATGCGTAGATCCAAGGTCAGGTAAACTCGCACTGCGCACGTAGCCAGACACTCTCCTAGGAGCGCGACGAGCTCGCGGAGAAGACGAAGGCTCTGGAGGCGCGGGTGGCCGAACTGGAGGCGGAGCGGCAGGGTCTTCGCGACGAGGTGCAGACGCTTCGTCGCGCTAAGGCGGGTGTCCTCTAGTGGCTCTTATTGGTAATTTATGATAACCACTTCAATTACACATAAATTGAATTTAGATAAAGGTAACACAACGTGAGTATATATGAATTACACAAGTTACATATACCCACGACATGAGTATGTAAGAACTACACAAGTTCTATATACTCAAAACATGAGTATACAAAAACTACACAAGTTCTATATACTCAAACGGATATGTTTCAAAGTAAAGATCCCAAATATATGTGGAAGCCGGAATATAGATCAATACTAATGAAACCACAAAATATAGAATAAAACTCCCCCTAAATGTGTGCATACACATATGTGTAAAGAAAATATATGCACATATTCAAGATATACTTATGGTGGAGTTCTTCCTATATTTTGGATATGAGGAATGCAACATTATATAAGAGTATGAGTCAAATGCATACCTCGTTGAATTTGCAAATGGCGGGTCTAGATCTTTCAGCAGCATGGGACTATAGTTTGCAAATGGTTGAAGTCCATGCACCTTAGCCTTGTGGCATGATGTTGTTATTTGCGAATGTGTTTTGCAAATAGTTGAAGCTCATGTTTGATTTCTTGTAGCATGTGACTTAAGTTTGCAAATGGTGTAAGTCCACGTACCTTATACCTTGTGATGAGTATTCTAAAGGTTAGCAAATGTGTTTTGCAACCTGTTGAGAATATTATCTTGAAACTTGTTGGAATTATACTCAAATGGGCGAATGTGTTTTGCCATTTGAAGTGAAGCAAATGTATTTTGCTTACGTGGTGCAGTGATCGGATCACTTTGTGGACCCGATCGGCCGGTGGCAAACCGGTCGAACCGCCATGTGTTGGGCGGTCGGACCAGTGGCCATTTGTGTGGATCTCTGTGCAGAAGTTCCGCCGTTGTAAAAACGGAACTTCCGGTGTGCGGAAGTTCCGGGGTCCGTGCGGAACATTTATTCCAGAGAGCTCCCGTTTTGGGACTTAGCCGAATTTGCCTTGGGCGGTTGGACCGGCCATTAGTTGGCGGTCCGACCGGCCGAAGGCCGAACGGCTAGTTTTATAGCCGTTGGAGGCACGGGCGGTCCGACCGGCCATTAGTTGGCGGTCAGACCGGCCCTGTGGAGATTCAAGGGAATCTTCTCCCAAGTGCTAGTTTTTGAGTGTGGGCTATAAATAGCCACCTTGGCTGGTTGGGGGAGATTGCTGAAGTTATTGTTGAGTTCCATACTCATTCTTTGAGCTAAGAGCAAGCTTCTATTCTCTTTTGTACATGTGTTGCACTTAGTGAGATTAGAGAGCAAACCCTAAGTGCATGTGTTGCCTTAGGTAGTGGATTATATATCCACTTGAGTGTTGACACTTGATTAGTTCAAGTGAACGTCGAGTCTTGTTACTCTTAGTGTTTGCCGACACCTAGACGGCGTGGAGGCGTCGTACACGGTGATCTTCTCAAGAAGCTTGTAAGAAGACCCGGCGTGTTGTGGGTGGTTTGGTGCTCACCATCTCCGGAGTGGAGGAAGAGTGACCATAGTGGAGCGAGGTGTTGGTTTGTGTGGAACCGGTCCAAGTGGTTAGACTTACCTTGGAGGTGTTGGCTTAATTAGTGAAGCCTGTCCAATTTATTTGGGCTTACCTCAACGTGGATTAGGGGAGACCAGTAAGTCTCCGAACACCACGGTAAAACATAATTATGTCCATCTTGTTTTTGCTTGTGCTTTACTTTGAGCAATTTACATTCTTGCTTTAATGCTTATATATCTTTGTATGATTGCTCATATTGTATTGTGTTCATATTGTTGGTGCACTTAGGGAAGCCTAGTTGTTTTAGATTTTAATTGTGCAAAATCAATTTGTTATTAGCTTCCACATTATTAATTGGTTTTAGCTCTAAAGATTTTTTTAAACCGCCTGTTCACCCCCTCTAGTCGGCCACCTTGACCTTACAGCTATATACCCACATTGGCCGGTTGGAAAACGTTATTGGTGTTGTTGCTGGTGCCCATATTCATTCATTGAGCAAAGAGCAAGCCTCTCATATCTTTTGTGCATATGTTGCACTTAGTGAGCTTGGAGAGCAAACTCTAAGTACACGTGTTGCCTTAGGTAGTGGATTGTGTATCTATTGAGCTTAGACACTTGATTAGTTCAAGTGAAAGCGGAGTCTTGTTACTCTTGGTGTTTGCTGACACCTAGATGGCGTGGAGGCATCGTGACCGGTGATCTTCTCAAGAAGCTTGTGAGAAGGCCCGGCGTTGTTGTAAGTGATTTGGTGCTCACTATCTCCGGAGTGGAGGAAGAGCAACCCGAGTGGAGTGAGGTGTTAGTTCATGTTGGAACTGGTCCAAGTGGTTTGACTTACCTTGGAGGTGTTGACTTAATTTGTGGAGTCGATCCAATTTGTTTGGGCTTACCTCAACGTGGATTAGGGGAGACCGGCAAGTCTCAAAACAGCACGGTAAAACATAATTGTGTCTTCTTGGTTTGTTCTTGTGCTTTACTTTGAACAATTTACATTACATGCTTTAATTGCTTATATATCTTTGTATGATTACTCTCATTGAATTATATTCATATTGTTGGTGCACTTAGTGGAGCCTAGTTGTTTTAGGTTTTAATTGTGCAAAATTAAATTGTTATTAGCTTCCGCATTATAAATTGGTTTTAGCCAAAGAGATTTGAAAAACCTCTTATTCACCCCCATCTAGTCGGCCTCCTCGATCTTACAACCGATGGCCATCCTCCGGCAGCGCCAACACCCGGCCCTGCGGCCTGGCCATCTTGTTCCACATCGCCTCCCCGATCGCGTCCACAGTAAGCCTCGGGCACCGTCTGCACTCCCAGTTGGTCCTCTTGACCGTCTTGCACCTGCCGCCGGCCAGCTCGCCCTCAACCTGATTGATGCAGTGCTTCCCAATGTCGTGTGCCTTGCTGGTCGTGTAGAGGAGGATGCCGAGCACCTAGGCCACGGCCTTATGGCCGGCGACGACCGCCCAGTCAAGGCACACAAGGCCGCATTGCATGTCCCAGTGCGCGAAGACGAGCGTGAGGCCGACGATGAAGCAAGCCTCCCTGTTGCCGGTGCCATCTAGGTGGTTGACGACGGTGAGGTAGCTCTTATTGTCCAGCCACTTCATCGCCTTCTCTCGCTCCAATGCCACACAGCTCCCCATGGTGTGCTCCTTTGATTCCTTGTACATGGTCTTGCAACTCCAATATATGTACACAATTCAAGACGTTAGAATCTTAATACACGAATTACTCCATAAGAGAAAATTAAAATGCCAAATTAAGGGTGTTGTTGCTAGTTAGATTAGTAACATGTTTCTCTAAAAAATAATATAAAAAACAGTAACATGTATGCATACATGGATTGGTTGACGCCACAAACAGTATGTATTTTTGTAGGTATATAAATATGTACGTGGCTCATAGGCTGCAAAGGTCAGCCATGAGCTACGGAGAGCTCGAAGCCACGAGGACGATGATGTCGATGACGACATCGTGAGGAAGAGCGACGGCGGTCGTCGACCTCCTCGCCTTGGTCCTCGCTGTCATGCTATGCGTGCTCTACTAGCTAGTTGCGTACGCATTCAATATTGTGCGTGCATGTATTAATTGCTGCTCTTCTACCGCAAGAACTCGCTTAATTACTGTTATTTATGGAAGCATCGTAATGTCGACGCACGAGACGAAGAGACGCATAGCGCGGAAGCCGAAGCGGCATTGAACATGTCACAGACACTTCTAACCACCAACCAACTGTTATACAAAATTATCACATACGGTTCTTGTTAAAAACCGTCTATGAATTATCACAGACAGTTATATTTAAAAATTATCTGTGAAGTCTGCAATAATTATAAATGGTTCTTGTTAAGAACCGTTTAGGAATTATCATAGACGATTCTTATTAAAAACCATATGTGATAATTACGTATCACATACCGTTTTACCCATCGCTAGTAACATAGACGGTCGCGATTGTAAAATTGTTTGTGATAATTACAACACTAATGGTTTCTTTTTAGTAGTAGTAGTAGTGTGTGTTACCAGTTACCACCTTATGTTACCACTTAATCGGATTTGCTAGTTATAAGTAGTCTCATTTTTTTTTAACTAAGTCAATTTTCTTGGTCTTCAAATTAGCTTTGCGATGTGTTTGTCTAATTCTAGATCGATCCAATGAATAAAAAAATGTGAAATATACGTAAGAAATTCAATCAATTATGGGGTTGTTTATCCATTGAGTGACTTTTCTCAACCCCTTGGATGGAGAACTTGCCACTCCCATTGTCCTCTCACTTCCTATGTATGGTGGTCTAACCTCAAGGAAAAAGAATGAAACAAAAAAAATTCCAACCTAGACAAAAAAAAAATTTGTTGAACACCCTACAAAATACAAGGAAAAAAAATTGTATCCTAGAAGAAGAAAAAACCTAGATAAAAATGTAGCAGTAAAGTTGTGCTAAATTTAATTGTGGACATTACCAGATGCTGTAGTTTTAGGCTTACCCCCACATATAGGACAACCTGGGGCCGGTCCACTTGTCACAACCCATTTTTATTAAACAAAATTACCAGGGTATGCATTTGATTTTCGTAGTATTTACACAAATTATTGCAGTTGTAAATTTTCAAATCAAAGTTAAACACATAACTCCAATCAAAGCTCCAAATAAAAATAATAATAAATACTTATGAAATTCTCTGAGAAATAATTTATTTAAACCTTACAATATTTATCATGAATAAATAATAATTTTCGCAAATTTGTAGACCTCAAATCAACCCTGAGAAAATTTAATTACCAATTCTAAAAATATCTGCAACAAATAATTTAAAAATAAGTAATTAAAACATGAACAGTGATGTTGGAAAATTTTTATGTGTTCTAGGTCATCCCAGTAACATCTCTAAAAAATTTCAGATTTTTCTAAATTTATTTTTTAGTTTATTTAATTCAGTCAATGCAGAGGAGTTTAAAATCTAAATTAGTCTTTTTTACTTTTGGACCGACCGGACCATTTCGCTCGGACCCGACCCAACAAAGCCGACTGCACCGCGCCACTTTCCCTCACCGTGCCACTGTTCTTCGGGCCCCCTTCGTCAGCCCTTCTTCTCCCTCACGGCACAATGCCTGTGCGGCTGCCTTGCTACTAGGAGTGAAAACGGATCGGATACGGATGAATAATAGCTTTGCCATATTTTTTTCATATTTTTTTTTCTCGTATCCAGATACGAATACAATTACTCTGGATACGAATACAGATACAAATAATATCGAATACAAATACGGAGCGAGTACAAATTGAAACGAATATGGTCACATATATTTTTCGAAACATGAAAACCTCTTAAATTGTATCCTAGAAATTAACGAAAATATATAACTATTTTATTTGATTCAAACATTCATGAATTGTTTATATTTTCAGCAACCACACATAACATTGGCACTAACAAGCTGCATTAA
Organism: Hsuehochloa calcarea; assembly: GCA_036346395.1. Lineage (NCBI taxonomy): Eukaryota > Viridiplantae > Streptophyta > Magnoliopsida > Poales > Poaceae > Hsuehochloa > Hsuehochloa calcarea. The sequence continues at coordinate 16,411,112 of CM070607.1, forward strand.
CTAGTTCATCACAAACATAACACTTAGTTTACATATTTAGCTCATAAGTCATAATTCACAAAGTCACAAGTCATCACACATTCACACTTAGTCCATCACATACATAAAACTTAGTTCACACTAACATTGATTAGGCTGGATGGTTAATCTATACACAAATGACTGTAACATCCCAAAGTATGTTACCAAAAATAAAATTAATAAAGTTATAATTTTATTGATTTTTTTATATTTAAAAGAGTTTTCTTGGTAAAAAAGAAAATAATAATAAAATAAAGTCAATTATTTAATTTCCTACTTTTCAATGTCAAAAATAAAATTTATTAATATTTCTGGGATTTTATTGGATTTAAAGTGAAAATGAAAAAATAATTAATTTCTTGAATTTTTGGAATTTAAAAAGGTTTTCCCTATTTTCAGAAATTAAAAATAATTTATGTGGAAAAATAAAAACCAACTTTAAATTAGAATTAATTTTATTAAGTTCAAAATAATTCAAGGAATTTTTGTATTTTTTCTAGAATTTTTTTTAACTTTATTTACTATTTTCTAAAAGGCTATTTAATTTGATGTATTTTCTGATATTCGAAAATCAATTAAAATCTTTTTTTCTCTTTTGGGCCGAAATCCCCTTTTTTTGGGCCAAAATCCGGATATCTAGACTTAGTCTTATCAGGATAATCCGTACTCGTATGTGTATCCGTATCCGTCGGATAGCATGGGTATTGTATTAGTTTCCGTTTCCGACAAAAAAAATCCAAATTCGTTTTCAATCTGAAAATTATCCAAGAAAAATCCGATTCGAGACAATCCGAATGTGTTTCCGTCCGGATCGGGCGGAAACTATCCGATCCGTTTTCATCCCTACTTGCCACGTAGCTACTCTCTTGGGACACGCGCCGCCAATGTCGTGCGCCTCCGTGCCAGCTCGCCACCGCCCATGCCATCGCCTCGAGCTTGTCTAGCCCTTTCCTGACCTCTCCTACCTTTGCCATTTCCTCCCCTTCATCTTCTCTACCGAACAAGGAGAGAACCATGTGTGCTTCACTCGGCCACCGCGCACCCTCGCCATTCCAGCTGTTGCGGTGACCCCCATCGTCAGCCGACCACATCACGACGTGCCCTCCACCTCAAGTTGCAAATCCCCTCAAGAAATTTGGGCATTTCTCCATCGGAACGTCGTGTGCTGCCCTTCTTCCCTGACCACAGTTAAAGCCGCCGCCGGGACCAATACTTCTTCTCCGATAAGCCTCGGGTTCATTACTCTCAGGTGAAGCAACCCCTCACCTCCCTCTACCACCCCCATCACCCACTTTAGATTGCCCCCACCTGAGCACCGCCCCACGGCGATCTACCCCGCGCCGCCCATGGCTTCCGCCACCGGCTCATCTCCGACCCCCTCGGCCTTCAACAGTCACTGCCTAGGTTCCCCACACCCAGCCGATGCATGTGCTCGCCCTAGACTCCCCATCTCCCTCTCCGACTCCAGCGCCCCTTCCATCTCCACGGCCGCCCGTCGCTCACCATCGCCGCGCCGCCACAGGGCCTGTCAAGCCGCACCACCGCCGCCCGTAGCTGTAGTGGACCTCGAGCAACCCATTTTTGCGGTCGCCTTTGCCTCATTGCCACTCCCCCGCCGGCGGCGAGCGCAGCTCCGAGCTCCCCTATGCTGGCCTCCCTGTTCCTCATCTCTGTGTTCTCTATTTCACTGAGAAGTGAGCCCAATTAGTAGGATCACTGAATAGTGCTTGTTGAAATTTTGAAAGTCTGTTGAATCATTCAATGAGTCAGTAATTTGAAAGTTTAATTGAAAAGTCTCTAGCTGTAGTGTTTCTATTCAAAGAGAAGATGTGCTCTTGTAGGTAAATTAATGGTTCTGAAGATGATCGGATTCATCTTTGGACTAATGACTTGGTCAAGGCAGTAGCTAGAAATGTATGGATTCAATTAACCATTGAAAAGTTAAGCTATCAGTAGTGGTCAAATCTGAAAATCTAAAGTGGCTATGAATTTTCAGAACAACAAACAGAGGTCATCTAACTCATTTGATGAAGTATTAGATAGGGAGGGTATCAAGATAAGAATTTGAAATATCAGTAGGCTAATGACAGTTTAAGTACTAGTAAATGGAAAAGTTTTGTTGGATTAATTAGTCTTTACATATTGATATAAATAAGCACACTAATCTGAAAAAAGAAAGATTCAGCATGATCTTTCCAAATAAAATCGTGAATCCCATTTAGACAATGGAATAGTTATCAAGATGAAAAGATAGTCAATAAATTTCTTCATGTTGTGCCACCCAGGTATACACAGGTGAAAATCCCGATCGAGACACTACTTGACTTGAGCACACTGTCTATCGAAGAGCTCATCGGCCAACTTCGATCAGTGGAGCAGAGCTACACGCGCTACGACTCAGGTGGCTCAAGTGGGCATCTTGGAAGTGGGCGCAATGCGGCATGGTGTGCGGGCTGCCGCAGATCAATCATGTCGATTATATTTGCGATAGCTGCCTCGTCAGCAAGAAGCGGCGTACCCTGTTCCCGCAACAGGCGAAGTACCGGATGGAGCCCATCCTCGATCTAGTGCACGACGATCTCTGCGGCCCCATCGTGCTAGCCACACCTGGTGGGAAATAATACTTTATGCTCCTCGTCGACGACCTCAGTCTCTATATGTGGCTAGTCATACTCACGACAAAGGATCAGGCGCCAGTGGTGATCAAGCGTTTCTAGACCGGCGTTGAGGTGGAAACTAGGCGCAAGCTACGTGCTCTCCACACTAACCGCGGCAGAGAGTTCACATCAGTTGAGATCTGTGAGTACTGTCCTGATCACGACGCCATACTCCCCGCAGCAGAACAGCGTCGTCGAGCGTCGAAACCAGACGGTGGTAGCCATGGCTCGTAGCATGATGAAGGCTAAGAGCATGCCAGGGATGTTTTGGGGTGAGGTGATGGTGATGGCGATGGCCATGTTCATCTTGAATCGAGCCCCGACCCACAGCGTCGATAGCATGACGTCGTACGAGGAGCTACCCTCTTGTGAGGCCGAGTATATCGCGGCGACAACGGCCGCATGCCAAGGTATCTGGCTCGCTCGTTTACTCGCTGACTTGAAGAATGAAGAGGCAGATAGTGTCATACTCAAAGTCGACAGCAAGTCAACGATCTCTTTTAGCAAAAATCCGGTGTTCCACGACCGGAGCAATCACAGAGATGCCCTTATTCAAGAGTGTGAGAAGACAATATAAAGTTGCAGTGGAGTACATTAAGACCGAAGAGCAGCTATCTGGCATTCTGACAAAGGCACTGGGCGACGTCAAGTTCCAGGAGCCACGCACAAGGATCGGCATCGTCGAGATCAAGAAAGCGCATCAATAATTAGGGAGTGTTTATTGAATAATATTGTGTGCTGGTTTTTGCGCATATTGATTTTCTTATATCATTTCTTTATTTCCGTTTTGATTGCATGGCTGAGTAGCAGCACATTGAACACTAGTTATGCAACATGTTACATGTAGCGGCTCAATCGTGACGCATCACCCTGCTGGCCGCTATTTATGGCGCTAATCATGGGATCGTGGGTAATGAATAGCTTTTAGTTACTCTTTAGTTGTAAGAATAAAAGTGAAGGAAAAGACAGAAAAAATACTGTGGCAACTGAGCAGCACCAGCAAGATTCAGTTAAAAAGATTCACGAACTTGTGCGAACAGAACAAGATCTCCATTGCTCGTTAGTGCTTAAGGAGCCTGCTGTGCGTGAATGTATCTGACGATAGCACTTGTATATTGCTGGACTTGCGCTCAGCCGTGGGAATCGGTCGCGTGACATGGCGTTTTTGTAAACAGTCCGTAGAAACATTTTCGTACGTACACTATTGCCCGCTGCACATCTCTTTCTATTTATTGATGGTGCCCAGGGTTACTAATTTTATTACGTTAATTATAGGGAAACTTGGGGTTAGCAGCAATTAAATTCATGACTAGCAACTTACGCTTAATTACAGGCATGCGTTTATGCCGGTGTGTATTACTCTATGTTAATTATGCATGTGGGAGGGTATGGAAGCATAACACTTTTGGGGGATTTGTCGGACCTGAATTTGTAATTCGAGACCATCTACGTCAACCGCACTATTCATTGAATCAATGGATACCGCATATAGGTACATCGTTTAATCATACACATGCGTTGCACAAATCATGGTATGGATAATATTACATTACATAAATAGTCATATGGTCAACTGTTTTACAAAACGGGCTAAACATGCCAATTTAACATACATAGTGTTCAATACAGAAAGTAGAGATGAGCTGAAGCAGAAAGCAAAAGCTGGATCCATCCACTCTGCCCACAGGCAAGCGGTTGGGGGTCCCGGGTTAAGCTCCTCCATCATCTTTCACCATCTGGTCCAAACGTCGCGAAGTAAGCGTAGCGGTCTTGATCAGCGGTTACGAGTTTTGTTATAGTGAACGAGTGTGAGTACACAATCGTACTCCACAAGCCAACATACATAATGTAGTTATAATATACACAAGGCTGATCAAACAAAGGCCTAAGATTCTTTTTTTGCACAAAGCTACAGTTAAATAGATTAAGTAGTGAGCAAGCTTTGAGACTTAACATTTTGATAAAAACCTTTAATGAAATAGAGTTTTATTATGAAATAAAAGAGGACGCTCCAACCTCCCTATATCATTGGGTGGCGCCATCCACCCAATGAGGTGTTTTTCCTCGGGCTACAGCTCGTACTTTACACTAGCTCCAACCAGAACGAATCAAGCCACGGGCTCCTACCCGTGCCTCCCACTGGTTCCAACCAAGACAAATCAAATTTTCTGGCTCTAACCTGTCATTTCATCCCACCCACAAATTGTTTTGTAAAAATATAGTCTACATCAAGTAAGTTCTTAGCACCACCTATGATCGTGGGCACAATTATCCTGATAGTTTTCACTCTACAGAGGTCGTACAATTTTACCCACAAAGGACAATCGTCTTATACTGTCAACACGCGATCGTAGGCGTGAGAATAACATAGTCATCATAAGGCCTTTACAACACCCCACCTCAACGCAATCATATCCTCTAAGGTTTCAACGACGCAGGCCACGCCTTCACGAAAGCCCCCTCTTGCGTCGTGTGATTTTCTTGTGGCTTCATTACCCTCTATCAGCCACATTCATTAGCCACATTCCAACCAATGGTGCAACTACGCTGAGGCAATCAAATTAATCAGCCAAGTTGTACCCATTAGAGACTTGTGGTTGCACTGTTTTACGCAAGAAATGTTACAAGAACCGGGTCCTTAACTGACTTGGGCGGTGCTTCCCCATACTCACTGGGTCATGCTCTTATCCGCACCATCCCAGCTTACCATTCATCCAAGTCCAAATCGGTTTTTGGGGTTTTTTTAAAAAAAATCTTTTCTAGTTTCAACATACTAGTCAGGCTCCAATCTCGACTGCCCAAATCTAGTTTTGAAATTTGAATGATGCTGGGGCAAATTAATGCCCATATACTGATGTATCTAAGCGAGACTAAGCATGACACTTAGATACGGACTTAGTAGCTAATCATGTGTACCATTACTTCCTAAGGTGACAAAGAATAGTGTCCAAGTTTAAGGATGAAATGGTTATATTGAATTATCATTCAGGTAATAACCATGAGCTAGTCAACATACTTGAATGAATCGTAGCAATGCAATTTCATAACTTAAAAGAATATAATTGTATTTCAAATAACGAGCTCTCCAAAGTTTTAAATCCAAAGCAATTATTGAAATTAAGAGAGGAGAGAAAATTATCTCACTAACAGGTGGGGTCCACCGGATTTTATTTCCTTTTTTATTTATTTCTTAATGAGAAAATCCTACTGCGACTAACAGGTGGGACCCATGGTATTTAATTTCTTTTTTTTGAATTGTTTTTCTAATTAAAAATGGCTATCATCACTGATAGGTGGTGATGAGGATATCCTTACTACTACTGCATCTTCCAATTCTCCAAGTGTGCATGAAGTTGTTCATGAAGCACCAAAAGATCCAATAACTATAGCAAGAGCCAAGCTTCTTAATCAACATGTGCATTTGTTTCTTAATGAGTCTCCTTGTGTTGTCCATGAGAATTGGATACTACCTAAAAGCAATACTTTGTGCATTCTCAGGGTTGACAAGCTTAAAGACTTTGAAACTGAGAGGGGGGAGAGGGAGGCCGGGAACAATGTCATGGAGAAGAGCAACACGCGCGGCCAACAAGGGAGAAGAAGCCTATGCGGCCAAGAGGGGAGAAGGGGAGAAGCCCAAGAATCCATAGCCCAAGTTGTGGATAAGATTTTCAAGCCTAATTCAGACCTCCCACATGTCCAATCGAAATTAAACTCTGCATCAACTCATAATTCAATTCGGATTCGGTTCGGGACAGTCCAACAGAACCGTAATAAAAAGGTCATAACTTTTACATACGAAGTGCGATTGGGGTGTTCTTGGACTTGTTGGAAATCTTATTCCAAGGCCTACACAATGGGTAATGTCCCAGCTTTAGAAATGTTGCGGTCATGCCGCAATGACCGAAACAATATGACGGCTGTAAATTTAGGTTTTCCTTTTGTGTGAGTTTGAGTTCAAATCAGGTAGGGTTGAGTTGGAGTCTGTTTGGATGACTTGTGGCCGACCCTAGGGGTATATATACCGATGTATTCATGCTCTTATGACTTAGACCAGTTTATGCATAAGATTGAAACATAGCTATTGCTTATTCTTTCGAAATCAGAGTTCATGCAAGGACTTTGAGAGAGAACTAGGTGATCCATTCTTTCGTTCTGCAATTCAAGATCAAGCCATTGTTCCATTGGGAATTGGGGACTTTGCGTTCATCGTTCGTGGTCTCGTGACAAACAACTATCCGGTGTGTTTTGGGCGTTTTCCAAAGAGTTAAGGGTTCGTGCATAGGCGTGAGTGTTCAGTTAGCGACATCGTCTACTTCGCGTCAACTATCAATTGTTCCTCACTGAGAAGATTGGGCCTCCCCTGTATCAGGTGGGATCTGGCCCGTACGGACTTGGTTCAAGGAATAGTGCATGGGCCGAGGGCCCACATGTCATTGAAGCTGGTCTATAGACTAGGTCAACACTATTTCTTTACAAGGTAGGACCAACATGTCATAGATTCAGAACTAATTTATGGTTTTAATTATGTTTTACTAATTGATCTAGTCCCACATGTCATACTAACATCATCCATTAATTAACATGTCCTAATAATGCCATTACGACTTAATGGTGAGCTACAATATGTTACAACGCTTTCTCCCCAAATCCAAGCTGGAGCATGGGGACGGGCCATAGCATGCTACAGTCGTGCAAGACATCGCAAGGCGTGCCTCAGATCACCCTAGGTTTCCCAAAATTGGACCTGTGACCTCGGTGACTATCTTTGGTCTGGCGGAGAGGGCAACGGTGACTGTAGCGTGGCGCGAGGTGGCGGCGTCGTTCGGACCCGTGGTGAAGACAACTAGACTGTGAATAATCACACGTGGTGGCGTGCGTGATAGCACCTACTCCCTAAGGGGTTCTAGGCGTACACCCGCACGGCTTGAGGAGCTACGTGCGAGCCCGTTCACGATGGCCGTCTTTGGGGACGAAGGGACTAAGGTGCGGCGACGCCGTGCCACTATTTGCCCCCATCACCGATGTTCTAGCTACCTCTACCCTTAGAACACGTTATGATGCGATCACTTACATTGATGCATCCGGGTGGACGGAGTTAGGCGGTGGAGGAGGAAGGCGAGTCGGCTCTGGTTTGACGGTGTCAAGGAAGGAGGCGGCGTGTTCGAGCGACTCTCCGAGAAAGAGGGGTGAAGATGGTGAGCGTCCCGGCTGAGGAGTCCATGGTGAAGCTAATGGACTAGGCGCCGAGGTTGGGGCTCACCCGAGGAGTTGGTGTGTCATGGAGAAGCGGAATGGTGCGGTGACTTGGTCGTCGAAGAGGAATAAGGCGGCGACAATGGTGATCCTACGGAGAAGAGGGTGAATGGAGGTAAGCATGAGGTAGGGAGGGTGTTGCGGGCCTGAAGCGTTCATCTGAAATGACAGAGACTCACCGGCGTGGAACTAGCTCGTGTAGTGATGGCTCTTGAAGCAAAGGGTGAGGTCTCACCGCGCTCTTGCTCTCTCGGTGCTCGGATGAGGGAGGAAAACGAGAAGAAATGCAGCAGGGCGAGGGCGATCTCGATGCGTAGCTTATATAACCGCAGGAGCTAGGAGGGAGGGTCAAGGCAACTGTATTTGCGCACGACGATAGACGCGATGGAGGTAGGCAGAGAAGCAGCGATGTGGCATGGGAATAGTGTTGTGGATGGGACCGAATGATGGGAGTTGGTGACCAACCCACTTTTGCGGCGTTGTGGCACCCTAGATGACGCAAGTTATAGAGATGGCAAGGGTCTGGCGTCTTAGGGAGCCAGGTGGCGTGTCAGTGTGGGAGCGAAGGAGGAAGAAGGAGTTGGTGGCGTGCGGGCGTGGGCTGGTGCTGCAACGGGCGACATGGACTGCGATTGGGAAAGGAAGGAAGAAGGGAAAAGAAAGCGGTCGACCCAACTGGAAAGAAGGAAGAAAAAGAAAGAAGGGTTGGGTTTCAGCCCAAATGGAAGTTTGAGTTTTGTAATTTCTCTTTTTGACTTCTCCTATTTTCAAATTCAAATTCTGATTTGGGGCTTTTGCAATTAAGCTTATGCATTTAATTCTGCTCTTATTTAATAATTGTTTTTGGGAAATTTCCAAAGCACAAATAAACTTCAAATTACTCTTAGAAACCCAAATGAGGCAAATATGACATCAACATGTAATTTTTTTAAAATCCCACATTTTTTACCATGGGATTTTTTCTATAATTTTTTGGGTGTTACAAACCTACCCCCTTAAAAAGAATTGCGACCCCAATATTCTGACAAACTACCAAATAATTGGGGATATTTGGTTTTTAGGAGGTCTTCACGTTCCTAGGTAACTTCTCCTTCCATGTGATTGCTCCATTGAACTCGACACATACGGTGTGTCATATTTCTTGTTTGCTTTTCTACGACATCCAATATTTCGACAAGATGTTCTAGGTACGACAAGTCCTTGACGAGCAAAATGGTCTCTGACGGGGTTTGCTCCTTGGGTATCCCGAGACACTTCTTGAGTTGTGATACATTGAACACGTCGTGTATGTCTACCAGCTCTGCGAGTAACTCTAGTCGATAAGCTACCTTTCCCAGCCTGGCGGTGATTGGGAATGGTCCTACATATGTTGGTGCAAGCTTTCCTTTGACCTTGAACCTTATAGTTCCTCTGAGGTGGAAACCTTCAAATAAATGGAATCCCTAACTTCAAAACTCAGCTCTGAGTGACGATTATCAACATAGCTCTTCTGTCTTGATTGTGCTATTTGCAGTCAATCTCGGATGAGGCGGACCTTATCGTCAGCCTCCTTCAGGATGTTGGGTCCAAAGTGGTATCATTCTTCTACTTCCAACCACAACAATGGTGTCCGACACTTTTTTGTAGAGGGCTTCAAAGGGTGACATCTTCAAGCTAGCTTGGTAGCTATTGTTGTATGAGAACTCAGCATACTACAGACACTTTTCCCAGCGGGTAGTGAAATCCAAGGCACAAGCCTGAAGCATGTCTTCGAGTATTTGGTTTACCCTTTCTGTCTAACCATCCGTTTGCAGGTGTTATGCCGTGCTAAATGCCAGATATGTACCCAAAGCTTCATGGCCACTAGTCCGAAAATGGGGGGTGAACTATGAACCTTGATTTGAGACTATACGCTGCAGTATCCCGTTCAAACTTATGATCAGGGACATGTATAGCTTTGCCAACTTGTCCCCCTTGTAGGTGGTTTTGACCGGTATGAAGTGAGCTACATTAGTCAAACGATCCACCACAACCCATATAGAATCAAACCCTAACTTGGTCTTTGGTAGTCTGGTGATAAAGTCCACGCCAACCTCTTCCCACTTCCACTCTGATATCTGAAGTGGTTGCAAGAGGCCCGCTAACCTTTGGTATTCTGCTTTGACTTACTAACAAACATTGCAGCATGCTATATACACCGCAATATCCCTTTTCATGCGGGGCCACCAATAGTGTTGCTTCAAATCCTGGTACATCTTGGTGCCACCTAGATGGATGGAGTAGGCTAATTCATGGGCCTCTTTGAGGATTAAATCCTTCAAGTCCTTCTAGTGGGGGTACGAAGATACGTTTCCCATACCATAGGGTGCCCTGATTGTTTTATCCATCTTGGGGGCCTTTCCTTGTGCCATTAGTTGCTGGATTCTTAGTGCACTGGTGTTTCCTACCTGTGTAGTCTTGATCCTTTCTTCTAGCGTTGGCTGCATCTCCATTGTAGAAATGCTTCCACACGGAACCAGTCCTAAGTTGAGCTTCTCGAACTTTGTGAAGAAGGATGGTTGCTACTCCTGAACCAAAACGTGATTGCAGTAGGACTTCTTGCTCAAGGCGTCAACCACCACATTGGCTTTACCTAGATGGTAATGAAGGCCTAGGTGATGAGGACATCCCTACCATGGATATAACCGTGCCTACACACACAACTCAACCACAACCAGTACAAGGACCTCTTACCCGAGCTCGTGCTCGCCAACTTAATTATCAGGTGAATTCGTTCCTAGGATTATATACTACTGAGAATAGACCGCTACCTAATGCAGGTGATTTAATTGTGCTTAGGAATATGGGAAAGGACCATGGAGAGGCATGCGGAGTCGTGGAGATGTATGGAAGGCATAATGGAGATCATCACGTCACTTTGGGTCCAAGACAAGAAAGAGTTCGAGTTGGGCTCGTTCTGGAGTCAGATTCGGACTACGGCGTCGGCAAGACTAACTTTAAACCGCGTAACTTCTTCATACGGACTCCGTTTGGGCGCTTCGACTTCGTGGAAAGCTTATCAAGTCTACTTTCTAACGGATCCAACCCCATCATCAAATTCTATCCGAACCGCCGAAATTATCAAAGGAGTCCGTATCCGTATCGTAGTCCGAGTCGAAGGGTCTTTGCGCCACCTCTACTTTGGCCCACGGCCTTGTAACCCTAGGGCGTCGCCCACCTCGTGGCCGCCACCTGGTCGCGTTCCTATATAGAGCCGCCGTCTCCCTCGCTTGAACTCGGATTTCGTTGAGTTTAGGTTTAGCCATTGTGCAAACTCGTTCTTGATTGTGTCGAAGCGACCACTGTCAAGACGACCGGGATCCCATCTTTGCTATTCGCAATACAATTTATGCTTCCTTCATATTCGCAATATTAGATTGCCTATGTCTTATTCTTGCTAGTTCTTCGATTGCTCGCAGGATTGAACTCGTGTTCAAAGTTGATCATGCCTCCAGCCGAGGTCAATAACACCTGAGTTGGTTCAACGATTGCTAAGGCGCAAGCGCCGTAAATGCGGTTGTAGTCGGATCGTGAGAGTCACCGCCACCAAAATCGATAGTTATCAATCTCATCGAAAGATCGGACACCTCGTTTCCATCAAGTGGTATCAGAGCTCAAGGTTGCTCGGTGAGAATTTCCAGTTTACCATAGATTAGATTGCTTTTCCTTAACTAGAGTACACAAAAAAATAGCAGTAGTTCAATTTGTCCAAACCAGTCTTAGCCTCGCAATTTTTCTTTTCAGTACATTGCACTGTTGAACTTTCGGTTGCATCGTCGTGTTCTTTGCTGGTCTTAGTGTCTAGTTCCTCTAGAGTTTCGAGTTCTGTTCACGTTTTGGTCTCACCATTCAGTTAGATCCGAACTACCATAGGAGTAGAAAAGGAGGAGGACTCGATCTCTAGGGAGGCTTTGCCCTGGTTGGTTTCGGAGTAGGACACGATCTCGGAGTTGGTTTTGGAAGCCTTGCCCTGGTTGGTTTCGGAGTAGGACACGCTCTCGGAGTTGGTTTTGCATACGACATAAAAAAAAGGAACAGGCAGCCGCATTAAAAGAGCCGCGGCATATTTTAAAAAAAAACAGAAGAGAGAGAAAAACCTAACTTTTGCATACGACCTCCGATTGAGGCGATTTTTGATCCGTTGGAAAGGAAATCGGAATCCGTTGGGGTTTTTAGATCCGCGTAAGCCACCAGGCACATGCGCAGCAGCTCCGACCCCAAAAAAGATCGTTTAGGGCCTCAAAACGGGCCCGCGAACCGAGAAAAATCAAGTTTCTCAGAATTTGCTCAAAATTGACAGAGCCCTTCTGCACGTGATTCTAAGGTCCCCTGTGAAGACGGCACCCTTTTTCAAGCTCTTGAACTCCGTGTGCAACGCCATCTAGTTTCTTTCTGCACGGTGTGTCTTCGTTTGTGTTCTAGGCTCGCGTCTCTAGTACGGTCTAGCCTAGGGCCAGCACCCACCGGCGTTGAACGATTTTTCAGCTTGCATTTTCTGAATTGATTATTACTACTCCTTGCTACTAAACTTGAGCCCTCCCAGCCACACCTTTTCTACACCGTACAGGCTGAGCTTTACCTGGCAATCGCTCCATCCAATCTTCGAAGATATATTGTCACCACTGGTTGCCGATCGCCCCTGTGTGCTTGGTAAGAATTGGTAAGAATTCGATAGAAGGCTTGAGTGCGAGCGACTTTAAACCACCATACCCTAGTTCTTATTAGGGACATATTCTTGTGTTTTTTTTGCTAACAATGGCAGGTTCTGGAGAGTTTACTGATCAAGATACATCTCACAGTCCCCGTACGAAGGGAATCATACAACATTTCGCGTGCGAAATGAATCATCGTACGGAGGGCCTTGAGGAGGACGTCAGAGTTACAAATGAGCGACTTGCTCAACTAGAGAGCACCCAGATTGAGACAAACGCAACGCTCGCTGCGATGGAGAGAGCACAAGGTATTACTAATAATTCTTTGGCAGATATTATGGCGCGACTTGAGGAGATTGTCCAAGCTTGACTCATCGCTCCCCGCCGTGTGTGAGAGGGACAAGAAGAATATGTGGGTGATTACGAGGCGATGGCGAGCTAACCACAACAACGATCGAGCTCGCCGCCAATTGCGCTTCAACCGACAAGGTATGCGAAGAGAACCCCCACGACGTGAGGTACGTGACCACGAAGATGCTTTTGCTAAGGTTAAATTCAATATGCCCTCTTTTAATGGTAAATATGACCCTGATAGTTATTTAGATTGGGAACTAGCTGTTGATCAAAAATTTGCTTGTCATAATTTCCCCGAGAATAGACGAGTTAGGGCTGCTACTAGTGAATTTACCGACTTTGCTTCTATTTGGTGGAAAGAACATTGCCGTCAACATCCCAATAACATACCTAACACTTGGGAGGCTTTAAAATTGCTTATGTGTCATCGATTTGTTCCCTCATATTATGCTCGTGATTTGTTAAATAAATTGCAACGCTTACAACAAGGTGCAAAGTCTGTGGAAGAATACTATCAGGAATTACAAATTGGTATGTTGCGCTGCGGGTTAGTTGAGAATGAGGAGGCATCCATGGCTAGGTTTTGGGAGGATTGAATCGTGAAATTGTGACATTCTTGATTATAAAGATTATAACTCCATGACTAGATTGTTTCATTTTGCTTGCAAAGTGAACGAGAATTGCAGGACGCCTTGACGAGAACACGATCTAACTCTTCTACAGTCGCACAAATTCATGGACGCTGTACACCTTTTTCCTCATCCACTATGGCGGCCCCACCATTAACCGCCAACAACAAGCGCCCTACTACATCAAATTCAGCGACAAGAGTTTTCAAGCACCCAAAACAACACCACAACTTCCGCAAAAACTTCCTCTTGGCCGCTTGACAGATTTAACGAGGGACGCTCAATGCCATCGTTGCAAAGGCTATGGGCACATGATGCGGGATCGCCCAAGCAAGCGTGTATTGATTATACGTGATGATGGTGGGTATTCCTCTGCTAGCGATTTAGATGATGAAACATATGCTATGCTTGCAAATGACCTGCGCAGGACATGATGATAAATCTAACCATGAGGAGGAACATGTTGACGCCAAGATGCCGATAAGTATTTGAGCATTATAGTGCAACGCGTACTAAGTGCTCAAGTGTCTCATGCCGAAGCGTAATCGGCGCCATAATTTATTCCAAATCAAGGGCGTTGTCAAGGAATGTTTCATTCGCATAATTGTTGATGGTGGGAGTTGCAATAATTTGGCGAGTATGGATATGGTGGAGAAGCTTGCGTCGTCGACTAAACCTCATCCCCACCCATACCATATTCAATGGTTCAACAGCAATGGTAAGTTGAAGGTAACACGGATGGTGAGAATACATTTTTCTATGGGTTCATACCATGATTTTGTTGATTGCGACGTTGTTCCTATGCAAGCTTGTTCATTATTATTAGGAAGACCTTGGCAATACGATACTGATTGTATACATCATGGTAAGAATAATCAATACTCTCTCATGTTCAAGGGAAAGAAAATTGTGCTGCATCCTATGACTCCTGAACAAATTGTTAAAGATGACCTTGCTAGAGCTAGAAGAGAGAAGGAGAATACTAAGAGCGAAAATCGATTGTAGTAAAAGAGCTTGAGCAACATAAAAGAAAGAACCTAAATCTGTTCATAACAAAAATAAAGAAATTAAATTGAAAGGTGCTTGTTTTCTTGCTACCAAATCTGAAATGACTCAACTGGATGCTAGTAATTCTGTTTGCTATGCATTAATTTGCAAAGAAGCATTGTTTTCATTTGAGGATATACCTTCTTCTTTGCCACCTGCTATCTCTAACATTTTGCAGGAGTACAAAGATGTCTTTCCAAAGGACATCCACGGGTCGCCACCGCCGTGGGATTGAGCACCAAATTGATTTAATCCCCGGTGCATCATTGCCCAACCGAGCACCATATAGGACCAATCCAGAAGAAACTAAAGAAATTCAGCGCCAAGTTCAAGAGTTGCTTGATAAAGGGTATGTGCGCGAATCTCTTAGCCCTTGTCTTTATTCAGGTCATTTTGGTACCAAAGAAAGATGGATCATGGCGCATGTGTGTGGATTGTAGAGCAATTAATAATATCACCATTAGGTATCGTCATCCTATTCCTAGGTTAGATGATATGCTTGATGAATTGAGTGGCTCTGTTGTCTTTTCCAAGGTTGATTTATGTAGTGGTTATCATCAAACCGCATGAAATTAGGCGATGAATGGAAACGGCTTTTAAAACTAAGTTCGGGT
Organism: Hsuehochloa calcarea; assembly: GCA_036346395.1. NCBI lineage: Eukaryota > Viridiplantae > Streptophyta > Magnoliopsida > Poales > Poaceae > Hsuehochloa > Hsuehochloa calcarea. The sequence goes on from CM070607.1 coordinate 16,426,357, forward strand.
TATATGAATGGTTAGTAATGCCTTTTGGTTTAACTAATGCTCCTAGTACTTTCATGAGACTAATGAATGAGGTTTTGCGTGCTTTCATTGGTAGATTTGTGGTGGTTTATTTTGATGATATATTGATATATAGCAAATCATTAGAGGAACATCTGGACCATTTACGTGCTGTTTTTAAGGTTTTACGTGATGCACGCCTATTTGGTAACCTTGAGAAGTACACCTTTTGCACCGATCGAGTCGCGTTTCTTGGCTATGTTGTTACTCCACAGGGAATTGAAGTTGATCAAGCCAAGGTTGAAGCAATACAGAGTTGGCCGACTCTAACACGGTCACACTAAAGTGCGGAGCTTTTAGGACTTCTTTGGGTTCTACCGCCGCTTTATGAAGGATTTCAGTACTATCGCCGCACCATTAAATGAGCTTACCAAGAAGGGCGTGCCATTTGTTTGGGGCACCGCACAGGAGAATGCTTTCACCACATTAAAAGATAAGTTAACACATACACCTCTACTCCAACTCCCTGATTTCAATAAGACTTTTGAGCTAGAATGTGATGCAAGCGGAATTGGTTTAGGTGGTGTGTTGTTACAAGAAGGCAAACCTATAGCATACTTCAGTGAGAAATTGAGTGGGCCTAGTTTGAACTATTCTACTTATGATAAAGAGTTATATGCCCTCTTTCGAACCTTAGAAACTTGGCAACATTATTTATGGCCCAAAGAATTTGTTATACATTCTGATCATGAATCTCTAAAGCATATTCGAAGTCAAGGTAAATTGAACCGTAGACATGCAAAGTGGGTTGAATTTATTGAGTCTTTTCCCTATGTCATAAAACACAAGAAGGGAAAGGAGAATGTTATTGTTGATGCTTTGTCTAGGAGATATGCCATGTTATCACAACTTGACTTCAAAATTTTTGGATTAGAGACTATTAAAGAGCAATATGTGCACGATGCTGATTTTGCAGGAATATTGTTGAATTGTGAAGAAGAGAAAATGTGGAATAAATTTGTCATTAATGATGGATTTGTGTTTAGAGCTAACAAGTTGTGCATTCCTGCTAGTTCCGTTCGTCTACTGTTGTTACAGGAAGCACATGGAGGTGGGTTAATGGGACATTTTGGTGTGAAGAAAACAGAGGACATACTTGCTGATCATTTCTTTTGGCCAAAGATGAGACGGGACGTCGAGCGCTACGTTGCTCGCTGCACTACATGTCAAAAAGCTAAGTCACGACTTAATCCTCATGGTTTATATATGCATTTACTCGTCCCTAGCATTCCGTGGGAAGATATTTCGATGGACTTTGTTTTAGGATTGCCTAGGACAAAGAAGGGAAAGGATAACATATTTGTGGTTGTTGATAGATTTTCTAAGATGGCCCATTTTATACCTTGTCATAAGAGCGATGACGCTACCAATATTGCTGATTTATTCTTTCGTGAAGTTATTCGTTTGCATGGTGTGCCTAATACTATAGTTTCAGATCGTGATGCTAAATTCCTTAGCCATTTTTGGAGAACTTTATGGGCTAAATTGGGGACTAAGCTGTTATTTTCTACTACTTGTTATCCCCAAACTGATGGACAAACTGAAGTTGTGAATAGAACGTTGTCTACCATGCTTAGGGCTGTGTTGAAAAAGAATTTAAAAATGTGGGAAGAATGCTTGCCTCATATTGAGTTTTCTTATAATCGGTCATTGCATTCTACTACAAAGATGTGCCCTTTTGAAGTTGTTTATGGTTTTGTGCCTCGTGCTCCTATTGATTTAATGCTTCTCCCACCTTCAGAGAAATTGAACTTTGATGCAAAACAACGTCTCGAATCGATTTTAAAAATACAGAGACAACCAAGGAGAATATAGAGTGCATGAATGCTAAATATAAACTTTTGGTAGTCGGGAGAAAACACATAACTTTTAAACCAGAGATCTTGTTTGGTTGCACTTGAGAAAAGATAGGTTCCCAATTGAGAAAGTCAAAGCGATGCCTAGAGTCGATGGTCCTTTCAAAGTGTTAGAAAAGATTAATGATAATGCATACAAGCTTGAACTGCCTCCAGATTTTGGGATTAGTCCCACATTTAACATTGCAGATTTGAAGCCATACTTGGGGGACGAGGATGAGCTTGAGTCGAGGACGACTCAAATGCAAGAAGGGAGGATGATGAGGACATCCCTACCATGGATATAACCGTGCCTACACACACAACTCAACCACAACCAAGACAAGGACCTCTTACCGAGCTCGTGCTCGCCAACTTAATTATCAGGTGAATTCGTTCCTAGGATTATATACTACTGAGAATAGACCGCTACCTAATGCAAGTGATTTAATTGTGCTTAGGAATATGGGAAAGGACCATGGAGAGGCATGCGGAGTCGTGGAGATGTATGGAAGGCATAATGGAGATCATCACGTCACTTTGGGTCCAAGACAAGAAAGAGTTCGAGTTGGGCTCGTTCGAGTCGATTCGGACTACGGCACAAGACTAACTTTAAAGCGGCGTAACTTCTTCATACGGACTCCGTTTCGGGCGTTTCTGGACTTCGTGGAAAGCTTATCAAGTCTACTTTCTAACGGATCCAACCTCATCATCAAATTCTATCCGAACCGGCCGAAATTATCAAAGGAGTCCGTATCCGTATCAGAGTCCGAGTCGAAGGGTGCTGCGCCACCTCTACTTTGGCCCACGGGCCTTGTAACCCTAGGGCGTCGCCCACCTGTTGGCGCCACCTGGTCGCGTTCCCTATATAGGAGCCGTCTCCTCGCTTGAACTCGGATTTCGTTGAGTTTAGGTTTAGCCATTGTGCAAACTCTGTTCTTCAGTTGTGTCGAACGACCACCTATCAAGACAACTTCGGGATCCCATCTTTGCTATTCGCAATACAATTTATGCTTCCTTCATATTCGCAATATTAGATTGCCTATGTCTTATTCTTGCTAGTTCTTCGATTGCTCGCAGGGATTGAACTTCGTGTTCAGGTTGATCACGCCTCCAGCGAGGTCAATAACACTTCGGAGTTGGTTCAGCGATTGCTAAGGCGCAAGCGTCGTCGTACGGTTGTAGTCGGATCGTGAGAGTCACCGCCACCAAAATCGATAGTTATCAATCTCATCGAAAGATCGAACACCTCGTTTCCATCACTAGGTCATAGTCCTTTATCAACTCCAACCACCTTCGTTGACTCAGGTTAAGATCTGACTTAGTAAAAATATATTTAAGGCTTTTGCCGTCGGTGTAAACATTACAATGGTTCCCAATGAGGTAGTGTCACCAAATTTTTAGTGCATGAATGACCGATGCCAGCTCCAGGTCATAGGTAGGATATTTATCTTCATGCTGACAGAGCTGCCTTCATGCATATGCCCCTACCTTTCCCTCTTGCATGAGCACACAACCCAATCCTTGGTGTGATGCATCGCAATATACCTCAAAATTCTTGCGGATATATGGGAATACCAGCACTGGAGCAGAGGTTAATTTGCCTTTCAACTTCTAAAAACTCTTCTCACACCGCTCTGTTCAATCAAATCTCTTTTTTCAATAGTTGAGTCAAAGGACGGGCAATCTTGGAAAACACTTATATGAATTAACAGTAATATCCTGCAAAGCCAAGGAAACTCTGGACTTCGGTAACTGTGGTATGTGGTTGCCAACCCAGGAGGAATCCACCTTTGTCGGACCCACGACCACTCCGCTGGTGGATATGATATGACCAAGGAAGCTAACATCTGACAACCAAACTCACACTTATTGAATTTAGCATACAACTAATGCTCACTGAGTTTCTCTAGCACCAACCACAAGTCTTGTGCATGTTCTTCAACGTCCTTTGAGTAGACGAGGATATTATCAATGAACATCATGACAAACCTATAAAAGTACTCCATAAACACCTTGTTCATCGTATTCATGAAGTAGCCCAGGGCATTGGTCAGCCCGAACGATATGATCATGAATTCATAAAGGCCATATCAAGTAGAGAAGGCAATTTTAGGGAGGGTGATTTTGATGTACAGCTTATATAGCCACGGGATCAAGGAGGGAGGGTCAAGGCGACTGTATTGTGCATGGTGATAGACGCGACGGAGGTAGGCAGAGGAGTAGCAGCGCGATGTAGGAATAGCGGCACAGACGAGACTGAATGATGGGAGTTGGCAGCCAACCCACCTTTGCGACGTTGTGGCAGCCTGGATGATGCAGGTTACAACAGTAGCAAGGGCTTAGTGGCAGCATGGCGCTAGGGAGCCGGGTGGCATGTCGACCGAGCGGAGGAAGGAGTTGGTGGCGTGTGAGTGTGAGTGTGGGCTGGCGCTGCAATGGGCGACGTGGGTCGCAGTCGGACCAGGAAGGAAGAAGGGAAAAGAAGGCAGTTGGCCCAACTGGAAAGAAGGAAAAAAAGGAAGAAAAAGAAGAGAGAAAAGAAAGAGAAAAAGGGAAGATGGGCTGTGTTTCATCCAAAATGGAAGTTGTTTCAGCCCAAATGGAAGTTTGGGTTTTGTAATTTCACTTTTTGACTTATCCTATTTTCAAATTCAAATTTTGATTTGAATTTATGATTTGGGCCTTTTGCAATTAAGCTTATGCATTTAATTATGCCCGATTTAATTTTCTTATCCTAATTGCACTTTAATAATTGTTTTTGGGAAATTTCCAAAGCACAAATAAACTTCAAATGACTCTTAGAAACCCAAATGAGCCAAATATGTCATCAACATGTAAAATTATTCAAAATCCCATATTTTCAACCTTGGGATTTTTTGCTACAATTTTTGGGGTGTTATAGGGCTTTAGTTTACAGAAAATCTAGAAAACGCTATAACATTTTTTCTGGATTGAACGGTACACCTTCCAACCGTCAGATTGGAGACATCAGATGAATGCCTCTACACCTGATAGATCCCCACCTCTACTGAAAAAACCAAGTAACCAACTTGTTCTCCTCTCAACCGACGACTCCCATTCAAATTACATACTCTTTTTCACAGCAGTAGCAGGCTGCTATGCTCCTCGGCTCACCATCAACGAGATCTACAGCCTCCACACTCCTCCCCCAATGCCAGATAAACCCGTCGTCCCCACCCTCCATAGGATCTGATGGCACCGCCGTAGTTACACGGCGTTGCCGTTCGATTTGTGCGCCACCTTTAGTCGAATTCTTGCACAATAGCGCTCTGCCTATCAGTGACGAGGACATGGTGAAGCTCGATGGCCTTTGAAGTGAAGCGAAGCTGAAATTAATGTTGTATCCGTGAGCGTACAGTGGAGGCTACGACACATGCGATCTTGGTGGCGGAGGGAGTTGGCTGGCGAAGGCAATTGCGGTGAGCTTGACGGCTGGTTCTAGTGAGATCCCGTAGCAGCGCAGCCGAGGAAGGTCAGATCCAGTTGTCCACCTCACCACCATTGTTGGCCTCCGACTCCACCTTCCTTCAGGAGCTGGGGAAGAAGAAGCATGGCACGGCGCGAAGCTCAAGCTTGAGTAGAGGCGATCGGCTCCATGGTGGCGGTGGTGTCGGGCCAAAGCCGGAGAAGTGCTGTCGGGTCGGAGCCGGGGAAGACTCGTCAAATGCCAGTGAAGAGAGAGATGGTAGGGAGAGGAGGGAGAGAGAGGTTTGAAATTTGTTTCGATTTGTTGGTTGTTTTTTTCAAAATTTGTTGAAACTTTGTCTGAAACTGTGGACTTTCTTTGAAAGTTGTGGAATTTTTTTAAAACTTGTTGAAACCGCGTGAAACTTTCTGAAACACCTTGAAAACATGCTGAAACACACATGAAACTTGTCAAAAACATCTTTGAAACTGCATTAAACTTGAAGTTTTGGGATTTCAAACTTATTGAAATTTCAAGTTTTAGGTTTGAAACTCCTTGAAACATAAAATTTCTAGTTTTGAAACTCATTGAACTTCAAGTTTTATATTTTGAAACTTGTCGAAATTTTGAAGTTTCATATTTGCAACACATTTAAACTCTCAGGTTTCAAAGTCACATCTTGAAACTTCAAGTTTTGTTTGAAACTTAAAGGTCCAGGATTTCAAACTTATTAAAAACTTGTTGTGAATTTGCATGAAACTTATTCCTAATATGCTTGTAACTTAGCGATACTTAACTGAAAGTGTGGGAGTGAGGGTGAGCAAAGAACATTTGATCCAGGCTGTCCATTGTGATGGAGGTTTGGATGCTATACTGTTGGGAAGGGCTCCGAACAGTATAGTTTCTCACTTTAGTTTATTTTCACAGCATTGTATGTTCTTAATTAAGATTTGTGTGCCTTCAGGTCCGTCTCCGGCTCCGGCTATCGATCTGCTGGCGACGTGCCCTCGGATCTAGATCCAATTTTCCAAATTTATAGGTTTGGAAAAAGAACAATCGATTATGTTTTCCCCAATCAACTTGTGTTGGTCATCATCATGTGCAGTACTATTGCTAGTTTGGGCAAAACTACTAGTGTAGATGGTTAGCTGTCTGCCCAACCTCACCAACAACAATATACAAGCAATGGATTATAGAACAAGCTAGCTTTCCTTTGCTATCATAGCCATGTGCTTGCCACTCTTTCAACCTTACTCAAAGAATTGGTTGCATAGGCTTACTTTGCAGGAATCAAGATCGGGTGGATTGGTGAACCCACCTAACCCTAAACCATGTGTGGCCCCTTGCCTGTCTTTCCCATCGGACACATGAACTCACGACTACTCATCCAGGCCTTCACTGTTCAACCACTGAGCGAGCTAGCTGAAGATGGATGGAGTTAGTGGCCACTGGCCGCCATCGACGCCCCGTAGGTACGTGGTAGCTAAGGATGTGTTGACAGGTAACTAGTTGACACATATCATATATTGGTAGCCGTGCGTATCACCAAGTTCCAACTTCCAATGGATTGATTATGTATCTACTACCGAGCAGCCGCGGATACGGAATGAAACGACCGAAAACACTATACATATCACTACATATGTATTGAGTCACTAGGCTTAAACTGTGCAGTTATTGAGAGCGTCCTTCAAGCAGGAAGGATTATCAAGAGCAGGCACGTAAATGAGCTTGGGCTTTGGGACGTTTGTAAGTCTGCAGATGAGTCGTTTATCCTTGTCTTGGTGGGATTGCTATTATGCTAGAATGTTTTTGACAGAAGCAAGCGATGTTTTTCAGTTGAAGCTCCAAGAAGTGGTGAATGGGTGGAAGCATAGGAGGATCGACCCTCCATCACATGTATCTTAGCTCAAGCACGAGAGCTTTCGAAAGTGTTCTCAGATTTTGTTGTTCTTAATTTTATATGCTCGGAGTGGAGGTAACGACCTGTTTGGTTGGTGACATGAGTAGCGTGCCTGAGAAAAAGGTGTGCCTGAGAGTTGCTGGGGTGTGGATATCATGGGGATATGCTCCTGATCTTAGGATGATGTGATAATTGGCAATGGTGTTAAATGTTTGTCGTTTCATGTGTTTTCGGTAAAGAATCAGGGCTGTCAGCCCATTGGCGGTCTGATCGGCCGAACCGGCGGTCCGACCGGCCCAAGGGCGTCGACCAGCCACCTGGCGGTCGAGCAAGCGATGGCGATCCGCGAAGCCATAGCGGCGGTCGGACCAGCCAAGTTCAAAGAGTGGTGTTTCGAGCGGGGCCAAAAATAGAGGTTGTAGGCAAGAGAGGGGATTCTATTGCACTTGGTCTCATAATTTTTGGAGTCTCCAGTCAAAAGTTCTATTCGTTTGAAAATTCCAGCAGGTTTCAGTTTTTAAGGGGCTAAATTCGGCTAAGTCCCAACTGGCGGTCTGACCGGCCTATAGGTGGCGGTCTGACCGGCCATGGTGGCGGTCTGACCGATTTTCACTTGGATCATCGTCCTTCGTGGCGGCGATGTTCGGTTGTTAGGTCAAAGTCATGGGTTTCAGTGCATATGTGTTGCATGATGCATGTTTTGACTAACATGGGTCAAGTTGTGAAGAACTTATTCCCGGATTCGGTTTACTTGTCTATTGTTGTGTAGGTTGCTTGGTGGTCAACGACGGTCAACGGCGAGGATGATCGGGACTAGGCTTGGAGAGCTGAGGTCCAGAACGATCGACGATGCCGGGTGAGGTCAATGAACTCAAGCGTAGTGCAAGATGGACAAGCGTGACCTATTGGCCAACCCGCGGCGTAAGATGGCGCAAGGTGAAGTCGATTAGGTCAAGAGGCGATAAAGACGGCACATTAAAATATGTGCGTGTGTGACCCGTTTGTTTTGGGCTTTAACGGGAGCCCAATTGAGTCAAACTTCTAGAAGGTCTAAGCCTCCACTATAAATAGAGGAGGGTGGTGGCTGCCCCCGCATCTCGACTCTTTCATTGTTTGAAACCCTAATTTGCTTACAAAGAGGTTTTGTGGAGGTTAGGGTTCTTGAGAGTTTTGATTTGATTTCGTGCTCATAGATTGAGCTTTGTCCTCCATTGATGGAGTGGCTGTAAACTCAAAGTATATCAAATCAATCCAAGGAAAGTTCGATCACTGTTTTGTCTCATTGCTTTCCTTCTCTCTTTTTGAAGATTTGAGTCTTTCTTTGATCCGTGAGTTTTTGATTGATTTCTTCACATGATCTAGCTTTATGTGACATGTGGGAATATATCTAGGATCATCTTGATCATCAATCACCCATGAGCAAGTTTTTGGATCTAGTTTTCGTTTTGACTCGATTTTGAACCATCCTCCTCTCAAACGGAAAAGGATCACAATTCTTCCAAGAATTTCCACAATCTTCGATTGGAATAGGTTTCTGACATCATAGAGAAGGTGTGTTCCAAGTTTTATCGAGTTTGAAGTTGTAGATCAAAAGTTACATCTATTTGTAATTTCGTTTGTCGGGTTGTTTGATCTATTATTCAGGCCGCCGGTCAGACCGCTAGGGCCACCGATCAGACCACCATTGACCAGTGATCGGGACCGCCAAAGATCGAGTCTTGTTTTAGATTGTGTTATTTTTTGTGGTTTTGCTTAAGGGGTTAAATTGGATTCAATACTAGTCTTCCGCTGTACTGGTATATTAATCTTCATAGCTTCCATAGCTACTGGAGTAAAATCTTATTGAATTAATTATTTGTGAAAAAATGAGCATGCTCCTATTCACCCCCCTCCTAGTCGCCTTTTCAGTCCAACACAGAGATTCTGATAATTTTTAGCTGACTAGGCATGTCTGAAAGTATGTCGTTTGGTTCATCTATCAATTTCACCTTCACACATTAGAAGGAAAAGAAAAGCAATAAAAGAAAAAGAAAAAGAAAGAAAGGAGAGGATCGATCCCCAGATCCTTGGAAACCAAAGTTGGTTGTTTTAGCATTACTAATTTGATTAACCCACGGAAAGAAAGCAAGGAGATAAATTCCCAAATTCATGCATCTCGTGAATCCTTGGATGGCTTCTCTCACCAACTTCGCATCAAGCAATTCTTAGGCCCTGTTTGGATGGCTCCAACTCCCAGCTTCATGGTTGAAGTAGGTGGAGCCATACCAAACGGTACAACTCCAACAAAAAATCAAATCTGGAGTTTGAGAATCTAGAGCAGGCCATAGTGTATTTTCTCAGAGCTGCGAGAAGATTGCTCCCCGCATGGAGCAGTCGTCCGGTTACGAAAATACCACTAGAGCTAAGATGAAATTACCCACCAAATACCATTGAACAAAACCCCCCTCGCGCCATCCATCCCGATCCAATCCCCCCATTCTCCTCCACCACTTTCCCTTCCCACGCTCGCCTCCCCTCCTCGGCTTCCTCTGTGCCCGCTTCCACCCCGCCCAGCCACCCCACCCCTCCGCCTCCCGCTGCCTCCCAAGTCCCAAGTGCAGCAACGGCAGCAGTAGACACCCTCTGCGACCTCCTCTCCGCGTCTAGGTCGCCGCCCCTCTTCACCTCCAAGTGCGTCCTCGATGAGCTCAGGCAACTCGGCAAGTCCCACGCTGAGGCCTTCGGCCAAAGAAAGCCGCCGCCACCGCTGTGTCAGAGCCCCTCTTCTCTTCTCCACGCTGCGCCTTCCCTGTTCTTGTTTAATTTACGGCTTCAGTTATCAATTGTTCTTCAGCAGTTAGCAACACATCAAGAAAATGTGGGGGAATTCTCCTCTCTCTACGATTCCTTGGAAGGGTCTTCTGTTATGGACAAGCATTACAATGAGTTAGTGTGATGAAGTGCTTTAATGTGACAATTATACATGATCATGGAGATCAGAGGTTTTCTGATAATGAAATCCATATAGGCTCAGGTCCTATAAGAGCGAAGAATAAGGTTTGGTTTTCTTCAGCTAGACTCATCGACATTAGGTTTTAACAAATCTTATTGTACTTCAATAATGATTTTGGCTTAGGAAACGGAAACTATTGGGTTCAACAACCAAGGAGCATATCCGCAAGCTCCAAATACACCATATTTTGTTGCAAAAGAGGCAAGGACATGCTACTATGATTTTCTTATGCCATGCTGCATTTTCTTGATGTGTTGCTAACTGCTGAAGAACAATTGATATATTTTATGAAACTGGAATCCAATTGATTTTTGCAAGTTGAAACTGGAATTGGTGTTTAACCATGTCTACTAATCTCAACTCATTTACTATCTTATCCAGTTGGCCCTGAGGATATTCGATCTGAGAAGGTTCAAGCTAAATCTTCTGGAAATGTTCTGCCATATCTGAAAGTTCACAATGCCATGAATTTCATGCACACAAGTTTGAAGTTGATTCTGAATAGGCTAAATAACTTGTGTAGCTAATGTATTAGTATTCATTTGATGATCTCATTAGCTTCTATGTCATAGCTCATAACTGATGATTATGATTAAAATTCTGCTACATGTATAGCTAATAAGTTGTGAGTGTTGGAGCGGCACGTTTTTTTGTTCCAACAACTTGTTGGTATAAATGATGTTGTATATTACTCTACATCGGTGTTCCGCAGTGCAGGCATTGCATCTGATGTTGCAGCAAGTGCTCTTGTGTTTCTCAATGTGGAAATGAAGCGCTTCTTATAAACTCACTTCCTTTTTCTCTTGAAGGTTGCCTCAATGTCACTCCTATCATTGTCGTTCACCTGGAAGGGTTTGGTACCTTATGCTAGCACTCTTGCTGTTGTTGGCACTGCTTTGTAAGTGGTTTATCATTCACCTAATATCGTCTTTTGCTGATTGTCTTTATTAATTTGAACTCTTAACATAACTTGAATATAATTTTATTCAGGTATGTGTTGTCTTTCGCTCTTGGAGCTGGCCCTGTTCCAGCACTGCTCCTTCCTAAAAATTTTGCCTCCAGAATAAGGGCCAAGGCTGTTGCATTATCTCTAGGCATGCACTGGGTAAGTCACTAGTGGTGACATTTGTGATAACTGTCATGCAGACGTGTGCCCCAATCAATTGTATTTTGTACTCTTCCATTGCAGCATATCTTGTGCACAATACAAGGTGATTGTCACTTGTGCATTGGGTGAAGTTTGATTGATTTGTGGATGCGATAAACTATTTTTATCATAATTGGTTTTGTCCGCTTTGGTAGATAGTTGAAACTAGAAAGTATTGTACATTCTGCTTCATTGTGTGATAGTGAACACTGAACACATATAATCCTTCCTACTTGTTGAGATGAGCAGTGTTGTAGGATAATTGACCTGTTATCCTGTTGCACTATTTGACTTACCTACCGACATCAGTGAATCCTTATCTGTTTTTTCCTTCCCTTTGCAGGTATCCTGTTCGTCGAATAACAAGCCACCTGTGTAAATTATTTACCATCTACCTCAGTCTCAATAAAATGATTAGAATTGGGCATCGAATGGATGCCCTGTCCAGCTAAAAGATTATTTACCATATAATGTCGATACTGTTATATCTAGTTTGACAAGTGAATCATCTGCGCTGGAGGGAGTCCATGGTTATTTACCAGCTAAAAGATTATTTATCATCCATCATTTGCTTCATCAGCTACTACTGGCAGTGATGACATCTATCTGTAGTTTGTTCAGCTGTTATGTAGTGGTTTAGCTTCTGCAGTCTTATTGCTCCTTTTGCCCTTGCACTGTATTCTGGAACTATTTGGTTGCAAGTCAAGTCACTCAGGCCCTTCTGATGTATGCTCTTAAATTTTGCACCCATATCTAGTGAGGATATGGAGGTTTGTCCAATGGAATCCTGGTACAATTCTGAAGAAAATGAATGGAATCTGTTATAACTGGCTTTTGTCTATTGCCTCTCATGCTTGTTAAATCCTTGTTGTTATTCTTAACTAGCCGAATTCCCAGCAAATCTTGTGCTAGCTACTATAATACATATACTTTTATTTGAAAACAAACTTGTATTTGTTATGTTCATGACTGAAAGTAGACTTGTATTCCTTAGGCAGCGGTAACAAATATAAAGTATATGTATTTGTTATGAACTTTGTATATTTATATATGTTTTATTTAAATTTTTTTAAGTAAAATTTTTGAATGTGGGCGAAAAAGATGGCACAACAGTTTACAACATGACAAAAAATAATAATAATAAAGCACAGCATGACTGAAATCAACTTATTAAACTTTTATAAGTTAAGCCATACAAAAAAAGATAACAAGCCACAAAACAAGGGTAGTGCAGTCTTTTTACGATGATTCTTCTTATTTCTGGAACTGGAGTTAATTTTCTAACCAAAAACCTCATCAAACTGCTCCAACTTCTTACAAAAGTAGATCCAAGAGTGAAACTGAAGTTGAAACTGTAAAAACTTAGAGCAGAACTATACCAAACATGCTCTTAAATCCGCAGTTTGCTTTTATGTGGAGCTAGCAAAGCGGGCACACACGATCAAGTTTGGGTGGTGGCTCCATCAGACGCCGTCTTCTTCGACCACCGCGACGACCCTGTCTCCGGTACTCTTCCTCCCTAGTCCCTACCGCTTCTAGCGACGGCTCGGTAAGGGCCGGGGTGTGTTGGCTCTACATTGATGACGACGGGGAGGTTATCACGTTGAGTGTGTCCACGTGCCTCCAACCAAACAGAGCACAGGGCAGCTACCAGAGAGGGGTCCGGCGAGGGTTCAGACCTCTCCAGCCAAATAGCTCCTAGTTCCACGCGCAAGGCTTTAAGCCCCTGCCAACGGCCCAAGCCCAACCCCGTTTGTCCCGACTCCCGACCGACCTTCCCAATCCCAGTTCCCATCATCCATCCTCGCACTACAGGGCGACCCACCCGGCGGCGGCGACCGGCGGCCGGCGCGAAGCAGCTACGATCCCGATCCGGCGGAGCCTCCTGTCCCATGCGCTGAACGCACAGCACCGCGACCCCAGCCACCGACACGCGGACGCGTCGCCGCCGCCGCCGCCGCCATGGGCACCATCGAACCCTTCAACCGGTGAGTCTGGATTCTCTTCCTATCTCTTTCTCCTCGAAACCCTAGCCGTAGCAGCACAAGCAGTATCTCTCCTCTTCGTCGTTAATCTTTGCGATGCAGGCTGGTGAGGCTGGCGGCGCGCGCCTTCTACGACGACATCTCCATGAAGGGCGATAACCAGCCCAAGACCTCCCGCGGCGACAACCGGGGCATGGCCGTCGTCGTCCTCGACGCCCTCACCAGGTAAAAGGAAAATCTCTGCCGAAAACCGGCGCTATCTGGTGAATTTTTTTTATGCGAATTCGTACGCTAGGGCACGGTCAAGTTTTGAAAAAAAAATTCAGAGGTAGAATTCTGGGGCGACCAAATAGATTTATTATGCGTCTGGGGCTTATGACATTGATGCTTTTAGTTCTCGCTCCCAAATGGTCTAGTTGGATAAATTGAAAATCGATTACTGTAAAAGAGTTGAGAAGGTTAGCAAAATGTCCTTGTTGAGTTACCAAAATGGATTAAGTGCATGTGGAGATTGCGGTTGTGGGTTGATTCTGTAATCTAGAACACTGGGATCGCTGCTGGTGATCCTTGTGATGGGTCCTGTTGTCCTGGATGGATGGTTTCGATGGAGGTCTAGGTATGGACCCAAAATTACTCTAAGGAGACCATGGTAGCAGTTAACTACAAACTGGTGATTTGCCCCTGATGGTTTTGATGGAGGACTCACTCCATATGGGCCGAAAAGTAGTTTAGGGAGCTGAGTTAGCTAACTCTAAGATGGTTAGCGATATGTCACAGCTATTTTAGCTGAACTTAACTCTCTGTTACCTTAGATTTGTTTCGTATCTGCTATTCTGTTTGTAAAATTTGGTGGTTAAAGATTACTACAGTTGTTGAGGGTATTTCCATACTCAATCCACTAGGGGGCTGAAAAATCCCTAGAGGTCCCCTTTCCCACTGGGGTTTGTTAGACACAACCTGGCCCTCAACGAACGAAAATTTTTAAATGCTTTCAAAATACTCTTTATGAAGTACTAGCTTAATTTTTTTCTGCCATCGCCACATTTGGCGCTCTTTAAATATTTCTTTTCTTTGTTGTACAAATATTTGTTTGTTTGTTAGCTATGTTGATTTACGCAAAAACTTTTGTACTTTCACCCGTTAGGCGCCAGATGGGTCCGAGAGGAAGATTTTGCTAAATCATTAAAGCTCCACTCGAAACAACTGCGCCGTATCCTCCGTTTCTTTGAAGAAGAGAAGCTAGTGACAAGAGATCACCGAAAGGAGGTTAGTTTTTTTTATTGCTCCTGTTATTGCTGGTCCATTATCTCATCATTTTGATTTTTTTGTGGCATGATCTACTTTATATCTCCACCAGATGATTGCAAAAATATTCTTGATTATTTACTGAAATGTTGTTAAGCAGTAAAGAAAATAGTATGTCAGTGGTCAGAGAATGTGTTGTGTTAGGTGTGATGCATGTGTGATGATTTTCTTCAGCTAAACTTCTCTGCAGTGAAGTTGTTGATTTGCTGCAGGCCACATGATACATGCCAAATATGTATTCTAACATCTATTCAAATAGTTATATGTTTTTGTTTCCTGGAAATATGGACTCATACAATTTTCAGCGTCTTGTGTGTTGCATGATAAAAAAAATTGCATTCATTGAAAGTAAATAGTTCCCTTTTCTTCTCTCCCTCTCCCTCTCTCTCTCCTTCTTTTCTGATTTTTTTCTTCTTTTGCTTTGTTGCTGCAGTCAGCAAAAGGAGCAAAAATATATAGCGCTGCAGCAGCTGCTGCTGGTGATGGTCAACCAGGAACTAAGGAGGGAGAAGAGAAAGTAAAGCTGCACACACATTCGTACTGTTGCTTGGACTATGCACAGGTAGTTATCCTAAACTTGTGGTAGTTAGATATTTTTGCTTCTACAAATAAAAGAGTGGCTCTTATTATTTATTTAAAGAAAGACTTCTATAATGGCTTTATTTACTTATTACTTATAAGGAGTATCTTTTTTATAACCTGTTATTGCACCATCTCAATGCATGTTTTGTATAGTCTGCTGAAAAAGAAGTGACATTTCATGTTTGTTGGTCTTTTCTATACTAAATGACATTTTTATTGCCTTGACTTGCAAAGAAGGGTGATTCCACTATTAATATGTTGTCCATATTCTATCCTGATTATTGTTTGAAAATTGTACAAAATGTCGGGTCTACTTGTAATCGCATTTCGTAAGGTAAACACCATTGTCCAGATGTGCAGATGGAACACATCCCCTCCACATTACGTGGGGCTACCATTTGGTAAATTTTCGAATTTCAGAAGTTTAAATCAGGACTAGTCTGCGCTAGGCACCAGGGAGAGAGAGAGGCCTATTAGCGCAAAAGAGAGAATCATACAAAAGTGTAGAAAAGCTAGTGTGATTTGGCATATTTGACCTGTTGGGTTCATACTTGTTTAGTGTTCAGTCATTTATCCCAAGTCGGGGTAGACAAACTGATGAAACTAGTGACAGCCCTTTGCGCGAGAGAACAATCACAACAAGCATACAAAAGACACAAGAATTTGTTTACGAGGTTCGGCAAAGCCTACGTCCCTAGGAGCTGAATTGCGGCGGCTCTGCCCGTATGAGGAGTTTTTTCTTTCTTTCTGATTAGGGTTAAAAGAGGTCGGCGATATATATTTATACACTGATTACATGTTCGAGTTGGACTCATAGTCTGTACCGCGGGAGGCTTCGACCCGCACCCCCCAGCCCACAATATTTCGTAACCCCACGTAACTGTGTTTCCCCTGTAGTCCTGTGTCCGAAAAGCGTACGCTATGCTCCCCGCTTTCTGGACACAACCCCTTCCTTTCTCCTTGTTATATATAAGCCATACACAACAAATCTCCACTTTGGCGAATACACCATCTTGAAAAAACACACAACAAAAGAGAACACTTTAACACTCCTTGCACATCCGTGGGCTAGGGGTTACTTTTTTTACTCAGCAACTTGTGACTCCCAACAAGTCGAGGCAATGCTCAAACTTGTTGGCGGTGACGGGCTTTGTCAACATATCCGCAACATTATCATTAGTGTGCACCTTCATCAAATCAATCTCTCCAGAGTTGATCAACTCCCTGATCCTGTGATACCTTGCGTGAATGTGCTTCATCCTAGCATGATACACTTGATTCTTGGCCAAATAAATTGCACTATGACTATCGCAATGCACATGAACTCCACCTTGCTCAACACCTAGTTCTTTCACTAATCCTGCAAGCTATAACGCTTCCTTTGCAGCTTCAGTCACAGCCATGTACTCTGGCTCAGTTGTAGACAATGCAAAAATAAACTGAATTAATGACTTCCAACGTATAGGCCCTCCATCTAGAGTAAAAACATACTCTGTAGTAGACCTCCTATTATCCAAATCACCAGCATAGTTCGAATCCACATATCCAACAACCAAAAGATTACCTTATTGTCCACCAAAAAGAATACCATGACTTGTACATCTCAAGTACCTGAATATCTACTTGACTGCCTCCTAGTGTCACTT
The DNA here is from genome assembly GCA_036346395.1 of Hsuehochloa calcarea. NCBI lineage: Eukaryota > Viridiplantae > Streptophyta > Magnoliopsida > Poales > Poaceae > Hsuehochloa > Hsuehochloa calcarea. The sequence goes on from CM070607.1 coordinate 16,443,239, forward strand.
TCCTAGTTTTGCCATAAACTTGTTGATTTGACTAACAATATGCGCCAAATTAGGCCTTGTATAAACCATAGCATACATTAAACAGCCAACTACACTAGCATATGGTACCTTCGCCATCTCTTCAAATTCTTTATCTGATTCTGGACAAAATTTAGAAGAAAGTTTAAAATATTGTGTTAATGAAGTACTTACTAGTTTGGCCTTTGTTCATATCAAATCGCTCTAAGACTTTCTTAACATACTCTATTTGAGATAACCACAGCCTCCTTGAGCTTCTATCCCTGTGTATCTCCATGCCCAAAATTTTCTTTGCTTGCCCTAAATCTTTCATATCAAATTCCTCACTTAGTAAACCCTTCAAACTAATCATCACATCACACATGTGTTTTGCAGCAATTAGCATATCATCCACATATAGTAGCAGAAAAATAAATGAACTATCATCAAGGCGTCGAACATAAAAACAACAGCCATACTCACATCTACTGTAGCCAATCTGCAACATGTAGGAGTCAAAATGTTTGTACCGCTGCCTTGGTGACTGTTTCAACCTATACAATGACTTCTTTAACACGCATACAGTCTTGATTTTCGGTTGATGAACCTTCCTTCTAGTTGCTTCATGCATGCTTATTAAGCGTCGCTTAGGTGACACCTAAGGTTTGTAAGCCGTGAGGAGTCAAGCGTCGCCCCCGCTTGCCGTCGCTCGTCGCTTCTTGCCGCCTTTGTCGCCGTCTTGGCGTTGGAGAGCAGTTGAGGCGGGAGGGGAGCGAGAGGAGGCCCGTCGCCGGATCCGGGTGGGAGAGCTTAGGCGGCGTCGAGGCTGAGGCCGGACGGAGGGGGCGGGGAGGCTGACGGCGTGTGAAGGAGCAGGGGAGGCCCGGCAGCGTGTCGGGGGAGCAGGGTCTCCACCTCCACCTCCTCCCTCCCCGGCTCCCCCTCCCTCCCGGTCTCCGTCTCCACCTCCACCTCCTCCCCGGCTCCCCCTTCCTTCTCCCCTCCCTCCCTTCTCCCGGCGGCAACCCGGACTCCCCCTCCCTCCCGGCCTCCCCCTCGGACATATGGAAAGGAGGTGGGGAGGGAGGGGGAGGCGGGGAGGCCGGGATGTGGGAGAAGGCTAGGTCGCCGGGTCGAGCAGCAAAGAGGCAGAGAGAGCCGAGTGAAGGGAGAGGCGGCGCAGCGGAGATGAAGCAGGCGGGGCATGCTAGGAGGTTAAGAGGAGGCGAGGCGTGGCGGCGAGGCGATCTGTTGGTCGGTGGCGGCCGGGCGGCCGGGATCTTCTGTGGCTTCCAACTGCTATTGGGATCTTCTGCGGCCTTCCAGTCTATTGCTCTGCACTGTCGCCTTAGGATTTCTAAGGCGTCGCCTCGCCTCGCGCCTTAACGCTTAAAAGGTGTGAGGGGGGTGAGTCGCCTCGCCTCGCCTCGCCTTACCGCCTTAATAACCATGGCTTCATGTAGATTTGCTTATCAAGATCACCATGCAAAAATGTTGTTTTCACATCCATCTGTTCCAAGTGCAAATCCCATCTGGCTACCAATGCAAGAACTGTCCTGATAGAAGTATAAGAACAAATGAAACCTGGTCTTCATACCTGAATCTCTTGGAGCTTTCACATTAGTGTGTCGCTGTCTATCTCATGTCAATTGAAAAATGAAACCTGGTCTTCGTACCTGAATCTCGTCGGAGCTTTCACATTAGTGTGTCGTCTATCTCATGTCAATTGAAAATTATGCAAATCCTTTGAAGTGGAATCTGGAGGCAGTGTGTGTGAATCGTGATCCTTGAACTATGTTCTAACTCTACTTGCACCGTATCGAAACCTCCAATCTTATGTGATACCTCCTCTTTGTTTTGTTGTAACATTGATTTCTCATCAAAGACAACATCTCTGCTCATCACCACCTTCTTTGTTGTCGGATCCCAAAGCTTGTACCTTGAAACACCTTTCTTGAAACCCAGAAAATGCACTTTGTTGATTTTGCATCAAGCTTCGACTTTTCATAAGCTGGTATATATGCATATAAATTTGGGCAACCAAAATTCTTATATTAGTAAAATCAAGCTGAATTGCGGTCCATACCTCTGCAACCTTACCACCCAAAGATGTACGCGGTGATTTGTTTATGAGATAGCTCGCCATGTTCACAGCCTCTGCCTAAAAACATTTAGGAAGCCCTGCGTTCAACCTCAAGCACCTGGCTCGTTCACAAATAGTTCTGTTCATCCTTTCTGCCACACCATTTTGCTGTGGTGTTTTGCGCACCGTGAAATGCCGCTGAATACCATGCTCCTCACAATATCTCTAAAACTGTGAATCAGTATATTCAGTACCATTATCAGATCTCAGGTACTTTACCTTCTGCCTGTTTGATTTTCCACCTCAGCTTTCCACATCTTGAACTTGGCAAACACTTTAGATTTTTGCTTCATGAAATACACCCACACCTTGCGGGAAAAATCGTCAATAAAAGTAACAAAATACTGAGCTCCACCCATTGACAGTTTCTAGTAGGCCCCCACACATCAGAGTGTACATAATTAAGTATTCCCTCTGTTTCATGTTTACCACTTGAGAAGCTAACCTTATACTGTTTTCCAAGAACACAACTTACAGAAACCTAACTCGCAACTTTTAATTCCTGCCAATAGGTCTCTCTTATGCAATTCCGTCATCCCACGAACACTAAGATGGCCCAACCACATATGCCAAAGTTTTGTAATATCATTATGTGACTCCACTGAACTGACTCCACCTACAACAGTGCTCCCTAGTAATATGTAAATATTTCCAGGAGTTCTTATACCTTTCATCACAGTCAATGCACCTTTACAAATTTTCATGGTTTCTTTATTGTTATCAGCTTTATAAGACCACTATTATGTAAGGAGCGTAGAGGGATCAGATTCTTTTTCAACCCTGGTATGTTTGTTCTAACAATACCATCATACATCTTAATTTAAACTTCATCTATCCCGACAATACTATGGCATGTATCATCACCAAGGTAAACAGAACCAAAATTACCTGACCTGTATGAAGTGAACCACTCCCTGTTAGGCATGATGTGATACGAACACCTCAAATCAAAAATCCATGCATCTATCAACCGACCGTTTGAAACTGAGAAAACATCTACATCGCTGCTATCCGAGTCATCTTTCCTAGCCACATTGACAGTCTTCTCATCGCGCTTCTCACCATGCTGTTTTTTCAATTTTGGACAATCCCTCTTCATATGCCCCATCTCCTTGCACTTGTAGCACTCGATATTCTTTCTGCTCCTTGACTTTGATATGGATTTCGCCTTCGGATCTCTCCTTGTCTTGTTTCCTTCTACGATCACCCTTCGTATACAAACTATCATCCTGAGAGTTCTCCCCCGCTTTCAGCTTCCGTTGATTATGCGCCAACAGAGCTGCGATAATCTCATCAACCTTGATAGTATCTTTCTCATAGGTCAGAGTGGTGACCAAGTGTTCATAGGAAGATGGCAATGAACAATCTTCACCTCCAGATGCCCTAGATCAGTGATCACCTGATTAAAGACATTCACATGCTGTGCAAGATCAGAACCCTTCTGCATCTTCAGCCCGTACAACCTTTGCTTCGAATACAACTTGTTCGTCAGGGATTTGGACATAAAATGAGTCTGTGACTTGTCCTAGATTTCTTTTGGTAAGGTCATATCCATCACATGATACATGACCTGATCCGAAAGACGCAACCATATGATCGCAGCTGCCTGCTCCTTCAACTCCTCCCAATCATCATCCTCAATGGCCTTCAGCTTTATTTTGCGCAGTCCTTTAGAACAACCCTGCTGCGCCAACAGATCCTTCACCCTCGTCTGCCACAATCCGAAGTGACCAGTCCCGTCGAACTTCACCACTTCGAATCTAGCACCTGGCGCGCCATCTCAGCCCAACTCTGATACCAATTGTTGGAACCGGCGACAACCCTTTGCACGGAAGAACAATCACAGTAAACACACAAAAGACACAAGAATTTGTTTACGAGGTTCGGCAAAGCCTCGTCCTCGAGGGCGAATTGCAGCGGCTCCGTCCGTCTGAGGAGTTTTTTCCTTTCTGATTAGGGTTCATTAGACTTAATACTGTTTGTTAGTATATAATCGGGGTATAGAAACTCTTAGAAGCCACGTATGATTCATTTCTTCGAGTTTTTTTAGGTTTACTTTCCCACCGTGTTGGTGTGTGACTGTGTGCATCTTGTGGTTAAATTTATCCTTCACATAATGCTATCTGAATCTACACTGTACGGAACATAAGATTTACATTAGACTGTGACGAACATGATGACTGTAGTATCCTATCCCTATGTGGTGCATGCATTGCTTATATGCATTTCTACTTGTTTGTAGAGATACAAACCAAACATAGATAAGCTGTACCAACAAAGCATTAATGTTGTGAATAGTTAAGCTCAACTGTGCATCTTACAATTTTAGTTGAACAGTAATGGGAGAACTCGCGTGGGCAAAATATCATGCAAGTGAACCTCTCATGTGCACATTCCATTAAATTGACTTCACTATACATTTTGTGGACATGTATGCTGGTGATATTTACAATATTTCTTTGTTTCTCTGTCTCTCTTGGTCTTTTAGCTTATACTCTTATCTTGACATTTTGATCAGTATTACAACTTCTATAGGTGATTGCCACATTGCAGTTATTGTTTACATTCTTGTTCATTGGCTTATATTTACAAAAAAATTTGCTCACCCCTATATGAAGGTCCCGTTCGTGGATTGCAATAATAAAAACATTTCCTGTCCATGGATCTCCCATCTGTTTCTTGTTGTATCATCTGATATAAACTGTGGTTGACAAGGTATATATTCTCCTGAAACACAGATCTGTGATGTTGTAAGGTACCGAATACACCGCATGAAGAAAAAATTGAAGGATGAATTGGACAGCAGAAATACAATTCAACACTATATATGTCCTAACTGTAAAAAAAGGTACTAGGTTTACTTCTAGTTCATTCTGTGCTAGAGAGAATTGAGACACTCAGCTGCCTTTTTTTTTCTTCTGATATGCAGGTATTCGGCCTTGGATGCATTGCAACTTGTAAGCTACACGGACGATTACTTCCATTGTGAAAATTGCAATGGTGAACTAGTTGCAGAGAGTGACAAGCTTGCTTCTGAGGAAATGGGAGATGGTGATGACAATGCAAGAAAGCGTAGGCGTGAGAAATTGAAGGATATGCAGCAAAGGATTGAAGTAATTATTTAATTGTTTTGAAATTTTATAGCTCTTGACATCAAATTTTACATACAACTATACAAGAGTGCAAAACATTACAGAATAAAACAAAATACTGGAAATTTTCGACATGCTAGCATAACTGGTGTTCAGAAGTGCTACATGAAATTCTTCTCTTTGATTTTTCCCCAATAAGTGGTTTGCTTCCCAGAAAATTGCTTGCTTAAATATGCTACTCATCATACACGAATTATTAATATATGATCACATCAGTAACACTGATGTGTACATACACCTGAGACAATTGCTCATTTGTGAATGCCATTTCACAGTTTGCCATAAAATCTAGAGGTTACGCATGCTTTAGTTTCAGCATTAAGAGTGCAGCATAACATACATTTCAGCAGTATCATCTAAGAACTATTGCTTTGTTGGTTTACTTGTACAACTTTCGATTTGCAGATTCTTGACTGTCTGCTTAAAGTTCAATGTAATTTTCGTTCATCTCTTGCAATTGCAGTCTAGTCAAGAAATATTTTAACTGATTAGACTAGATCACTAGAAGTGCTTGGATGAGAAATTTAGAATACTGTACTCTCTTTGGGACAATAACACTGTATTATCATTTTTGGTAAAATAGTTAATTGTGTTTCATATGCTTTTGGAGGAATTTTCCTGTATACTAATCTGTCAACATTTCCCCCCCTCTACTCATGTGCAAATTTATGTGTCTCAGAATCTTGTGATGTAGTGGAGATTGGTTTTATATATTGCTTGTCTTATTTATATTTGTACCGATTCAGGAACAATTGAAGCCATTGCAATCACAACTTGCGAGGGTCAGGGATCTGCCTGCTCCTGAGTTTGGCAGTCTACAATCATGGGAAAGAGCAAATATTGGTGCTTTTGCAAATGGTGACTCTGGTGCAGCTGATTCATCTAGGAACTCACAAGGGCAGTATAATGGTACACCGATGCCATTCCTTGGAGAGACAAAGGTAAGACTGCCATATAGATTGAAGTATATTGGATTTTGTACTTGAGTAATGTGCACACACATAGTAATTAAGTAATATTTCAACCCCCTTTCTAATATCCCACCAAACTTTTTGAGCATATATGTCTATCCTCATCTACATAGAAGTCTGCACGTGCTATCTATCAGAATAATAAAAACTCTTTTAATCAAATCTAAACTAGTTTCTTTCCAAATTTCAACAAAGGATGTTATTAAAAACAGCTGTAGTTTTGTTGAATAATGTTATGATGTGTATCACCATCAACGTACTTCCTCACTAATGCTTATCTATGTTTAACATGCTATCACACACGCACCTCCTAGCTTGTATAACTGATAATCGATTTTACTTCCTTTCAATCATACCTTTACTTGATCAATGAAGTATTTGTTTGGCTTTTCAGGTTGAAGTTGCATTGTCAGGTGCTGGTGTAAAGGAAGAAGGTGCTGAATCTGGTACAGCTGGTGCAGCATTGAAAGTATTACCTCCATGGATGATCAAAGAAGGCATGAATCTTACAAAAGAACAAAGAGGAGAGACCAGTAGCACATCTAAACTGGATGAAAAATCAGAAGGCAAGGATGACAAAAAACAGGATTCGAAAGAAGATAAGAGTATACAGGTCAGCTTAGAGGTGAACATAATTTGACTTTTACAGTCAAGATTTATTTGTTATTATGAAAGGAAATATTAATTTTTTTTTTGTGTAGGATGAATACATAAAGGCTTATTATGAGGCCCTCAGGAAAAGACAGGAAGAAGAGGATGCAAAAAGGAGGATGCAGCAGGAAGGTCAGACATTTGCTTCTGAATCTAATTCTAAACGGCAGGTGGGCATGAAGTCCAAAGCGAGGATGGGGACGATGAGGATGAGGGTGTTGAATGGGAAGAGGACCAACCTGCAGGTATCTTATGCTTCTTTATTTTCCTTGGCTTCAATAATATCGTTTAGTGTAAATGTATGTAGCTACAATGCGGAGCTGATTTAATGTTTCTAATAAATGGTGAGTTAACTGTTATCTGAGTTTGACAATCTAAGTTTTTATACAGGGTGAACATGGTATTTTTTATTTCTTGAAGCTGACACTGTTTAGCTGTTAGCTAATACCATGATTCGACTTGTAGGAATGCCATAATTGGTTCTGAGAATTAAGAACTAATTGTTGTGCCTTTGGAATTGTTGAAATATCATTATTTGTTTTAGTAACCATAAAGTATACGTATGCAAAGGACCGGTGCTTAAAGAAAAAGAAAACGACATTTTCTAAACTTTGCTATGGACGCATCAGCAAAACATCCTACATGCTTGGGGAATAAACATTATGCTATCCATATTGGTTTCCATCTTGGCGTGTGCTTATGGACATTCTCGAACATTATGAATCGAAGGTTCATATGTTAGATATTTCTTAAATCTCAATGTGTCAGCTTTCAGTTTTATGTTTTAGACATTTGAAGATGGTGTATCAACAACTGGGTCTAATATGTTTAAACTGATGTAGGGAATACAGATGAGACATATAAATTGGCAGACTTGAATGCTGAGGCCCAAGAATCTGGTGATGAAGAAGACGATATTGACTGGGAAGAGGGTTAAAAGGCAGGGACAACTTGCTGTCTTAGAATTCGTCAAAGCAGCTCAAGTACAATGTCACCAACTAGACAAGAAGCAAAGACAGTAAAGCATTGCACTGATGAGTTTGTTTCTATGGTTTGTTGGACCAAGAAAACTTGTTTAAGTGAAGATCAATTCCGGCCCTCTGCATTGTCATTTCAAGAATGTCAAAAATATTTCAAGACTTAGCTGCAGATTAACCAACATTTTTCTCTCATAAGTGTGAAAAGTTACTATACTATAAACTATTATGCTATTGACATCTACAAGTAAGTGACGTGCGGAAGGAATAGCAAAAATTTACTTTATTAGGAACAGTGTTGTGTTGCTTTCAAAGAACAATAGCGGTTATGTTGATCGTTGAATGATCGGGCTATGTTATGTGATTCAGTGATTGTACGTAACAAAAATACTGTGCCTGGCAGTTTACCAAAGTGAAAGAACTACTGTTATTGTTTGGAACATTTGACCTGTCATCGAGCAGCGTCCGATGAAGGAACGGACGAGGGATGATGACAATAAAATTCAGTTTGCTCACGTCTTCAGCGTAATGGCTTACCTCTCCTGTACTTATTGGCAACAAAGAACCTGACAGGTTGGAAGACGCCAAGCGATCTATAGATGTAGTAATGCTCTCTCAAGATTAGCGTTAGTATATAGCAGTTGTCACTAGTCAGTACGTAGGTAACGCCTTGTTCCATTAAATGCGTCTATGCTGTTCTCATCAGCACATTCAGCTGGGTAACCCCAGGATGTCTAGCCCCACTATATATGCAAAAGGGTCACCACTGATCACCAAGCGTGGCGAATACATCAAACCGCCGCCCGGGCGCCATCCCCAACATGCCGTCACAACCGCGGGGATCGTCCTCACCGCCACTGCCCCGGCGGCAGCTGGTCAAGGGAACTTCCACCGGCACGCCGGTGCCCAGGTTCGCCGTGCAGATGGTGAAACCGGATGGACGTACACGGAGGCACGTGGATGGAGTTAGTGCGACGACGTACGGCTGGCCGCACCGGTTTCGTGCTCCCCGCGCGCGAACCGTCATCGACTACCCCGGCAACACCGTCAGGGCAGCGGGTGAAAGCCTGCAAGGTGGTGCTTGAGAACAAGGAGGCGGTGCTGGACTGCTGGGTGACGCCGGCCGGAGCGGCCGATGGTGCTGGGTGATCTCGCCGTGAAGGAGTGCAGCAAGCACTGGTTCGGGTGCCTGCCGTGGGGCGTCGGGGGCAACTATCCCAAGTCCCAAACCCAAGCACGATCACCCCTACGCCGGCAACATCCGGAGCACCTGGACGTCGGAGTGATGAATAAGTTCTTGTACTGTGGTTTTTATAGGGTGGGTACATGGTTCTTATACAGCAGCTTTAAACTAGCATCTTGAGCTTTAGGACAGCTTTAGACTAGCATCTTAGACTAGCTTTAGGACAGCTTTTGACTAGCATTTTAGACTAGCTTTAGGACAGCATTTGACTGCCATCTTAGGACTAGTATATGCTGGTAGCAGCCTATAAATTTGTATCACCAACCCCTCAGGTTGGCGTGGCATTGCGTGAGAAATAAACCAAGAAAATTGCCCCGTCTCCAAGTGTCATCCTCTCCATGAGAGTAAGGATCTTGCTATCACCAACAGCAAGATTCCAGCGAGTAACAAGTGGTATCAGAGCTATAATATCCTGTAGCCTGAGCATCTCCTGCTCATCTCCGTCTCGGCCTCGCGGCCGGCCCGGCCCGATGTAGCGGCGACTCATTGTCCCGCTCACTCCTCTCCGGAGGAGGCGGCGGCTCGTCGGCGACCCTCTCTCCACGCGCGCCCCCGATGGCGCGCCATGTCGCGAGGCGATCTCGGCCTTCGGCCGCCTCGAGCACGCGCGGCGTCGTGACAGCCGAGCTTCGCCGCGCAGCAGGCAGCATGTAGCAGGCAGCGGCGAGAGACGTGCGGCGCGGAAAAGGCGTCAAGAGCTAGCGGCGGAGCCGGGCTGGCGGCCAGAGAGGAGGTGGAAGCGGCGGCGGCGGCGGTCACGGCAGCGTGGCGGCAGCGGAGGTCAAGGTTCAGCAGCGAATAAAGCAGCTCCATATCCGCCCGATAGCGGCGCCGTCTGCGACCTTGAGCGGCTGGAGAGGGAGGCAACAGCGAGGGTGGCGGCGCGATGGCGGCCGCGCCGCGCCGCAGTGGCGGCGCCAGACAAGTAGCGGGCGCGGTGGCGCTCTGGAGGAGGCGCGCGGCGGCGGCGTCTGGGTCGGCGGAGGCGCGGCCTTCACAGTGACGCGCTCTCTCTCCCCGGTACGGTACCGTGGTCACCACGAGTACCAGGCTGTCGTCAGGGACGTCGGCCCCGGCGGCGGGTGGCCTACCCTCACCAAGACCAACTATGTCGAGTGGGCTGCGGTGATGAGGGTAAAGCTCCAGTGCGGCATATGTGGGATGCGATCCGTGACGGCGGCGTCGACCACGACCCGGGATCGGCGGCGCTGGATGCTCTCATCGCTGCGATCCGTCAGAGATCACGATTCGCTACTAACGAAGCGGATCGCCAAAGAGGCTTGGGGCGCCATCGCAAAGACGCATCGGCAGCGACCGCGCCCGCAAGTCTACATTGCAGGCGCTTCGCACGGAGTGGGAGCACCTGGCCTTCAAGCCAGGTGAGGACGTGGATGACTTTGCTCTTCGTCTCAACACTGTTGCGGTGGTGCGATTCGGCGGCGACACCTCTGGCGGTGAGCGTGGAAAAGCTCTTCGCTGCGTCCCGAGAAGTACAAGCAGGCGGCTCGCTCGATCGAGTCTCTGCTGGACCTCTCCACGATGACGATCGAGGAGGCGTTGGGTCGCCTCAAGGTCGTTGACAGCGATGAGCCACAGCGCCTCTCGGGACCCGTCACCATTGGCGGGAAGCTCCTCCTCACTCGGGAGCAGTGGGCTGCCGGCCAAGGTGTGAAAGAAGGGGAGCCTTCTTCCACGACGACGCACAAAGCGTGGCAAGCGCGGCAAGCAGCGCAAAGACGCGTGACGAGGCGCGAGGGCGTGAGGGTGATGACCGTGGAGGCGCCCAAGGCGGCGCCGCTGGCAAGCAAAAGCCGGCACGAGACGACTCTTGCCACAACTGCGGCAAGCTTGGTCATTGGGCGAGGATTGTCGGCGACCACGACGCGGCCCGGCCCGTCACGCAGTGAGAGGAGGAGGAGGTATGGCTCTGTTCATTGCTCATGCGAGCATAGAGGAGTGAGCGAGCCAAAGGTAGCACGATTGGCTGAAATTTGTTTTGATTTCGCTGCCGATTTAAGAGTGTTTAGAGCAATATTTACCAAACATATTAGTAGAGAAAGTTCGATATCAAGCGAAGATCTTCTAGGAGAGGTATTTTTTCCGCATGCATTATTCTTATCAACTGTGCAATTAGTGTTAAATTAGATTTTCAGAAATGTTAGGAATATAGTCGTAATTAATTTAGTAGTTTGTTAATTAGATATTGATTAGGCATCATAATTAGAAAATGATTACGGAAGTGTAGTTGGTTTTGGCGACATAGGAAAAAGTAGATTAAGTGGTGGAAACTGTTAAGGTGCTTGTGTACAAATTCTGGTACATATTGCGAATGTGTTTAGCAGGATTGTTGGGTATGTAGCGGCTCGACTTGGTCTAACGTATCGCACACACATCAAGGTTCGCCCTCCGCAGGAGCAGTCGCACCGCTCAGGGCCTTCTCGGGGTGGTAAAGTCCATCTACAGCGATGTCAAGATCATCAAGAACTTGAGCTATAGTCCGACGAGCAATGACGTGCTTGATTGCTCACCAAGTGGACCGACCTAGATACCCACCTAGCTCTACATGGCCTAGTGAGACCGGTGGCCGTTCCAACATTCCCCATCGTTCATCCGCACTACAGAATTAAGAGGTAAGTTATGATCGATTTATGTCTTGATTATTGATTTTTCCTAACGTCCGGCTAACCTCAACTGACTTCTCAGCCGCACGTCCGTTGGGATGCATCGCTAGTGTGATAAATGTATGTACGCCTTTGTGGGGTTGACAACGAATCAACTGCCATCAGGACTGGCCACACCCGCAGGTCTGCCGGAGACAAGGGAAAGGCGCTCATGGGTCCTCAAGACCGACTTCTTTCCGATCCACTAGTTTTTTATTCCAAAAAGGATCACATGTATCATAGGTGTAGATCGGTTTGATGATTCATGCATGTTGTCGTTTGTACCGTACAAGTAGAGGGACAAACAAATGCACGTAACCAACACTGCGCGCCATGTAATTCACACCGACACTAGGAAGCCTATTAAATTTAATTCACAAAATTTTCTCTATTTAAAATTTTGTTCTCTTTTTTGAAAGAAATCGGTTGTGCAAACACAACAATCGTAACAACAACGCATCTGCAAACCCTAATACCACCACAAAATGGCAAAGACGATGAGAATCCAAAGCTTTTCTTCATTGCTGGAATACTAAAATTTTCTTTTTTCCAATATTTCAATTGGATCTTCATGCTACTAGAATGCTCTAGTCATCCGTAACTACAGACAAGCAACAATCCTAATTAGGGCGCAAACCCTAATTCCAACAGTGTAGTGCACCTGCAGGGCTGTGGAGGCGCGATATGGGGGCATCGACGACGACTGGCGATGCAATGGGCACGACATGGGGGACAACGACGCGATTGCAGGCCTGAGCATGTGCGGTAGGCGCTTGTCGGGCCCTAGGTGTGCGACAGGCTAGCGCAGGGCGATCAGGGCGCAACCGGGGGGGCTGCAGGGCAGTGGGTGCACGACAGGCGACACAAGTCATCTACCGGGATATCCATTGTGCTATTTTTGCACTTCGTTGGGGACAGAGCTAATTTTGCAATTTCGGCGTGTAAAGTGCGGATAAGCCAAAACTCCGATTGTTGGCCAAGACCAAACCAAAGACGTCGTCTAAATTTCCACGCATTGCAATCGGATAGGAAGATTTTGTTACTAATTCTCTCTCGCGTGTCCTGCTGTGTCTGCTACTATGCAACCAAAGCCAGCGAGATTAATTTGGAATATTATCATATATGGATTCGATCAGATTTTTGTGTTCCCTACCAGTTGTTTAGGAAGTCGTGGTCATTATTCTAGCCAAACCAGGAGAGGTGCACCCCCATATATTATGTGCGCACCATGTTATTTTTACTTAGACCACATTTAATTCAAAAAATAGATTGCTTTGGCATCTACACAGAGTCTTGCGTCTGTTCTTCCTATATGCTTTGCACAACTGCAACATAGAGGGGAATATGATATTCTTCTACCCAAGATCGTTCTTACTTTTCCACTAGGAATTGAGGGTTTGATATCATCCATTTGCTGGTATTGTGGATTTCTCTTCAAGCGTGTGGTTGGACGAATTCAAAGAGTTGCAAGTCCATTGCATTTGGCAACGAGTGAGTAGCAACTGATCGTTCGGTCACATGAGTTATCTTTGATTCTACGTCGAGAAGATCAGGCACCCCGTATCACATACCTTAGGAGGGTCTTCAAATTAAACATTTACCCTTACCTTTTCACGGAAGGGTTTATTATAGCCAATGATCGATGTCTATTTTGGCACACTATATTGTTCCCCATTCTAATTATAAAATGAACAATGTGAAGTTCCCAATTTAGTCCAATATTGATATGTTAAAACAAGTGGATATTAAGAAGAGTTGAAAATATGAGCTAACTAAAACGAAAGTAAGCAAAGTGAACTCAAACTTTATTGCTGCATGTAATTTCTCTATATTTCAAAAGCATTTTTTATGCAAATTATATTTTTAGCACAAGTCTTGCAATCACCAATGGTAACATCCCGAATATTCCAAGTTTTGATAAAAATAAAAATAAAAACTACTATTTTATGTGTTTTTCGAAATTAAATTATTTATTGTGAATAAATAAAACATGAAATAAATCAAAAACTATTTTATTAGAATTCTTTATGTTCCAAAGTATTTTCCTAAATTTGCTGGAAACTTCCCAAGTTCATTTGCTATTGTTTGTCTTGGACTCCAAATATATCAAACTTCATCCTTTCTGGAATCTACACAAAATTTCTTATAATTTCTTAGTTATGCAAATCCTCTTATTTTGCCATATATTCCCCTGTTTTCAACCCTGAAAGTTATTCTGGAACTTCACATAACAGTCGACTTCACAATTTTATAACTAATTTTCTACAACTTTGAAAATAGTAAACTATACCTTACGAAACTACATAGACTTATCTAGGTAAACCTAGTTATGATCATAATTTATTTCTACCATCTATTTGCATGTAATAAAGCAATCTTCACGATTGCTATTAACCGATGAAAATCTGAACAACAGTACTCCCAAGGCCATAACTTTTCAACTGTTTATCCAAATCTAATGATATTGTAATATCTAGAAATCTTACAAAATTATCTACAACTTTCCTACCAAGGAAAATTCTTGTATCTGGACAGAGATACCGTGAAACTCCCTTGCAAGGTTCTGTATCTGTAATACAATTAACCAAACTAGGGCATTCCAAAACATCCAAATCTCGCTACCAAACTAATCTAAATCTTGAATAAACATCAATCTATGATCAAAGCAAGTTAACCATATCATTACCCATAAAATTTAGGCGATGAACATGGATGGATCACCAGGCCCAAGCCCTAATTTCGCCCTTCCTCCTTCCTTTGTTCTTCCCCTTCCTTGCTTCCATGGCATAGCAACAAGAGGAGGCGTCTGAGGACAGAGGGAGGTGTGGCGGAGGGTGGCTAGGCGGGAAGGGTGTAGGATCAAGAATAACCGACTAGAGGGGGATGAATAGGAGGTTTTAAAATTTTCTACAAATTTATGAAACTAAGCAAGATAATCTTAATAAGATTTTCTATCACAAGATAAATGCTACAAATGTAAATACGATAAATAAGGACATGAAATAACCACAATAAAGACAAAGGGGTTTTCCTGTGGTATTGAAGATTTGTCGATCTTCACTAGTCCACGTTGAGGAAGCTTGACCCAATCAAGCCGGCTCTACGAATTAAGCCTTCTCTCAATTTCACTTGTGGTTGTTCTTCCTTCTCTCCGGAGATGGTGAATACCGAACCACTCACAATTGGCACTAGGCCTCTTCACAATCTTCTTGAAGAGATAGCCGCGCAAGCTCTCGCCAGACCGTCTAGGTGTCGACAAACACCAAGAGTAATGAATCCCAAACTTCGCTTGACGGCAATCAAGTGCTATGGATCAATCTAGAATGAATGCACTTAATTTTTGCTCACCTACCACACAACGAATGCAACAAGAGTGAATGAGGAGTAGAGTGAATGCTCTAGGCTCAAAGATGTTCAATGAAGTGTCCTCTTATCTGTCCTAGAGCTGGTGGGGGAGTATTTATACCCCCACAAGCAAATACGACCGTTAGAGGCAAAAGTCAAAAAAATTCAGCGAAATCGGTAGTACCGTCGTGCAATGGCCGGTACTACCGCACCTCCATCGTCAACACAGTAATGGCTATAGCAGAGGCATTTTAATGTGTCTGGAAGAGCGATTGGAAACTTGGTGCGGTACTACCGCCATTGATCGTGCGATAGTTCCGATTGTCGGTAGTTCCGATCAACTCATGGCGGTACGACCGATTTCCTTGGAGTTCAAAAATACCGCATACTGGAAATAACGTACTGTCGGGACCCAAAATTACGATTCAGGACCCTCTGTATTTAATGCACTAGCCCAGGATCACGCTAGTGCACACAGTGTTAACAAAGATGGAAATCGACCCATACAAGCGAATAGTAACATAAACGAATAACTTTGATTAATAAATAATGGTTTTGACCTTAAGGTCGAGTTACAATTACTGAGCCACACAGGGCTAACAGAGAAAATAAACGACAGCGGAAACGGAAAAGGTAGTGGCACCCCATCGATTCACCATAGGCAACCGACTGGGATCAAGACCTCACGATTAGGCACCTTCAATGTACTCGTCCTCGAATGCTGGTGAAGACTCCTCCTCTGCTTGATTCGTCAAAACAAGCGTGAGTACACACCGTACTATAAGCCACACCACGAGATGCAAAATGTATATATCTTTGGCTTTTTACAAAGGAAGGCACTTTTGTGGCTCTTTTGCATAAATGCAACCTTTGCAATTTAATACAATTAATATATTGAAAACAAGTAAAACCAATAGACAATAATAATCTTAACAAGTTATTTCACAAAGACACACTGACTGTGAGTTATTCACATAGCTAGATGATTTAATCACATGGCTCCCTTCCCACACGATTTTATGAAAACATCTACCCCTAGTGTGAAATCCCGAGCATTGTCCATGGCCATGACGCGCTATTCGAATAGATTACGTTACACTCTGCAGAGGTTTGTACACTTTACCCACAAGATACACTTAGTGTAGCTAACACTAAGCATAACAAAGCATTTCAGATACCTTATCTTACTACGCTAGGCCGTCTCAAAGCAGGCATGTGGTCGTGACAGAAGCTCAGTTCAATGGCGCACATGGTGAGGTCCTTAATTGACCAAGGCAAGACTTCCAGCTAACCAAACCACATAGACACACAGATTAATATTATTCACACAGTCCACCCTTTCACACAGTATCCACCCCTTGCCTCAGTCCAAATCCATTTACCACCCTGGTTGATTTAAGTGCAACATATGCCACAAAGACACATAGTACACACAGTTTCATATTCACTTAGTCAATTTATAACAGCAGTATACATGACAAGTGATTCGTGGCATGGCTAAGCAATCTAATACGCAACTAACCAACCCACGTTGGTGCTACAATATTTACCACTAAATACCAACTAAGGTGACAAGAATCGAGGACATAGCAATTAACAAGGATGGCATAACAATTTGGGATTAACTACTGCACCCAAAAGCTTTTAAATAAATACTTGAATTAAGATGCATAAATTTGAATTTAAAATACTTTTATAAAACTGGGAAGCAAAATGGTCAAGGGTATAGCTTGCCTTGGAATAGGTTCAGGTGCTGGTCTTGGTCTTGGAAAGCTCCTTCTTCCTCAAACCTCCCAGAAGTATCGTCGAAGTCTACTCGTAACGAAGCAAACAACAAGAATAAATAAATAACAGAAGCAAATAACTCTGATAAAAATAATTAAAAATCTCCAATAGATAGATCTTGATTTTATACAAATTTAGAAATTTGAATGGATGGATTTGGAGTTAGGATGCAAAAGTTATAAGGTTTCAAAGTTTGAATCAAAAGAAAAACCCTAAAAATAGGATTTACTGGAATTCCGAATTATTTCTCAATAGAAAAAATCAAATTATTGCGCAAGCATGACGTCAGCGAAGGATTTTCCAGGAATTAAAAGAATTAAATAATTAACTGACATGTGGGACCCGCATGTCAGTGACCCGGCTCACGGTGGACCAAGTCCACCGAGCCACTCGGACCGAGGATGAGGTGAGGTGGCGCACAGCGCGTGCAGGTCCGACACGGCGCCACCACGGGGCGACTGCGTGCGCCTGGCCGAGGTGGCAGTGACATGGGCGGCGGCATGGCGGCGGCGGCGCCAGACCCGAGGGTCCCGCGACGGCGGCGAGTTGACGGCGATGAGTGGTACGAGGAGGTGGAGGGAACACGGGATCTCGAGGGTGTGCTCACCGGTGCTCCAGGAGCGAGGCGGCCGGCGGTGAGGCTTTGGCGGAGGAGGAGGTACGGCTCGGCGGCGGCGTTAGAGGCTCCTCCCGTGGCGAGGTGAGCACCACCGCCAGCGGTGTCACGGCGAATCCTACGGTGGCGGCGGGAGGCGGCGCAATCGAAGCTCCAAGCCTTGGTGTCGGCGCGTGGATTCTCGATTCGGCGAGCACGGGGCGAGAGAGAGTGGGTGGCGGCTTTGGGATAGGTGGCGAGGGCGCGGGGCTGTCCTTTATAGGGCCGGGGAGGTCCGGCGGCGTGGAGGCGTGGAGGTCGTGTGCGGCGGTTGCGGCCGTCGCATACCGCGGAGAAGAAGGAAAGAAGGGGTGGGGTTCGTGGCGGCGGTGGGCGCGAGTCGTGCGCGCACACGCGGAGGAACGGGAGGTTGAGGCGCCCGCGTGCGGCTTCGGCGTTGACCCCCATGGCGGTTCTTGTGCGGTCCGTCCCGCGGAGAAGAACGCGGCGAGGCGAAGCGGTGGGGCCCACTTTGGCGGCCGAGGAGGGGAGGGCGGCGCAGCGTCTTGGCGAATCGCCGTCGATCTGATCGGACGGCTACGAGAGATGGGCGGATGAGCGATCTTTGGGCGAGAGATTCAGCCCAACGACTGTTTGGAGATTTAAATTAGTTTTTCCTTTTTAGAAAATAGCAGAAATTCAAATAAGCAATGGAAAATAGCAAATGAACTTGAAAAAAATCTAGAAAATTCTAGAAAATATATCCAAGCACATAGAATCCAAATAAAATAGTTTTGACTATTGTTCATGTTGACTTTAGTCATATCAAATTGTTTTGTTACACAAAGTCCATATTTAAGCTTTTAAATTTAATTCAAATAAATCCAAATGGTGAATTTTCTTCCTACTAACTAATCAAAGGATTTTTTTAAGCTCTGAAAATTGGGATGTTACACGTACCGCTTGAATTTTTCGATCGCACCGAACTGCAGTAGTTCCGCGAGAAGCACAACGGTAGTTCCGCAATAGCAAATCAGCAAATGAACGCGAAAATACACCGTTCTGAAAAAAATGTTTCGCGCCTTAGCTCGGTACAACCGACTTGTGGTAATTCCACTCAAAGAACGCTGGTACTACTGCATTTCCAAGAGAGCAAATAAAACCCAAAAGGTGTCTCTTTCGGAAAAAAAAACATACCGCAAGATTTTGGTACATCCGATCTGCGGTAGTTCTGCTCAAGGAACGCCGGTACTACCACATTTCTAAAAGAGCAAATAAAACTCAAAAGGTGTCTCTCTGAAAAATACGTACCGTAAGATTTCGGTACATCCGATCTGCGTTAGTTCCACCATGGGAACACCGGTCATACCGCAGAACGGTAGTTCCGCCAACAACACGTCGGTACTACCGATTTGTCTCAGAAAACAAGATTTTCTTTTAAAAATAAGTTTTGAGTGCAAGCATGATCCTATATTGATCCAATATCCACAAGAACATGCTATCAAGCTATTAGTCTTGATCCCTCTTAATAGTACGGTATTTAACATATAATCTAGTCTTCCACCCTTTTCACCTTAAGTCCAATAAAATTAAAAAGGATCCTAAACTACTTGTACCTTAACTTGAGCCTTAAGCATGTATGTCCAAATTTCTGTAACCACCGCTGGAATCAAACCTTGTAAATACTCAATAAACAAGTTAGTCCCATATTCATATATTGTCATTAATTACCAAAACAAATCTTAGGGGCCTAGATGCTTTGGAGGTGAGTTGCAGTGAGCAAGGGCATAGGGAGGGTGGCAGAGACTAGGGAAGGCATTTGGCCCCCCTTGCCCTCTTATGCCCCCCAGGTTGAGTCCACCTTGGACTCGGCTAGGGGGATGGGCCTTGGCCCACCACTCTCTTCCCCTTCTTCCACCTATTGGGCCTAGTTTCTAATTATAAAATTTGAAATCCACTTCTCTTAGTCCAAATTCTTTTAATTAAAAATGGGATATTACATGTTTCTCATTCGCGTAGACGCTGACATTCCAGAGACTTTCAGAGGACTAGGAGAAGATCAAGTTCAACACCAATACTCGTTCCAGCAAGGAAAGTTGTGCTTTGATCATATTGCACCTAGGTTTACAAAATTATTTTATGTTTAAACTATTTCATTGCTACTTGATTATCAAATTAATTACTTGGGAATTAGCTATGAACCCTAGTTGTCATTTTTCCACCTTGCTCATTGTATGTCGTGATTCATTGTTGCCCTAGGATGGTTAATATTAGTTGGTCAATAATTGCAGAACCAACATGGGTTGGTTTAGACTTGTTTGGCCAAGCTGGGCTATTGATAATATTTTGGAATGCCAAATACACTGGACTAATGATATTTGGAATTGCTTTGTGAATAATTGTGTGCACTGTGTGTTGTCGTTGATGGCCTATGTTTGACCTTAAAATCTACGAGAGGATAAAAGATTTAGACCGGGGTGATGTAAAGTATTGTATGATCAAGCTGTGTGCGCGAGAAGTGTGATCTCCGTGTAGGTTAGTGAATTTGGATAGTCTCTCCCTGGTCAATTAAGGATTTCACTTTGTGCGCCACTGAACTGAGCCCCATCGTACAACCACATGCTCTTTGGGAAGGACCTAGTTTAGTAAGTTACCGAGTTCCAATGTAGATACCCCAAGTTGTAGGTTAGGCTTAGAGCATAGGAAAGGACGGTGAAGACTCATGTGTCTGGCTGCATAATGGATGACTCCGGTCATCAAATCCAACAGTGGGTCCCTTTGTTCGGTTCTCATGTGTTCAGTCCAGCGGTAGAAATTAGGCTCATTGGGAGGGTCAATGTTGGGGTGGAGTTTCTGAAAGGACTTGTCATTATCTCTCTGCCACACATCAAAGGAAGTGTGTTAATAGCTTGGTGCAATGGGATGATCGTGTCGTGTAGGGACGGTTGTATAACCTCTATAGAGTGTCATTAAAACTATTCGAATAGTTGTGTCTGCAGTCATAGGCATTGTCGAGAATTTCATACAAGAGGTAGATTTTCATAAAACAAAAGCTGGGAAGGAAAGTGAATATGTTAAACTTGTTTAGCTAAGTGACAATTGTTTACTTGGTTATTTATTTAAAATGTTGTTTCTCAAAGTTATGCTTTTGATCTATTACTGTATTCCAAAGTCAATTATCACTTTGTGTAAAATAAACTATGATAGCCACTCTCTTGTAGTTACCCTTGCATCTATGTATATATTGCATTATATGCATAACTTGCTAAGAACTCCATGTACACACCCTTGCTATCCCACCACCAGCATCTGCGATCGGAGAAGGAGAATCTAGCTCATTGTTTGAGGAGGAGTAATACGAGGAGCACGACAAGTAGGAATTGTCCCTCAGTCCATTGCCTGTGGCATGTTGATGGGTCATCATCGCCGAAGCTATCTTTATTTTCTACTGCAACTTATTTATTAGTGCTAAGCCCTGCGTGGCTAAATAAGTGTAAACTCTAACCATACGGTCTCATTGGTTCTCTTTAATAAATTGGTACTTTATTAGTTATCCGTTGTGTATGGAATGATATTTAATCGATGTTGTCGCTGTGTGCACTAATGTGATCCTGAAATAATGCAATATACATAGAGAATCAAGATTTGCATGCAAACTTTCCAGTTTAACTGCAATAAGAACCGCAGTTTTCAAATCTACCCAGATTCAGTCTCCAGTATGGCCACAAGTAGGTGTATTATTTCAAATCGAAGTACTCGGCATGTCACTCCGTCAAGTTAGTGTAGTTCGTCTGGTGACTTCTCACCCTACTAGTGTAATCAATTTGTCTGAAATTTCGACCAAATTCAATCGTGCAATTTTTTTTATTTAATTTTGTAATTATTTATTAAAATAATATTATTAAAAAACAATCTGTATTCTCCTATCTCCCCTATATAATACAACCCCCTCTATTACCAACGCTAGATGTGTTGTCACAACAGAGCTCGAGTGCGTGCACGTGGCATGACACCGGCCAAGCCTCCACCGCTTGCCATCTCTGGAGCCAGGACACCACCACTACCACCTCACCTCCGACGTTGGGCTAACAACAATCGGCACCTTGATGTAAGGAAAAGAGGGGATGATATTTCAAAGAAGAATGCGGCGATTGGCTTCACCGAAGGTGGTGGCACAAAGGCTCCAATGCGTTGGAGCTGAAGACGGCTTCACTAGAGGAGCACTTCGCCGCTTGCACTTGTCAGACCCAACAAAGGTTGTCGGACCGGAAGGAGGAGGACGGAGGTGCACAAAACTTCAAGCGCATCCAACGGTGAGAAATTGTGGATATCATGGGGATATGTACATGATCTTGGGATGATGAGTCAATTCGCAATGATGTTATTGGTTTGACGAATCTCGTATTTTCGAAAAAGCTCTGCGCTGTTCAGACCTCAGGCGGTCAGACCGGCGGCATTGGCGGTCAGACCGCCCGTGTATCGGTCCGACCGGCCAGAACCTTTGGTGGAGTTTAGGGTTATGCTAAAAATAGAGTATGTAGACAAGAGAGGGGAGTCTTCTGCATGTGGTCTCATATTTTTTGGAGCTTCCAGTCAAAAGTTCTATTCATTTGAAAATTCCAGAGAGTTTCGGATTTCCACGATGGAATTTTGGCTAAGTCTTTTGGGCGATCATTTGGCGTTATAAAATCGGTCAAGCGGCGATATCGGTCGACCGGCGGTATGGAGGTCGACCGTTTTCACTTGTTAAATCGGCCTTTTGGCGTGCTTGTGTTTTGGTTATGTCTAGTGCATGAGTTTCAATGTTTTATTGTTGGATATTGCATGGTTAAGCTAACGTGGGTCAAGTTGCGAAGAACTTGTTCCCGGAGACGATTTCTTTGTCTATTGCTGTGCAGGTGGCTTGCAGGTCAACGACGGTCAACGGTGAGGAGGATCAGGACTAAACTTGGAGAGCTGAGGTCCAGAACGATCATGGATGCCGGGTGAGGTCGTGTGACTCAAGCATGGCGTAGAATGGACAAGATGATTCGAACGAGCAGTTCGTTGCAGCTGGTTGGATCAAGCGGCGCGGGGGTCGGTACAAGTCTCTTGGAGGTTCCCATGGGAATCGGACGGGAGAGACTTGCCGACATGATGAGAGCCGCTGATCAACCTACACATGGTGAAGCAGGCGATTGCTTCAACTGTAATGTGTGTGTTTGTGTCCCGTGTGTTTTGGACCTTAACGGGAGCCCATTAGGTGAACTCTCTAAACCCTAGGCCTCACTGAAAATAGAAAGGGGGAGTTGGAAAACAGCCCCAAGCACTTCATTTGTAAAAACTGAAGGACCGAAATGGCAACAGAGGGGGGGTGAATGGTGCCTTAAAAATTAAGAGCTCCCCTTTACTGTATTTAAACAAACCTACAAAGCCCTCTGGAAATCTCAAGAAGAAGAGTGAAAAAAAATCAGAGAACGAAAACAAGCTTGGTACGTTTCGCCGAAATCGGAAGCTCGATTCTACCTAGCGTGTAGTTCCAAGCTCATGTAGTTCAGGGATTGGTGCGGAAGTTCCATGTGGTAGTTCCGCCTTGGACAATCGGAAGTTCCGATTGTCCTGACCGAAGAACAGTGCGCTCGGGTTTTGTCCAAAAATCGTGGCCGCTAACTCGTGTCAAATGATCAAAGCCTATATGACCTAGTCTCCTATGTCAGAAGGTCAAATCACGGGATTCAGAAGCAATTAAACACCGGAGAGGATCACGGAAGACTCGGAAAAATCAGCACGAAAGATCCTCCCATATCGAGAAATCCATAAACTAGGCTACAGAAGAATCAAGAATTTTGCAATTGTTTTTCTTAAAGCTCACCTCGAATCAGTCATCGGTGGTGAAAGACTTAAAGCGATTATCTGCAGCTTACTTACTAAGGCAACATCTTTCAAAATAAGCGAATTATTAATGCTCACGGTACCTTTAGCGATGGCGCCCAAATGAAACATCTCGAAGGTGATCGTCTCATCACCTCGAGCACGGGCTGGGAAGAAAACCAACGAGTCTCGGTCATATGGCGAGAACACCGAGTCTACAATCCGGACCTTTCCTTCCCGGCCCGTGAACACGAGTCAAGCAGAGTAAAGTCTCGATCTTGGGGTGAATCAACGGTGATTTTGGCACCTAATCTTGAGTAACACGTCGAGCATGATGAAGTAGTCAAGCAAGGCGACCTCTATCTACCCTCGCTCTCTGTCACTCAACAAGCGGAAGGTGCGTGTGCATACACAAGCATTCTTGAATCCATCGCTATGGAAGAGCGAGTTAGAATTACGGCAACATCTCGATCACGCCGCGGTAGCCATCTCGAAAGGAAACCGAGATCTACCCTCAAGCGACGAAGTCATGACCAAAGGGAGCATGAGGACGAAAATCGAAAACTTCGGAAAAACCAAGTCCTCGATCTTGCCCTAAATCATCATTTGTAGCAAACCTAGACCTCATGTTAGTCTTAGATGCACTCATGGTGCAGGGCGACCACGAATGCGCCTAAAGGACTCAACATGATCTCTACGCGATCTTGGCGCGCTGAAGCAATGATCAACCAAATGTCCATCCTTCCGGCGGAAGGTGCAATGATACTACGCTACGAGGCGAAGCTGCAGTGGAATCACCTTCTCGTCAGAGATCCTTTGAACAAAACCCGCGATTTAAAATTTACTTTCTCGATCCAGGCTTAGTTTTGATCACACACAGTGCTATGGTTACGAGCACGGCGGTGGATGCTTCCTCATATCCTCATGGAAATCATATCCTAGACCCCTGATTAAATCTGCAAATCTTAGATTGGTCTAGAATGAGATTGAGCTTCTTCTTGCCTCCTACAAACCTTTCTAGAGTGTTCATAAGATACTGACACTCCCGAAAGAGAGAGGTGCAAGAAGAGCGAGGGAAGAAGGACAGCGAGAAGGTAAGGGAGCGAGAAGAAGAACCAACAAGCGAGAGGAAAGATTGGCTTGTGCATGCACGGCCGACTTTGGGGGGACAGTCCTACTGCTAGCAGATTGGTTCACGTTGCTAGGCGTCTCTACCAAACCCTTAGACTTCTCCCCAGCACACACAATACAAGCGGATGATTGTGTCTCTAGAAGGTACTTAGTTAGCTTCACACATTTTTCATCCAAAGCAACCAAATTATATTTTAGTTTATTACACTGATTGCATGGTGAGCTAACAAGGTCCTTAGAAGCATCTTGAGCAGTGTGTTATTGTGATCAATCATTTCTTAAAGCTGTTTGAATCTGATTCTAGTTCGTGATTAACTTAGGACAGTTTAAACAAGAAACAATGGGCTCTAATAAAGCGACTTGGAATTGATAATTTTGTGATACGCCGTTTTAGGTTCATCTTGAGATTATTACAATTTTCACAAGTCTCGAGCAGATCGAGCAACATGGTATATAGACCTCTAAACGAGTTGTCCTTAACCTCACAGGAGGTGCAAGCAGTAGCCTCAACAGTAGTAGATGAAGGAGGTGCTACCCTACTCATCTCTAGTTCAGCAAGAAGGCTAATGTTCTCCACTTTAATCATGTCTAATTCAAAGGACGCACTATCATGCAAGGTCCTTAGTTTTTCTATGTCATCAAGCAAAGCACAGCATGTGTCACAATCATCACGGGAGGGAGCAGATGTAAGTAAGGTAACCTCCCGTGATAGTCTAGCTACTTCCTTCTCCAACTCAGTACACTTAGCCCTAGACTTAGCATGAAATCTACCTAGCTTAAGAAAAGCATCATTAAGCTGGTCATAAGTGGGACTAATCTCGTCAGTCGAGTCTGACTCATTGTCGCTTAGATCGCCCAGAGGGCCATGAAGCACATCTTGGAGAAGTTGCCGTCGTCCTTGGGATCTTGATCGTCCTTTCCATCATCGTCACTCCACCCCTCCACCTCGCTGGTGTCAAGTTCGTCGAGGGCGGTGAGGACGCGATGGAACAACTTCTTTGCCTTCCCAAAGTTGCGGAACTTCTTCTTGTCTTGGTCAAGTGCTGAGGGCTTTGTGTTGCGGTTCTTGTCGATGTAGTCGTTCTTGCCCGAACCGCCGTAGCCACCTTTACCCTTCCCAGCTTGAGGCAGTTTGCTCGGATGTGGTTGGGGCCACCACACTCAAGCAAATCACGGGACCTCCTCTTTTCCATCACGCCTCCTCTTGTAAGCATGGGAAAACTTCCGAGCTAGGAGGGCTAGCTGTTCATCCTCAAGGCGCTCTAGCGATCATCGGTTATGTCACGAGAGAAGAGCAAGGAGAACAGTGTATCGACTCGAGAAGAAGATCGGAGGTGGGATCGGTGACTAACGCCATCGATCGTGACTTCGACCTTCGAGAGGCAATGTCAATCTCGTGAGTCTTGAGCGAGTAAAGCGCGTCAAGAGTCGGTCGAGAGGTCCGTGCTATCCTTGATGGTAGTCACTTTCATCTCCCAAACACGAAGATCGAGTCAGAAAGCATTTGTCGGCGTTATCCGAGTCGGGTATGTAAGACCGACGACTCGGAGGTTGCTCAAAATCTTATGGAAGCGAAAAGCACTCGTCAAGAGATTCACCGACAAGCATCTCAAATTTCTTTGTATTCTCGCTTGAAGTGGTCTTGTCGAACCGTCTTAATCTGGGTGGTGCCCTCATGGTATGCATCGAGGTCACCCGGATGTAAATGTGAAGACAAATGAGAAATGCGATCGAACTCACTTCTGCTCAAACCCTGAATGATAATGTTCCTTGCCTTAGCATTGGCCTCAACATCGGGCATGTTTCCCATATTGATGTTTTCATCGGCAGGAACAACAAATCTAATCTTCACCTTTCTCCAGATGGCATACCCCTGAGCCTGGATGTATGTTTCCATTCGGCTCTTCCAGAAGGGGTAATCCAGGCCATCAAAGGCGGAGGATTGGTGGAATACTTGTCGTTGCCATGGCTCAACGGACCGGCTAAGATCTATAAGGAAGAGCTAACCGGCTCTGATACCAATTGAAGGACCGAAATGGCAACAGAGGGGGGTGAATGGTGCCTTAAAAATTAAGAGATCCCCTTTACTGTATTTAAACAAACCTACAAAGCCCTCTGGAAATCTCAAGAAGAAGAGTGAAGCAAAATCAGAGAACGAAAACAAGCTTGGTACATTACGCCGAAATCGGAAGCTCCGATTCTTCCTAGCGGTAGTTCCGCAATGCGGTAGTTCCGGGATTCGGTGCGGAAGTTCCGCCAGCGGTAGTTTCGCCTTGGACAATCGGAAGTTCCGATTGTCCTGACCGAAGAACAGTGCGCTCGGGTTTTGTCCAAAAATCCAAAATACTAAATCTTGAATGCTCTTCTCAGGTCAAGTTTCACATGACATCATCCTAAACAACATCTTGACCTCATGGAGAAGAATCGCAGACAAAGATCTATTAATCAAAGCAAAAACGGATTTCTTGAGTATTAGGTAAGAACAACCAAAAACCCACAATTTGCAAAATTCTTAAATTCTCGGCTCATGAGACTTTGAAGATATATTAGCAATATCAATAAGACTCTAAATATCAGGTTTCATGCCATCTCATAAGAGGAATCAAAAGATTCACCAAAAACCCTATATATTCAACGTATGAACAGAGAGACGAAGAGAGGCATAAACAAAGAACCAAAACCTCAGAGTTTCATTGATAGAAATCAAAAGATTACAGAGGGAAACACAGGAGGAATGATTACACAAGTTTTGATTCATCCTCTCCAACTCAACAAACTCTCAAAAAGCAAAACAAACTCTCCAAAAGCTCTTTTGCTAAAGCTAACCCTAATTTTCTCTCTCAAAAAGTTCAACCCTACCACCAGGGGTTCACCTCTATTTATAGCCCTTGGCTAACGGGTCTCCAACCCATTAAACCCGCTACACCCGAACGGAACCGCCTCCACTTGTGCCGCTTTGCGAAAAGACTGTTTCGCCCCTTGCGCACCTTCTGGAAGCCTCCTGTACACCTTGCTGTCCTTGACTCGCAACCACCTCAAGATTCACGCCGTCTTCGACACATCCCGACCGTTCTGACCTCAACGCCGCCTGCGCCTAGTCCGATCACCTCGTGTCTCGCCACGACTTCGTCTCGATGTCCTGCAGTCAACACAGACAAAAACACATCACATAGCATTGCCCAATATCATAGCATCAATATTTGTACAAGACTCAAACTCATACAAACTCAAAATCACAAACTATGCCTTTCTGCACAGTTCTGCCGATAATCGGAAGTTCCGCACTTACCATTTCGAAAGTTCCGATTATCGGAAGTTCCGCACTTACCTTTGCGGAAGTTCCGATTATCGGACCGTCCGCACTCCCAGGTTGGAAGATCCGATTGTCGTCACAGCAGGAAACTCACGTCAGTATTATCGGACGTTCCGCGATCCCAGGTGCGGAAGTTCCGATTACTCGTAACAGAACTCAAAACGTCAGGATAATCGGAAGTTCCGTTTTACCACAGCGGAAGTTCCGTTTTCCAGAACCGAAAGTTCCGCACTTACGAAGCAGACCCGTGACATAAGCGCAATGATTTTAATCACAAACTTCTCACTACAGCGTCAAATACTCATCACTCAAATGGGGACCCTACTCACATGGTCTCTCAAAAACCCTAGTTTGGGTTAGGGTTTGGAGAGGAGAGGCTAGGTTCTAGAGAGGAGATTTGTGTGTGTGCTCTTGGATTAAGCTCTTGTCCTCCTTGAGGGAGTGGCTTTAACAAGCAACATCTTGAATCAATCAATGGATGTTTGTTCAAAGATGAGGTCTCATGTGTTTTCCTCTATCTCTTTTGATGATTTTGGTGCTTCCTTGATCCGGTTGTTTTTTCTTGGTCTCTTGACCTCTTTTACCTTGCTATGATGTGTGGGAATACTTCTAGGACCATCTAAATCATCAATCCCCCACGAGAAAGATTTGGATCATGTTTTTCATTTTGCTAGGTTTTGAACACTCCTTTGGTAAAACCTAAAAATATCAAATCTTTGACGTGGATTTGGACGATCGTCGCTAGGAATAGGTTCGGATATCCTTAGGGAGGTGTGTTCCAAATTTGGTCAAGTTTCATCTGTTGAATCGTGATTAGACCAATTTTGTTTTGGTTTGGGTGAGTGCAGTAGTGGTTTTGGGTGAATCGGTCGAGACCGATTTCTAGCAACGGATCGAGGCCGTCGGTTGGCCGTCGATTAGACCTTGACTATTGAGACCGCATGATTGGTGTCGGTCGAGCCGGTCGATGAGATCAAATCTCTATTTTTGGATCTTGTGAAGGGGGTAATCGAATTCAGCACAAGGCTTCCTCTGTGCATTTACTGGTCTTCTTAGCTTTCATAGCTATTGGAGAAAAGTTTGTGTTGAATTTGATTAAAGCGAAAATCAAGAAAATGTCTATTCACCCCCCTCTAGTCGCCTTTCCGGTCCTACAGAAATTTAACTCAAATAAAATATAAAAATGTTATTGGGTGTTGCTCCCTCCAATCACAAAAGTTATTGCACTTTTACAACTTTTTTTATGTATGATAAGATAATTTAGTGGGCAAAAAAGCGTCTTATTGACTTTGAAAAGTAAAAAAAAACATCACTCTTTCATGAGTGGAGGGAGTATATAGTATATCAGATTGTTGTACAAGGAGCATCTTCTTTAGGATTTTGCCACATAATAGCACTATCTCAAAGCAAAGCAAGCAAACTCCACAGTTTAGTCTTCTTCCTCTCCTTGTTCTAACTCATGAGTCCATGACATGCTTATTAAATTCCAGTTCCCCCCACTACAATGTAGCCGATGAGTCCACCCCATCCTCCACTGTCAACCTCCTCACCATCGCCGCCACCCTCCACCGTCGCCCCTATCCCTCTCAAAGTCCATCCCCACCTGAAGCACCTCCTCCATCCTAGAGTCAACCCTCTCCTCAGGTTCTGGCTCCGGTGTGCTCCTCCACCCCTCCCACCTACCACGTTGGTACCACCTCCTTCGCCTGCTCGCGCTCCTCGCCACCAAAGACCCGCCCCTCCCCGCCGCCTGCTTCAAGCTCGTCTAACAGCTAGCCGCCCAGACCCTGCCCTACCTCCTCTCCCATGTGCTCACCTCGGGTTCCAATGCCAAGCCGCTCCTCCACCCATGAGTTAGACAACTAATGGAGGAAGAAGATTAGTAGGGAGTTTGCTTTCGCTCTGAGACAAGTGCTATTACGTGGCAAAATATTAAAGAAAGGCCTTAAGTGGTAGGGGTAGAGGCCCTCCCTCGGAGAATTTTTTTTTTCCTTCTCTCCCGGCCTCCCTTCACTCGTGTCTCCTAGTCCCTCCCCTCTTCAGGATTTTCAGATACAAAAGAATTTAGTGTAATAAAATACCAAAAACCATCCAAATTATAAAAGAATTCAGTGTAATAAAATAACAAAAAAACGATCCAAATGATGTTGTACTCGGTAAAATGCTGATTTTTTTTATTTAATAATATTTTAAAGTTAACACCTCACTAAATTTATTTTTACATTCTGATCTCTTTGAGCACGTCATGACTCGTGGCGTGACCAAACTATGATGTCACGCCAACTATCTTGGCGTGGCCAAACCTGCCACACAAACCCTCGTGCGCACGTCGTGCCAGCGTGGAGAGCATGTGTGGTCGTTGTCGCTGGCACTCCTAGCGTGACGATCCAGGATTGTCATGTCACGAAATTTGGCGTGACGTGGCGGTTATTTTTTGGAGGTGTTCCCAGATGAATAAATCTTACGATTGTTGCAAAATATACGTTGACCATTTAGTAGGAAAGATGAAGTTTTAATGCACAAGTTCACTGTTTTATGTGGCCATGTACATCGTTCTTAGCATTTGATATTGCACAAACATCTGGTTCAGAAATTTTAAACCTGGTTTACGATAGCAAGAATTGAACGGTGCTAACTGAATGCACAATCCTAAGCAATAGATCTTTTTTCAAACCAACGATGTTCTTAGTTTGAATGAAGAAATGGATGAATAGGCGGACACATGTCATCCTATTGCAAGTGGTGTTTGTCGTCGCTTAGGGGTCGAAAACCATTTAGTGCCTTTTTTTTCCCAGAACACGCCATTTAGACCTTTATTTTTATATTATGTCTTGTTTTGCTTCATCGAGAATTAAATGAAAAAAAGAACAAGATTTGAAGTCGGCTTTACAACGCAGTTGGAAAGTAAAATAGACTTTATAATGCAGTTGCAAATTACATGGCACGTAAGGTTTGGTTATGTGTATAAGGAACGCCATCATGCACGAGTTAACAAACCGAAATACACATACAATACATATGCGCCTTTTTTGAATAGAAATAAAGTCAATTGGAACAAAGATCATTAGTTTTAGCAGCCCATCTCTCCCTTCCCCTTGTCTCCTTGCTGCCCACGAGGATGAGTGCACTCATGGATTACAGCATAGATTGGACACATCGGAGGGGTATAAATCCATGAGTGCACAAATCATTCCAGCATAAACTCTTCTCTAGCACAACACTTATGAGGATGTGCCGAATGGACAGAGTAACCAACACGCAAGAAAGTTAGAAGCAACCAAAACATTCATTGTTTTACAAAATGGTCAGGGGGGCGCAGATATCAGTACATCTTCAGATACTTCCCCGTTCTTCAGCATGCATGTCGATAACCAGGAGTGCAGAGACCAGTAACTCAGGGGCTCTTCTACATATCATCATTTGATTCATCCTGCACCAACAGCATTGAACTTTAGAGTTTATACACCATGATTTTCTGGAAAGAGTGCTAATCACAAATATGAGCTTTGCCAAGCTAAGGCTACTTTTGAACTATTGCTATATTCTACCACTTTGTCAAGTTAAACTTATTTTGTCAGTCAAAATATTTCAGTTTCACATCATCAACAGAGAATAGTCATCACTAGTATAGTATGAACTATAAATTCTGGAAACCCAGGATAATTTGTACACAAGTTAAATGACAAAAATTCCCAGGGGAAGAAGGGCAAACCTTCATGATAGAGTTGGCAGTTAAGTCATTAGTCTCACTTTTCAAGTTGTCAGGATCCTCTGTATCAGAATCATAGGCTCCTCCGCTCCATAATCGGCTGCGCTGAGGTGGTCTCTTGTCCATGTCCTCCTCTTTCTACATAAGCAAATTCTCAAATAGGCATACATGATGAAGTAAGAAAGTGAACCAAAACGAGGAATGGACAATGACAAGAGAGGAACCTCCTCTGGAGCTTCCGGATCTGGTGGTCTGTCATGGAACTGAGTGCTTGGAACATGTTCTATTGTTGAGAGATGATCCAATATCATGTTCCTGAAGATTCCCATACAACAAGTAGCCATACGACATATAAAGGTTAGCCTCTACAGCTAGGAAACATGCACAACAAGTAGTGAGAAAATGTACCCTAGCCCTAAAAATGAAGGTGTGAAAAAAATGGTTTTCAAATGAAACAACATTGAGAATTAGAATTACGAAAACATGGGAATGAACTATCGAAAAAAGATGCCAATTCATACAGAGGGAGAAAGAAAAATTCTCAAGGTGTGCAGTTGCTGAGACATTCAACTATTTTATAGCAATAAGAATTAATTGTACAGCTGAACAGTATATTTACAGAACACAGACACACTGAATTATAAATGAAATGCTGAAAAAACCACCAAATGTCATCATTTGGTGGCACCTGCACAGAAGCTTCTGGAACAACTTCCAGCAATAGACTATGACAATAAGTCATATTAACAGAAATACTTACTTTATGTTCTCCAAGTCTTTTGTAGTATTCAGGTTCTCCACACTTCTTGGTTGAATATGAAGATTATAGTCAGGGCCAAAGTACTCATAGTAGTCGTTATAAGGCAACTTGTTATCAGGTTCAACTCCAACGGCAACTGCAGTCTGCATGTAACAACCCTATTCCATCAGAACTGATAAACATTCAACCAACAACTTCAACCAGCTGTATTTGAAACAAGAGAGAAAAGAAAGACCTCATAGCACCAGCAGCGAGCAACATTTCTAATGGTGTAACCTCCACCTCCTAAAACCATCATAGGAATATTGAATGACCTAAGGAAACGGAGGCAGTCTGCATGGCCTTTCACAGACAAGTTGAAGCAACCTAACCTGTCTCCAGCCAAAGAGTCAGCCCCACACTGGAGAACAACTACATCTGGCTGATAAACCTGCATTACTTTTGTAATGATGCACTGGAACAGATCACGGAAAGTGTCATCATCAATACCATCACTCAGGGGAACATTTAGAGCATAATGTTTCCCTTCGCCCGCTCCAACATCAGTGATATGCCCAGTACCAGGAAAAGTCCCCATACTTGTGAAAAGAAACTGTCATGACTCGGTTTGTAGTGAAGAACGCCTCCTCCACACCATCTCCATGGTGGACATCAATGTCTACATATAACACACGCTGGAAATAAAGAAGAATGATAGCCATCAGAAATTAGATAATCATAGGACTATAATGTAGTAGCAGCATAATTTGATAGCATCAAAGCAGTGCAGTAGTGCTTTAGAAAACCAAAGAAAAATGCTGACGTATTCTACACACTAAAGCACTAAGTCTTTACAGGAAACATACACGATAATGCTTGACAAGTACGGAATACATGTATTCCTCATTTATTAAAGATGAGAAAACATAACTGTTGATTTGTTTAAAAAAACTAAAAAGTATGTTCAGGACCTCTTCTATTGCAAAAGTACTTTATCTAAAACAGTTGCCGTGAATGGTAATCCATAATTTGCTACATGAATGGCAAACATTATTTGCAAAAGATGCACAGAAGGGATGATGATGTTTCGCCAGGCAACAATTTTCTAAATAGATAAAAGTAGTAAGATGGATGCCAGTGATACAAGCAGAAAACTGGATGAATACGGTATCTATAAAAATAATACTGGGCCAATGTACCGACAAAAAGCTCAGAAAACAGTCAACAGCTGGTTCCTAATGTCTAAAATCACAAAACCTCATCCACACACAAAGAAAGACATTTGTCTGGCAATACAGATGACCAACACATCCACCCTGCCAGCAATACCACAAACACAACAAATTTCATGCATATAAACCCAATAAAATCAATTCCGTCAGTCCAAGTACATTGATGATATACATGTTAGTTCACACCACGGAACAAATACAGCTAATTGATAGAACATTAGAACTAGATCTGGACAAGACCATATTCATTATTCCTCACATCTATGATACTACCCTTTTTGGCCAAAATTAATTCTGCCAATTTTAAAATCATCAAATTAGTTCATAAAATTCACTGTTAGGATAAGTCACCATACGAACAGCAATGTCATACTGATACACACTATGAATGTAGACACTCGTTCAAATTAGCCGCAAAATTGCCAGGAATATGAACACACAGCTCTCATAGCCACACACATTCATAGCAATGTCATAGCTACACACACAACACCCCAGTATCCCACTCCCTACAATCACAATATTCACTAAATTTGGCATAAACATCAAGAAATTTCTCTTGCCCTTTGGAGCTCGAAGCAACAGGGATCCTTTGAGGCTTAGCACCATCCATTCACGCACCAAAAACCAAACCCCAAGCCCAATGCCCCCAAACAATTGCATCCATCAATCACAAACCATAATAATTCGCGTCCAAATCTAGACCCTAATAAATCCCCAAATCGTAGTGTTCAATCTCCTCCGATCACAGAACAGTTACAGAACCAAGTCAAGCATCCCAACAAATGAAGTGTAAAGGTGAAGACAGCTAATAATTTGCATACCCGGTGGAACTTGAGGAGCTCGAGGATGGCGAGGACGATGTCGTTCACGTAGCAGAACCCAGAGGCCTCGCCCTTCTTGGCGTGGTGGAGCCCGCCGGCCCAGTTCACGGTGATGTCGGCGTCGCCGCGGTTGAGCTTGACGGCGGCGCCGATGCTGCCGCCGGCGGAGGCCTGGCAGAAGGGGAAGAGGCCGTCGAAGACGGGGCAGTCCTCGCCGACGTTGAAGCGCTTGACGGCGCGGGGGTCGAGGACGCCCGGGTTGCCGGTGGCGGAGGCGAGGAAGGCGACGTAGTCGTCGGAGTGGAAGCGGCGGATGTCCGCTTCGGAGGCCGGGAAGGGGCGGGAGAGCTCGAGGAGACGGTGGAGACCGTAGTGGACGACCAGCGAATGCGCCATGCGGATGCGATGGGGCTTCATCGGGTGGCCCTGCCCGTAGTAGTAGTCGCCGATCGAGGGCTCGTAGAAGTAGCTCACGCGGCGGCAGCGGCCGTCCTCACCGCCCGCCGGCGATGGCAGCGACGCTCCCTCGCCGGACGCCGCCATTTCGGGGGATTTTTTTCTCTTGTTTTTTTTTTAGTTCGGGGGGTTTAGAGGAGGAACATGAGGAGGGACAAGGGGAGGGGGGTATTTCACGGAAGAGAATTCACAAAAGA
Source organism: Hsuehochloa calcarea (assembly GCA_036346395.1). Classification (NCBI taxonomy): domain Eukaryota; kingdom Viridiplantae; phylum Streptophyta; class Magnoliopsida; order Poales; family Poaceae; genus Hsuehochloa; species Hsuehochloa calcarea. Next base: position 16,478,209 of record CM070607.1, read on the forward strand.
AATGACGGTTTTACAGCGTGTTACAAGGTATGCGTAATCTGTAGGGTAATCTACTAAGCAATCGCAGAGTATACGAACGATATTCTGTATTTTTTTCTCATAGTTAGAGTTAAAAATGAATAGTATTAAATACCTATTTTTTTCATCGTATATTCACTTCGCGAGCCTTCAGTTGATCGGACAAAAAATAACAGTTTCTTTTTGCACTCCTACACATGACATTGGACATAGACAGGACGAATACAATCAGAGCGAGCACAGAGAGACTGATCGCTGAGATGTTAAATGAAAAATACCCAGTATTCCTTGCCTATTCAGATGCATCAACTCACATATCTGTTATATTGTTCCAAAGTGAAGTCACAACATGTTTTTCTCATACCACCTGACATACGGACGGATATCACTCATCACATATCTCATTTCGTATTTTTCTCTCGTAGTCGGAGTCGAACACAGATAATATCTTATACCCATTTCTCCATCCTGTATTCGCTCCTCGAGAATCCGGTCGATCGGTCGGAAACTGTCCGCTCCGTTTGTATCTCCAATCTTTAAATATTTTTATTATTAAAGTAGTAATATAACATTTAGTTGAGAGCACCAACTTTTTATTGAATGAATAAATAGTTGTACAACTAGGACACATCGCGCTTTGATCAGACCAATTAATAGCTATGCAGCATAGTCCTAGAATTTTCTATGTCATGTTCGCTAATAGGCAGGGGTTCAATTTGAACGAAAGAAAATAAGAGGAGGAAAATCTTATAGATCCACCTAGAAATATCAACCTTTTCGTATGTGCACAAAAGTAAAGTTTTTTTTTTTTGTTTCGGTTGGTACTGCGGTTTACGGGTTCATATGAACACGAGAACAAGAGAAAATGAGTGTTTCTTGGAATTAACGGTGCTATAGCAGTAGCACGTGTATAAATTCTGGAGATAGATGTAACGGTTACGATTATCTTTAGCAATTTTTAATGTAGTAATACAAATATTGTAACTGTTAATTTAGATTGTGGTTTCGTTGATCAAATTTTCAGCTGGGAGGTTGATCGATCTGTGCTGCAGAAATGTTGGAAAATTAGATCAGAACATACACTCTTCCTTGTCTGGTTATTTTTAATGATATAATACTAGCACCATATCAATTAATCGAAAATGTGCTGTTTTGTCGAATTAATAAATCGTTGTATAACATAAACATTCACTGTATTATTAGCTAATATTTAATGTAGTGTTCCCCTAAGCGCTGCGTGGAAGACGGGTAGAGGGTAGCCGCCTAGCGCTTAGCCCGCCTAGGCGGTCGAATATAATCAGTCATTTTGGTCATTTCGAAGAGCTCAGTGACAGTAATTGGAGGATTTAGAGCGATATCCTCAATGATCATTCGATTGCGGACTCTCTGCTAAAGAATCTAGGCCTTATTTTAATATTTTGGTAATAAACAACAATCGTCAATTGTGAACTAACTTGTGTTTGTAAAGTGATTGAAAGGGTTAGTTTTGGATAAAGACAAAGAGCACCAAAGGTACTCAAGTATTGGATATCAACAATGCCTAACTCAAGGCAAAAGATATCTAGTCGATATGATCTTTTCATAGTTTTATCGATCTAGGAGTCTGAAGGATAAAAGACCAGATTGCTAGTGTAGGTTGTCATATTGTGAAGAGGGATCAATAGCTAGTAGCTTAATAGCAAAGTGTGTCATAATGCTCAAACTCACTTGGTTTAATCTTCGAGCTCCTAGTGATCTCTTGGCCACAAATTTCTCTGTTATTTATTTCTCGGCCGGATTAACAGCAGTTGGAGGGCCGGACTGACTGGACCTCTTGTTCATCTATGCAGTCAGCTTTTTCCAGAGAGCTCCTTTTTTTGTAATGCTGTTGGTTGGATTGACCGCAAGTATAAGCCCAGACTGAACGGACCCCTGGTCAAAGTATGACAGTCAGCTTTTCCAAAAAGACACTGTGGATATCGTGAGGATATGTGCACGATCTCAGGATGATGAGTCAATTGGCAATGGCTTTGTTGGTTTGCAATTTGTCGCGTTTTCGGGTTTGCTCCAGGGCTGTCAGGACACGGGCGGTCCGACCGGCCAGGTCGCCGGTCCGACCGGCCAGTGGGAAGGTCTGACAGGCAGTGCTTGCCGGTCCGACCGCCAAAATGAAAAGTGGTTTTTGGAGCTGAGCCAAAAATAGGTTGTGTAGGCAAGTGAGGGGAGTCTCCTGGATGTGGTCACATCATTTTTGGAGCTCCCAGTCAAAAGTTCTATTCAGTTGAAATTTCCAGAAGGTTTCGGATTTTCACGCTGAAAATTTGGCTAAGTCTTTTCGAGCGGTCCGACCGCCGTTGTGGGATCGGTCCGACCAGCCTGGAATCGGTCAGACCGGCCTGACCGGCCTGGAATCGGTCAGACCGGCATTGTGGGGCGGTCAGACCGCCGCACACTTGAAGCTTGGCCTTGTTGGCATTGTTGTGTATTGATTGTGTTTATCGTATGAACTTCAATGCTTTATTGTTGCATATTGCATTGCGGAGCTAACGTGGGTCAAGTTGTGAAGAACTTGTTCCCGGAAACGGTTTGTTTGTCTATTGCTGTGCAGGTGGCTTGCAGGTCAACGACGTCAACGGTAAGGTGGATCGGGACTACGCTTGGAGAGCTGAGGTCCAGAACGATCATGGATGCCGGGTGAGGTCGTGTGACTCAAGCATGGTGCAGAATGGGCAAGATGGATCGAACGGGGAGTTCGGTACAGCTGGTTGGATCAGGCGGTGCGGAAGTCGGTGCAAGTCTCTAGGAGTTTCCGATGGGATTCGGACAGGAGAGTCTTGCCGACAGGATGAGAGCCGCTGATCAACCTACACGTGGTGAAGCAGGCGATTGCTTCAATAGTTATGTGTGTGTGGGTCCTATGTGTGAGTGGGTCCCAAAAATGAAACCCTAGGCCTCTAGTATAAATAGAAAGGGGGGAGATGTAAAACCCCCAAGCACTCATTTGGCCTTCTTCATCCTTTTCTAGGGTTTGGAGGAGAGGAGAGGAGAAACTAGGGTTTGGGGATTATGTGTGTGCTCCTTGTGTGAGCTCTTGTCCTCCTTGTTGGAGAGGCTTTGTAAGCATCTAGTGTGATCAATCAATCTTGTGATGCTTGCTTGAGAGATCATTTGTCTCCCCTTGTGTTCTTCTCTCTTTTGGATGAACTTGGTGCTTCCTTGATTCAAGTGGTTAAGCTTTGTCTCTTGACTTATTTTCCCTTGCTTTGATGTGTGGGAATACTCCTAGAATCATCTAGACCATCAACCCCCACAAGCAAGTCTTGAATCAAAGTTTTTCATATTCTAGGGTTTATGCACTTCTTCGGTAAAACCTTGAGAGATCGTTTCTACGAAGTGGATCTGAAGGATCGTCGCTAGAAATAGCTCTCTAATATCCTTAGGGAGGTGTGCTCGAAATTTGGTCAAGTTTCATTGGTTGAATCAAAAGTTGGATCAAATTTCGTTTTGGATTTGGGCTTGGTTTTTGGTTCGGACCAAATCGGTCGGACCGATTTTATAACGGCGGTCCGACCGCGCGTTCGAACCGCTTCGATCTGCAGGTCGAACCGATATCCAACGGTCCGACCGCCGATTAGTAGCCGGTCCGACCGCTGTTGCACGCGTCGGTCCGATCACCGCTGTCTCGGCCGGTCGACGCGGTGCCGAAGCCCGACTAGTGAGTTCTTTTCTCCATTTTTGTGTCGTGTGGTTGAGGGGTTATCGAATTGACACAAGGCTTCCTTTGGCGCTATCGATCTTCTTAGCTTTTATAGCTAAAGGAGTTAAGTTCGTGTTGAATTTGATTTAGGCGAGAAAGTTGAGAAAACGCCTATTCACCCCCCTAGTCGCTTTACGGTCCTACAGACACTTTTTGGCTTCAACTCTTACCTATTCTATCATCCGGACTGACCACAGTTGGAGGGCCGGACTGACCGGACCTCTAGTTTATTGATGCGGTCAGCTTTTTCTAGATAAAGGTGTTTTTGTGTCTTGCTACTTAATTTTCTACATCAGACTAACCGTGGTGTTTTCACTGGCCAGACCAGAACCATAGATTGACCGGCGCGGTCATCTTTTCCAGTAGCAAGTCTTTTCTTTTTGGAAACTTTTGAACCTGCTCTGATTGGACTATTTGTGGGCGGACTGACCGGACTTGGCATAACAGATATATTCTGATGTCCAATCGACCGACCACAATACTGTGATCGACCGAATGTCTTGTTTTACACGTCTCGTGTGTCGTCTGACCGAACGTGCTATTTTTACACAGTCTCGTGTGCCAATGGCTGGTAGTAGAGTGGGTTGAGGCTATAAATACCTCTCCCTATGCAACAAGGGACTCTTTAGAACCTCATTTGAACACTCTTGAGCCCTTTGCTTCTTCTTCTACTCTTTGGGAGCTAAAGTTCCATCTTGCAAAGGTTGTAGAGGTTTCTCCAAGTGCTTTGAGTTGAGTTTGATTATTGTGGCAATCGAGCATATTAAAGCGAAGTGTTGTTGGTTTATTACTCTTGGAGGTTGCCGCCTCCTAGACGCCTTGAAGAAGGTGAATTGATGATCTTCTCAAGAATCTTGTGAGAAGATCCTAGTGATTGTGAAGGTAGGAGCTCACCTTTCCGGAGTGGAGAAGAGCTACCTCTAGTGATCGAGGGGGTGTGCATGCGTGGAGCCGGCTTGATTCGTTCAAGCTTCCTCAACGTGGATTAGTGGAGATCGGCAAGTCTCCGAGACCACGGGAAAACATCGTTTGTCTTCATATTGTGGTTTATCCCTTTTACTCTTCTCTTATTGCATTTAATTATATAGCTATTTTTGTATCTTGATTGGGTTGTTTAGCTTAGTCTGGAGTGAATAGTGCATTTAGAAAGACTTAGATTATTTAGGCCCTGAATTGTGAAATTGAATTTCATTGCTTTACTTACTAAAAATGTGTTTGTAGCCTAAAGTTTTAAAAATCGCCTATTCACCCCCTCCCCCCTCTAGTCGGTTATCTATTTTTAGCCTAAAGTTCTCGTTTTTGCATTCTTTATTTGGTGAGATTTTCCTCAAGTGATTCTTGCCTCAAAACTTGTTTGATTGCAAAACCTCCTTGGGTTGGCTTTGACATAGAAGGCTAGCTCATGTGGGGATGATTCAACTCAAAAAACTTTTAAAACATGATTTAGTTGTGGGCTTGAATGATGTAAAATTTGAGAAAAATAAGCTATGTAGTGCTTGTCAAGCCGGCAAATAAGTAACAAGTTCTCTTCCATCCAAGAATATCATATCCACTTCTAGACGATTGGAGCTCTTGCATATGGATTTGTTTGGGCTAACAACCTATAAGAGCATAGAAGGAAATAGTTATTGTCTTGTGATTGTGGATGATTACTCAAGGAACACTTAGGTTTTCTTTCTACATGATAAAACCGAAACCTCTTGTATTTTCAAAAACTTTGCAAAAAGAACCCAAAATGAATTTGGCTTTAAGTAGAAAAAAATTCGAAGTGATAACGGTTCCGAGTTCAAAAACACTAAAATTGAAGACTTTTGTGACGATCTTGAAATAAAACATGAACTTTCCGCTACTTACACTCCGTAGCAAAATGGAGTTGTAGAAAGGAAAAATCGAATATTGATTGAAATGGCTAGAGCAATTCTTGATGAGTACAATACTTTCGATGATTTTTAGATGGAAGCCATTAATACCGCTTGTCATGTCATAAATCATCTTTATTTGCATCGCCTTCTTAAAAATACTTCTTATGAGCTTCTTATTGAAAGAAAATCGAACTTATCTTATTTTCGCATTTTTGGTTGTAAATGCTTTATTTTAAGAAAAGATGTTCGTCTTTCAAAATTCCAAAATCGTTGCAATATTGGATTTCTTCTTGGATATTATTCTAATAGTAAAGCTTACCGTGTCTTCAACCAAACCACCGATTTAGTTGAGACGTGTTATGTTGAATTTGGTGAAACTAACGGCTCTCAAGTAGAGAAAGAAAATTTGGATGATGTAGGTGATGAAGGCTTGAGACAAGCTATGAAGAATATGATACTTTGTGACATCAAGCAAAAGGAAGACAACGATGATCCATCTTCTTCTATTCAAGTTGAACCTTCTACTTTCGCTACGCCAAGTCAAACTCAATTTGATAATGTGGAAGATGGACATGCTCTAGTCATTCATCTAAAGATTCATAATGCTATTGCCAAAGATCACCCTATTGATCAAATTTTGGGTGATGTTAGTAATAGTATTCTAACTCGATCCCGTATTACTTCTTATTATGAACATTACTTGTTTGTTTATTCCATTGAGCCAAAATATGTAGATGGAGCTCTAAATGATTCGGATTGGGCAAATGATATACATGAATAATTGAACAACTTTATCTACAACGACATTTGGACACTAGGTGAAAGGCCCAAGGATCACAATGTCATTGGCACAAAATGGATATTTAGAAACAAACAAGATGAGAATGACATTGTGGTGAGAAACAAAGCAAGATTGGTTACTCAAGGCTACACCCAAGTTGAAGACTTTGATTGTGGTGAAACTTTCGCTCTTGTAGCTAGACTAGAAGCTTTCTGTATTTTGCTTGCATTTGTATCATGCTCTGAAATAAAGCCTTTTCAAATGGATGTGAAGAGTGCTTTTCTAAATGACAAAATTTCCAAACTTGTCTTTGTTGAACCACCTCCCAGTTTGGAGGATCCTAAAAATCCTAACTATGTTTAGAAACTCTCTAAAGTGCTTTATGGTCTCAAACAAGCTCGTAGAGCATGGTATGAGTGACTTAGATATTTCTTTATTTCAAAAGGCTTCAAAAATGGGAAGGTTGACACCACTCTTTTCACAAAAATCATTGATAGTGATTTATTTGTTTGTCAAATTTATGTTGATGATATCATATTTGGGTATAGTAATCAAGATTTTTGTAAAGAATTTGGTGATATGATGTCTAGGGAATTCGAGATGCGTATGATTGGAGAGCTTAGCTTCTTCCTTGGACTTCAAATCAAGCAACTGAAGGATGGGATATTCGTGGGCTAAACCAAGTATGTGACGGAATTACTCAAGAGATTTGGCATGGAGGATGCAAAACTCATCAAGACTCCCATGGCTACTAAATAGTCATCTCGACCTAAATGAGGGATGTAAACTAGTAGATTTAAAACTTTATAAATCTATGATTAGTAGCTTGCTTTTATCTTACCACATCTAGGCCAGATATAATGTTTAGTATTTGTATATGAGCACACTTTCAAGCTTCTCCAAAAGAGTGTCATCTTATGGCCATAAAAAGGATTCTTAGATATTTAAAGTATTCCTCTTACCTTGGCTTCTGGTATCCTAAAGGTGCTAAATTCGATTTAATTGGATATTCCAATTCCGATTATGAGGGTTGCAAAGTGGATAGAAAAAGCACATCCGGAAATTGTCAATTGGTAGAAAGATCTTTAGTCTCTTGGTCCTCAAAGAAACATAATTTTGTAGCCCTATCCACTACCGAAGCGGAGTATGTCTCTGCGGGAAGTTGTTGTCCCCAATTGCTATGGATCAGGCAAACTTTGATGGATTATGGATTTAACTTCTCTAAAATATCTCTTTTGTGTGACAATGATAGTGCCGTAAAGATAGCAAATAATTTGGTTCAACACTCTAAAACTAAACACATAGATATTCGCCATCATTTTCTTAGAGATCATGTAAGCCATGGTGATATTTCGATTAGCCACATAAGAACCGATGATCAATTAGCGAATATATTCACTAAAACACTAGATGATAGCCGCTTTTGCAAATTGAGGAATGAGTTAAATATCATAGATCTTTCAAATGTTGTTTGATCTTTTGCACCTTGCTCGATTCTTATTTGAAAGTCTTTTGGATTTCCTAGTGGTTTGTTATCTTGGAAAGTTGTAAGTGGGAAACACATTTAAAGAGAGTATTATACAATCTTCATGTATGCCACATCTCTATTTTGTGAACATATTGAAATACTGGCTATAATACCTTTCAAAATAAGCCTATTTTTGTCAAATGTCAAAATTTGTGTGTTAAAAGCCAGAAATCATGAAAAACTAGTGATATCTACTCAAATATGTATTTCAAAAAATTTTGGTTGGTTATAAATAAAAAATTACTAATTTTGAAAGAAAATTTAGTTTTTGCCCAAAAATGAACTTCTAGTATCTAGTTATTGACCAAAACTAGATTTTTGTACGAATGTATTCCAAAAGGAATTTGATATTGGCTCCCAAAGGAAAATCCTAGAGTTGTCTATTTGAAATATTTTTTTGTATTCATAAGGTTTTCAAAATACCAACCTAGTGAAAGTTATTTGATTTTGAGTTTCGCTAAAAACCATCCTTTGACCCCGAAAAATCATATTCTAGCATATATTGAGACTTGCTATTTGGGTCATATTTCTTCAAGTATATTGTCTCACAATAGTATTTCATACTTACACATTTTAAAACAAGTGAAAAAATTCCCATCTTTTAACCATTTTGGTTCTCTCAACGTTGTTTTCACCAAAATTGTCCCATTTTGTTACAAAACTATGTCAAAATGTTTTTTGAGGATCTAATATTGTTGCAATTGCTCCAAGTAGGCTATATGTTGTGTTTTAAGTATTTGGAGCAAGACCAACATCTATTTCTACCATTTTCCCTATTTTTCTCTGAATCGTGGTCTAACCTCCGTTGTATCCACAGTCGACCGCACCTCACCCAGTCTGACTGTGCATCTAGAACTTGCTATACAAATTTTATTTGTTCTTTATACGCAACACAAACTTAGATTTAATGACTAAATCGACATACTGTAGGTGGCAGTGGATCATTCTAGTCATTGTACCAAAGTGGAACAAGGTAATATACCTTGATTCTCTACTCAATAACAAGCACGACTTCACTCTTGTGCAAAAAGTACTCGACAGATATGCTCATTTCTTCCATATGTAACTCCATTGTAGTCTTCCTTTGTTTGAAATGTTCGAGGATAACTTTTTGGAACCACATAGATCGTTTAGCGCCTATATTACCGACGGAGGGACACACAATGAACCGGGCACCAAACTATGACAAATGACGTGATTTCTGGTACCTGCTCAAACTTCGTAACCTGACCTCTCGAACTGACTATACCTATATCCTATATATCACACTTCTATTTTTCAGTGCCACCAGCAAGTACGTCAAGGCAACATATGTGCATTCTATGTTTGTCGTCATATGCTGGAAATCACGAGTGCTAAGATGAAGGATCCAGAAGTTTGTCAATCAATCTCTTAATAATTGTTTCGTAATTATGAATTTAAATATATATGCTTACTACTTTACTCTTGCTAGCGACAATGCATGAAAATACAAGAAAGTAGCTTCCATCTGGACTTACTTGTGGAAGTCCGAGGGCGGCTCGCCACCTTCATCACAACGGAGATCATTAAAGAGAGTGGAGAGTTTTACCCCGGCGACTTTGATCTATTGTAATTTACTTTGAGTTGTAATCAAATCACTTTGTAATTAAATCATTAAAGTGACTTTGTAATTGATATTTAGTTTGTAAATCACTTTGATTTGTTCTATATCAAATCAATTGTGACATACATGTTTTCTGCTTGCTTATTTTCAAAAGGAATGGCTAGCATTAACTGAGGCTAGCTAAAAAATTAAAATATATTTAGGTATAAAATGAACTATCACAGACAATTTTGTGGAATAAACCATCTGTGAATGATACTCACAGACGGCTACTACTAACAACCGTCTGTGATTGTACGTCTAATACTAACACCCGTCCATGATAAGTATCAAATCACAGACGGCTACTATAAAAAACTGTCTGTGATATCTAGGACATCACAGACAGTTTTTGGTAGAAACCGTATGTGATAGTAGATCTTCACAGACGGTTTCAACAAAAATTCGTATGTGATATCCCGCATATCACAGACAGTTCATAGTAAGCTATGCGTGATAGTAGGTCTTCATGACGGTTTATGAACCGTTTGAATCTATGTATCGTGATAAGGTTATACTATCACAGACACATATATTCAGATGATTCACAAACCTTCTGTGATGACGATGTGGACCTGTCTGTGATGACTCTCTCTATAGTAGTGTATGCTCCTTATTGAGTTCTTGTGTACTCTTGTAGCTACTACAAAGGTGCAGATGTCCTTACATAAAAATAGAACTTTAATTGGCAAGCAAGGAACTAACATTACTAGAGCCTCAATTAATTTGTTCAAAATGATCTACAGTAAGTGATTAATACCTATAACATTTTAACATAAACAAACAAGTAGAAATTTATGTAGCTACCTGGTCATTGATTTTACTACATAACACGCACCAAGGAGATCTATGGCAATCTTAAATTCAGCATTGGAACCGTGAGTGTTTTCTTCCTCATGCCTAGTTGAACCATTTGCACCGCCAGTTTTTGTCTTTACATCATATGTGCAAGCATCATGCCATCTACGTGGAAGAAAAAAGGACGTAAGTTTTCTACAACAAATCATGCTCCCACACCACATCAAACAAGCAGCCCAATCTATTTTATTAACTTGTGTTTACAAGATAGATACATGATAGGCTCGGCAAAGCACACATAGAGTAATCCTTCAACACAAATCCATACTAGACTAGTGGAGAGCTAGACCACCGCAAAACGCAGATAACTCAAACCAAAAAAGGATAAGACTACAAAATTACGACACATTTTCTCTTAACAATGCAATTTTATGCGGGTATCATTAACTTCATACAAGATAAAGTACATTCAACAAGGTTATCAATTAAGAGCCAACGACTACTAAATATTTACTACCAGGCAGAACAATTTATTACTACCTTTATGAAAAATCACTTGCATGAAAACTTTTCCTAGGGAACAATCCATTATGGGTTTGGCAAATAAATTGTTCTTAGGGTATGTGTTTGATAAAATATTGCTACTTAGATAATGTAAAATAGCCTCTAAAATGTGCCTTCTTAGCCTCCATACCTTCCCCAGATCTACCAGCATCCTAACTCCTAATAGGATATCAAGAATCAGGACTTACAAGATCAGGAAGGGAAATCGAGGAAGGGAGAGGGCGGGGGAAGAGGTACCTTCGGGACTGGAGAGGCGACGGGGGCAGGAGGGAGGCAAAGAGGCGCTCGTCGGCGAGCCCTGGCATCCTCAGCGGCGAAGGGGGTGGTGGGAGAGGCATCGCGCGACGGAGGAGGAAGCAGTGGCGCATGATGTCGATGAGAGTAGGGAGGCATCACGGTACTTGTACTTTAATCTTGTTTGAAGCAAAACCCCAGCTTAGAACACGTGTATCTCCGAAGCAAGTAATACTTGTTGATGTTGAATCAATCCGAAGAGAGAAACAAAATCAAACCGGAAGTACAACACCAAACCGTGAGCAATTGAGGATGCTACGAATTGGTGAGATGATCCACAAGGAATCACAGATCTTGGAAGAACAATCTCCCTCCAATATTCACGCAATCACAAAACCCTATATGGGAATTTCCGAAACGCATGTATTCATTTTGCGCCACATGAACCTGTGACTTTTCTGAATTTTCATCAACTCTCACTTCCTTACAATGGGGCTCTACCCCTAAATATATATAACACATGAATAGTAATCCAAAACTACTGTAGCAATGAACAGTAATCCGACTCGGTTACTGTATCAATGAACAGTAATCCGAGCCGGTTACTGTTCATGAATAGTCCCAAAAGTATTCCTATTGCAAACTCATTTAATTTGAAATTTAAACTACTCTAATTAGTGAAAATAGATTAAACTATCCTATTATAAGTAATTTATAATTAATTTCTTTTAAAGAAAGATCCGAATTGGAATTGCTCCAATCCAAACCCATTTTGCATTCTTAGGCTGAAAATGTATTGATTTCGGAATAGAGTTTGAGTTTGGTCCTTTTGTCTTTTCTTGACCGAATTCTGTTGTAAACTTTGCAACATGCAAAGCCCTCTGTTCTTGTGTCTTCCTATGTCCGCTAAAACTCCCCGGTTGGCCTTCCTCCCTCTCCTTGCTCTTTGCCGAATCTGATTCTTGTTTCTTTCTCCAATGATGCATAATAGGCTCAACTTGAGGCTTAGCACACAATTACAGCTTAGGAATATTAACTGCCGTACTAGATGCACCTAGGGCCTCATCATCCTCCCCTTCTTGAAACAAATCCGTTCTTGGTTTTAGTGTAGTCTTTACGGCCTTCTTCTTGCAAACTACAACCAAATCACTCTTGATTTCTTCATTAGTCTTTGACAGCAAAACATGGAATTCTCCCTTGTGCATGAAAGAATATCGGTTGGATCGTCCTTGATGTGTAGCATTCAGATCAAATTGCCATGGACGTCCCAATAGAATATGACTAGCATGCATAAGTACCACATCACTCTCCACTTTATCGACATAGCCATCAATAGTAAGTGGCACTCTCACCTTGTGTGTGATCTTGACTTTGCCGATGTTGTTGAGCCATTGGATGTAATATGGTTTAGGATGCCTCCATGTGGACAATGAGAGTGATTCCACCACATTCCTGCCAATCATGTTGGTTGAACTCCCGTTATCAATAATCAACTTGCACACCTTTTCTTTGATCATGCAATCGGTTTGAAAGATCTGATGTCGCTGTCCCTTCCTCACAATAACAGTGTTATCACGCTGCACCGTTTGAGCCATCAAGCTAATACCTTATTCTGGATAACAAATGATTTACTCTAGCTTCTCAGATTCATCGAAAGGTTCAGAGTTATCGTTGTCGCTCTCTGTTGTATAGCCATCATGTGTAAGCAACACCGTCTTCATATTTGGACAATCCTTCTTCATATGACCTCTGCCCTTGCACTTGAAGCATTCAATGTTGCTAGTTCTAGCCGTAGAGAATGCACTAGAATCAGCATGTGAGCCTTCTTTGCCTGCAACACTCATAGGCTTCGAAGCTTCCTTGAATGTACTCCGAACTGGTATAGTGGATGCAACCGGTTTATGAGTTGATCCCGCATCTCCATCATGCGAAGTTGTACGTCTCAAAGTGCTATGAGTGGTACGACCACCACTTGCTTGAGTGTCCTTCACCCATTGTTCAGCACCCTCCGCTTGATGAAGTAATTCTTGCACGGTGTTGTATTGCATTAAATCAACACGGTTCCGCACATCTTCATTCAGCCCCTCGAAGAAACGTGTCATGGTCGCCTCCGCCGACTCACGCACACTTGTACGGATCATGAGCACTTGCATCTCTTGATAGTACTCGCTCACCTTCTTAGCACCCTGTGTAAGTCGTCGTAGCTTTGTATGTAGTGTCCTTGTATAGTATGCCGGCACGAATCGTTCCCGCATAGCTTGTTTCATTACTTCTCAAGTGTTAGGACGTTCCCCTGCACGATTCAATTGATCCCACCAAATAATAGCATATTCGCTGAACTCAATAGAGGCAACACGAACCTTCTTCTCTTCGGAGTAGTGGTGGTTGTCAAAAAATTGACTGACACGCATCTCCCACTCCAAATAAGCCTCCGGATCGATCGCGCCTTAAACTCCGGTATGGTGATCTTGATTCTCCCGATACCGCCATCTTCATATTCACCTCCATTATGACGAACACCATGTCCAGCACCTTGACGATCAAAGTAATCACGTTGTGGGCGTCGTTGATGTCTTTCACGATCATCGAAAACGACCTCCTCCGAATCAGCAGCATAGAAGTCATCTCCAGCATGGCATACAACACGTTGTGCACGTCCATGTTGTGGTTGGGGCAGCACCGGTACATTAGCTCCTCGTGGCGGTGGTAGCCTCTCCTCCAAGCGAAGGATAGCAAGATTCAGACGGTCAAAACCTTCCATCATATGACGTTCATTCGCGTTGAGACGATCGTTCAGTGTGTCTTGCACTCCTTGGATTTGAGCTTCAAGTTGATGGCATAAAACCTTCTCGCGACGAAGAAAATAGCCGGTAGTAGCATCAAATTGAGCACGTACGTCTGGTAATAGTGTATCTCCGTACGTAGGCTCCTCGTCCGATCCACCATTAGAACCATGCTGGCTAGTTTTTGACATGATGATCAACCTCAATGTACGAAGAAGAAAAATTTCACGTACTGTGATCAACCACGCTCTGATACCAAGATGATACGGATCAACGTGTGTTGATGCGTAATGTGGCCCAATCTTTCACGGTACTTGTACTTTAATCTTGTTTGAAGCAAAACCCCAGCTTAGAACACGTGTATCTTCGAAGCAAGTAATACTTGTTGATGTTGAATCAATCCGAAGAGAGAAACAAAATCAAACTGGAAGTACAACACCAAATCATGAGCAATTGAGGATGCTACGAATTGGTGAGATGATCCACAAGGAATCACGGATCTTGAAAGAACAACCTCCCTCCAATATTCACGCAATCACAAAACCCTAGATGGGAATTTCCGAAACGCATGTATTCATTTTGCGCCACATGAACCTGTGACTTTTCTGAATTTTCATCAACTCTCACTTCCTTACAATGGAGCTCTACCCCTAAATATATATAACACATGAACAGCAATCCAAAACTATCAGAGCAATGAGCAAGAATCCGACTCGACATCAGTATCAATGAACAAAGAATCCGAGCGATTCATTGTTCATGAATAGTACCAAAAGTATTCCTATTGCAAACTCATTTAATTTGAAATTTAAACTACTCTAATTACTGAAAATAGATTAAACTATCATATTATAAGTAATTTATAATTAATTTCTTTTAAAGAAAGATCCGAATTGGAATTGCTCCAATCCAAACCCATTTTGCATTCTTAGGCTGAAAATGTATTGATTTCAGAATAGAGTTTGAGTTTGGTCCTTTTGTCTTTTCTTGGCCGAATTCTGTTGTAAACTTTGCAACATGCAAAGCCCTCTGTTCTTGTGTCTTCCCATGTCCGCTAAAACTCCCCGGTTGGCCTTCCTCCCTCTCCTTGCTCTTTGCCAAACCTGGTTCTTGTTTCTTTCTCCATTGATGCATAATAGGCTCAACTTGAGGCTTAGCACACAATTGCAGCTTAGGAATATTAACTGCCGTAGTAGATGCACTTAGGGCCTCATCAGCAGGGATGAGAATGGAGTTGACGGCGCGGCGGCGGCGTTGAGCCCTAGCCCTCAAGGTGAGGCTACAAAGAAGAAGGGCCTCACCCAGTCCTCACGCACTCACAACTCACGAGTCGTCTATCGTGACTCACGCGGTAGCCGGCTCACTGAGCCCATTCCAACCCACATGGCCCAAACCGTGGGTTAAAACCATACGAACCCAAAAATGCTTAATCCAAACCAAGCAGTTTCGCTGCAAACCCAAACCAAACCAAACCATTAGCTGCCTCAAATCGTTTCCATCCATCCAAAGCCAACCCGAGTTGAAACCCAACCCGTTTCGTCCGTTCTAATCCAACCAACTACCAAGCCTAATAATAAAACATATAAATAATAAGAAAGTCTTTTACAATATTTTATGACATATGAGCGATGGTGCGAATACAAAATCGAGTATGAACATTAAATAAATATGAAAATAGAATAAATATGCAAAGCCAATGCAAGAAAGCTATGTAAACATGATTTCTACAGTTATTACATATATTTGTTATTTTAGACGGTATTTTATAGGGAATATCAATTAAAGTATAAGCGAAATTGGACGTAAAACATGATGTGTTTTGGGTGCATCAAGGGCGTGGTGTGAGTCGTGTAGGGCAGCCGACCCTCACGAGCGAAGACGAGCACTAGTCGAGCAATTCCACACAAATTACAGGTGAAAAGAATTTGGTTCAGCTGAATCTTAACTGGAGTGCGTCGTTAATTCCAGTTCGGTGGCCAGCCAAATAGCCAAATTTATTAGTTGAATTCCAATTCCATGATTCTAATGCCCTGTTTGTTTAGACTTTTTGTCTGACTTATAAGCAAAAAAGCCTAAGCCTAAACAAAGAGGTGGCTTTTTCATCCGGCTTATAAAAAGTTTAAGCCAGTTTAAGCCTAAAAGCCATAAGCCACGAGAGAGTTGCTTTTTTTGGCTTTTGCGGAATGGAATACCCATTTGCCACTAAACTTCGTTGAAATTACCCACAAAATGGCATTACATAAATATACAATTCATTCTGTTTTTTCCATCTTCCATCCTCCTCTTCCCCCATTCTCTTCGGTTTCCCACGCCCCACGGCGCCGCTCCCTCCCCTCCACGCCACTGCCTCCCCTTCCCTCCCCCACTCCGCCTCCTCCCTCCACGCCCAGCCGCCCCTCCCACTCCGCCGCCCCACTCCGCAACTCCCCATCCCGCCTCCCCTCCCTCCGCCGCCGCCGCCTCCCTCCCTCCCCACTCCGCCCACCCCACTCCGCAACTCCACCACCCCGCCCGCCCCCCTCCACGCCACCGCCGCCCCTCCCCACTCCGCAACTCCACCACCCCGCCGCCTCCCCTCCACGCCCTCCCTCCCCCCCCCGCCGCCGCCCGCTCCTCCCCTCCCACTCCATCGCTCCCTCCCTCCCCCACAGCTGCGCCCCTCCCCTTACGTCGTCGCCCCCGCAAGGAAGACACTGCCAACTCCCTCAGGTCGCGCCGGCTCCGCCCGAAGCCTCCTCCCCGACTGCCACCCCCATGTAGCGTCGGCGTCGCCTGAATCCCCTTCCCCGACGCCCCCAACTTGCGGCTCTGCCGGTCGGATCCCCCTCCCAAGGTACATCTGAACCGGATGCATCACATGGATATTTTGACCTTCTGTTTGAACAATATCAAATTCTCTTTTATGAATTGTGATAAAACAATATTAAGCCCCATGTTCATGTTCATGTTCATGGTCATAGTGATGTGCATGTTCATGTTTCATTTCAGCTCAAGTAACCTTACCACCACTTTTCCATTGGTCCATTTGAGGTGATTTATGTCACAGTCATTGCAAGTTGGAACCTAATCTACAATCACCTAAAGTTTAAGCTCAATTAGTCTCAACGAGGGAATTATAAGTACTAGAATAGAATTGATGCCCAGTTAGTGCTGATACAATACAGAAACTATGATTTAGTGCTGATTAGTGTAAGCTATTTTGTTTGTTCAATCTATTGTGTATGGAAAGCAAATGATTTATTTATTTTTCTTTCCGTTCTCAATCTTTGGCACATCTCTGAGAATGTTCTTGTCTTCTACCACAACAACTTTAATAGCCATATTTTCTCTGCATTTTGCATGTCTACATACACAGCTTGGACTGCATGCTAACCATATTTGGTTAATATGATATGCAGGAAGAGGCAATGATGATGCATAATTGTTGATCCAACTTGCTGCAATTCTCCTTGCGCAAGGGAAATAGCAGTTTGTATTATGTCACGTAGAAATATGGTGTGGACAAATCAGGTTGCTAATCTTGAATCAGAGCGAGGACATGTCCAAGTTCAACCTAAAAGTTTCTATTATGGAGGCATTAGGAGTGATTTATCCAACTTTGGGTGTGCAAGTTCTTTGTTGGAGCTCCAGAAATGCTACTAATGTTGGTATCGTGATTTGAGGAATTACTATGAGAGCATTAATAATCAGACCAACATGTTCGTAATTCATACCCACATGTAGGTTTTGATCCAAGTTTTGTCTACCCATCTCATGCACAATCACTACATGTCAACAACAGCTGCGAACAGACATGTTCCTCATACAAGTTTTGTATGGGGAAATCCACTACCGTCACCTTTATATCATCAAGTTGTCACAGGAACTATGGATGAAAGTGGCAGCAGTGGCAATTTTGGTGATAGCACTAGAGATTTCATCAAAAGGAAAAATGAAGTAGTTGAGGGCATCCATCATTTTGTTCATGGATTTGCAAGCTCAAGTTCATCTGCTCATGTGCCTCAGAATCCTGCACATGGGCCGTGGAATGCTTCATTTGAAGCACATGGTTTGCCCAATGCTGTAGTTTCCAACCAACCAGAGTACCATGGTGATGGTTGGCCATTCTTAGAAGGATCTTCTGCAGATGGACATAACAGGTCCAATTCGATGGCTGCTCACCCGGAACAGGTCCAATTCAATGGCCTCGAATCCCTAGTGTGACTTTTTTTCGCTTGCACAAGTTGATAGCTGAGAATTCTTCCATGGTTTATTTGGAGGTCTACGTGTGTGCAATTATTACATGTGTACAAGTATACATGGAAAATGTTGAAACTTGAAAATTCCAACATATCTTTTGAGGGTAATTTTTGTTATCGTGTTATTTTGTTCGGTTGGCTAATATATGCTTTTTTATATTAATTTCATTCATTACGCAATGTTCAAAATTAATACATGCACGGACGAGTAAAATCTTTTTTGTTTCATATATGTACACTTGCATGTATCGTCATATTTACAAATCCTATGTAAAAATAACTTTAAATTCATCATTAAAACATCTTTCAAACCCTCAGGGGCAATTCAGATTTTTTATCATTCACATACAACTCAATAAACCAACATCCTATAAAAAACCAGATTATCAAACACCAAAACTTGGCTTAAAAATCAAAAGACTTATAAACTGATTAAATCAAAAAAATTGACTTTAAAGTATAAAAAAAAACTAAACCTAAATAAACAGGGTCTAAGCTCAATTGATGAGAACCATACCGTTGTGGTTGAATTGTGCCTTGTGCAGCGAGACTTTGAAGTTGAACAATGCATCGCCGACCCAGCCCACCTATGGTTGTTTCACCAACCCCCCGAATATCCCATGGTAGGCCCCACAAACCAGTGTTCGTGTGACCCTGCGAAAAACCTTGGAACCGTCACTGCACCTGCCTCACCCAACGCCCAGTACACCCAACAGCCAGCCCCAGACCGCCCTTGAGCCTCTTCGTTCACTTGCAACTCGGCCCCGCACAGGCACGCAGTTATGACCCCACATGTCATTGTACCGAATATGTACGGCACTCCTACCTTAAGACTCGCTTGCACGTTGGGCCCCTTAACACACCCGACGTTCCCTCCGTACTCCCGTGCCCACCAACCATTGCCAGCTCAGATATTTACCTAGACCCATCACACCCACTGCCATGCGGGCCCGATCAGCATCCAGCCCAACATGTCAGAGAAACACTCCGCCATCCCCTGGAGCCAGCTCAGCTCAGGCTCGCTGCTACTAAATCCCACCAAACCCCCCCGCTCCTCTGCCTACCTCGTGCTCCCCGCCGCCACCTCGATCTCTCCAGCCACACGCAGCCCCCAGGCCACCCGCCCGCGAAGCGTCCGGAAGGTCTAGAAGCGCCCCGTTCCTTCTAGAACCTTCTCGACGCGCCACCATGCAGAGTGCCGCGGCCATCGGCCTCGTCCGGCCATGCCCTGCCAGGCCGCTCCTGGGCCCTAACCCTAGCCGCTCCCTCCTCCCGGCTCGGCCGCTCCGCATCTCCTCCACCGCCGCCGCCGCCGCCGCCGCAGCATCCCGAGGCGGCGCAGCGAGCACGCGTTCGCTTGGGCTGCTGCCGATCTCGCCGGATCGGGAGAGGAGGACCCGCCAGGTGGCGTGCGGCGCGGCCGGGGAGGCGGCTGCCAAGACGGAGGACGAAGGTGGGCTCGCGAAGACGCTGCAGTTAGGCGCGCTGTTCGGGCTGTGGTACCTGTTTAACATCTACTTCAACATCTACAACAAGCAGGTGAGCAGATGCGGCGCACTCTTGTGCGAGCGCGCGGTGTGCTTGAGCGAACAATTGGCGATCTGAGCAATCACCAATTAATGCGTTGATATGGCGAAATACGGATATTTCCTTTTGCTTTGTAGTGTTGGATCAAAGTATTACACATCAATTAGTGCGTGAATGAGTGTTTGCGATGCGTTTTTTTTATTGGTTCTAGAAATGGGCAAATGGTGACTCTGATATGTTTGCGTTTGCCTTTTTTCCCTGTTTCTTTTGCTTTAGAATATTTGATCTTGTACTCTGCTCAGCAAGATGATTGATTTGAATGTTTCTAGTGTGGATGTTGGGTTTCTTTTGCTGGGTTGAATTGATAGTTTTTGCTAAGTGGCCATTTAGTTCCTCAAAGTGTAGAAAAAGACTGTGATCTTGGTTTTCACTTTTGGACCTTTATTTTAGGAAAAGTGGCATTGATTATTGCTTGAAAGTGGAGTTTTTTTGGTAAGATAATGTTTCCTGCAACTAATTGCGGGGACTATGGCTATGAAAGGAGCTTTTGTTTCGTGCAAGGTAGCTATTAGGACGTCATACGTGCTATTTAGATCTGGAATGCAGAGAAATTACAATTTCACTTTGGCTGAGATTAAATCTATGTGAAGCTGCTGTTTTCCCTGTACTTTCCTGTGGAAAATCTGTTTTGTTTGAAAGGACTTAAAAATTGAAATTTGGAATCATCTATTAATCCATAATTTTGTGGCACTGTCCTATATACTGTAATTTGATTTGAACACAAAAGGATTTTGATGTCATGCAATCTTGTATCTGATTTTCGTCCAAGATGTTCGGGAATAGTGATTTTTAAAATTCTGTTCAACAGTTCGAAGTAGAGGCACAGTTGTTGGCTCCTTTGTTGGGAACCAAATATTTATTTCCTACATCTGGAAACAGGATGTGAACTTATATGTTGTTATGAATGAACCTTGCTTAGGGACCATTTCTCAATCATAATACTCCTTACTCCGCTGAATGGCCATTTGTTAATTACACATTCATTCTGCTTGTTTACTCCGCCTTTTCTCCATTATAAGCATTTGGTAGAGATTAGAGAATCTTGCCGCTAAATTTCCCTAGATGTGTTTTTATTGAGCATGCAAATCTGATTTTCCATGTACATATTTTGTTTATTTTAGCTCCTTTTTTGGCTAGGCAATTTAGATTACATTGAGGTGTTCTCCTGGCAGAATATGCTAGATAGTTATATCAATTTACCAGAAGATAAACCATTATATTCTTTTGTTATTACAATGCGTTACAGGTTCTCAAGGTTTTCCCATACCCCATAAACATTACGACAGTTCAATTTTCTGTTGGTACTGTCGTTGCTTTGTTCATGTGGATCACTGGTATTCTTAAGAGACCAAAGATTTCTGGTGCACAGGTAGATCTTTAACATTCTGTGACCAACTATTAGTTGTTTAGATGGATTGTCTTAACACAGAGCATCTGTTGCCTTTGCCCTTTTTTCCAGCTTGCAGCCATCCTTCCCCTAGCTATGGTCCACACTATGGGCAATCTTTTCACTAACATGAGCCTGGGGAAGGTTGCAGTGTCATTTACACATACCATCAAGGCTATGGAACCATTCTTTTCAGTTCTCCTCTCTGCAATTTTCCTTGGTGAGGTAATTTTTATTTTCTTATACAATGTTGATGCCACCAATATTTATGCATATATGAGAGAACTATCTGTGTTTGTCTTCTGATACATGAATGGCGAGGCAGTTACCTACTGTTTGGGTTGTACTATCACTTCTTCCAATTGTTGGTGGAGTGGGATTGGCATCACTTACTGAGGCTTCCTTTAACTGGTATGCAACAAGCACTATCATTTGAATCCAAGCTTTGCTGAACTGAACAACAGAGGAGCAGAGCTTGTCCCAAATGTTTTCTGCCTTATGGGCTTCTTCTGCTATTTTATCTGTCATTTATCTTATTTCTTGACCATGTACTTGGACACAAATATGACCATTGATGTATTTAACATAAGCATTTTGTAGGCTTTTAATTTAATAATTTTATTTCCATGTGATATTTTCAATATGGTATATCGCCATGACAAAATTTGAAGTAAAATATTAACAACCGATAAGAAGGGATTTACCGAATACCTATTTCAAAGCCATCTTTGGGTGATTACTTGCTAACTCTTCACATGAGCCGTTGGATGAAATTTGTATGAATCAAATTCAAAGGGATGTGAGGTGGATTCCTCATAATTCATAAACGATCCCTTGATCCATGGAATAATTGTTATAAAATGTCCATTCATTTGACCCTCTCAACGCTTTAAATCTGATTCATCCAAATCTCATCAAACATTTCAAAGCCATCTTTGGGTGATTACTTGCTAACTCTTCACATGAGCCGTTGGATGAAATTTGTATGAATCAAATTCAAAGGGATGTGAGGTGGATTCCCTCATAATTCATAAATGATCCCTTGATCCATGGAATAATTGTTCGCAAAATGTCCATTCATTTGACCCTCGCAACGCTTTAGATCTGATTCATCCAAATCTCATCAAACATTTCACATGAGTTAGCAAGTTAGCACTCAAAGACGGGTTTGCACTAAGTACTAACCATTAAAAATTATCAATTGTACTCTACCAGAATTAGCTCATGGCAGGATTCTAGTTCCTGAAAAATTGGGCTATGTAGCGATCAAGTCACTTATACTCTAAAAAAATAACTGTGATGTATTATAATGTCTAAAAGAATAATGCTCGAATAGCTTTAGGTTGGTTTGGAAACTGATATACTCAATTAACATCAACCTACTTTGCACAGAACTACAACGTTTTCATTCTTCGCAGAGTTCGCACAGATATGCCTGATTAAAACCAATGGTCCTGATAGTTAAGGCCTTAATGGGGCTTCTGAGTTCTGACGGTGTTTTCCTGGCCCAGATTTTTTTCCAACTAAAAATGTACTCAGCAACACAATTCTTCTTGAATCTGTCTTAAATTCTGTTTTGTTAAAACATTGTCATGATATTTCAAATTTCTTACTCATGAATAGCTCTGCTATAAAATTTATTACTTCTTGGTAACTTGATAACAACAGGGCTGGATTTTGGAGTGCAATGGCTTCAAATGTTACCTTCCAGTCGAGGAATGTGCTGAGCAAGAAACTCATGGTTAAGAAAGAGGTAACTGAGAAATTATATGTTTTCATTTCAACTTTCCAGCTATGTTAAATATCAAATATATGGTTTTATTTACGAAATTTTATAGTTTTTTTTAATTATGTTGATCATTGTCCTGCTATCCTAATTTCTATTCCACTTTATTCTTCCCACTCGAGCAGGAATCTCTGGACAACATTAATCTCTTCTCAATCATTACAGTGATGTCATTTTTCCTCTTGGCCCCTGTTGCCTTCCTAACAGAAGGCATCAAAGTCACTCCTACAGTTTTGCAATCTGCTGTGAGTATCATGCTGTTGCAATATTTTTGTTGCTTATGTCAAAACCCAAAAGGAAAAATATTGCACCTTGCACAATCCTTAGTGAAAATCCTGACTGGTTTCGTGTTAATGTAGGGTCTGAACGTAAAGCAGGTGCTTACAAGGTCTTTGATAGCTGCACTTTGTTTCCACGCGTACCAACAGGTTAGTCATCTAGTTACTTTTTCATGTATGGTCATGTTCTTTGTGGTGTATTCATTTGTTGAGTTGGGAGAGTGCAGTTTGTTATTTACTTGGTGTATCAGTTTTACGCAAAGCCCGGTGAAGTGCATATTTTTTAATCCATAGGAGTAAACTTTTGACTGTTGCTTGCAGTAGCACACGCAACTGGCGTGAAGAACTAATTACTTCTAGTTCTTTCTTAAGTCCATACCCTTACATTTTATGGAAACTGAGCTTCTAAAGGTGAGATTGTTTATGTTCGATCGGTAGTTCAGTAGTCATGAAGTCCAATTTTGTTTCACAGGGACCTTTCTTTTTTTTTTCTTTTTTTCTTTTTTCGCATTCTGCATCCTTGTTCTGGATACTTCGTTATGCTACACATAACTAGTCGTGCATCTGTTCAAGATACTGTTAAAACAGGAACTATTTTGGCAATTAATAATTATACCAATTTCAAGATAGGAAAAGTCCAGACTGGCCGATGCCCAATTAATAATACCATAAATTTGCTTCGCACTTTCAATGTACATGAATACTATTGCACTAGTATTTTCCAAATAATTGATTGATAAATCTAGGGTTATTATGGTTAGTATGACAGCATGTTTTCACTGCAAGTGACAATGGGGCTCTACAGTCTACACTATCATGGGCTTATGGCACTTGTGTCTGCAGTACTAGTATATACAACAGCCTTGACATGGCCTACTGTTAGTCAGAAAAAAAAGTATATACAACAGCCTTGACATGGCCTACTGTTAGTCAATGTAGCACTTGTAATTGGGGTAAAAGATTGATGGTTGGGTACAGCATGATCCAATGATCCTGAATGCAGCAGGACATTTGATGTTGGTTTTGTTTGCATATGCAGCCTGCATAATGAACATGCTATTTCCCCATATGTGTGTGATGGATGCTAATTTGGTGATTCTTTTAGTAGTAGCTTATTGTTGTGTTTAATTTTGCTGAAGGTGTCGTACATGATCCTCGCGAGGGTGTCTCCTGTTTCTCATTCTGTCGGCAACTGTGTTAAGCGTGTTGTGGTCATTGTGACATCTGTTCTGTTCTTCAGGACTCCTGTTTCTCCTGTCAACTCCCTTGGTATGTTTGCTATTTCTCTGTTTTGATCGATTGCATTCTTCTGTTAACTTCTCGTTTACATGTTTTTCTTTTCTTTTCTTTTTGTGTGTGCAGGTACGGGGATTGCACTTGCCGGAGTTTTCCTCTACTCACAACTGAAGAGACTCAAGCCCAAGCCCAAGACTGCTTAGCTGAAACATGCAATTTCAATCTTTCTTATTTAGTGTTGATGGAGATGAATTGTGGTAGCACACGGTCGGAATTAGTGCTTTTTAGTTCAGAACTGTTTTCTTGAAGCAATATGAAATCTCTGTTAGGATCATCTGTGGTCTTAACTGTTACATTAAAGCAGATATTTAAATTTTTCTTTGAGAAGTACATGATCTGTAATAGTTTCCATTCGTATGGTTTCGTGTTTTAATAAAGCTGGCCTTGCTGCATTGGTGTGCCCTCGTATCGAAACGCAGTGGCTTCGTCAAGGTACATTTCAACTGTTGTTCGTTTGATCAACTTGTCTTGGCCAGTTTGGGCTCCACCCCGTCCAACCGCCTCGCCGTCCGGCTGCTCTGGCGGTGACATACAATATTTTCACGAAAATACCCTTGCAGAGCAAAATAATGGAGTGGCATTTTGTCGATACTTCAACTTCATGTTGCTTAACCTGTGCTCTTCAAATACTTCTAACGTCCTATTTGGTTGGACTAAAATTACTACTCATATATCCACGTGGATAGATTAAGATTTTAGTTTAAATTTTTAACCCATCTACATAGATTCCAGTCGGGAATGGCTTTTCAAACAAGTCTTAAGTGATGTTTGATGAGAGGGATTGCTTCGGAAATTCTTGGGATGTAGTTTAAATTTGAACCAAAGCCAAGCTATAAATGTTGGTTTATACATTGTAATACACATACTCCTAACAAAAGTACACATTTTAACGGCTTACCTTTCATAACTTGAGTACTGCACAACTTCCCATGTGACGTGCAGAAAAAATAAATTGAACTTCCATGTCTACGTGAGATGTTTATATACTTACTGAAATGCATAGGATATTTTGTCCCAACAACTTTCAACTTATCTAGCACACTTCCGCAGAACAATCTAAACAAATTAGATAAACAAATTAAAAGAACTGATAAGAAATAGAACTGACGGGAAAAAGATACGAATTGCCATATGGTTCCACCGCACCACATGATTTGGAGAGTTTTTGATCGAAATAGTACTGTTTGAATAAGTATTAGCAAAAATAGTCTCCTCACAGCTGTAATACCAAAAAAGATGCTCTCTTCCGTCCCAGCCTGGCCTGGACGCCTTCCGTGCTACCACATGTCCTTGTACACACCACTCTACGACAGATAAGCCTTGTCCGGCCTTGTCCGTCCAACCGTAGAGGTGACAAGGTCTCATCCGTCCTACCGTGGAGGGGACAAACCCATCCAAAGTGATGTGGCACTTGTTCGTCCCTTTCTGATGCGGTCATCCACGTCCGTCCCACTCTCTATCAGACAAGGTCTACGTGGCTCCGCGCACGCCTCCGATTCTGATCCACGTGGAAATGGAGTATTAATTAATTATTTAGACGTAATTAATATTTCGTAATTAGCGCGTGTATCTTAACTGTTTTCCGGTTTATTCGTCGTACATGTTGTACATTTCAAAATGCCATCAATTTTATCTATCAAATTTTAGAGTGCAACTCCACTTGTAAGGTCAACACTCCTAGTTCTCCGTTTTCATGTCAATCCGCAACCGATCAACTCTGGCAATACGCACATAACATACAAAATATGCATACAAATATAGCACAAAAAACTCGTATAACATCTATGCAATGCAACTACACATGTGATACAATATGGCTCATTCGTCTAAGCCACTCTCTGCTCGTTGCGTCTGTGTGCGGGTCCTGGTTTTACGTCGAGCATATCCCGTGGGATACGCCAGTCGGCCCAAAGAGCACGTATCGGTCCGGATGGCGTGCAGAGGCCGTTGAGTGGGCGGAGGTGCACCAGTAAGCTGACTTTGGCCCAACTAAGTCTGTCCAACATCGATGTCATCCAGCTGAGACATCCCGAACTGGTTACCACCGGCAATCATGTCAGTAATAAAGGAGTCGAGAAATCCACGCCCAGATCGCCTGCCCCCAAGGTACGATGTATGCAAGTCTAGTCGTGCGGAGGACTTTTGGCTTTGACTGTGCGAAGTGCGGCGACGACTCGAGGAGCTCGCGCCTTCAGACGGTACTCGTGATCGCCAACGTCTGACGTGGGTGGGTGCCTCAGGTACCACGGTCCAAACCTTGGCACCGTGTACTGTTCCCTAACAGTATCTGGGATGGACGTCTCCTCATCGGTTAACGAATGTTTGTCACCCCCTGTCGACGATTAAATCGCTGATCTTATGAAAATATATAGAAATAAAGGAAAATGATGCGTATCTCCTAGAAGGGAATGAGGTCGCTCTTTATTAGTTTGAACTGGTTGTTTACAAGGAATGCCTAGGATCAGGCAAATGACTAATCCTAGTTACACTGAGTATGATGTTGGCTATGCTACTGAAATAGACCAAAAGTATGAATCTAATGCCAGTAGTCTCCTGTCTTTCCCTTCGTCCCCCCTCCTCCTCCCATGCTCCATC
This sequence comes from Hsuehochloa calcarea, assembly GCA_036346395.1. NCBI lineage: Eukaryota > Viridiplantae > Streptophyta > Magnoliopsida > Poales > Poaceae > Hsuehochloa > Hsuehochloa calcarea. Next base: position 16,505,304 of record CM070607.1, read on the forward strand.
TTTAAATAGCTTCCGAAGTGGTGGCAGTCGTTTCTGGAGAAGACGCCTGTGCGAAGCGTTGCGTCTGGTCGGAGGGAGGTGTCAGTTGATTAAAGTATCAACTGCTGTGCGGTTGAATGTCGGTGAGACATTTAACCATTAGTTAGTGTCTTAGGATTATGTAACATTGCGTGGTATGAAGTATACAACACGTGTTCCATTCATCACACGGTAAAGGATATACCTAGATTTGGATCCAGATACCAGCTCAAAGTTTTACGAGCAGTTTAACTAGTCGGGGACTAGGTACGGGATCTTGTCTGACCAGGGTATTTATTATGTAACCTCTAGAATCCTTACGACCAGTGAGGTCGTTAACCTTAGGGGTTACGACAATGAAGACGTATGGTCTCTCTTTATGTATTAAGTTAATACATAGGAGTTTTAATCCTCGTCACTCCCACGCTCAACTGAAGGCTGCAAAATGGACATAAACTAAACATCTCGTACCTCATAGATGTGTAGTGTGGATGACCGAGGGGGCGCTAGTCTGAGTACGGGGTGCAAACGGTAAAAGAGATACATCCCGAAGGACGTGTGACTATAGGACGACATGATGTTGGCACAACATAAGGTGTAATAAAAAACAGGACATAAATTTGTAAATAACCTACCTCCTCGCCGATCTGCAGCGCGGATGACCGATTGGGAGTGCTAGGACGCTCACCGATTCGACTAGGCCATGACGACCTAGCACGTAAACACGGTCCGCCCACTCGGTGTGCGCCGTGTTGGACGTTGTCTATCGAATGACCACAGTTCATGTTATTGATTACATTCTTCGATTCCACGAATATGTACTTCAAAGTGCTCAGAATCCCCGGTATGTTGTACTCTGGGCTGCGGATGGCGGTCTCCAATGCGCTTGTGATGCGCTGTAGCCGCTCGAACTGAAATGACAGACAACACATGTTCAATAACAAACAGTACAAAAGTCATCAATGAAATGAGCAAAGATTGTCAGTGTTTTACGGCGTCGTCACGCCGCGAGGTGCTGTGTCGATCGAAGGAGTGACAGAGCTTCTCCTGGTGCGTCACCTGCTCTGGACGCTTTGGTGGAGGACGGGCCAGTCTGGTGCGCGACCGTGGTACGTACCACTCCATGTGCTAGCGGTATGTCTGTACGTCATACGGTCTCTGCTCTTGTAGGAACTCAACGTGCGCCGTCTCTGTCCAGGCCGTAACCCACTCATGCTGGACAGCTTGTCAGTCCTCAACATGTTGGCCCGCCCTTGATTACCTGCATTCGAGAAGGATTCGTGTCAGAACAGGGAACATAGGTATGAAATGCAAACATTACTCGGATGGAGTTGGACTCACAAGTGCACGGCTCGCTGCAGGATTCTACTGCCGGGAGGGGGCACAAGCTGGTACAAATCAAACTGTCGCATTACGTGCTGCAGGGCGTAAGGCTCCACCATATGGGTGAATACAAGGTGGTAGGTCGTCACCCATAATCCGGCATCCTGTGTGCATTACACGGACAGTCCTTGCGGCGCTACCATGTTCACGAACTCTGGGGTCCACAGAGCCCGTGTGATGTCGTTGTGGAACAATGAGTAGCACCTCGTCGGTCTGTCCTTGGCCCAGCACAACTGGGCGCCAGTCCACCAGTAGCCCATAGTGGGCCCGTCGATCGGGTCGTGCAATTCGGAGCACGGGTGCACTGCTCTCCCAAAGGAGGGCCGCCCAACAGGGAAGTGCTTCCAACTCCATGTCGCACTAGCACGTAACAGACAGTAAGGCTCGGTTTCACACTGGTGTCGCGCCGCGTAGTGTCATACAACCCCCTGTATGTGGCGCAAAGGACGTCTGAACCATAACTGTACTTAGGCATGGCCCCAGCCTCTATGTCAGTCAAAGACTCGACGATGCGGACAAAGCTGGGGTACACCCAATCGCCCTGTGTGATGAGAAATAGGGCCCAACCGAAGAGATGGAGAAGAAAAGCGACGGGGTGCATCCTAACAACCTTGTCAGGTGCATCCAGCGAGCATTGACTGAAATTCCTCAGCCAGGTCCGAGGGACACCACGGTGAAGGATCTAGACCCGCCATTATGAGTTAATGGAGTGTTTTGGTGATTAATAACAAATCTTTTTGTGAGACTAACATTTCTATTGCTATATGTTGGACCGAAAAGGCGACTAGAGGGGGGGGGGGTGAATAGGAGCACACTCACTTTTTCACAAATAATAGATTCAATAAAACTTTACTCCAGTAGCTATAGAAGCTATAAAGATCAGTATATCAGTACAGCCGAAGACTAATATTGAATCTAATTTAAACCCCTAAGCAATAAGAGAAAATCAACAAAGATTAAAGCAAAATAATCTGCTGGCTAGTCTGACCACTTGGTAGATGGCGGTCGATCATTGGTATTGCTTGGGTCGACCCAATGGGACACGGTGGATCAATCGTCGGGCTCCAAAACGATAAAAATGACTCGACGACGAAGTTGCAAATAGATGAAACTTTTGATCTACAACTCCAAACTTGATGAAACTTGGAACACACCTTATCTATGATATTAGAAAGCTATTCCAATCGAAGATTGTGATAATTCTTGGAAGAATAAAGATCCTTTTCCGTTTGATCAAAGAAGGGTTCAAAACCGGATCAAAACGAAAACTTGATCCAAGATCTTGCTCGTGGGTGATTGATGATCAAGATGATCCTAGATAGGTTCCCACACATCACAGCAAGCTAGATCACGTGAAGAATTCAATCAAAAACTCACGGATCAAAGAAAGACCCAAAATAATCAAATAGATAGAAAGAACGCAATGAGACAAAACATTAATCAAACTTTCCTTTGATTGATTGATATAATATGGGCTTACAGCCTCTCATTCAATGGAGGACAATGCTCAATCCAAGAGTATGAAAATCAAATCAAACTATCAAGAACCCTAGTCTCCACAAAAACTCCCCCTAAGAAAATTAGGGTTTACAAAAATTGCAAAAGAGACGAAGGAGAGGTGCAGCCACCTCCCTCTCCGATTTATACTAGAGGCTTAGAACTTCTAGAAGTTTGACTCTATTGGGCTCCCGTTAAGGCCCAAAACAAATGGGACACATACACACGCATTTTAATGCGTCGTCTTTAACATCCCTTGACCTAACTAGCTACACTTTGCGCCATCTTGCGCCTCGAATTAGCTAATAGATCACCCTTGTCCATCTTGCACCACGCTTGAGTACATTGACCTCACCCGACATCGTCAATCGTTCTGGACCTCAGCTCTCCAAGCCTAGTCCCGATCATCCTCGCCGTTCACCGTCGTTGACCACCAAGCAACCTGCACAATAATAGACAAGTAAACCAAATTTGGAAACAAGTTCTTCACAACTTGACCCATGTTAGTAAAAACATGCATCATGCAACCTATATGCCCTCAAACTCATGACTTTGACCTAACAACCGAGAATGGCCGCCACGACGGGCGATTTAACCAAGTGAAAACGGTCGACCGCCCCTGGCCGATCGACCACCACTCGCGGTCGACCGCGACTATTGGCCGATCGGACCGCCAAGATAACTTAGCCGATTTTCAACCTCTGAAAACCGAAACATACTCGAAATTTCAAACCAATAGAACTTTTGACTGGAGACTCCAAAAATTATGAGATCAAGTGCAATAGAATCCCCTCTGTTGCCTGCTACTTCTATTTTTGGCTCAGCTCAATCCAACACTTTCTGACATTGGCCGGTCTGACCGCCGCTTATAGCTGGTCGGACTGATTTGGGACCAGTCGGACCGATTTGGGACGGTCGACCACGCCATACTGGCCGTCGGCCGGTGCCTCGACTGATAGAATCGAACCTTTGCGAAAAACACGCAAAATGACAAACCGTTATCGCCATTGCCAAGTGCCACATCATCTTAAGATCTGGAGCATATCCTCATGATATCCACAATCTCCTTCTTGATGAACACATTGGCAATAATCTAGAAAATATAATTTGGAGGTTTGAAAAGTAAAATACTTTCGTTTTCGCACAAAGGCACAACTTGGTCCATAAGCAAGAAAAAGCAATGAAAATGACCAAGCTGGCATCAGAATAGCATAGGCATGTGAGATAAGGCAAAAGAAAGCATAAAAACTTTGATTTCCAGAAAAGTGTCAAAAATCACACTTAAGGTCCATATGAAAGAACAATTGTTCAATTGTGTTGGACCGTAAAGGCGACTAGAGGGGGGGTGAATAGGAGCACGCTCACTTTTTCACAAATTATGAACTCAATACAATTTCACTCCAGTAGCTATTAGAAAGCTATGAAGATCAATATACCAGTACAGCGGAAGACTAGTATTGAATCCAATTAAACCCCTAAGCAATGCTACCAAAATCAACTCAGATTGCAAAGACTCACAGCACGGGCGGTCTGACCGCTGGACCCAATCGGTCGGACCGATTGCCGGGCGGTCTGACCGACGTTATGCTGGCGGTCGGACCGCTCCAAAATCGGTCCGACCGGTGATGACGGGCGGTCTGACCGGCCGACTCCAGAACCGATCCGCATTGATAAAATCGGCCGATGACGAAGTTGCAATTAGGTGAAACTTTTGATTCTCAGCTCCAATCTTTATGAAACTTTGCACACACCTTCTATATGCTATTGAGAACCTATTCCAATCGAATATTATGATAATTCTTGGAACGATCTTAAGAAATTGCCAATTGATTAACAGAAGGTCTAAAACCGGGCAAGAACGAAAACTTGATCCTAAAGCTTGTTCGTGAGAGATTGATGATCAAGATGATGCTAGATAGATTCACACATATCACAGCAAGCTAATTCACGTGAAAGAATCAATCACAAACTCGCGGATCAAAGAAAGCCCTAAAAACACGAAATTGAAAGCAAGAACCAAAGGAGACTTATCTCAAGCAAACCTTGCATAGATTGATTTCGTGATTGATGCTGGATTACATCCACACCATCATGGATCAGTAGACAATCAAAGATCACAAAATTCTCCACAAACCATCAAGAGCCCTAGCCTCCACCTCAACTCCCCTAAAGGCAATTAGGGTTTTGAAACATAAAAAGGCGAGAGAGAGAAGAGCTCGATGGTGCAGCCACCACCTCCCCCTATTTATAGTGGAGGCCTAGACTCCTAGGGTTTGACTCCATTGGGCTCCCGTTAAGGCCCACTAACAAACGGGTCACACACGCACGCTTCGCAAAGCGCCGTCTTTAACCTTTGACCTAAACCGCTTCACCATGCGTCATGGATTTGCCAATAGGTCGCCATTGTCCATCTTGTGTCATACTTGAGTCGTTGACCTCACCCGGCATCGTCAATCGTTCTGGACCTCAACTCTCCGAGTCTAGTCCCGATCCTCCTCGCCGTTGACCGTCGTTGACCACCAAGCAACCTGCACAACCACAGACAAGCAAACACGAATTCGGGAACAAGTTCTTCACAACTTGACCCATGTTAGTCAAAACATGCATCATGCAAATCATATGCCATGAAACCAATGACCTTGACCTAACAAATCAACATCGCCACGAAGTTGGCCGACGTTCAAGTAGAAACCGGTCTGACCGCTCCAGGTGAGCCGGTCGGACCGCCCTCTGGCCGGTCGGACCGCTCCCTGTGAGCCGGTCGGACCGCCCCTTGGGACTTAGCCAAAATTCAAGCCCTGAAATTCCGAAACCTTCTGGAAAATACAAACGAATAGAACTTCTTACTGGAGACTCCAAAAATTATGAGACCAAGTGCATTGGGATCCCCTCACTTGCCTACAACACCTATTTTTGGCCCAGCTCGTTTTGAACACTTTTAGGTCACCGCCGTCCGATCCGCCCCACATGGCGGTCCGACCGATTTGGGACCGATCGGATCGCCGATGCAAGGACCGGTCGGACCGCCCCAAGAAGATCAGAACTTTGTCGAAAACGCGTGAAACGACAAACCGTAAACGCCATTGCCAATTGTCACATCATCCTAAGATCGGGACATATCCCATGAAATCCACAATCTCCCTTGATGAACACATTGGCAATTATCCGAAAATGTAAGTAAGAGGTTTGAAAACGAGTTTACTCGGTTTTGCACAAAGGCACAACTTGGTCCATAAGCAAGAAAAAGCAATGAACATGACCAAGTGGCATCGAATAGTATAGGCATGTGAGACAAGGCAAAAGAAAGCATAAAACTTTGATTTCGAAAAGGGTCAAAATTCTCACATAAGGTCCATATGAAAGAACAATTGTTCAATTGACCTATGATCATTGTGAGTATAAAAGAATGCAATTCACGTTCGTAATATTCAATGAGACAATAAGAATGCAACTCAAGAACTCCCCTCACTATGATCCTCAAATTTCAAATTTTCGCCCCTTTGTACAAACTTCTCCCCCAACAAAGAAATATATTCTCATTAACACATCTTCTCTTCTCATTTAACACATCTTCTCCCCCTTTGACAATGGATTCATCAAGGAATCACACCTTCCTCTCATCCAGAGATAATAAATATAGAATAAAGGAAGAAGCAGAAACAAACGAAGCATAAAGAGGAATATGCATGAAATGCAATGGAGTGACTTCAATTTTTGTATTTTTTAATTTTTGATTACAAGAAGCTTTGGAGATTACCCAAAAGAACAAGCTAGTATCTCTAATATTGCACAAACAGCATATCAAGCCTTACAGCGCTAGCAAGATCATGGTAAGACATATATATCAAAGCTAAGCACAAAGGCTCAAAAATAAAGCAGTAGATTTGATCAATTTAAGCAACGCTTCAAATTCAGCAAGTTCATCAACAGGGATCCTAAAGTGAAATTGGCCATGTCAAAATGTCAAAGTGAGATCAAAAATCTAACAAAGACCACATTAAGAGTCAATCAAGTCCCGTATTGAATCATTTTGCTCAATATTTTGTAAACGCCCATTTGTCAACATTTTTCTCATTTGCATTGAATATTGAAGTTGACTAATGATCTAACTTAGTGACAAGATCCTGGACTAGGAGCCATCCACAAACTCATCCTAAGCTTCGACCAAAAGTTGATTAATGGTATATCTTAGTAAAGAAGATCCTGGACTAGGAGCCATCCACAAACTCTTTATAAGCTTCTACCGGGCGACAAATCTTGAGGTTCATGTCATTTCGACAAGCAAATCCCCATGAGATCGTCTGGTTCATCAAACTATCTCCAAGTTCATGTCATTTGACAAGCAGTCTCGTAAGAATAGTTTGGCACAATTTAAGCAAGAGACAATCTTGATTTTCATTTTTCACATAAGCAGTTTTAGAATCTCAAGAACACAAAAGCTCAAGTAATGGTCAATTTTAGATCAAAGAGCTAACAAAACAATTCTGACAGGGCCAATGTCACAAGAGGAGCACTAATTACGCAACTCGCTAAAACATCCACAAATTGCAATTTCTTAGTTTGAGTTGTTTAAAAGGTTCTAGCTCATATAGCAAAGACTTAGCTACACATGTAAAAGCATGATAATTCTAGCAAGTCAAAGAACTAGACATGACATTGAGCAAGAATTGAAATACAAAAGCTCTAAAGGGTAATAGGCAAAGCTTCATCAAATTTTTTTTTAAAAAAATAAGCAAAAAATCTTATATTACAATGCATCTTTTTGGATTTTTCACACCATTTGTTGTAACCACTTGTTGGAGTTTTCATATGAATGCAATATGACACAATGAGATGCAATTAAAAAACCTAAAAACCTAAAAAGTTCGAAAAGATCACTAAGTTCAGAAAAAGAACAATAAAAGATCAAAAGAACAAGGAAAGATAAGAAAAAGATCAAACTCCCCCTCAAACCAACCCATAAGGATAAATTACCCCTAACTCGCTTCTTAAGGAGGAAAATCTGGTTTGATCTAAAGGCTTGGTAAGAATATCTGCCAATTGAGCTTCGGACTCTACGAAGTGCATCACAATATCCCCTTTTTCAACATGATCTTTAAGGAAGTGAAAGGAATGTCTATGTGCTTAGTCCTAGAATGTTGCACTGGGTTTTAGCAATATTAATAGCAGAAGTGTTATCACAGAAAAGAGGAACACTAGCAAAGTTTAACCCATAATCTTTCAAAGTGGACGTCATCCACAAAATCTGGCTACAGCAACTAGCAGCAGCTACATACTCCGCTTCAGCAGTGGATTGTGCAACAGAAGACTGCTTCCTAGAAGACCAAGATACAAGAGAAGTGCCTAGGAAGTGACAGGTGCCTGAGGTACTCTTCCTATCTAACCGACAGCCCGCAAAATCAGAATATGAAAAACCTCTAATGGACAAAGCTGAAGAGCAGGAATACCAAATGCCATATAAGAGGGTGGAGTGTAAATACCTGAATATGCGCTTAACGGCTTGGCGATGGGAAGTTCTCGGAGACGCCTCAAATCTTGCACAAAGGCATACAGTGAAGTGAATGTCCGGTCTCGAGGTAGTCAAATATGAAGGGAGCCGATCATGTTGCGGTACTCGCGTTGATCCACGACTTCTCCTTCTTCATCGGATCCAAAGCGATGGTTGCCATGGGGTGGAAATTGGCTTGCAATCACCTATGTTGAAGCGTTTGAGAAGATCTTTAGTGTACTTCGTCGATGGATGAAAGTTCCTTCCTTGCATTGCTTGATTTGAAGTCCCAAAAAGTAATTAAGCTCTCCCATCATACTCATCTCAAATTCCTCGGACATAGTGTCGGAAAAGTCGAAACAAGAGCATTAGAGGAACCACCAAAAATAATATCATCCACATAAATTTGAGCAAGCAAGAAGTCATTTCACGCCTAAGAATAAATAGAGTTTTATCCACTTTACCCATCTCAAAATTATTTTTAAGCAAGAAGGTCTTAAGTCTATCATACCAGCTCTAGGGGCTTGTTTAAGACCATACAATGCTTTAGATAGCTTGAAAACACGATTTGGATATTTAGGATTCTCAAAACCGGGGTTGCTTAACATACACTTCCTCATCTATGAAACCATTTAAAAGGCACTTTTAACATCCATCCGATATAATTTAAAACCTTTTGATGCAGCAAATGCAAGGAATGCGAATGGCTTCTAGTCTAGCAACAGAGCAAATGTCTCATCAAAATCTAACCCCTTAACTTGGTGAAACCCCGAGCTACCAATCGGCCTTATTTCTAACCACGTAACCATCCTCACCTTGTTTATTCTTAAACACCCAACGGGTTCCTATAACATTATGACCACTAGGAGGTTCTACTAGGTTCCAAACTTTGTTTCTTTCAAAATTCTCTAACTCCTCATGCATGGCATTTACCCGGCTAGAATCGGATAAAGCATGTGATATATCGCGGGGTTCAAAAGAAGCAACAAAAGCTGAATGAGAGTAGAGATTTGGATCATTATACACGAGCGAGTGACTCGCTCATGTAGATTACCTATTATCTGCTCAGAGGATCTTTGTCTCGAATGCGAAGTGGAGCGCCGGGTGAGATAACGTTTCTTCGACCTCCGCAGTATGCTGATGATGACGATGCTGTGCAGAGCCTCAATCAAGGTGAAGTAGACGAGCGAGTGTTCTTGTATCAATATGGGCGCCAAGAGCAAAGCAGATGAAGGAATGATATTAGCCGTCCTCATCTTCCTCCACAAAAATGCTCTCTGTCACTGTAAATCATCTCAGAGCAATAGATCTAGCTCTGTGGCTAGTCTCATCAAAAGTGACATTACAAGTCTCTGAATAATGTTAGTCTCAAGATTAAAACCCGAAAACCCTCGAATGAGCGGGATAACCCAGAAATAACCCATCAAAAGTTATTGATTCAAATTTATCTAAGTTGCCTGTCTTAAGGATAAAACATTTTGATCCAAAAACTCGAACATGCGAAACAGAGGGTTTTCTACCAAAACGAAGCTCATAAGGAGTCTTGCCTAAAGAAGGTCTCAAAAAGACACGATTGGCAATATGGCAAGCAGTAGCAATAGCTTCGGCCCAAAATCTCCTCGGTGTGCTATACTCATCTAGCATCGCCCTAGCCATTTCGACCAAGGTCCTATTCTTCCTTTCCACCACGCCATTTTGTTGAGGGACGTGTGGAGAGGAGAAGCGATGCTCAATACCACGCCAAAGACAAAAAGAAGCAAAGAAGTATTTTTGAACTCCGTGCCATTATCATCGCGAATCGCTCTCAAAGCACCGAAGCTCGAAGCCAAACGAAGAACAAGGTCATGAAAATAACCAAAAGCTTCATCTTTTGAAGTAAGAAAGAACACCCAAGTATATCTAGAAAGATCATCGACTATGACAAGAATATACCATTTTCCACCGACTGACCGGACTCTAGCGGGACCAACAAGATCCATATGAAGTAACCATCCGGTCGGTCGCTACCATAACCATAGTCACTGAAGGGTGTGAGGCGGCAACTTGTTTGCCATGCCTCGAGGCGCACATACAAAGATCCTTGATGACTTTGAGTTTGGGCAAACCTCTCATGAGATCAAGGTTGCTAACTCGTGTCGATGATCAAAACCAATGTGCCCCAAACGTCGGTGCCAAAGCCGTAAATCGAAGAAGATGTAAGCAAACATTTAAGAGATCCAGCAAGAGATTCTGAAAAATCAGCTCCAAAAATTTTACCAACTCTAGAGATTCCAAACACAAGCTCACCAGTAGGATCAAGCACACGACAAGCATTTTTCTTAAAAACAGTCTCATAGCCATCATCAAGAAGTCGAGATACGGAAAGGAGATTATACCTAAGCTTGTCCACAAGAGCGACATCCTTTAGAATGAATTTATTGTTTACCCTAATTGATCCTGTTCCTTCAATTCGCCCTTGTGTATCATCTCCAAAAGTGATGAAGTCATCACCTGTTGCCCGCGTGAAAGAGGTGAACCATTTTGAGTTTCCGGTCATGTGGCGTGAACATCCTGAGTCAACGAACCACGTGTTCTTCCCTTTCGCGGTAATCCTCGAAAATCAAGGAACAAAAGAACGATGTGTCTCAACATTGGGTTAGATAAACAAGATTTAGGAATCCGATCTTTGAGACACACGCCCGCAAGGAGTATACAAACCGAAGTACTATCCTTGATTTCACTTAAAATTCGGTTATGAGCAATGTTTAAATTAACATGAGACTTAAATCGTCCATGGGCGGCCTCGATCGGCGTTATCTTGGCGGTCGGATCAAGTGACCAAAACGGTCGACCGGTGACCACCAGTGATCGGACCTTGAATTGATAAACATTAGAATTAGGATATCTAGAACCATAGTGATTTGCATGAGATAAAAATCCTAATCCGTGTTTATTCTTTTCGGTGTTACCATGTCTCATAGAAGCTCTAGGTTGCATGAATGAAATTCTATCAAAATTTTTTCTATCATTTTCAACCTACGCCAAATGAATTCAATCAAATGCCCACCTTTCTTGCAATAAGTGCAATGGTACTTGGTACCACTAGAAGAAGCACCATTTGAATTAATACAAGGTTGGGCAAACACCGCAGATTTAAAAGATGTTTTTGCAGTTGGGTTTTGAATTCAATTAAACCTTTTCCAAGACTTGAATGACTTTTGGGTTTGAATTGTCTTGAAAATAATTGAATCCTAAACCTTGCTTCTTATAAGGAGTTTTAGACTTGTCAAGAATCATGTTTAATTGTTTCTTACCTTTAGAAAATTTCTCTAATGTATCATGAAGGTAAGCATTTTCTTTTCTCAAGTTAACACAAGCATCACAAGTTTTATTTATAGATTTCTCCTTATCTGAAGCAATTTCAAGCTTAAGAGCGGAACAAGAAGCACAAGTAGTATTTTCAATATTGTCCTTAAGCTTAGCATATTTGACTCTAGCGACTTCTAAGATATCTTTGATTTCACGTTCCTTTTCTAAACATGAAGTGCAAGGGCTAGAATCAAACACATCAAAAGCAATCAATTTACTAGATTCTAAACATTTTTCACAAGGAGCACTTTTAATTTCATTTAGTTCAGATCTAGCATTCTCAAGTTGTTGTACGTAAATATTATGAGCGGTTTGTAACTTAGTAATTTAAGAGTGCATAGCATGACAAGATAAACATTCATCGAGTTCAAGAGTCTTAGCATTTTTAAGCTCTACTTTTAGTTTGTTAATCTTTGACTCTAATTTCTTATTTTTGTCATAACAAATTCTAGCGCTTCATCTTGACTAAGCAATTGCTCAACTATAGAATCATATTTAGCGTAAAGCTCATCATAAGAAAAAGATACCTCATCATCATCAATGTTGTCGATTGTCGACCATGAAGCACATGCCGGTGAAGTCTTTGGCCTTCCTTTCTTTTTGCCTTGAGGATCTCCTCCTCCTTGTCCTCCTCACTCCCAAGATCCACATCGCTCAAGGATTGATCCTCAAAGCGGCAAGGACCGGTGAGCGACCTTCACAAGCTTATTAGCCTCATACCTTGATTTGTTGAAAGGAGGCTTCTTCCAAGTCGGCTTTCCTTCCTTATGATTGCTCTTACCTTTCACTTGGGGCAATTTGCGGATATGATTGAGCTCACCACATTCATAGCATGTCACCGACCACCTCTCTTTTGTTTCTCACATTATTGTAGGCCCGTGTGAATTTTTTAGCAAGAAGAGCTAACTCTGTTTCAGGAATACTTTCAAGCTCCTCTTCATGAATAGCAGATAAACAAGCAAATGAAAATCCAGAAGAAGATTCAAAAGAGTCATCAAAAGCCTTTTTGAGAGGATCTGCTACCAAAGCTAAATTATCTTTCTTGGGATGATCAACTCTTTTAATTTCATGAGTCTTGAGTTTACTATAAAGCAATTCTAAAGTAAGACTTGAAAGATCAATATTTTCTTCTATAGTAGTAGCCTTCATCTCCCACTCCTTGGTGTTGATTGCAGCCAAGAGATGGGTGGCATTTTCAGATTGAGAATATTCAATATCAACAGCTTTCATTTGATTAATTACTTTATTAAAGCGACTGAAAATGTCATCGATGCTCTCTCCAGGACGCATCTCGAATTTATTGTATTCACGCTTGTAAACAGTTTGGCGACCTTTTTGATTTGGGACGAACCCTCATGATATGTTTGAGAGTGTTCCAAATTTCATGTGATTGAAAGATTACAAATTCGATCATATTCTTGTCTACCAAGTGCACCATATAAAAGATTCTTAGCTTTATTGTTGTTAGCCAAAAGAATTGCGTAGCGGTGTAGCAATTTCAGAATAACAATGGCTCTAACAACATCCCAAATAGCTTGTCCTCGCTCTCAAGAAAGACGCGCGCATACGATTCTTCCAATAGGCATAGTCGTGCCCATCGAAGATATGCGGTTTAGTAGAAAACTTATCCATCGCCAAAGTTCGGTGACCGGTTAAGATCAAGATTGAACTAAGGGCTCGATACCACTTGTTGGACCGTAAAGGCGACTAGAGGGGGTGAATAGGAGCACGCCACTTTTTCACAAATTATGAACTCAATACAATTTCACTCCAAAGTAGCTATTAGAAAACTATGAAGATCAATATACCAAGACAAATGGAAGACTAGTATTGAATCCAATTAAACCCCTAAGCAATGCTACCAAAATCAACTCAGATTGCAAAGACTCACAAAGACGGGCGGTCGATCATTGGACCCAATCGGTCGGACCGATTGTCGGGCGGTCTCGACCGGCGTTATCTTTGGCGGTCGGACCGCTCAAAATCGGTCGACCGGTGATGACGGGCGGTCCGACCGCCGACTCGTAACCGATCCGCAAAGATAAAATCACCGATGACGAAGTTGCAATTAGGTGAAACTTTTGATTCTCAACCCAATCTTTATGAAACTTTGCACACACCTTCTATATGCTATTGAGAACCTATTCCAATCGAATATTATGATAATTCTTGGAACGATCTTAAGCAATTGCCAATTGATTAATGAAGGTCTAAAACCGCAAGAACGAAAACTTGATCCTAAAGCTTGTTCGTGAGAGATTGATGATCAAGATGATGCTAGATAGATTCACACATATCACAGCAAGCTAATTCACGTGAAAGAATCAATCACAAACTCGCGGATCAAAGAAAGCCCTAAAAACACGAAATTGAAAGCAAGAACCAAAGGAGACTTATCTCAAGCAAACCTTGCATAGATTGATTTCGTGATTGATGCTGGATTACATCCACACCATCATGGATCAGTAGACAATCAAATATCACGAAATTCTCCACAAACCATCAAGAGCCCTAGCCTCCACCTCAACTCCCCTAAAGACAATTAGGGTTTTGAAACATAAAAAGGCGAGAGAGAGAAGAGCTCGATGGTGCAGCCACCACCTCCCCCTATTTATAGTGGAGGCCTAGACTCCTAGGGTTTGACTCCATTGGGCTCCCGTTAAGGCCCACTAACAAACGGGTCACACACGCACGCTTCGCAAAGCGCCGTCTTTAACCTTTGACCTAAACCGCTTCACCATGCGTCATGGATTTGCCAATAGGTCACCATTGTCCATCTTGTGTCATACTTGAGTCGTTGACCTCATCCGGCATCATCAATTGTTCTGGACCTCAACTCTCCGAAGTTGGCCGACGTTCAAGTAGAAACCAGTCTGACCGCTCCAGGTGAGCCGGTCGGACCGCCCTCTGGCCGGTCGGACCGCTCCCTGTGAGCCGGTCGGACCGCCCCTTGGGACTTAGCCGAAATTCAAGCCCTGAAATTCCGAAACCTTCTGGAAAATACAAACGAATAGAACTTCTTACTGGAGACTCCAAAAATTATGAGACCAAGTGCATTGGGATCCCCTCACTTGCCTACAACACCTATTTTTGGCCCAGCTCGTTTTGAGCACTTTTAGGTCACCGCCGGTCCGACCGCCCCACATGGCCGGTCCGACCGATTTGGGACCGGTCGGACCGCCGTGCAAGGACCGGTCGGACCGCCCCTGTCCAGTAAGCCTGTAACTTTGTCGAAAACGCGTGAAACGACAAACCGTAAACGCCATTGCCAATTGTCACATCATCGTAAGATCTGGGACATATCCCCATGAAATCCACAAATTGACATGTGATCATTGTGAGGATTAATAAATGCAATTCAAGTTCAGAAGAATCAATAAGACAATAAAAATGCAATTCAAAAACTCCCCCTCACTATGATCCTCAGATTTTTAGAAAATTTTAAATTCTCCTATTTGTCCCCCTTTTTATCATTTATATATACATCTTCTCCCTCTTTGTACAATAATGATATATTTTTTCCCTCAACATTGAAATATCTTCTACCCCTTTGTCAATGGAGTCATCAAGGAATCACGCATTCCTCTCATCCAGAGATAACAAATGCAGAATGAAGAAAGAAGCATAAAAAGGAGTATGCATGAAGTGCAATGCAGTAGCTTCATTTTTGTATTTTTTTATTACAAGAAGCTTTGGAGATTACCCAAAAGAACAAGCTAGCATCTCTAATATTGCACAAACATCATATCAAGCCTAACAACGCTAGCAAGATCATAATAAGACATATATATCAAAGCTAAGCACAAAATCTCAAAAGTAAAGCAATAGATTTGATCAATTTAAGCAAAGCTTCAAATTCAGCAAGTTCATCAACATGGATCCTAAAGTGAAACTAGTAATGTCAAAATATCAAAGTGAGATAAAAAATCTAACAAAGACCACATTAAGAGTCAATCAGGTCCTGTATTGAATCATTTTGCTCAAATTTCTCAAAAGCCTATTTGTCAACCGTTTTCTCATTTGCACTGAATATTGAAGTTGACTAATGATCTAAATTAGTGACAAGATCCTGGACTAGGAGCGATTCACAAACTCATCCTAAGCTTTGATCAGAAAATGATTAAAGGTATATCTTAGTGAAGAAGATCTTGGACTATGAGCCATCCACAAACTCTTCCTAAGCTTCTACCAGGGCGATAAATCTTGAGGTTCATGTCATTTCTGACAAGCAGTCCCCATGAGATCATCTGGATCATCAAACTATCTCCAAGTTCATATCTTTGACAAGCAGTCTCGTAAGAGTAGTTTGGCACAATTTAAGCATAAGACAATCTTGATTTTTCATGTTTCACAAGAGCAGTTTTAGAATCTCAAGAACACAAGAAGCTCAAGTAATGATCAATTTTAGATTCAAGAGCTAACAAAGCAATTATGACATGTCCAATGTTACAAAAGGAGCACTAATTGCGCAACTAGCTAAAACATCCACAAATTAATATTTTTAGTTCGAGTTGTTTTAGAGTTCTAGCTCATACAGCAAAGACTTATCTGTATATGTGAAAGCATGATAATTCTAGCAAGTCAAAGAACTAGATATGGCATTGAGCAAGAATTGAAATACTAAAGCTCCAAAGGGTAATAGGCAAAGCTTAATCAATTTTAAAAGATAAGCAGAAAAACTTATATTACAATGCATCTTTTTGGATACCACTTGTTGGATTTTTTATACCACTTGTTGTATTTTTCATATGAATGCAATATGATACAATGAGATGCAATAAAAGCCTAAAAACCTAAAAAATTCAAACAGATCAATAAGTTCAGAAAAGAACAAGAAATGATCAAAAGAACAAGGTAAGATCAGAAAGATCGAACTCCCCATCAAACTAACCCATAAGGATAAATTACCCTAACTCGCTTCTCAAGGTGGCAAACCTAGTTGGGTCTAAGGGCTTGGTGAGGATATCACCATTGAGCCTCGGACTCTATGAAGTGCAACACAATATCCCTTTTTCGACATGGTCTTTAAGGAAGTGATAGCGAATGTGTATGTGCTTGGTCCTAGAGTGTTGCTGTGGTTCTTAGCAATATTAATGGTAGAAGTGTTATCACAGAAAAGAGGAACACTAGCAAAATTTAACCCAAAGTCCTTAAGAGTGGTTACCATCCACAAAATCTGACTACAGCAACTAGCAGCTGCTACATATTCAGCTTCAGCAGTAGATTGTGCAACAAAAGATAGCTTCCTAAAATACCAAGAAACAATAGAAGTGCCTAGGAAGTGACAAGTGCCTAAGATACTCTTCCTATCTAGCCGACAGTCCGCAAAATCGAATCGAAAACCCCGAATGGACAAAGATGAAAAACATGAATACCAAATGTAAATGAAGGGTAGAGTGTAAATACCGAATATGCGCTTAACGGCTTGGCGATGGGAAGTTCTCGAGACGCTGAAACCTCGCATGCAGAGGCAAACCGTGAAGTGGATGTCGGTCTCGAGGCCGTCAGTGCATGTAAGGGAACCGATCATTTGTGGTACTCAGATTGATCCACGACTTCTCCTTCCTCATCCGGATCCAAAGCGATCGGTTGCCATGGGAGTGGAGATTGGCTTGCACTCACCCATGTCGAAACGCTTGAGAAAGTCCTTAGTGTACTTCGTCGATGGATAAAGATCCTTCCTTGCATTGCTTAATTTGAAGCCCCAAAAAGTAATTGAGCTCTCCCATCATACTCATCTCAAATTCCCTGGACATAGTCTCAGAAAAGCTGGAAACAAGAGCATTAGAAGAACCACCAAAGATAATATCATCAACGTAAATTTGAGCAAGCAGGAAGTCATTACCACGCCTAAGAATGAACAAAGTCTTGTCTACCTTACCCATCTCAAAATCATTCTTAAGCAAAAAGGTCTTAAGTCTATCATACCAAGCTCTAGGGGTTTGCTTAAGACAAATATTTCCAAAAGTGATGAAATCATCACCCATCGACCGCGTGAAAGAGGTGAACCATCTTGAGTCTCCGGTCATGTGACGTGAACAAATGAGTCGATTTAACCACGTGTCTTTCCTCTTTCCGTGAAATTCCTGAAAATCAAGGCAAAAGAGAACGATGTGTCTCGATACTGAGGTTAGTTAAACAAGACTTAGAAACCCAGTACTGAGACACACGTCTGCGCGTAGTATGCAAAGCAGAAGTGCTATCCTTGATTTTATTTGAAGTTTTGTTATGAGCAATGGTTAAAGTAACATGAGAGTTATCATGTCTAAGAACATGATGATGAGCATGTGACACAAATCCTAAACTAGGTTTCTTCTTTTCTGTGTTACCATGTCTCATAGAAGCTCTAGGTTGATTAGATGAAATTCAAGTAAAAATTTTCTTATCATTTTTCTACTTACGTCAACATAACTCAATCAAATGGTCATCCCTTTTACAATAGGTGCAATGATACTTAATACCACTGGGAGAAGCACCCTTAGACTTAACAGATGGCTGTGCAATACCTGCAGTTTAAAGACAGTTTTTGCAGGTTGAGTTTTGAATTCAACTAACCCATTTTCCAAGACTTGAGTAACTTCTGTGTTAGAATTATTTTGAACATGATTGTATCCTAATCCTTGCTTCTTATAAGGAGTTTTAGACTTGTCCAGAATCATGTTTAATTGTTTCTTACCTTTAGAGAATTTTTCTAAGGTATCCATAAGATAAGCATTTTCTTCTTTAAGATTAACATATGATTCACAGGTTTTACCCTTAATGGCTCTAGCATATTTTTCCCTATATAAAGCAGTTTCAAGTTTAAGAGCTGGACATGAAGCACATGTAGAAGACTCAATACTGTCCTTAAGCTTGGCATATTTAGCTCTAGCTGCTTCTTAGATATCTTTAACTTCATGTTTACGTTCTAAGCAGAAAGTGCAAAAGTTAGGATCAACCACACCAGAAGCAACTAACTTGCTAGACTCTAAGTATTTTTCATATGGAGCAGATTTAACTTCAACAAGCTCAGTCCTAGCATTTTCAAGTTGTTGCAAAGCAATATCATGAGCAGATTGCGGTTTAGCAAACTCAGAGAGCAAAGTATGACATGATGAACATTCATGAGATTCAAGAGTCTTAGTATTTAAAGTTCTAAAGTCAAATTATCTACTTATGACTCTAAGTGCTTATTCTTGGTCATGACAAACTCTAAAGCCTTATCCTGACTCATGAGTTGCTCTAACATAGATTCACATCTATCGAAGAACATCATAGGAAGCAGGTACCTCATCGTTGTCGTCGTCAACGGAGTCGGCCATGAAGCACAAGCTGGTGAAATCCTTGGCCTTACCTTCTTCTTGTTTTGAGGAATTTCCTCCTCCTTGTCCTCCTCACTCCCGGAGTCAACATCGCTTAAGGATTGATCCTCAAAAGTGGCAAGCACTCGATGAGCGGCCTTTGTCAGTTGGGCAACATCATACCTTGAGTTGTTCCATTTATGCTTCTTCCAAGCTGACTTTCCCTCCTTATGGTTGCTCTTATCTTCCAGCTTGGGGCAATTTGCCCAGATATGATTTAGCTCACCACACTCATAGCAAGTCACGGGACCTACTCGATTTCTGTTTCTCATATTATTGTAGGCCCGTGTGACCTTTTTGACTATGAGGGCCAACTCAGCCTCAGGAAGACTCTCAAACTCCTCTTCATGGATTGCAGATAAACCAGCAAGCAAAAATCCAAAAGAAGACTCAAAAGACCCATCAAAAGCTCTGTTGAGCGAGTCTACTACCAAAGCCATATTTTCCTTCTTGGGAGGATCAATCCTCTTAATATCATGAGTCTTGAGCTTGCTATAGAGCAGCTCCAAAGTCAGATCAGAGAGATTGACATTCTCCTCAATGGCTGTGGCATTTATCTCCCACTCCGTGGTGTTGATTGCAGCCAAGAGGTGGGTGGTATTTTCAGACTGAGAATATTCAACACCAACAGCTTTCATCTGATTAATCACTTTATTAAAGCGACTGAAAATGTCATCGATACCCTCTCCAGGACACATCTCGAATTTGTTATACTCACGCTTATAGACTGTTTGGCATACTTTTTGATTTGGGACGAACCCTCATGATAGGTTTCGAGATTGTTCCAAATCTCATGCGTAGTCTCAAGATTACAAATTCGATCATACTCCTGTCTCCCAAGCCCACCATACAAGAGGTTTTTAGCCTTATTGTTGTTAGCCAAAAGGGCTTCTGAAGCTGGTGTAGCAACTTCGGGCACAACGAGCGGGACTCGAACAACCTCCCATATAGCATGTCCTTCGCTCTCAAGAAAGACTCGCATGCGATTCTTCCAATAGGTATAGTCGTG
This sequence comes from Hsuehochloa calcarea, assembly GCA_036346395.1. Taxonomy (NCBI): domain Eukaryota; kingdom Viridiplantae; phylum Streptophyta; class Magnoliopsida; order Poales; family Poaceae; genus Hsuehochloa; species Hsuehochloa calcarea. The sequence goes on from CM070607.1 coordinate 16,525,387, forward strand.
CCCATCGAAGATATGCGGCTTTGTGGAGTATCTATCCATCACCAAGTTCGGTGACCGGTTAAGATCAAGATTGAACTAACCGGGCTCGATACCACTTGTTGGACCGAAAAGACGACTAGAGGGGGTGAATAGGAGCACGCTCACTTTTTCACAAATAATAGATTTAATAAAACTTTACTCCAATAGCTATAGAAGCTATGAAGATCAGTATATTAGTACAGCGGAAGACTAATATTGAATCTAATTTAAACCCCTAAGCAATAAGAGAAAATCAATAAAGATTAAAGAAAACAACCCATCGCCGATCGACCGCTTGGTAGATGGCGGTCGATCACCGGTATTGCCGACCGACCGGTGGGACACGGCGATCGACCGTCGAACTCGAACGATAAAACGACCGATGACGAAGTTGCAAATAGTTGAAACTTTTGATCTACAACTCCAAACTTAATGAAACTTGGAACACACCTTCTCTATGATAGAATGAAGCTATTCCAATCGAAGATTGTGATAATTCTCGAAAGAATAAAGATCCTTTTCCGTTTGATCAAAGAAGGGTTCAAAACCGGGTCAAAACGAAAACTTGATCCAAGATCTTACTCGTGGGTGATTGATGATCAAGATGATCCTAGATAGGTTCCCACACGTCACAACAAGCCAGATCACGTGAAGAATTCAATCAAAAACTCACGGATCAAAGAAAGACCTAAAATCATCAAATAGAGAGAAAGAACGCAAGGAGACAAAACATTGATCAAACTTTCCTTTGATTGATTGATATGATATGGGCTTACAGCCTCTCCATAAATGGAGGACAATGCTCAATCCGAGAGCACAAAAATCACATCAAACTATCAAGAACTCTAGCCTCCACAAAAACTCTCCCTACGAAAATTATAGTTTACAAAAATTACAAAAGAGACGAAGGAGAGGTGCAGCCACCTCCCTCTCCTATTTATAGTGGAGGCTTAGACCTTCTAGAAGTTTGACTGTATTGAGCTCCCGTGAAGACCCAAAACAAACGGGACACATACGCACGCATTTTAATGCGCCGTCTTTAACATCCCTTGACCTAACTAGCTACACCTTACGCCATCTTGCGCCTCGAATTAGCTAATAGGTCACCCTTGTCCATCTTGCACCACGCTTGAGTACATTGCGCTCACCCGGCATCGTCGATCGTTTTGGACCTCAGCTCTCCAAGCCTAGTCCCGATCATCCTCGCCGTTGACCGTCGTTGACTACCAAGCAACCTGCACAACAATAGACAAGTAAACCGAATTTAGGAACAAGTTCTTCACAACTTGACCCATGTTAGTAAAAACATACATCATGCAACCTATATGCCCTGAAACTCATGACTTTGACCTAACAACCGAGAATCGCCGCCACGACGGGCGACAAATCAAGTGAAAAACCGCCCACCCTGGCCGGTCTAACCACCAGTTATTGGCCAGTCAGACCGCCAATAATAACTTAGCCGATTTTCAACCTCTGAAAACCAAAACCTGCTGGAAATTTCAAACCAATAGAACTTTTGACTGGAAACTCCAAAAATTATGAGACCAAGTGCAATAGAATCCCCTCTGTTGCCTGCTACCTCTATTTTTGGTCCAGCTCAATCCAACACTTTCTGACGTTGGCTGGTCCGACCGCCGCTTATAGCCGGTCGAATCGATTTGGGACGGTCGATCACGACTGGCGGTCGGGCCGGTTCGCACTGACGAATCGAACCTTTACCGAAAACACGCAAAACGACAAATCATTAACACCATTGCCAATTGTCACATCATCCTAAGATCTGGAGCATATCCCCATGATATCCACACTATATCTAGTGTGTAGTCTCATTTAGATATAATGGTGAAATTCAACGAGGTATGCATTCAGCATCATATTTCTTATATATTGTTGCATTCCTCGGATCCAAAATATAGGATGAACTCAACCATAAGTTTAAATTGAATATGTGCATATTTTTCTATTACACATTTGTGTATGCACACATTTAGGGGGAGTTCACTCTATATTTTGTGGTTTCATTAGTATTGATTCATATTCTGTTCTCCACATATATTTGGATCTCTACTTTGAAACATATCCTTTTGAGTATATAAAACTTGTGTAGTTCTTGTATACTCATGTTGTGAGTATGTAAAACTTGTGTAGTTCGAATATACTCATGTTGTGTTACATTCAATTTATTTGCAATTGAAGTGGTTATTATCAATTACCAAAGAGGGAAAGATTGAAGTATCTTGTTCCACCATTATGAGTTAATGGTATGGTGTGATAATTAATGATAATCATATTGCGGAACTAACATTTGCCATGAGTTGGATAAACAGGTTATGTTCCAGGGTGATGAAGACTTGAGATGATCATGAGTTGATCATCAAGTCAAGAGAAGACCCATCATTGTTGATGGAGGTTTAGAGAAGGATGCATCATGTGTTGATGCATATCAAGACTCAGAGTGAAGTAAATCATCATGTGTTGATGATATTCAAGACAAGATCCCGAAGCAAAAGAGATCATCATGTGTTGATGATTATCAAGTCAAGGACCCGAACTTGAAGTGATGATGTGCGTCATCAAACTTTAAGAAGATGCAAGGCAAAAGTATGACTAGCTAGGGCTAAGGATGTGTTCCTAGTCTTTTACCGGTCTTGGTGTTTGGTTGGAAGACCGGATTGCTAGTATAGGTTACTGTACTATTAAGAGGGGTCTTGACTAGTAGCATGAGTTAGTCATGTGTTGATAGCTCATTGTGCTTGCTCTAGCTCATCTATGCATGATGCTATTATTTGCGAATGTGTTTTACAAATAGTCGATGCTCATGTATAATTCTTGTAGCATGTGACTTTAGTTTGCAAATGGTTTTAGTCCATGTACCTTATTCATTGTGGTGTTGATTCTAAAAGTTGGCAAATGTATTTTGTAACTTGTTGAGAATCTTACCTATAACTCTTGTTTGAATTGCACTCAAATTGACAAATGTGTTTTACAAATTGAGTTAGGCAAAGTGCAAAGGCTCTCGTGGTCTCGACCTTGATGTCGGCCGGTTTGACCGGTGGTATATCGGTCGGACCGCCATGTGTTGGGCGATCGGACCGATTACTTCTTGAGCCAATTCTCTGTGCGGTAGTACCGCCGTTAAAGAAATGGTACTACCAGAGAGCGTAAGTACCGAAGTCTTTAGCGGTACATTTTTCACAGAAGGCACTTTTTGGAAATGTTGTTTCATTTCTGTGAGCGGTCGAACCAGGATGAAGCGGTCGGACCGATCATTAGTTGGCGGTCCGGCCTAAGATGAGTCTAACGGCTAGTTTCATAGCCGTTTGCTCTTTGGCAGTCCGACTGACCATTAGTTGGCGGTCAGACTAACTTGTCTCTGATTCAATGTAATCTTTCCTCTAATGACTAGTTTTTGTGTGTATGGTATAAATACCCACCTTTGTTAGTTGGAGGTAGTTGTTGCTGGTGCCCATATTCATTCTTTGAGCAAAGAGTAAGCATCTCATTTCTTATGTGCATGCGTTGCACTTAGTGAGTTTGGAGAGAAAACCCTAAGTGAATGTGTTGCCTTAGGTAGTGGATTGTGTACCCACTTGAGTTTAGACACTTGATGTAGCGTCCCGTTTTTCGGAGTTTTTGAAAATTTTAAAAGAGAACCATTTGCTTCTATTTGCCCAAAAGCTTAATTTGAAAATTTCAAAATCATTTGCAGTTTAATATGAGTTAATCAAACTTCAATTAAACTAAAGTTGGTTTAATTGAATTTTCTGGAATTTAAAATCAAAATTATTATTTTAAGAATTTTCTTGGATTTATTGGATTTTAGAAATTTATTTTTGTTTTATCCGAAATTAAAAATTAATTTATTTGTAAAAGAAAAAGAAAATTTAAAGTTAAAAGTATTTTTATTATGTCCATAATAATTCAAGGAATTTATGTGAATTTTTCCAGAATTTTTGGAGTCTATTTGCTATTTTCTAAATTGCCTTTTGATTTATTTGAATTTCTGAAATCAAAAAGGTATTTTAATTCCTTTTCCTGTGCGTGGGCCGAAACCCTAGCCGGCCCATCATTTGCTTTCCCCGTCTGCCGCCCGCTCATGTGCGCGCTCGCCCTCACCGTCCGTCGTCATCGTGTGACCTCTCGCCGCTGCGTCGCCGTCTTCTTGACCGTTGGATCGAGATCCGCCGCTCCTGTTCGCCGCGGCGTCGCCTCTCTCGCCAGATCCTTTTCATCGCGTGAATTCGATCGCCATCGACGGCTCGCAGACGCTCGCGCGCCCTTCCTCTTCCACCGTCCGTCGAAATCGGACGGCGCCCGCTCGTCTCCCGCGCGCGTCTTTCTCTCCACGCCGCCCGGCTCGCCGCCATGAATCCGCATCTCCCTCTCTCTCTGTCGCCCTGCGAATCTCGCCGCTTTACCACGTCGCCGCGCCTCTATCCCGATCCGTCGCCGCGCCTCCCCGTCCGTCCATCTCTCTCTCTCTCTCTCTCTCCGCCCATGCCTCTCTTGGTGCCGCGCTCCTCCGTGCTCCTCCTCCCTTTAAAAGCGTGCACCGCTCGCCTCCTCCCCTCTCCCCATTTTTTCCCTCCTCCTTCGCTTCCTCGCGTTTCCCGGCCGAACTGAAGTTTCCTCGGGCACCGAACTCGCCGCCGCCATTTGCGCCTCCTCGGTTCTTCTCGGTCTGCGGCGACTCCACCACCGCCTTCCCGGAGCCGCCAACCCGTCGCCTCCTCCTCTCCCCGCCAGCCTCCGCGCCGCCGCTCTTCGGCCACCGCCACCGCCGCCTCTCATCGGCGGCGCCGCCACTGCCAGTCCCCGAAAGGTGCGCAATGGGATCCCAAGCCCCCTCTACCTCCGGTGTGCTCGCCTCCGGCCCGTAGTGTTCTCTCCGTGGCGAGCCTTGAACCCGTCTTGCGCCGCTTCGGTGACGTGCATGAAGCGTGGCGCCCGCGTGGCGCCGGTCGGTGGCAGATCGGTCATCTTGCCTACGTGGCAGCCACGTAGCGCGCGCGTGTGCGCTGACGTCAAAGTCGGAATTTTCAGTTGAAAATTAAATCCGAAAATCCGAAAAACCCTAATTCTATCATTTTATGTGATTTTCCAACTTCTTTTGGCTATAACTTTCACATCCGAACTCCGATTTGGGTGATCCAAATTTCTAAATTCATATAAATTCACCCTCTTTCATTTGGTACTGGTTTTGTAATTTTTGGAGTTTATTTGGTGCTGTTTTATTTATTGTTGCTATTCTCGCACGTGTAGATTCCGGCGTTTCGGAAGATTTCTTCAACCCGGCGACCGAAGAACCTCTCCTCGTCAACGAAGGCAAGTCGTAGGCCTTTGACCATATTGAACCCATTTTACAAATGTATATTGCTTTAAATTAACATGCATGGCTAGTTTTATTAAAAATGGTTTTGGGAGTAGATAATTACCAAATTGCCATTATGCCTCCTTGATAAATTGAAAATGAAATGTCTCCTTGAATGACATATATCCTTGGATACCATAGGATGGTTATTGCTAGTTGGACATAATTGTATTACCAACTTGGGTGCGTATTATTGCTTAGACATGCTCTAGTTACATGAGACTTTCGAGCACATGTTCAATGATTATTGAAATTTGACTAATGGAACTATGGAGCAGTGGTGTGAGGCCACTTTTATTAAAAGATGTTGTGCCATGGCGTGGATTGCCATTTGGTGGGAATGAACAAAATGATTTATGCTCGGGCTTGAGGTAGGAAGCTAGAGTGGGTGTGTGATGCACATTGGGTTGTGGTAGACTTGTGCGAGCGACCAACTAAGGACTTAACTTTGCAAGTCATTGATCGGGTCACCTCGTGCAACCATAAGTCCGGTATGGGACGGACCGCCAATTAATTAGGAAAGTTTTGAGTCGGTTCTGTTGTGGTATTTATTGGCGCAAGAGGGGGTGTGATGGCGAAACCTTAGCGGGCAGAACCGAGGCAAAATGGAACTTTGTAAAAGCCTTGTCACGTGCTCTAGACTACTCACCTAAGGAAGTGAGCGGTGGTATCGACGGATGCCAAACAAACTAGAGAATTCGTGTCTTGTGGTTAAAGTCGCACAACCTCTGCAGAGTGTTAAAATCTATTCGAATAGCCGTGTCCCGATTACGGACATGCACGGTGATTTCGCGCAAGGGGTAGTATTTTCAAAAATGTGGTGTGGTTCGATGGAAACGTTTGGTTGGAATGGTTGGGAAGTGAACGGGATGTTCACTGTTTGATTCAAAAGAACTTGGTTATCTATGTGTTAATCATTTGAAATCCTGCTTTGCCATCTAATTATTGTATTTACTGTTAAACTTGCTTTCTGCAAATTAAACCATAAATCCATCCTTGTTTAAGCCTGGCATGAATACTATGTGCATACATTTCTCTACGACTTGCTGAGTACTTTATGTACTCATGGCTTTATGCCCTTTGTTGATCAGTCCCAGCAGAAGAACCAGGAAATGTTGAGTACTATGAAGAAGGCTACTTTGAAGACTTTGCGAACTAGGTCGCGTCCTCCACTCGATTGCCTGTGGGCATGTCGATTGGGCTCCACGTATTTTGAGATTTCCGCTGCCAGATACTCTGTTGTTGTTAAGCCCTGTGTGGCGACTTTTGTAAGAACCTTGACCATAAGGTCTTTCTTTGCTTTGATTAATATTACTTTATCCGCCTTCATTAGTTCGTTGTTGAATGGTTATGATTACATCATTGTTGTAACTGTGCAAGCTAGCTACTGATCATGGGACTAGCTTGGTATGCACAGAGGGTCTCGGGGTTGTGTGACACTCGGGGCGCCGACAAGAGATGGTATCAGAGCCATATCGACTGTAGGACGTAACCTTTGGTTAGCTTGGTCGTCTTAGTCAAAAATTCAAAAGATATTTCCTAAATCAAACCAAGCAATTAACTTGACTAGAAACTCTTCTCTCATCTTATTCTGTTCTTTCTCGCCTTGTGCTATTCTTTTCTTCTCATCTTACCCTCTTATATCATTCTTGAGTTCTTTTATCTTATCTTTTCTGGAACTTGGTTTTCAAATTTAAATTTGACTCCCTCATCTCTGGATTATCCCTAGGATCGAGCCCTTCAAGATCTAGTAATGGAAGCTTTGGGAAGCTCAAGATCCGCAGTCTGTTCCAAGTTGACCCTCCGTAAAGATTAGATTGGTAGCTGCCTCCCTAGTTTTAGTATCGTTTAGTCTGCGTAATAGTGCTTTTGTGCTTAAGTGTCTCTTTCTTGTTGATAGCTTTCCGGCTATCTGTTCGTTGGGTAAAACCAACTTTGTCCGCATTAGGTTGATCCATCTATCTCCCTTGTTTCGCTCATCTAAATGCTTTCCTCGCATCTAAATTGCTTTCTTCTTCGTCTATTAAACCTGTAGCTTTGTCGCAGATGGTTCGGACTGCAACTCCATAAGCGTGATGAGACTCAAGCGCCAGGTGCCCGCCTTCCAGCCGCCGCCAGCAGATCCGGTTTGAGTCGGTTCATTGCAGCCAGCACGCGGTGATGAGCTCTATGATGCGAGAATATGACTCGATGATGAATCGCCAGAACTGCATCATTGCCGCCTCGCCGCAATGATGAATCAGAATAGTCAAGCAGCTGCCACGCCCACGCCTGCTCCACCCCCAGTTTTTCCTCAGTCCAGGCTGGCAGAGTTTCTAAGGACCCATCCGCCCACTTTCTCTAGCTCCTCGAGCCATTGGGCCTTGATGGTAGTTACGTTCCATGGAAAAGAAGCTCGCTATCACCCGTTGTGATGATCGCGAGAAGGTTCTGTATGCCACTCACCAGCTTGAAGGTACCGCTGCAGAATGGTGGGAGAACTACTGTGCCGCCCATGGAAACCATGAGAGTATCACTTGGGCGAGTTTTGGAGCTTTCCGCCACTCCCATATCCACGATGGAAAGGTGGAAATGAAGAAGAATGAGTTCCGTGAGCTGCGGCAAGGCAACATGTCGCTGAGTGAATATCTTAATAGGTTCACTCGGTTGTCTCGTTATGCCCGAGGACGTTGCCACAGATGATGCCCTTGAAGCGTTTCAAGAGAGGACTCAACCCGGTTTGAAGGTGCAAGTCATTGGGAATGATTATGCGATTTCCAAAGACTTGGTGAACAAGGCCATGCTCATCGAGAATCCCGCCGTGAACTTGAAGAATCCGCAAGAGAAAGATGATGCGGCCACAGTGCCCATCGGTCTCACTCTCGAGAGTCGAGAATGAATGTGCCGCCTCGCCGTGTTGCTCCACTGTCACATTGAGCCCTCAGAGCAAAGACTCGCCCAGCCAGCCCAATGACCGCAGCTTCAACGGCTCCGGAACCAAAGCAGCCAAGGAATGGCAACCTGCGCCGGGATCACGCTTTAAGTGCCATCGCTGGGGCACTTCGCCAGAAGTTGCCCGCAGAGGCAAGGCCCTTCTCCTGTTCGTTTCAACATGGGAGCCACTCCGACTAGGACCCCCACTCCAGGAGTCGCACGTGGAGCCCCTCAGACTCCAACTGCACCAGTCAAGTCTCCTCAGCCTTTTGGAAGAGGTCGTGTGAACCACACCACTGTGGAGGAAGCCCAGACAGCCCCGGACGTCGTCTTTGGGTAAGTTCCTTGTCAATTCAAAGACCGCCATTGTTTTGTTTGATTACGAGCTTCGATTCGTTTGTTTCTCGGAGTTTCTTTGAAAGGCACCAGGTTGGAAGTTTTGCCTCTTAAAAGTGTTTTGTTGGTTCAATCTCCGGTTCGGGCTGAGTACGAACCAAGGTTGCCCTAAGGTTAAAGTGACCATAGAAGGGTAGAATTCCTTGCTAATCTCATCATCATAGACACCAAGTCTCTTGATGTGATTTTGGGAATGGATTGGCTTGCCAATCACCAAGCCCTCTTGGATTGTGGTGGTAGAAGCATCACTTTGGTCAGTCTGGATGGAACCAAGGTAAAGTTTGAAGCCTCCCCGGAGAAGCTATTTGGATCTTTAGTCTGCGATGCAGTGTTGTATCTATGGAAGAAGTGCCAGAGTCGAGAGTTCCCGGATGTCTTTCCCGATGACCTACCCGAATGCCACTGGCCGAGACTTGAATTTGTCATCAATCTTGTTCGTGAACTGCACCTATTTTCAAGAGACCCTCTACAGTTGCTGTCAATGATTTGGTTGAATCAAGAAGCAAATTGAAGAAATGCAAGAGAAAGGTTTTGTCAGACCAAGTTCTTCACCGTGGGAGCCCGGTGATCTTTGTTGCAAAGAAGGATGGTACCCAACGGATGTGTGTGGATTACAGAGCCCTCAATGAGGTCACCATCAAGAACAAGTACCCTCTGCCCAGGATCGATGATTTGTTTGACCAATTGAAAGGAGCCGGAGTATTCTCCAAGATAGACTTGAGGTCAGGATACCACCAGTTGAAGATTCGTCCAGAAGACATCCCCAAGACGACTTTCTCAACCCGGTATGGGTGTATGAGTTCACGGTCATGTCATTTGGATTGACCAATGCCCCTGCTTACTTTATGAATTTGATGAATAAAGTATTCATGGAGTATTTGGACAAGTTCGTCATTGTCTTCATTGACGATATTTTGGTGTATTCCAAGAGTGAAGAAGAGCATGAAGAGCACCTCCGTTTGGTCCTGAATAAGCTTAGAGATCATCAACTCTATGCTAAATTCAGCAAGTGTGAGTTTTGGATGAAAGAAGTTACTTTCTTGGGACACGTCATGTCTGCAGAAGGAGTATCTGTTAACCTAGCAAGGTTAAGGATGTGTAATTGGGAGTCACCCAAGTCGATGCCTCAGTCGAAGTTTTCTTGGAATGGCAGGATACTATCGTCGATTCATAGAAGGATTCTCCAAGATAGCAAGACCCCTCACTCAGCTGTTGAAGAAAGAAAAGAAATTTGCTTGGACAGCAGATTGTGAGCAAAGTTTTCAAGAGTTGAAGAAGCGGTTGACCACAGCTCCGGTGTTGATTTTGCCCGATGTCCGGAAGGATTTTGAGATTTTCTGTGATGCATCCCGGCAAGGACTTGGTTGTGTCCTGATGCAAGAAAGGAAGGTTGTAGCTTATGCTTCCGTCAATTGAGGCCTCACGAGTGAATTACCCCACTCATGACTTGGAGTTAGTCTGTAGTAGTGCATGCTTTAAAGATATGGCGTCATTACCTTATTGGTAATCGTTGTGAAGTCTATCTGGACCATAAGAGCTTGAAGTACATTTTCACTCAGCCGATCTTAATATGAGGCAAAGAAGGTGGTTGGAGTTAATCAAGGATTATGATATTGGAATCCATTACCACCTGTGCAAAGCTAATGTTGTGGCGGATGCCTTGAGCGAAAAAAGTCTCTTTGCAATACACCGTCGATCAAGGAAAATCATTGACCCTTCATGAAGAGTTCACGAAGCTCAAGATAGAGTTGGTTGAAGAAGGTTATCTAGGCGCCTAGAAGTTCAACCCACTTTGCGGAATCGGATCAAGGAAGCTCAAGTTGAAGATGCCAATATTAAGGAGATCAAGAGCAACATGAAGAAGGGTAAAGCCCTGAGATTTTCAGAAGATGAGCAAGGCACCATTTGGTTTGACAAGCGAATTTGTGTTCGGATCGTAAAGAGCTTAGCGGTGATACTCAAGGAAGCCCATGAAACTTTGTACTCCATTCACCCCGAAGCACAAAGATGTACCAAGACCTTAAAGAAATGTATTGGTGGCCTAGCATGAAGCGTGAGATTGCCGAGTATGTAGCTCAATGTGATGTCTCGTCGTGAGTTAAAGCCGAGCATCAAAGACTCGCTGGACTCCTGCAACCCTTGAGAGTGCCCGAATGGAAGTGGGAAGAAATTGGCATGGATTTTATCACTGGTTTGCCAAGGACAAGGTCAGGATATGATTCTATTTGGGTAATTGTGGATCGTCTAACCAAAGTTGCTCACTTTCTCCCACCAAGACTACTTACTCGTGATAGGTGGCGAGAATTGTACATGGCAAAGATAGTGTGCCAAAGATGGAGTGCCAAGAAGATCGTGTCGGATCGAGGAACCCATTCACCTCAAGATTTTGGCGAAGTTGCACGTTGTTTTGGGTACTAATCTAAATTTCAAGATGACTTATCATCCCTGACGGATGGATGTATGTAAAGAGTAAATCAAATCCTAGAAGATATGTTAAGGGCTTGTGCCTTAGCAAATCGCACAGATTGGGATCAAATGCTACCTTATGCGAGTTTTCTTACAACAACGATTACAGTCAAGCCTCCAGATGTCTCCATTTGAAGCTCTTTATGGAAGAAAATGCGAACACCGTTGTATTGGAATGAAGTAGGCGAAAGACAAGTGTTTGGGCGGATATTTTGGAAAAAGCCAAGAGCAAGTTCGATCAATCGAGAGAAAGGTCGAAACAAAGATGAGACCGGCGAGAAGAGTTATGCCGATAAATCGTCGAGACCTAGCATTTGCACTGGAGATCATGTGTACTGAAGGTGTCGCCTCAAAGGGATCGTCGTTTGAGTAAGTGGAAAGCTTGCACCAAGGTACATCGGACCTTTCCCGATTCTAGCCCAAGAGGAGAAGTCGCTTACAGCTTGGAGCTCGCCTCGCCTATCGATGTGCACAATGTCTTCCACGTGTCACGGTGAAGAAGTGTTTATGTGCCCAAGAGCAGATACCAATGGAAGCAATTGCCTGCAAGAAGACCTCACCTACAAGGAGCATCCCATCAAGATCTTGGAAGTAGCGAACGAGTGACAAGAAGCAAGATCATCCGTTTACGCAAGGTCCAAAGGAGCAACCACACCAGAAGAAGAAGCCACCGGGAACGAAGATGACTTGAAGGTGAGTTTCCCCACCTATTCTCTAGTCACCAATCTCTGGTCGAGATTCCCTTTAAGAGGGTAGGTTTGTAGCGCCCCGTTTTTGGAGTTTTGAAAATTTTAAAAGAGAACCATTTGCTTCTATTTGCCCAAAAGCTTAATTTGAAAATTTCAAAATCATTTGCGCTTAATATGAGTTAATCAAACTTCAATTAAACTAAAGTTGGTTTAATCGAATTTTCTGGAATTTAAAATCAAAATTATTATTTTAAGAATTTTCTTGGATTTATTGGATTTTAGAAATTTATTTTTGTTTTATCCGAAATTAAAAATTAATTTATTTGTAAAAGAAAAGAAAATTTAAAGTTAAAAGTATTTTTATTATGTCCATAATAATTCAAGGAATTTATGTGAATTTTTCGAATTTTGGAGTCTATTTGCTATTTTCTAAATTGCCTTTTGATTTATTTGAATTTCGAAATCAAAAGGTATTTTAATTCCTTTTTCTGTCGTGGGCGAAACCTAGCCGCCCATCATCGCTTTCCCGCCGCCCTGCCACAAGGCCGCGCTCGCCGTCCGATCGTCATCGTGTGACCCTCGCCATTGCCGCGTCGCCGTCTTCTTGACCGTTGGATCGAGATCCGCCGCTCCGTTCGCCCGCATGCCGTTCGTCTCCCGCGCGTCCCCTTTTCATCGCGACCGTCCGATCGCCATCGACGGCTCGCATCGCGCGCGCTTTCCTCTTCCCACCGTCCGTCGAATCGGACGGCGCCGCTTCGTCTCCTGGCGCGCGTCTTCTCTCCCACGCTGCCGCCGGGCTCGCCGCCGCGAATCCGCATCTCCTCTCTCCTCTGCCGCCGAATCTCGCCGCTTACCACGCGTCGCGCGCCTCTATCGATCCGTCGCGCGCCTCCCGTCCGCGCCCCATCTCTCTCTCTCTCTCTCTCTCTCTCTCTCTCGCCCATGCCTCTCTTGGCGCGCGCTCCTCCGTGCTCCTCCTCCCCTTTAAGCGCGCACGGCTCCGCCTCCTCCCCTCTCCCATTTTTTTCCTCCTCCTTCGCTCCCTCGCGTTTCCCGGCCGAAACTGAAGTTTCACATGGCACCGAACTCGCCGCCGCCGCCATTGCGCCTCCTCCGGTTCTTCTCTCGGTGCGGCGACTCCACCACCGCCTTCCCGAGCCGCCAACCCGTGCGCTCCTCCTCCTCGCCCTTGCTGCCGCCGAAGGCCCCCTCTTCGGCCACCGCGCGCCCTCTCTCGTGCCACGGCGCCGCCTCCGCCAGTCCCGAAGGGTGCGCAATGGGATCCCAAGCCCCTCTACCTCCGGTGTGCTCGCCTCCGGCCAGCAGTTCTCTCGCCGGCGAGCCTTGCCCGTCTTGTGCATGCGCCGGTGACGTGTGCCGAGCGTGGCGCCGCTGCGTGGCGCTGTGTCGTGGCCAGATCGGTCGTCTTGCCTACGTGGCAGCAGCGTAAGCAGAGCAGCGTGTCTTGCGCTGACGTCAAAGTCGGAATTTTCAGTTGAAAATTAAATCCGAAAATCCGAAAAACCCTAATTCTATCATTTTATGTGATTTTCCAACTTCTTTTGGCTATAACTTTCACATCCGAACTCCGATTTGGGTGATCCAAATTTCTAAATTCATATAAATTCATCCTCTTTCATTTGGTACTGGTTTTGTAATTTTTGGAGTTTATTTGGTGCTGTTTTATTTATTGTTGCTATTCTCGCACGTGTAGATTCAGGCGTTTGGAAGATTTCTTCAACCCGGCGACCGAAGAACCTCTCCTCGTCAACGAAGGCAAGTCGTAGGCCTTTGACCATATTGAACCCATTTTACAAATGTATATTGCTTTAAATTAACATGCATGGCTAGTTTTATTAAAAATGGTTTTGGGAGTAGATAATTACCAAATTGCCATTATGCCTCCTTGATAAATTGAAAATGAAATGTCTCCTTGAATGACATATATCCTTGGATACCATAGGATGGTTATTGCTAGTTGGACATAATTGTATTACCAACTTGGGTGCGATATTGCTTAGACATGCTCTAGTTACCGCGAGACTTTCGAGCACATGTTCAATGATTATTGAAATTTGACTAATGGAACTATGGAGCAGTGGTGTGAGGCCACTTTTATTAAAAGATGTTGTGCCATGGCGAGGATTGCCATTTGGTGGGAATGAACAAAATGATTTATGCTCGGGCTTGAGGTAGGAAGCTAGAGTGGGTGTGTGATGCACATTGGGTTGTGGTAGACTTGTCCGAGCGACCAACTAAGGACTTAACTTTGCAAGTCATTGATCCAGGTCACCTCGTGCAACCATAAGTCCGGTATGGGACGGACCGCCAATTAATTAGGAAAGTTTTGAGTCGGTTCTGTTGTGGTACATTTATTGGCGCAAGAGGGGTTGTGATGGCGAAACCTTAGCGCGTAACCGAGGCAAAATGGAACTTTGTAAAGCCTTGTCACGTGCTCTAGACTACTCACCTAAGGAAGTGGCGGTGGTATCGACGGATGCCAAACAAACTAGAGAATTCGTGTCTTGTGGTTAAAGTCGTACAACCTCTGCAGAGTGTTAAAATCTATTCGAATAGCCGTGTCCCGATTACGGACATGCACAGTGATTTCGCGCAAGGGGTAGTATTTTCAAAAATGTGGTGTGGTTCGATGGAAACGTTTGGTTGGAATGGTTGGGAAGTGAACGGGATGTTCACTGTTTGATTCAAAAGAACTTGGTTATCTATGTGTTAATCATTTGAAATCCTGCTTTGCCATCTAATTATTGTATTTACTGTTAAACTTGCTTTCTGCAAATTAAACCATAAAGCCATCCTTGTTTAAGCCTGGCATGAATACTATGTGCATACATTTCTCTACGACTTGCTGAGTACTTTATGTACTCATGGCTTTATGCCCTTTGTTGATCAGTCCCAGCAGAAGAACCAGGAAATGTTGAGTACTATGAAGAAGGCTACTTTGAAGACTTTGCGAACTAGGTCGCGTCCTCCACTCGATTGCCTGTGGGCATGTCGATTGGGCTCCACGATTTTGAGATTTCATTTGCGGATACTGTTGTTGTTAAGCCTGTGTGGCGACTTTTGTAAGAACCTTGACCATAAGGTCTTTCTTTGTTTTGATTAATATTACTTTGTGCCTTCATTAGTTCGTTGTTGAATGGTTATGATTACATCATTGTTGTAACTGTGCAAGCTAGCTACTGATCATGGGACTAGCTTGGTATGCACAGAGGGTCTCGGGGTTGTGTGACACCCGGGGTCCGACACTTGATTAGTTCAAGTAAAAGTCGTATACTTGTTACTCTTGGTGTTTGCTGACATGTAGATAGCGTGGAGGCGTCGTGACTAGTGATCTTCTCAAGAAGCTTGTGAGAAGGCCCGTCGTGGTTGTGAGTGGTTTGGTGCTCACCATCTCCGGAGTGGAGGAAGAGCAACCCCGAGTGGATCGATGTGTTAGTTCGTGTTGGAACCGGTCCAAGTGGTTGGACTTACCTCGGAGGTGCTGGCTTAATTCTTGGAGCCGATCCCATTCGTTTGGGCTTACCTCAACGTGAACTAGGGGAGACGCAGTCTCCGAACACCACGATAAAACATCATTGTGTATATTGTGGTTTGTATTTGTGCTTTACTTTGAGCAATTTACATTACTTGTTTTAATTGCTTATATATATTTGTATGATTGCTCTCATTCAATTGTATTCATATTGTTGGTGCACTTAGTCAAGCCTAGTTGTTTTAGGTTTTAATTATGCAAAACCAAATTGTTATTAGCTTCCGCATTATAACTTGGTTTTAGCCAAAGAAGTTTTTGAAACCGCCTATTCACCCTCCTCTAGTCGGCCTCCTCGATCTTACACACGAGCGCTGTCCGGGACATGTATGCCAAACCGATGCCTAACCGGACCTTGCGATCTCACGACGGACGGCCAGAACAAGTGGCTTACCCCGATCGGAAACCGGTCAAGAATGAGATATCATGGAGAGTGACTATCATCTCTCCCACCGAAAGTGGATGTTGTGAGTCTCGGGTCTCCACCATCAACAAGTGCCAACATCTGCTGCTATCACAGGTGAAGTAGCGTTCGACCGAGAGCTTCTTAAAGAGCAACAAGCCTATGTCCCAAAGGGTTGGGATGTAGTGATAATCAAGCTCCGATAATTCTTCTCGAACAAAGCGCCACGGGTGGAGGGTCATCCCCGTACCCGGTGATTTACAGCTAGCATAGGTGATGCTCGTCATAGAAGGGTTCCAATAGCTCCGGCAGAGGCATAACTTGCAAGAGATCAAAGACACATATTAGTAATGAATAAATTAATAATAACGATAAATTACTATAAATTAAAAAAAAAATTAAAAAATGACTAAACACAGATAACAAAATAATATGCACTAATTAACTACGACCAAATTAATTACGACTAATTAAGTAGGACTAAATTAGTTGTGACAAAAATTAATATGAGTATTTAAAAACCTCTTAAATCATTTGGACTAATTAATTACCGCAAATGAATTAGAAAAAGATAATTACGACTTAATAATGAATTAAATAGCACTAAATTAAGTTTGAGTAATTTATTACCACATATTAATTACAAATAAATAATTACCACTACATAAAGCCACTGGATTAATTACGACTGGCTAACTATGATTAAATTAATTATAGATAATTAAGTCCGACTAACTAACTACAACCGATTAATTGCAACTAATTAATTACGACTAATTGATTAACTGACACAAACTAATTACGATTAATTAATTCATAACTAATTAACTAGGCCATGAATAAATACAGAAGATTAATTTAACAATGACTAATTAATTACGACCTAATTTTTTGCAACTAATCAAATAACACAAATTTAATAATGCCTAAATGATAAGGACTCAATTAATTATGTCTAAACAACTACAACTAATTAACTATTACTAATTAACTAACTACATAGTTAATAAAGACAATACATACAAGATAAAAATTACATGTTAATATGACCGCTAATGATGGCGGTAAGCAACACTTAATTGATTGCGAAAACGAAACCGAAGCTGCGAGAGAGCGAGGATGAGTGTGAGTGAAGAGTCTTACTCGCAACTCGGTATTTATAGTGAGGATGAGAGAGTGAGCGAGCGATGGGAGGGAATTGCGCACAGGCATCATGCATGTGCTTGAATGATGGGAAAGATAGACACAAAGTGATGGACGAGACCCTGGTTTTCGGCGTCCGGGTCTGGCTTTCGACGTGTCTGGGCGACCGTGGGATGGACGCAGCAGACTGTGGAGACATGTGGGAGCGACGTGCCCGTGTTAGGGTTTGTCCCCTCCACGGTGGGACGGACGAGGGAGGACTGCGCTAGGGAGGGACGGACAAGGCTTCTCTGTCCTAGGGTGGTGTGGACAAGGATACGTGGCAGCACGGGAGGCATTTGGGCTAGGTTGGGATGGAGCAGAACGCCATTTTTGGCATTACGGCTGCGAGGAGGCCATTTTTGCTAATACCGGTCCAAACAGTGCTATTTCACCCAAAAACTCTGGTTTGGAGGGCTTTCGCAGGTCTTGAGCGCCCACGGATTACCTTCTTCATAACACAAATGGTAGGTAGCTTGAACTAATGTTGACAAACCTAAACAAATTACATATACGTACAATTTTGGCAATTTAGAAGACACACCAAGTCTCCCTAACACATACATATGTGTTTTTTGTCGGCTCAGAAAGCCCTAAATAGTAAGTGGGGAGCCTCCACCGCTTGCATCCAATATTTAAGGCTCGAGACCATAAGAGGTAGGTAGGAAAGCAAAGTGAGACCAAGGGCATTCTCATTCTTCCTGACAATTGAGGTTGGTGGGCTCCTCCAGTTACGGAGGAGAGGAGCCACCAGCGGGCGATAGCTACGTCTCGCCACACGACAAATGTGTCCTCCCAGTAAGATCTCAACTACCCCCCTCCTCTCCTCTCCTCTTCTCCACCTAATGCCCTAGCGGACTAGGTTTGTTCTTGGTAGAGATCGATCTCTCATATGTATGATTTTGTTGTTAAATATGTAGTCTTTTTATGTATGAATCATTGAACTGTGATGCAGAAGAAAGAGGAAATTAAAAAAAAACATCCTGAAGGTCCGCAGTCAGATGTAGTCTTGTTCGAACACCACAATATTTTCAATACCCTATTTTCCAGATGGGAACATATCTTGTGCACACAGAGGTGTTGGTGCACCCATGGACTCCCCAAACCTGGTCCGCTCAATCACCATCCAACGCCCGTCGCGCCTAGCTGCGTGCTTTCGAGAAGGGGAAAAAAAAAAAAAATCCCCTCTTGCCTCCCTCCCCGGCTCTCCTGAACCATCTCCCCCTGGCATGGAGGACTGCATCACCACATCTGGATTCCGTACGGCCTTCTTCCCTGGAGACGGCGAGTGAGCCCATGCGGCCTTCTTCCTACCGACATCCAGCTAGCCCGTGCGGCCTTCTACATCAGATCTATGCTTGAGCCGGCAGATCTGAGCACGCCGTCCTCCATGCCGTCGGATCTCACCTCGCCGGCCGCTGGACAACCAGATAAGAGCTCGCTGGGGGTCTAGGGATAGATCCAATGAAGGGTACGCTGGATCTAGCGAGGAGGACACCTGATCTATGGTCGGCCGCATGGATGAAGGTGAAACTAGCGGTGACCATGGCGGGGCGCGCCTCCATGTCTACACATGAGATAGAGCGGGAAGATTTTGGGGTGAGGTCGCCGCCGCCTGGTGGGTCACGCGAGGTCGCCGCCGCTGCCATACGAGAGGGGATGGGGTCATAATGGGGAGGGGGTATTTTTGTAAATTTCACAGCCAGGTGCACCAACATCCATGTGCATAGGATAAACTTCCTCTCCTCAGCCATTTCACTTCGGGTTAATAACTTTTTGTCCAGAAAATGTAAGGAATGCAATCACTCACGCTGTGCCATAACGCGAAACCATGTTTTAACAAAATTAAAATGTTGAGAGTGGATTTTTAAAACTCCAAAAATACCATGTGTATTCCGAAAACCGTAGTTTCTAAAACTACATTTCCAATTGTGTCAAAATGCCTCGTAGTTTTTATACCATGTATCGTTTTAGAAACCAAAGTATTCTCTAGAAACTCCAGACATACTACACATCCAATAAGCCCTGCAACTGTAATGCTGAATGCTTCATTTTCTTTCTCCTTAGAAGTGCTCTTCTCCGTTCAAAAATATATGACGTTTTAGAAAGTGAGTATTCAAATTCCTTAACTTTAACCACTAATATATTTAAAACTATTTGTATTGGTCAGGTGAAAATTTTATCATTAGATTAGTCATGAAAAATACTTTCATAATATAATAATTTTATATAATTTTATGAATTTATTTGTATAAAAAGTAACGGTCAAAGTTATATGTTAAAGACCATGTCGATATCTAAAACATCATATATTCTTGAACAGAGTAAGTATGATTTATCTGCTGCAAAGTGTCTGAATTGCTTTTCCTATATACTGCAAACCTGCTCGAGCCCTTTTCTTGATTCTGTTCAAATTTAACAGGGGGACTTTATCTTGTTCAAGTCAGCACTCAGCAGCCTAATGGGGAACAATATAATGGGCATGGCAGCAAAACCGAACCATAGGAAGAGTAAACCAATTCGCAATAGGAGAAGGGCGAATGTTCAATTTGAAGACCTTCCGGAGGTATATCAAACTATCCTTTTCTATCTTTTTTTTATATTTAGTATTCAGACATTCAGTATAAATGGAATCCTGAAATTGGATAGTATGCTATTCCTATGCTGCAGGAAGTGCTGTGCACAATTTTATCAAAATTGCCTACCAAAGAGGCAGCAAAGACTAGTGTATTGTCAAGTAAGTGGAGATTTATGTGGATGATTTTTCCCAAGCTACGTTTCAATGGCGTTGCAATGCTTGGCCACAACCAGTATCAGGGTGAAGAATGTACTTGGAAATTCATTGATAATGTCAACACTGTTTTGCAAAAGCTTCGTGGCAACGTGGTCGAAGAACTTGATGTGAAATTCGAACTTAACAGCATGCTGGTTGATCATCTCAATAATTGGGTTAGTTTTGCTGTATCATCAAAGACAAAGAAGCTTGCTTTTGATTTAGTGCCTGATAAATTATGGGAGCGTGATGATCGGTACAGGTTTCCTTTGAACTTTTAGACAGCGAAAGTATATCTCGTCTACAGCATATTCAGCTTAGCTTTGTGTCTTTAAAGCCACCTTCTCAGTTCAGAGGTTTTCCGAACCTTACAAAGCTTGATCTGCACTATCTAGATGTCAGTACAAACGATCTTCAGGGTTTGCTGTCCAATTGCTGTAATCTTGACTGGCTGAGTATAGCCAGATGCCATCTGCATGATGAACTAAGGGTGGATCGTCCATTATCCCGGTTACTACATTTGCAAGTCTTACACTGCCATCTAGACAAGATAGAACTCCATGCAATAAAGCTCGCTAGCTTTGTGTACAAAGGGAACTGTCTGCATATCGACCTCAGGCATTCTTCAGAATTGGAAAGTGCATACATTTGTTTTCTGGAAGCAATTTTTCAGCGTGCCGTTTGTGCAATTCTCAATGGTCTTCGGAACGTGAAAAATCTGACTCTGCATCTTTGTCCTCAAAGACTAGAGGTATGGTCTCAGAACACCCTTCAAGTTACAATTAGTTCATTTTGTATCATCTGACCATTCTGTATCTTTTACCTTTCAGACAACATGGTTACTAGATAATCCATACAAGTTCTCTCAGCTTAGGTATTTACAACTGTTTCTGCTCATAGAAAAACAAGATGTTGACAACATTCTCTCTGTGGTCTCTGTTCTTGGGGCCGCTCCTTTCCTCGAAAAGTTTGAAGTCCATGTAAGTGCTCTTCTGGGTTCATCACTGCTGGTAGAGTGATAGTAGATCCTATTTTCCTATAATACTTCTATCTCGATTCCCATAATTCGTGGGTTATTTTTTTAAAAAATAAAAGGTACTATTTAAGTTATCCAGTTAGCCACTGATGTGTCTTTCAACTTAAATGCCATGTGGTGTTTGCAGATGGGGCTGGTTCCCACATGAAAAACATATTGTTGCATTTGCATCTATCTTGGAACTTATGAGAATGCTCCACAAAAGTCTTTGGGAATGTTGCAGTTGTGCAACAGTTGCACTAGTGATGTCTTTGGTGACTGATAAACAAACTAAATTGTATCTCTGCTGAACCAATCGGCTATCGATTGCAATTTTGCAACCCTGCTGACCACTATTTTTTTTTTTGAACTCGTGCAGTTCAGTGGCTATGCTTTACGGCCTGAGTGTAACATGCCTAGGATTCTTACCCGCCTTCCGCAGTGTCGGTATAACCATCTGAAGGATGTGCATGTTACAGGATATAAAGGGGGCAAAGCCCAACTTGAATTTCTTGTACATACCGTAGAAAATGCGCCGGCGCTGGAGGTTCTAACTATAAATACAGCTCATGCACCATGGAAAGATACCTTTGCAGATAAAGCTGGAAGAAAACTCATGAACGCAGTCCGTCGAGTTGCAAGTGATTACTTTGGTGGAATACTTTCGCCCAAGGTGAAGCTTTCTGTTCTCTAAGTTTACTTTAGAGACTGAAAGTGAAGATCCCTATGTGGACGTGGAGATTCATGTGTAAGCGGGTCATTGGTGAGGTTGTTACTGGAGGATTGTTTCATTTGTCTGTCTTTTTCCCCCTTAAACTTAGCTTGTCTCTCCTTTGGTTTGGAATGGGTACTTTCGTAATAAGTATGTTGTGAATTTCAGTATTATCTAATTTATTTATTATACTTAAGACACCTTTTTCACTTTTGTTGGTATACATATTCTTCTAGAAGAAATGTTGAGCATGGAAGACTCATATTCTAATCTAGTAGGATTTGGAGATATGTTAATAAGGAATCGTATTCTAATCCTATTAAGATTAGGATTCCTACTTTCTTTTGGAAGAGAACAAGGGACACTATAAAAAGTCATGAGGGGTGGTTATGGAGAATATAAGTCAAAAACTAACTCATCTAAAGCAAGAGGCGCACGAGAAGATTAGAGGCAAGGTTATTCTTTAGTACAAGATTCTTGTATGGATCTAAGGGTTCTAAAAAGGTCGAGAGGGTTGTGAGAAAGCGACAATCCCTTGTACTCTTTTGAGGTTGTGCTTAAAAAAATTGTGGTTGGTTTCACTAAATCTCTCTCTCGTCGTAATTATTACATCGTTGTCATTAGGTTCTCTCTACGAGATTCATCTACTTCGTTCTTGATATCGTGTATGCTCGTGTTGTTTCTCACAAAACCTAATCCGATCTGGGGTTAATACACATAAGAAAGGGTATCAGAGTATGACAAGTGGTATCAGAGCCAAGACTGGATTAATCAGATTTGTGAGAAGGTCGGCAAAGCGTCAGGTGGCACAAAATCAATATCAACGTCTACGATGTGGAATCAAGTGGAGAAATTTAATGACAGAGGAAATTTCAGCATACGACAATATGTGGTGAAGGATATCCTTGTCCAGCAAGGGTTAATCGATACTCTTGAAGGTAACAAACCGGTATGAACACTGGAAGGTGATGGAGCAGAAGCCTATCAGTATAATCCGTATATGTCTTTCTAATGAGGTAAAGTACTCAATGATTAAGAAAAATTCACAAAAGAAATTATAGAGTAATTTAGAAGAATTGTATATGGCAAAGTCGCTGACAAACCGGTGGGTTCTAAAGCGGCACTACTTAGGTTGTGCATAGAGGAAGGCACACAGTTCGTTGATCATCTCAATGTCTTCACCAAGCTTATCACATAACCGACTAGCGTGAATCAGAAAATTGAGGAGATCGACAAGGTCGTCATATTGGCATTGGAGTAACTTAGAAGAATTGCATATGACAAAATCGCTGACAAATCCGTGGGTGCTAAAGCGACAACTGTTTAGGTTGTGCATAAAGGAAGGCACACGGTTCGTTGATCATCTCAAT
Organism: Hsuehochloa calcarea; assembly: GCA_036346395.1. NCBI lineage: Eukaryota > Viridiplantae > Streptophyta > Magnoliopsida > Poales > Poaceae > Hsuehochloa > Hsuehochloa calcarea. The sequence continues at coordinate 16,548,251 of CM070607.1, forward strand.
GTCTTCAACAAGCTTATTACACAGCTGACTAGTGTGAATGAGAAAATTGAGGAGAATGATAAGATCATCATATTGGCGTTGGAGTAACTTAGAAGAATTGTATAGGGCAAAGTCACTGACAAACCGGCGGGTGCTAAAGCGGCAACTTTTTAGGTTGTGCATAGAGGAAGGCACACAGTTCATTGACCATCTCAATGTCTTTAACAAGCTTATGACACAGCTGATTACCGTGGATAAGAAAATTGAGAAAAACGACAAAGTCGTCATATTGGTCTCATATCTAACACCATCATGGGAGCAAATGGTGATGAATATTCTAGTCGGGAAAGGTACTCTCAACTTCAATGAGGCAATGGCATATATATTGGAGGCGTAGTCCTTGAAGAAGCCATCAAATTCTTCATCATCGAGTGATCAAGCATTGGCTACCGTAGGTGTTGCACGCAAAAGCAAAAGTCACAGAAAGAAGGGCAAGAGCAAGGACACACATGTATGTTATCTAAATGACGAGAAAGGTCATATGATAAAGGATTATCCAAGTTTGAAACATCGGATGAAAATCTAGCTCCAAATGAGATGAATAATATTGCATAATGCTTTTCTAAAAGATTCTTCTATTGCCAAAAGATTCACTTCACACTATCCGCCTCCCAAATTAATCCGTCTCATCGCTCTAACCCAATCCATCTCGTGTGCCTTTGCACAACGGCGGCGGAGGCTTTGGTGGATGCATGCATGGTTGTACAAGCGGTTCATCAACGGCGGCGGCGGCGGCGGCGGCAGCGTGTTTCGCAACTCCGGCCAACAGTGGCGACCATGATGCGAACTACAGCAGGGCTACGGACGACAAGGAGGACGATGTCTCATGTGGCTTCGAGCGGCAATGGCAGGCCTATGAACACGCCCAAGGGTGTATGCAACCTTCAACACGGTTATGAAAATTTGGAAGTTGCTGGTTTTGATTGGCTGTTCTCAAACGAGGAAGAAAAGGTGAAATGATTTTTTTTCCCAGGGACTGGCAAGGAGCAAGGTCCTCGCGCACTCAGCGCGACGTGCGTCCATCCGAACCGCTCGATATCTGATCCAAAGGATAGAAAAGTGGCCATATCCTCTCCCATCTCCCCGCTCCTTACCGAGCACGCCACCACAGGCATCATGGTCTCCTCCTCCCTCGTGCTCACCTGCAGCCACGCTCCGCCTCCGCTCCTCACGCTCCCCAAACCACCATGCCCCCTCATCGCAAGAGTCACCGCCGCCGCCGTTTCCAAAGCCAAAGCCTGTGCCCCTCTCTTCAGCTCCGACGTGTGCCGACCGGGAAGAGCCGGGGGGCGGCGGGGCTCGGCCCTAATCTGCCGCGACTCCTCCCTCCAGGGCCCGCCCGATGTCGATTCCGCGGCACAGGAGCAGGAGAAGAAGAAAAGTAACGAAGCGGCGGCGGCGGCCGCCGCTGCGCGGATTGCAAGTAGCGGCGGCGGGAAGCTGAGCGACTGGACGACGTCTGTGCTTCTCTTCGGGATCTGGGTGGTGCTCATGTACTACGTCTTCCAGCTCGCACCCAACCAGACGCCGGTACGTGCGGGCACACTCACACTCCTGTGTTCTCCCATGGGAATTTATCAACTGTCAACTGCTTGCTTTGCACTTTTGTGAATTTGAGTCCTTAGATGTGTACGTATGACTGTATCATTGACAACACTAGGTCGTAGTCGCACAATTTGGGACTGCTTTAGTCGTGAGAATCATCACTAATATGCCCTGTTCTTGACCATAGTAGGCTAGGCTACTATGATGCCGTTGTTTGTCCTTGTTTTTCTCTGCCCTGGTAATATTGTCCCATTGAATCTGCACACAACTGGGTTGAATTCGATGTTTACTCTCTGGCCAGTGCATTTGGAGAATACGAGTTGATGGTGAAAATTGATGATAACAGAGATGGTTGGGGATTCGGTCGTGATCAAGGGCCGTGATGGTAGTTTTGATTGGTTGACCTCGAATTGTACCATAACCCTAAGTAAAGTTTTGAAACGTCAAGATATTCCTTGCAGTGAATAACAGAACCCAGAATTGTCTGGCTGTGTCTTACCAAAGATGATCATGACAATAGAACCATTATCGATTTATCGTTATTTTTTTTCCTCTTGTATATTTGTCAAAATGACACTTGCACTGCCAGATTAGTAAAATGTTTCTTTCTTTTTAGAGCAAGGAAATTCTCTCTTGATATGCTGATAGAGTGACAGTTATAAATGTGAACTTCTTAAACTAGCATTTTGTGGAAATAAGCCAACCATTAACATATTTAAATACGTATAGTGTGTAGAGTGCATTCTAAACTTCCACCAATTTACCCCCCATTACTTGAGGAATGCTGTTTGAACTGCTCTATTGCCTATGTTATGTGTAACCAACCAAGACCAAGTAAAAACGACAATTGCGATTAATTGTTGGAGGTCCTTTGGAGTTAACTTTGAACACAGCCCTGATATTTTGGAAAATGCCAGTTGTGCTGGAAATCTTAATCCATGTTTCTACACTCTTCAAAGTACTGACTATTCTTGATTGCTGCCATAGTTGGCTTTCTAAAATCGTGCCATCTTCAGGAAGGGTCTCTAGTTGTTATATAGGCAAATCACATGTTGGATACCTAAACCTTCATCCATCTCATTTTAGATCTAAAACACATGTAGGTTGGTGGCTGCCTGTGTTTTCAGCTTAAGGGAAAATTATTACTAATTCTTCACTTCATTCTGGTTGCAGTACAGAGACACATACTTCCTGCAGAAGCTTTCTAATCTGAAAGGTGATGATGGTTTTCGAATGAATGGAGTTCTTGTGTCTCTATGGTACATAATGGGCCTCTGGCCACTAGTGTACAGCATGTTGCTTCTTCCTACTGGCAGAAGGTAAACGGATCTGCATATCTCTAGTCAATGTAATTCCCTTTGCTATCTGCTAGAGTTGCAGCAAAGAACCATACTATGGTTCATGTGTAATTTTACTTAATAATTTTTTATATAAGTTTTATCTCATGTATTTAATTCAGCGTTTTAAAAGAAAAAAATACATTGTGTTGCTGAACTAAAATGTTATCTATGCAATTTCATGAAAAGATACTGTATTAATGTGCTCATCATGTTAACATAATCATCTTCCAGTTTATGTGGTAGAAAACCTGACAGGCACAATGTTCATGTGCATATGCACACACGCACGCGTGTGGGCTCATGGACCTGTCACATTTCAATCATTCAGTGAATTACATCCATTTTATCAAAGAGGCCTTTGTGTTACATAACAAGTACTATGTTGTTGAATCACGGTACTTGTTAGTTTTTTTGCCAAAGAGAAGTGAGATTTCTTTATGATTATGACAAATTTAATAATGCCTAAGTACTACCAAATGGACAGTGATCTTGAAATTTGAAAAGTTGATAAACCTATTTGCACAATTTGGGGAAACCAGTATTCTTTTGCATGCTCTAGTCGTGATTTTGCACTCGTCACTTGGTTCTGTACTGCTTTTCTTGGTTTACAATCTGCACATCAAAACAAACACAAGATTATAATGTTAACCTCATCTTTTTTTGACGATACTGTATTTTCTTTAGAATTGTGTCATTGTATTATTCATGTTACGGTAAAATTGTATTGCAGTTCAAAAAGCAAGATTCCTGTCTGGCCATTCCTGATTCTTTCATGCATTGGGGGAGCATATGCTTTGATTCCTTACTTTGTTCTATGGAAGCCGCCTCCACCTTCCATTAATGAGGACGAAATTGGACAATGGCCATTAAAATTTCTTGAATCAAAATTAACTGCAGGAGTATGTTCTAGTTTTACTGTTGTTTACATTCTCAAACTTTTTTCTGTTTAAGTAGCTTGAGACCTAGTTGGTCTGCTTTCCCAAATATTTACAATATGTTTTTCCAATCATGTTGCAGGTAATGTTTGCTGTGGGCCTTGGACTAATTATATATGCAGGCCAAGCTGGTGGCGATGATTGGCAGGAATTCATTCGATACTTTAGAGAGAGCAAGTTTGTAAGTTCTTCTGCGTGATTCAATCCTGAGCAAATAAAAGGAATAAAAAAGCATATCACAGCATATTCTATAATAAATTGTATGCGATCCACATGCAACTTTCATGTTTTTACACATATCCTATATGTTCTTTCAGTTTTGTCAAGTGACAATTGTAAAATTGTTGCAATTACACACCTCGGAACCTGAAGCCATCCCTTTGAGCCAACCATCTAGTTTATTTTGTTTATATTGAATGTATGAAACAATTTTAACACAAGAAATACTTATGTTTGTCCCAATTTAGGTCTGAAGCCTGTGATGTAGGTACATAAAAAAAATGCAACCCATATGTGTTTAAAGTGGAGAAAGCACAGACAAACATATGCAAAAAAAATTAAAAAGTACAAATAGGCCCTCATTTGGTTTTCTCTACTTTCCACCATTCCAACCTTCTGAATGACTTGTTCCATGGATCATGTGATAATTTGACTCGGTATGGTTGCCATATATTGAAATGGTATAAATACCTATGGTTTTAAAAGCAGGAAGGTTTTAAGGTCAAACTAATTTCCATTTCGTTTCATGACATGTATCAGATCCATGCCACCTGCCTTGATTTTTGTTTGCTCTCGGCCTTCTCACCATTTTGGGTCTACAATGACATGACAGCAAGGCGATGGTAAGGACACAATCCTAATGCTTTACTTTGTGTACAAAACTAACATGAATAACTTTGCACCTTGCCTGATGCAAACATAAGAAAGACATGCATCAGATGTCATCCTCACTGAATTATCATTTGGTTGACAGGAAAAATGGTTCTTGGATTCTGCCACTGGCGCTTATCCCATTTGTGGGACCCTCATTGTATATTCTGCTGCGTCCATCACTCTCTTCTCTGCTGGCGGCAACCGCTTCATCATCTGATGAACCGCAGAAATAACTGTTATATAGCTGAGCACTAATGAAGATCTTGGTCATCAGCAAATGATATGGATAACAAGGTCGCTTAAGAGCCTGTTCTGGCAATTGGATTCGTCAGCTTTAGGTGCCGATCTGGAGCAATTCCACAAATTTGACACGTCAGTACAGTATTCAACTTGGAAAGGAGGTCTAGTGAATGGAGACGTTTATCAGCAATTCTGCATGTGAACGCCTCACAAATTTCTCAACTGTGTAGCTCGTCGAGTAATCAGCAATGTTCCAATCTTGACAAACAATCTACATTCTACAATGTATGTATACAATGAACTGCTAGGACATTAAGCCGCTCTCTGTTGTTTCTGTATAGAAAATTTTGATCTTGTGACAATGGTCCATATGTAAGAAGCCAGAGAGCTGGTACATAGTCATGAGTAAGGCTACACCGCTACACGTTTCTAGTTACAACCAAAGGAAGTGCTAATAAATTAAAAGACCTTTTGGGGAGCAACTGCACTTAGAACGCCCAGTGCAAAGGGTATTTACTGTTCTACTCTTTCATTTCAAGTAGGCAATATTAGCAATGTTATGGACCAAAATCACATAACAATCACCAGACTCGGAACTCTTTCAATCAACTAGGGATTGATTTGCTCCATGCTTGTATGGATTATATTGGACCTTTCACTTCTTGTTACCTCCGATATCAGACCCGAAATTTATAATTTGAAATATTCGGTGTTCACAACACTAGTTCTTGGATCAGTAACTAGTGATCATAGTTGCATCATTAGATATCAATACATACTACAAAAATGTAAAGTTATTACATAATAATAGTCTTTCAGAATGGACGAGCAGGCCAAATACCATTAAAAAATCAGCAGCGGAAACGGAATTGAAATACAATACGTTGAATCCTCACGATATACTCACAAGCAATCGATAGGGATTCGTGACTTAGTTCTTGGCCATCTTGATCTCTAGTCTTGACGAATGCTCACAAGTGCCCATGCTCACAAGTGCCCATGTAGTCTTTTATGTTTACTGAATAATAATATATTGAGTGAGCATGAGTATGCAACCGTACTCGTGAGCTAACACATAAAATGCAGTTATATAATATGTAGGGCTAATCAAAGGAATGACTTGTGGTTCTTTTGTTTGCATAAAGCCACTTGTTGAAATAGATTACGTAGTAGAAAATCCTAAGACCTAGCATTTTTAACTAACACAGGTTTTATTAAAGTTGAGTTTTGTTGTAAAATACTAATGGAGGCTCTAACACCCAATACCATTGAGTGGGTCCATCCACCCAATTCTCATATTCTTTCTCGGGTCACATCTCATACTTCTCACTAGTTCTTTTCATTCCCTCCCATAAATTGTTTTAGTAAAAATGAAAACTACTTCAAGCAAGTTCTCGGCACCGCCGTGACCGTGGACATGGCTATTCAGAGAGTAAGGAAAATTCCAAACCATGGTAAAATCCAAGCCATAGTAAAATTAATAAAATCAAAGAGTAAGAAAAATTCCAAGCCATAGTAAAATCAAAGAGTAAGGAAAATTCTAAGCTATAGTAAAATCATAGACGGTTCTTAATACAAAACGTCTGTGGTGATATACTTATCACAGATGGTTCTTCTTAAGAACAGTCTGTAATGACTTAGATTATCACAGACAGTTCTGGTTAAGAACCGTCTGTGAAGTATCACAGACGGTTGTATTTAGAAACCGTCTGTGATAGGTCCATATCACATACGGTTCCAAGAGAACCGTCTGTGATTATTTTATTACATACGTTCCAAAAGAACTGTTTGTGATGATGCATCTTCTATAGCCTGTTTTATAGTAGTGCAGGGTTAGGTAATCGTTTGATCTAGTGTGAGTGCGAGAGGGATCGGACTCTCAGAAAGTCCGCTGGTGCGAGGAGTGAGGACTCCAACAAAAGGGAGAGAATATTCATAGGAATATTTCTCATCGATTACCTAGATGGGAGTGATCACCTGGTAGATAGGATCCTCTAATCCACCTTCAGACCATGAATTGTCCTTTTTCCAGGAGCGAATAGTGATGGATGAAAGCTAGGGCCTAGGCGATACTATTTGGTGGCTGCACTGCTATCATCCACTTGAGAATATACCACTGTTACTCACACACGGTACCTAGTTGTTCTAATGGTTCTTTTAATTATTATTTCCTATTTATCGCGGAAGTTCCATGATAGTCAGGTGAGACCTATGCATAAGTGCGGGGTTTGCTCTGGGTAGACATAAGCCTCACTGACACATGGGATCTAGTTCCCTTAATGATTTCTTCTATAATTTAATATTTATCGAGAAAGTTCCATGAGCCATAGTTGGAACTTCCAAGCATTGTTTAGACATTAACCTCATACCCTCAGTGGTGTCTACGGGTTTGGGTTCATCGTTGCGGCGATCTTTAGCTAGCTTCATTACCTGCGTGGCATGGCATACACTAAAGTAACCTATCACACTAGACTGATCCTTAGTTCTGACATCTACTAACGTCTACTTAGTTAAGTAGATAACTACCTTACAAGATCTATGGCTCTTGCCTACTAGCCTTTGATTAGCGATCAACCCTATTATCTTGATTACTATCTCTAGCATGAATCTAGGACATAGCTATCGCTAGCCTTCCTTAAGGTTTATCACTACTAAACTTTACTTGGTATTTTACTCTAAATGTCGAGGACACACTTAGTTGCTTAATCAACTACTAGCATGGTCCATATGTCAACTGACATACATGCATGTACATATACTTTCATTCCCTTGCTTATTCTATGTCCTAAGTTGTAAGACCGGAAAGGCGACTAGGGGGGGTGAATAGGCGCTTTCAAAACTTTCTCGCCTAAATCAAAACCAACACGAACTTTACTCCTTTAGCTATGAAAGCTAAGAAGTTCAGTGAGCACACAACGGAAGCCTTGTGTTGGATTTGATAACCCCTCAAGCACACGACACAAAAGGAGAAAAGAACTCAATGTTCTTCATCGGAGCGCGGTCTGACCGGCTACCACGGGCGGTCGGACCGACGGTCAACCAGCGGTCTGACCGGCAACTAACCAGCGGTCGGACCGGTGGACAACGGTTCGACCCGGCAAACCAGCGGTCTGAATACACGGGCGGTCGAACCGCCGTTGAAAGGCCGGTCGGACCGGTAGAGTCCAGTACTGAAAAACTCCACCCAAATCCAAAACGAAATTTGATCCAACTTTTGATTCAACCAATAAAACTTGACCAAATTTCTAGCACACCTTCCTAATGATATTAGAGACCTATTTCTAGCGACGATTCGTCAGATCCACTTCGCAGAATCGATCTCTTGAGATTTTACCAAAGAGGTGCACAAACCCTAGAAGAGAGAAAATCTTGATTCAAGACTTGCTTGTGGGGGTTTGATGATCTAGATGACTCTAGGAGTAATCCCACACATCAAAGCAAGATAGAGTAGGCCAAGAGACCAAGTATGAACCTTTGAATCAAGGAAGCACCAAAAACATCCAAAAGAGAGAAGAACACAAAGGGAGCAAATGATCTTTCAATTAAGCATCACAAGATTGTTCATTCACAATAGATGCTTACAAAGCCTCTCCACCAAGGAGGGCAAGAGCTCAACAAAGAGCACACTCCAAACCCTAGTTCTCCTCTCCTCTCCTCCAAACCCTAGAAAAGGAAGAAGGGGCTAAATGAAATGCTTGCTTAGGTTTTCCACCTCTCCTTCCTATTTATACTAGAGAGTTAGGGTTTCCTTTTGGGTCTCTTACACATGGGACCCACACACAAATAACTCTTGAAGCAATCGCTTCGCTTCACCACGTGTAGGTTGATCGGTTCTCATCGACGCCAAACCTCTCTTGTCCAATCCCATCGGAACCTCCCGAGACTCGCACCGATATCCGCACCACCGATCCAACCAAATTGCTTGAACCACCGCTCGATCCATCTTGTCCATTCGCACCATGCTTGAGTCACACAACCTCACCCGGTATCCCCGATCGCTCGACCTCGGCTCTCCAAGCGTAGTCCCGATCCACTCACCGCTGACGCCGTTGACACGCAAGCCACCGCACAAAGAATAGACAAACAAACCGCTTCCGGAACAAGTTCTTCACAACTTGACCCACGTCGGTTCCGCAATGCAATATACATCAATAAAGCATTGAAGTTCATAGAATAACACACTCGTAACAAACTCAATGCACCACTTGGCTCACCTCCAGGATCGCCGGCCCGATCGCCCCACAAGGCCGGTCCGACCGATTCATCTTGATCGGACCGCTCCCACAACGGCGGTCGGACCGGTCCAAATGACTTAGCCAAAATTCAAGCGAGAAATTCAAACCTTCCGAAATTTCAATCGAATAGAACTTTTGATTGGGAGCTCCAAAAATGATGGGACCACATCCAGGAGACTCCCCTCACTTGCCTACACACCCTATTTTGGCCCAGCCCCAAAATCCCAAATTTCATTGTGGCGGTCGGACCGCCACCATGGCCGTCGGATCGCTCCACGGGCGATCGACCGCCTAAGACAACCGGTCGACCGCAAAGGGCTCGACGACCTTGGAGCAAACCGAAAGCGAGATTTTGCAAACCAATAACGCCATTGCCAATTGACTCATCATCCTGAGATCGTGCACATATCCTCACGATATCCACAATCTCCCCCTTGATGAACACATTGGCAATTTTCAAGAAAATGTTGTTTTTCAAAATGAAAAGTAAAAATTCGCCGTTTTCGCATAAAGGCACAACTTGGTCCATAAGCAAGAAAAAACTTAGGAACCGACCAAGCTGGCTTCAGAATAGTATAGGCAAATGAGATAAGGCAATGAAAGCACAAAAGGATTCAATTTCCAGAAAGTAGCCAAAAATCTCACTAAGGTCCATATGAAAGACAAAATGTTCTATTTGACCTTTGATCATTGTGAGTCTTCTTGAATTGCAAATCAGATCAGAAAAAGACAATAAGACCCAGAGACTCAACTCACTATGATCACAAATTTTCAAAAGGTTTTTTTTTGTATGTTCTTTTATATGAAACCTTGTATATTACCAAAAGCTCCAAACTCCAAACATTTTCTTCACAATCTTTCTCCCCCTTTGACAATGAATTCATCAAGATGCATGAAAAAGAAAGAGCATGAAGGAATGACTTTATTTTTGAACTTTAGTGAAAAGGAGCCATAACCATTATACATGTAGACAGTACAAGTATTATACCAAGCCATATAAGGAGAAGACGCTATATTCAATCATGGCAAAACGTGTACTGCAAAGCTAAAACCAAGATAGCAAAGAATCGAGATTAATGAATTGAAATCATGAAAGGTTGCTCAAAATCATAGATTCACTCAAAGCAACCAAAAATGAGTCAAGCCATGTCTATAAGTAAAAAGAGACTCAAAACAAGAATTGAGGCATTCTGAGCATTAAGAAAATTCTTTTGAAGCAAAGCTCAAGCCCTTAGCCCTTTTTGGGCAATTTTTGTTTTTCTTTCTCTTCCTTTTTTGCTGTGCTAGATCTCAAGCCTTGCCGCGACCATCTCAAGCGATAAGCTTAAAAGAATGATCTAGGTCATCCAAAACTCCCCCTGAGTTCATGCCTAGTGCAATGGCAAGCCGTCTCATGAGACAGGATTGGTGAGATCAGTTTTTTCGCACATAGATTTTTTTTTCTTTTGCTTGACTTAAGAAGATAAAAAGCTTATTTTTCATCTCAAAATAAGTTCAAGACTCAATTCAACTTGTAAGACATGGCGAGAATCATAAGCGGATCACTAGAGCAAAACTAGTCACAAGATCCAACAAGACATGATTTGATTCAGATTTCTCAAAGATATAAAGCTAGCAAGGCAAAAGCTAAGCCAAACACGAAGAGCCATAAAAGAGGTCTAGCAGGCTATCACTCGATATGACAAGGTATAAAATATGAAAACAAGTCATACAGGGATAATAATCAAAGCTCCATTAGTTTTAATATACAATGCAAGACAAATGAAATGAAACATGCATTATAATACAATGAATGCAAAAAGAGCCACTTCCCCCTCAAAACAGCCCAATAGGACTAATAACCCCTAACTCTCCCATAAGCAAAGAAAGCGAGAAGAATCAAGAGCCTTAGTGAAAATATCGCAAGTCGTTGCTCAGACTCTACAAAATGAAGCACAACATCACCTTTCTCAACATGGTCTCTCAGAAAATGAAATCGAATATCAATGTGTTTAGTCCTGGAATGTTGCACTGGGTTTTTGGCAATATTAATTGCAGAAGTGTTGTCACAGAAAAGAGGAACACTTCCCAAAGATAACCCATAGTCCCGGCGTGGATAAAATCCAGAGAACACGAGAGACCACTTGCGGCGGCTACATACTCGGCCTCACCAGGTATGGCAATGTAAGACTTTTCTAGAAGACCAAGAAACAAGAGATGTGCCCAAGAAATGACAAGTGCCAGAAGTACTCTTCCTATCCACTCTACACCCGGCGAAATCAGCATCCGAAAATGCTCGAATTGAAAGAGCCGAAGAGGAAGAATACCAGAGTCCAAAATCAAGCGTATCTTGAAGGTACCTGAATATGCGCGCATCGCTTGACGATGAGAAGCACGAGGGGAAGCCTGAAAGCGAGCGCACAGACATACGGCGAATTGTATGTCCGGCCTCGACGCCGTAAGATAGAGGAGGGAGCCAATCATACTGCGATACTCCTTCTGATCCACTGACTCTCCATCCTCATCAGGGTCCAGCACAGTGGTTGTTGCAATGGGAGTAGACATTGGCCTACTGCTTCCCATATTGAAGCGCCGAAGAAGGTCCTTAGTATACTTACTCTGGTGAACGAAGGTGCCTTCTTTCAGTTGCTTGATTTGAAGACCAAGGAAGAATGTCAGCTCTCCCATCATGCTCATCTCAAATTCACTGCTCATAGAATCTGAAAATCTAGACACCAAAGCATGAGAGGAACCACCGAAAATAATATCATCCACATATATTTGAACCAACAAGAAATCACTGCCATGCCTGAGAGTGAACAAGGTTTTATCAACCATTCCCATTTTGAAATCATTTTCAAGCAGGAAACTCTTAAGCCTGTCATACCAAGCTCTAGGAGCTTGTTTCAATCCATCTGAGGCTTTAGAGAGTTTAAAAACATGATTTGGGAATTTTTGATTTTCAAAACCAGGAGGTTGCTTGACAAAGACCTCTTCTTCTATGAAGCCATTCAAGAAAGCACTTTTAACATCCATTTGAAAAAGCTTGAAACCCTTGGATGTTGCAAATGCTAAAAGAATGCGAATGGCTTCCAATCTAGCTCTTTGGAGCAAAGGTCTCCTCAAAGTCTAAGCCCTCTACCTGGGAATAACCTTGAGCAACAAGTCTAGCCTTATTGCGAACAACCAAACCATCCTCACTTTGCTTATTTTTAAAAACACATTTTGTTCCAATAACATGAGAATCAGAAGGTCGCTCAACTAAAAACCAGACTTTGTTTCTCTCGAAATTTTCAAGCTCTTCATGCATGGCATTGACCCAAGAGGCATCAGATAAAGCATGGGTGATATCTCGGGGTTCAAAAGAAGCGACAAAAGCAGAATGTGCATGGGAATCAGGAGAAATAAACCTGGAGCGAGTGACTCGCTCTTGAAGATCCCCAATCATCTGCTCAGAGGATGTTGTCGCGAATGCGAAGAGGTGCTCTGGTGCGAGTGGCCTCTACCCCATGAGTTGTGGAGGTAGGAACAGAGCCACTCGGATCGTCGGTGGGGATAGGAGGAGGTCGCTCGGTGACACGTAAGTAGTAGTGCGAGCTCTCCACCCCTCGGAGAGGTAGCAGGAGGATGGTTTGGGTCTTCATCCTCGTAATCATCATCGACGAAGATGCTTTCTTGAGTTTCAGAACTGTGTACACAAGCATCGGGTCTAGTACTGTGACTAGCCTCATCAAAAGTGACTTCGAGTCTCAACAATTTTGTTAGTATCAACATTAAAAACACGATAGCCACGAGAATGAGCAGGATATCCAAGAAATATGCCATCAAAACATCTAGACTCAAATTTATCAAGATTGCCATGTTTAAGAATGAAGCACTTGCAACCAAAAATCTTGAAATGAGAGACCTTGGGAGAATGACCAAATCTAAGCTCATAAGAAGTCTTCCCAACCACAGATCTCAAGAAAACCCTATTGGGATATAACAAGCAGTAGAGATCGCCTCAGCCCAAAATCTCCTAGGAGTAGAATGCTCATCTAGCATGGTCCGAGCCATCTCTACAAGGGTTCTGTTCTTCCTTTCTACAACACCATTCTGCTGAGGAACTCTAGGAGAAGAAAACTGATGCTCAATTCCCCTATCAGCGCAGAAGGTAGAAAAAGAAGAATTCTTGAACTCTGTCCCATTATCACTCCTAATGGCTCTCAAAGCTCCAGGTATATCAACAAAGAATTCTAAGGACCAAATCTTTAAAGAATCCAAATGCTTCGTCCTTAGAAGCAAGAAAATAAACCCATGAATACCTGGAGTAATCATCCACAACCACAAGCACATACCATTTCCCACCAGCTGACTGAACTCTAGAAGGACCAATCAGATCTAAGTGAAGAAGCCGATCCGTCCATCAGTCATTACCAAAGTAAGAGGTGGGTGGGAAGCGGACACCATCTTACCATGTCTCTGAGGTGAGCACACAAGATCTCTGACGACCTTGACCTAGGCAAACCTCTAATCAAGTCCTTGCAACTGACTCTAGACAAATGATCAAAACCTATATGCCCAAGTCTACGATGCCACAAAACAAGGTCATGAGAATCAGAGGCTACCAGACACCTAGGACTGGAAACAGAAGAAATACTGAAATTTGCACAGAAGATCTTCTCAAATCTGGAGATCTCAAAAACAAGCTCACCTGAGGAATCTAGAACTCTACACTCACCTCTCTTAAACCTCACTTCTAGACCCTCATCAAGCGGTGAGAAAGCAGATAGAAGATTATACCTCAGCTTACTCACCAAAGCGACGTCTTTTAGCATGAACTTGTCGTTGACGCGCACAGTGCCCTTTGCAGTCACGGTCCCGGTAGAAGCATCCCCAAATGTAATCAATTCATTGCCGGATGCACGTGTGAGGGAGGAGAACCATCTAGAATCTCCGGTCATATGTCGAGAACACCCGGAGTCAACAAGCCACTTGTCCTCCTTCCTCGCACGACGGACCTAAAAGGCACAATCAGAAAACATCCGTGCCTCAGTACTGGGGTTAGTGATAAATGAACGAGGAATCCAGTACTGAGAAGCACGATGTCTGGGAGCAGCAGTAGAAATAGCTGAAACATGATCAGGAACAAAATCATAAGGATGCACATGAGAATCACCTAGACCTCTCCGAAACGATCTACCAAAAGATCGATACTCCCCCTGTCTAGGTGCTACCCGGTGTCTCTCCTCACGATGTCCTAATCCAACATGCTGCCTAGACCCACCAAAAGAGTCTACAAAGTTCTCTACAAATCTAGGCCTATGTGTGGTGCGATAAACATGCTGCCTAGCTCTAGAGACTACATCTGGAGAAGGGACTCCTCTAATGGATCTTAGGACGCTCATCCTCTCTTTTCTCTCAAGTTTTGCTCTCCGGAGCGTAACTCAACAAGATGGCCTTCTTTCTTGCGAGAAGGTGCAATGGTATGGACCTTTTGAGGGTGCATGCAGAATGAGTGAAAGCACCTTTCTTGCCGTAAAGAGTTTGAGCAAAACCACCGGATTTGAAAACAACCCGGATGGCTTAGGAGGTTCTAGCTCAAACAAACCATTCTTCACAACTCTAGCAATCTTAGGTGGGTTTTTCTTGGAATGCTCTAGGGGGTTGAAACCTAGACCACTATTTTTCACGCTCACCTTGGATTGATCAAGAATCATGTTGAGTTTCTTTTTCCCACTTGAAAATTTCTTAAGAGTCACCTTGAGGTAATCATTCTCTTTCATTAACTCCTCACATCTAGTACACTTGCTAGACTTGATTACCTCATTGCGCTTACTCTTAAGAAGGGCCACTTCCACTTTGAAGGCCTCACAAGACACACAATAGGATTCTGAATCCTATTCAAGCTGCTCCTTAAACTTGACTCTAAAAGCCTCTTGTATCGGCTAACCATGGTTTCAACTTGACATTCAAAACACAAGAGTTAGAATCAATAACCTTTTAGAAGCGATAAAAGACATGGATCTTTCAATTTTAGCCTTTTCTTCCAGGTCTTGTTTAAGGCTTCAATCTCAATTGTAAGCTTAGGACAATTTTCACAAGATGCAACTCTAGAATAAATCAATGTTTCATCATCTCTTGCATCTTAATCCTATTATCCTTACAATGAGAGCATGTGTGACTAGCATCAAACTTTTGCAATTCTTTTAAGGAACTATCCAATTTTAATTCTAGCAAGGCACAATTAGAGCAAGTTAAAGGGATAGCTTCCATGGCGGTCACATCAAGAGGAATGACATCTAAACAAGCGAGATCTAGACTTGAAAGATTCTAGTTCATCGAGAGCATCTTTTAGTTGATTTGTGACAGAGGAATGAGCGATTTCAAGCTTGTCAAATCTTTAAGCAAGCTAGTGCAGAATCACAAATATCGTGAGGATTGATAGATTTAAGCCTAACAACTTCAAGATTCAAATTATCAATCATAATGTCACCTTCCTAATCATTTTTACTTGCTTATGCAATTTACATTAAACAAGCACCAAAGCCCTTTTCATATCGGCAATAGAAGGGCATACCTCATCGGGATCACTAAAAGGATCCTCATCTTTGGAGGAATCATTGTCGTGGCTGTTCTTGGCCATGAAACACATGCTTGGGGTGAAGTCATGCGCCTTCTTCTTGCCACGAGAATCACTCTCGTCGTCCTCCGCTTCCGAGTCCACATCGCTCATATTTACATTCTCAAGAGCGGCAAGGACCGGTGACAAACTTTCGATAGTTTGTCTTCTTGGGTTTGCATCCCTCTCCGGGATGTCTTCGTGTCTCCTTCTCCTCCTTGCCCTTTAGCTTGGGGCACTGGAGCGAATGTGGTTTGGCTCACCACATTGAAGCACGTGATAGGTCCACTCCTCCTCCTCTTTCTCACCTTGTTGTGCGCTCTTGTGAATTTGGTGGAAAGGAGGGCTAAGTCATCCTCGGGCAATTTCTCAAGTTGCTCATCACTCAAAGAATGTAAAGCGATAATGAAAAGCCGGATGAGCTACAATCAAGAGAATCGGAAGAGCAACCCTTGGATTTGTCGACCACTAAAGCCATCGACTGTCTTGGGAGACGCGAGATAAAGTCAATCTCATGCGTCTTCAACCTTGAGTAGAGCTTATCCATGGTAAGCTCACTCATGATGATGTTGTCATTGATGGAAGTGATCTTCATACCCTGCACCTTCACATCAAGAGCACCCGAAGTGGCGTGCATTTTCGACTCGAGAGAACACCAAGTCAACAATAGCGGAGATCATGAAGAATTTTAGAAAATCTTCCCCACACTCATCCAAAGACTCACGGGCCTTTGTTCGATCTTGAGTAAACCTTTTGAGCTGGTTCGTCTCACTTCCTTGATCGCGATGGACCCTTCGTGATAATCACAAAGTGTCGCAGATCTCGTGAGCGCACCGCAAGTGAGCAACACGCTCAAACTCGGATCGACTAAGGCCTTGGATCAAATAATTCGAGCTTTCTTTGTTGGCCTCCACATCGGAGTGATCGTATCGTCATCTACGGTGCACGACATAAGGGTTTTTCACCTTTAGCCAAATAGCGTGCCCTTGAGCCTCGATATATGCTTGCATACGAGCCTTCCAAAGATGCAAAGTCAACTCCCTCAAAAATGTGTGGCTTGGTTGAGTACTTGTCAGTCGCCATGGCTCCAAAGACCGGTTAAGATCTATAGAAAAGAGCTAACCGGCTCTGATACCACTTGTAGGACCGGAAAGGCGACTAGGGGGGTGAATAGGCGCTTTCAAAACTTTCTCGCCTAAATCAAAACCAACACGAACTTTACTCCTTTAGCTATGAAAGCTAAGAAGTTCAGTGAGCACACAACGGAAGCCTTGTGTTGGATTTGATAACCCCTCAAGCACACGACACAAAAGGAGAAAAGAACTCAATGTTCTTCACTGGGCACGGGCGGTCTGACCGGCTACCACGGGCGGTCGGACCGACGGTCAACCAATGGTCCGACAAGCAACTAACCAATGATCGGACCGGTGGACAACGGTTCGACCCGCAAACCAATGGTCTCGAATACAGGCGGTCGAACCGCCGTTGAAAACGGTCGGACGGTAGAGTCCAAGATGAAAAACTCCACCCAAATCCAAAACGAAATTTGATCCAACTTTTGATTCAACCAATAAAACTTGACCAAATTTCTAGCACACCTTCCTAATGATATTAGAGACCTATTTCTAGCGACGATTCGTCAGATCCACTTCGCAGAATCGATCTCTTGAGATTTTACCAAAGAGGTGCACAAACCCTAGAAGTGAGAAAATCTTGATTCAAGACCTGCTTGTGGGGGTTTGATGATCTAGATGACTCTAGGAGTAATCCCACACATCAAAGCAAGATAGAGTAGGCCAAGAGACCAAGTATGAACCTTTGAATCAAGGAAGCACCAAAAACATCCAAAAGAGAGAAGAACACAAAGGAGCAAATGATCTTTCAATTAAGCATCACAAGATTGTTCATTCACAATAGATGCTTACAAAGCCTCTCCACCAAGGAGGGCAAGAGCTCAACAAAGAGCACACTCCAAACCCTAGTTCTCCTCTCCTCTCCTCCAAACCCTAGAAAAAGGAAGAAGGGGGCTAAATGAAATGCTTGCTTAGGTTTTCCACCTCTCCCCTTCCTATTTATACTAGAGAGTTAGGGTTTCC
Source organism: Hsuehochloa calcarea (assembly GCA_036346395.1). Taxonomy (NCBI): domain Eukaryota; kingdom Viridiplantae; phylum Streptophyta; class Magnoliopsida; order Poales; family Poaceae; genus Hsuehochloa; species Hsuehochloa calcarea. The sequence continues at coordinate 16,566,134 of CM070607.1, forward strand.
TTTTTGGGTCTCTTACACATGGGACCCACACACAAATAACTCTTGAAGCAATCGCCTGCTTCACCACGTGTAGGTTGATCAGCGGTTCTCATCGACGCCAAACCTCTCTTGTCCGAATCCCATCGGAACCTCCCAGAGACTCGCACCGATATCTGCACCGCCTGATCCAACCAGCTGTTTCGAACCACCCGTTCGATCCATCTTGTCTGTAACAGCCCAGTTTTAATAAACAGTAGCAAGATGTTAAAACATAACATCACTGTTTATTTGAAAACTTAGATATGTTGTTACAATCAAAGATCTCCATTTTCTAGTCAACATCTTATCACAACCCTTCCTCTCTGGACAGTCTATTTTCCTTTTGAGTACCGGCGCGCTTTTGTGATGATCTGCGTGGGATAGTCTTCTTTGTTGGCAAAGGCAACTCAGAGAAAGCAGACTGCTTTTCCTTCCTTTTCTTTGGTGGAGAGCGATTGCATCAGGCGGTCGATCAAGAAAGCCCTTCTTTTCTTTTCCTTAGTGGCCGAGAGTCTCACCGCCGGTCGAGCAAGTGTTGTAAGCTAGCACAAGATAGCGAGCAAGAGAGCAAAGGTAAACCGAGCCTGACAGATCGGCGAGCAATGCAAGGCAGCAGCTAGTGCCAGCTCTTTTCCTTTCCTTCTTGTCGGTTGGGGAGCAATGCACTGACCAGTATGCAACTCAGGGCAGCTGTTCTCTTTCCCTCTCTCTTCTTTCGGTAAGGCAAATGGCCAAGAGGTGACCAATGAATAGCCACCGCAAACATCTCTAGAACCCTCTCCTTTGCTCGAGGTTTAACCTTCCCAAGCTTTAGTGTTAAGCCTCCTGCCATTCTTGACTGCAAGTGCTGCTCATACTGCTGCTCATGCTTTCTTCCTTATCAGTGGAAATGGAGTAGCTCTCAGTGAACCGAGCCAGTAGAGCATCAAGTGGGAATTTCTGTTTTGGTTAAGCTGAGAAGAGGACTTGGGAGTTTTCCTGTTTTGGCCAAAACCCTCAGCTCCATTTTCTTTTTCTCTAGCTGGTAAGATTACACTTTAATCTTTGTTTTTGAGCATCCTAAGGTCCAGTAGCCCACAGGAGCCTTTCACTTGTGCAAATTATTCTTGGATCATCTTTATGCTGAAAAGTTGTTTTTGTAACTTTTCGGTTTTTCTTATCGTTTCCAAGTTCTAGGTTTTCTCTTGTCACCTTTTCAACCTAATTAGGTCTTAATTGAACCTGAGAATCATTAGTAGTAATTTCTTCTTTTGATGTTCCCAAACAAGTCCAGAACTTCATTTTATCTTGTGCTGTTTGCTATCAGTCAAACCGGCAAGCATGCACAGCCAGATTTTTGATTTCCATTCCTCATCACTTAGTACTAATAATTGTTAAGTAGACTTTAGTTAATTGTTTAGCTACCACTTTAGCAAACATAGTGTTTTTGTATTAGTGAAATAAGTAGCAGACTTCAATCATTGCAAAAGGTCATTGGTAGCCGGCTGTGCACTGCCTGTTTTCGGTTGGACTAGCAGTGCACAGCAACCTCATTTTCTTGTCAATTGCTGTTAGCAAATGGAGGGTTAACTTCCTAATCTAATTAGGAATACTCTAAGCTAAAGTATAGTACTTTACTTGTGATCATTTAGCTCAGCAGCTGTCTTTTGCAATATGTCCTGTTCAGTTTTCTGAAACTGAAAACTGCAATCCAGTTTGAACCGAAATTTGGTCATGAGTGTCCACTAATGATTAGTGATGAGCTAGACTTTAAAATATACTCATTTAACTGTAATTTAATCCAAGAATACCAATTTCTCATAGTCTAATACATCAGATAACTTACTTTTGTGAAATTGCACTGTTTTCGGTTTTGACAAATCTGAAAACTGCTGTTTTAGTTGAACTGAAATTTGCTAATTAGTGTTAATGGATGTTAGGTGATAAGTTAAACTTGTAGTTGTACTTATCTAGCTATAACTCCCTCTAGTATGTCAATTTGTTATGGTCTAATGGAGCATCAAGTTTGCATCTTTAAATCTGTCCAGATTTTTTTCAGATTTCAAAATCTGACTTTTGCTTTTCTTTGTAAGCCTCAAATTTTGATGTCTACTAGTATTTGATGCTAAATAGTATGCTAGGCTTTAAGTTTTACTCATTAACTAGTAATCTAAATAAAATCATTGCTTGGTTCAAAGCAAAAATCAGCAAAGCTTTATTTTGCAACCTATCCATATTTCACTTTTGCTAAACCTGAAACTGTAGCACAGTCTAACTGAAATTGAAGTTGGTTGATAGCTGATAGTAAGTGATGAACTAGACTTAGTATATTTCTCAATTAGTTGAGAATTAATTCAGAATATCAATTTCTTCTAATGTCCTAGTGCATCAATATGATTCTTTGCTTTTTGTCCAGATTTCGGTTTGCTAAAAATCTGAAACTTGTAATCCAGATTTTGATCATACTGCTAGTGAGTATTAGTTGATGCTATGTGATGAGATAGATTTTAAATATTGCTCATTTAGCTGTAGCTTAATCAAGAATACTCATTTGATGCAGCAAATCATTTCTTTGGAAATCTGTCCAAATGTCATCTTTTGCTAAAACCTGAAGCTGTAGCAATCAGAGTTAATTCCTGATTTGCTACTGTTGCTGATCAAACCGGCAATGCATAGCAAGGATTTCAATTTTGTAATTCTTGTCAACTAATGATGTTAAGTTTTAAGCTAAGCTTTTCAGTTTCAAAATCTGAAACTTTAGCTAACCGAATCTCTGTTCGGTCTTGTTATTTCTTGTCGGTCATACTAACAGCATATGCAGCAAGATATTAGCCTTCCATTTCTTTTAGTAAAGTTGCAAGTGATATGATATGTTATGCTGTTAACTTCACTACTTTAGTTGTAACTTAAACACAAAAATCATATTTTCACTCACAATGTTGTAAGCAACCAATTTGTCATATTGTCCTGTTTTCAATATTGTTCCAAATCTGAAATTGTGGTTTTAGTGTAAACTACTTGTGACAAATTGTATTAGCAGAAGCCGGCTATATACTTTTGACCTTATGTAAAATAGATATAACTTAAGCATGTTGTTAAATATGCATTGAGCTATTGATCATGCACTCTTTTCTGCATTTTGCTCTCTGCCATTTTCTTGCTATTCATTGGACTTTTGTGTTCTAGATACTGGTTCTTCTGAGATTGTTGAATCTTTTGTTGAGCCACCAGAACCTGAACAAGAGGTTATCTATTATTACCAAGGCAAGCTTCCTCTCTGCACCATGTTGATCCTAATCTTTTGAACTGTAGATTTATAAAATACAGTGATACTGTTGCATGCAATTTTCTAAAAGACTATTTATGTTATGTTCCTAGTTAGCTATGACCAGAACTTATGGCTTACCTTGAATTGATCATACACTCAACTTAAGGTAGTTTGTGGTGATATAATACTTAATTTCAATTTTGCTTAGCCATGCAGTCCATAGAACGGTAGTGTTTGGCAGGCTTATCTTGTCAAACCTGGGGAACAACAAATACATTTTTTATTATTATTTTTGTTGATGCTTTGTTCAGTTCCTTTAAATCTGAAATGAATCTAAATCTTGTTGTTAAACTTAATTCAAATCTGGACAAGTGGATGCTAGTGATGGTGCCTAGTGCACGAGAATGGGAACTGTGGATGTCTTGTCTGGGTTGATTAAGGACTGAACTCTGACGGCCCAATTCAAGCACCAACGTACTTCCACACGCAGTGTATGGGCGCTGTTTGGTTAAGTAAAGGGTTAATATTATTGAGTTGGATACAGGAGAGTAAGGACATGTGTATTGATTTCATATGGCATAGATGCTTAAGTCTTCGGGCCGTGTCGTATGCCATGTGGAACCTATATCGATATCAGATGTTCTTAGAAGGGTAAGGGCGTAGATGTGTTACATCGCATGTACGTACCTTCAGGGCCCGACTGCGGTGTAATATGTGTGGCTAACACGAGTTTGCATTTAATTGACTGGGTCGGCATTCCCTGTACAACATGTGAACCTCGGTTGAATATATGCTATCAGTCGTTGTTTAAGCGGGATCAGTTTCACATGGGTCATCCAACTCAATAGTGTTAATTTGTTGAAAAATACCGAATCTTGGTTTACCCGGCCGGCATACCAAAGGCAGTGTGCTATTATCCTAGGGGCTACGGGCTAACTAAGTCGTGTGGGTAAAGATGTACACCCCTGCAGGGACTAAAACTATTCGAATAGCCGCGTCCACGGTTACGGGCAACGCTTGGATTGATGTCACCTGTATAGAATTTGCTCTAATTTGGGTTTTGGGAATTATTAAACTCGGCATGAGGAGTGTCATGCTCGGTTTGGTAATGATCGGTGACTATTATTGATACTGTTTTTGCTTATGTTCAATTACTTACTGTTTTTAGTCCAAATTGAATTATTAAAACTGCTTTGTCAAAATTTAGCAATTGTAGGTTAATATGTATCGCTTTATGCAAATTGAACCAATTAAGCCTTCTGTTGATAACCTTATGCATATAAAATTCTATTCCTTTGTATAGGTTCTATCAAACACTTTCTTTTATTAGTTTGTGTAAGACTTGCTGAGTACCTTTCGTACTCAGGGTTTTATGACCTCTTGTTGCAGGTGAGGATGGATATCTTTATGAGATGCCCGTTAGCGCCGATCTGGGTGACGCTAACGAGTAATGCTAGTTCTAGCCTCCACGCAATAGCCTGCGGGATAATGGGGCCATTGGTGGTTTTGCTTTTATGTTTTTGTTTCCGCTGTTGCTCTTTTTGTTAATGACCCAAGGTCATCTGCTCTTATTTTGCATCTTGTAGCAACTTGATGCTGTAGCAACGAAATGGAGATGTAATTATTGATGTATAATTATGTGAATGTATGACTTGTATGTGAATGATGCAATGTTGTTTAAGGATATATGTGCAATATTCACTGATCCTGGGAAATATTGCATGACATATATCCGAGAACCTGAATGTTGAATTTGTTACTTGTTATCATTATGCTTTTAGTATGATTCTTAATAAAGGATTTGCACTGTTCCTTAAATAAGAATTATGCTATCAGTATAATTTTAATAAGGCACATTTCAATAATTGAGGGTCTCACATTGTCCATTCTGCACCATGCTTGAGTCACACAACCTCACCCGGTATCCCTGATCGTTCTGGACCTCAGCTCTCCAAGCGTAGTCCCGATCCACTCACCGTTGACGTCGTTGACCTACAAGCCACCTGCACAGCAATAGACAAACAAACCGTTTCCGGGAACAAGTTCTTCACAACTTGACCCACGTCAGTTCCGCAATGCAATATACATCAATAAAGCATTGAAGTTCATAGAATAACACACTCAGAACAAACTCAATGCACCACTTGGCTCACCTCCAAGTGACTGCCGGTCTGACCGCCCCACAAGGCCGGTCCGACCGATTTCATGCCGGTCGGACCGCTCCCACAACGGCGGTCGGACCGGTCCAAATGACTTAGCCAAAATTCAAGCGAGAAATTCCGAAACCTTCTGGAAATTTCAATCGAATAGAACTTTTGACTGGGAGCTCCAAAAATGATGGGACCACATCCAGGAGACTCCCCTCACTTGCCTACACACCCTATTTTTGGCCCAGCTCCAAAATCCCAAATTTCATTGTGGCGGTCGGACCGGCCACCATGGCCGGTCGGACTGCTCCACGGGCGGTCTGACCGCCAAGACAACCGGTCGACCGCCGATGCTTCGACGACCTTGGAGCAAACCCGAAAACGCGAGATTTTGCAAACCAATAACGCCATTGCCAATTGACTCATCATCCTGAGATCGTGCACATATCCTCACGATATCCACAATCTCCCCCTTGATGAACACATTGGCAATTTTCAAGAAAATGTTGTTTTTCAAAATGAAAAGTAAAAATTCGCCGTTTTCGCATAAAGGCACAACTTGGTCCATAAGCAAGAAAAAACTTAGGAACCGACCAAGCTGGCTTCAGAATAGTATAGGCAAATGAGATAAGGCAATGAAAGCACAAAAGGATTCAATTTCCAGAAAGTAGCCAAAAATCTCACTAAGGTCCATATGAAAGACAAAATGTTCTATTTGACCTTTGATCATTGTGAGTCTTCTTGAATTTCAAATCAGATCAAGAAAAAGACAATAAGACCAGAGACTCAACTCACTATGATCACAAATTTTCAAAAGGTTTTTTTTTGTATGTTCTTTTATATGAAACCTTGTATATTACCAAAAGCTCCAAACTCCAAACATTTTCTTCACAATCTTTCTCCCCCTTTGACAATGAATTCATCAAGATGCATGAAAAAGAAAGAGCATGAAGGAATGACTTTATTTTTGAACTTTAGTGAAAAGGAGCCATAACCATTATACATGTAGGCAGTACAAGTATTATACCAAGCCATATAAGGAGAAGACGCTATATTCAATCATGGCAAAGCGTGTCTTCGCAAAGCTAAAACCAAGATAGCGACAATCTGAGATTAACGAATTGAAATCATGAAAGGTTGCTCAAAATCATAGATTCACTCAAAGCAACCAAAAATGAGTCAAGCCATGTCTATAAGTAAAAGAGACTCAAAACAAGAATTGAGGCATTACGAGCATTAAGAAAATTCTTTTGAAGCAAAGCTCAAGCCCTTAGCCCTTTTGGGCAATTTTTGTTTTCTTTCTCTTCCTTTTTCTTTGTGCTAGATCTCAAGCCCTTGCGACCATCTCAAGCGATAAGCTTAAAAGAATGATCTAGGTCATCCAAAACTCCCCCGAGTTCATGCCTAGTGCAATGGCAAGCCGTCTCATGAGGCAGATTGGTGAGATCAGCTTTTTTCGCACATAGATTTTTTTTTCTTTTGCTTGACTTAAGAAGATAAAAAGCTTATTTTTCATCTCAAAATAAGTTCAAGACTCAATTCAACTTGTAAGACATGGCGAGAATCATAAGCGGATCACTAGAGCAAAACTAGTCACAAGATCCAACAAGACATGATTTGATTGATTTCTCAAAGATATAAAGCTAGCAAGGCAAAAGCTAAGCCAAACACGAAGAGCCATAAAAGAGGTCTAGCAGGCTATCACTCGATATGACAAGGTATAAAATATGAAAACAAGTCATACAGGGATAATAATCAAAGCTCCATTAGTTTTAATATACAATGCAAGACAAATGAAATGAAACATGCATTATAATACAATGAATGCAAAAAGAGCCACTTCCCCTCAAAACAGCCCAATAGGACTAATAACCCTAACTCTCCCATAAGCAAACAAAGCGAGAAGAATCAAGAGCCTTAGTGAAAATATCGCAAGTCGTTGCTCGAGACTCTACAAAATGAAGCACAACATCACCTTTCTCAACATGGTCTCTCAAGAAAATGAAATCGAATATCAATGTGTTTAGTCCTGGAATGTTGCCTTGGGTTTTTGGCAATATTAATTGCGAAGTGTTGTCACAGAAAAGAGGAACACTTCCCAAAGATAACCCATAGTCCCATGGCGTGGATAAAATCCAGAGAACACGAGAGCGACCACTTATGGCAGCTACATACTTACCTCGGTGAGGCGCAATGTAAGACATTTTCTAGAAGACCAAGAAACAAGAGATGTGCCCAAGAAATGACAAGTGCCAGAAGTACTCTTCCTATCCACTCTACACCCGGCGAAATCAGCATCCGAAAATGCTCGAATTGAAAGAGCCGAAGAGGAAGAATACCAGAGTCCAAAATCAAGCGTATCTTGAAGGTACCTGAATATGCGCGCATCGCTTGACGATGAGAAGCACGAGGAAGCTCGAAGCGAGCGCACGGACATACGGCCGGTGTATGTCGGCCTCGACGCTGTAAGATAGAGGAGGGAGCCAATCATACTGCGATACTCCTTCCGATCCACCGACTCTCCATCCTCATCAGGGTCCAGCACGGTGGTTGTTGCAATGGGAGTAGACATTGGCCTACTGCTTCCCATATTGAAGCGCCAAGAAGGTCCTTAGTATACTTACTACGTGAGCGAAGGTGCCTTCTTTCGCTTGCTTGATTTGAAGACCAAGGAAGAATGTCGCTCTCCCATCATGCTCATCTCAAATTCACTTTGCTCATAGAATCAAAATCTAGACACCAAAGCATGAGAGGAACCACAGAAAATAATATCATCCACATATATTTGAACCAACAAGAAATCAACGCCATGCACGAGAGTGAACAAGGTTTTATCAACCATTCCCATTTTGAAATCATTTTCAAGCAGAAACTCTTAAGCTGTCATACCAAGCTCTAGGAGCTTGTTTCAATCCATCTGAGGGCTTTAGAGAGTTTAAAAACATGATTTGGGAATTTTTAATTTTCAAAACCAGAGGTTGCTTGACAAAGACCTCTTCTTCTATGAAGCCATTCAAGAAAGCACTTTTAACATCCATTTGAAAAAGCTTGAAACCCTTGGATGTTGCAAATGCTAAAAGAATGCGAATGGCTTCCAATCTAGCTCTTTGGAGCAAAGGTCTCCTCAAAGTCTAAGCCCTCTACTGAATAACCTTGAGCAACAAGTCTAGCCTTATTGCGAACAACCAAACCATCCTCACTTTGCTTATTTTTAAAAACACATTTTGTTCCAATAACATGAGAATCAGAAGGTCGCTCAACTAAAAACCAGACTTTGTTTCTCTCGAAATTTTCAAGCTCTTCATGCATGGCATTGACCCAAGAGGCATCAGATAAAGCATGGGTGATATCTCGGGGTTCAAAAGAAGCGACAAAAGCAGAATGTGCATGGGAATCAGGAGAAATAAACCTGGAGCGAGTGACTCGCTCTTGAAGATCCCCAATCATCATTCTCAGAGGATGTTGTCATTTGAATGCGAAGAGGTGCTCTGGTGCGATGGCCTCTACCCCATGAGTTGTGGAGGTAGGAACAGAGCCACTCAGATCGTCGGTGGGGATAGGAGGAGGCTGCTCAGCTGACACAGAAGTAGTAGTAGCAGGCTCTCCACCCCTCAGAGAGGTAGCAGGAGGATGGTTTGGGTCTTCATCCTCAGAATCATCATCGACGAAGATGCTTTCTTGAGTTTCAGGAACCTGTGTACCTGAAGCATCGGGTCTAGTACCAGGACTAGCCTCATCAAAAGTGACTTCGCAAGTCTCAACAATTTTGTTAGTATCAACATTAAAAACACGATAGCCACGAGAATGAGCAGGATATCCAAGAAATATGCCATCAAAACATCTAGACTCAAATTTATCAAGATTGCCATGTTTAAGAATGAAGCACTTGCAACCAAAAATCTTGAAATGAGAGACCTTGGGAGAATGACCAAATCTAAGCTCATAAGAAGTCTTCCCAACCACAGATCTCAAGAAAACCCTATTGGGATATAACAAGCAGTAGAGATCGCCTCAGCCCAAAATCTCCTAGGAGTAGAATGCTCATCTAGCATGGTCCGAGCCATCTCTACAAGGGTTCTGTTCTTCCTTTCTACAACACCATTCTGCTGAGGAACTCTAGGAGAAGAAAGCGATGCTCAATTCCCTATCGGTAGAAGGTAGAAAAGAAGAATTCTTGAACTCATCCCATTATCACTCCTAATGGCTCTCAAAGCTCCAGGTATATCAACAGCAATTCTAAGGACCAAATCTTTAAAGAATCCAAATGCTTCGTCCTTAGAAGCAAGAAAATAAACCCATGAATACCTGGAGTAATCATCCACAACCACAAGCACATACCATTTCCCACCAGCTGACTGAACTCTAGAAGGACCAACTGTATCTAAGTGAAGAAGCTGATCTGGTCCATCAGTCATTACCAAAGTAAGAGGTGGGTGGGAAGCAGACACCATCTTACCATGTCTACAGGGTGAGCACACAAGATCTCTCGCGACCTTGACCTAGGCAAACCTCTAATCAAGTCCTTGCAACTGACTCTAGACAAATGATCAAAACCTATATGCCCAAGTCTACGATGCCACAAAACAAGGTCATGAGAATCAGAGGCTACCAGACACCTAGGACTGGAAACAGAAGAAATACTGAAATTTGCACAGAAGATCTTCTCAAATCTGGAGATCTCAAAAACGAGCTCACCTGAGGAATCTAGAACTCTACACTCACCTCTCTTAAACCTCACTTCTAGACCCTCATCAAGCAGCTGAGAAACAGATAGAAGATTATACCTCAGCTTACTCACCAAAGCGGCGTCTTTTAGCATGAACTTGTCGTTGACGCGCGCACGGTGCCCTTTGCGATCCACGGTCCGGTAGAAGCATCCCCAAATGTAATCAATTCATTGCCGGATGCACGTGTGAGGAGGAGAACCATCTAGAATCTCGGTCATATGTCGAGAACACCGAGTCAACAAGCCACTTGTCCTCCTTCCTCGCACGACGGACCTAAAAGGCACAATCGAAAACATCCGTGCCTCGAAGATGGGGTTAGTGATAAATGAGCGAGGAATCCGATCTCGAGAAGCACGATGTCCGGGAGCAGCGAGAGAAATAGTGAAACATGATCGGGAACAAAATCATAAGGATGCACATGAGAATCACCTAGACCTCTCCAAACGATCTACCAAAAGATCGATACTCCCCTGTCTAGGTGCTACCGGTGTCTCTCCTCACGATGTCCTAATCCAACATCTTGCCTAGACCCACCAAAAGAGTCTACAAAGTTCTCTACAAATCTAGGCCTATGTGTGGTGCGATAAACATCTTTGCCTAGCTCTAGAGACTACATCTGGAGAAGGGACTCCTCTAATGGATCTTAGGACGCTCATCCTCTCTTTTCTCTCAAGTTTTGCTCTCCGGAGCGAGAACTCAACAAGTATGGCCTTCTTTCTTGCGGAAGGTGCAATGGTCTTGGACCTTTTGAGGGTGCATACAAAATGAGTGAAAGCACATTTCTTGCCGTAAAGAGTTTGAGCAAAACCACGGATTTGAAAACAACCCGGATGGCTTAGGAGGTTCTAGCTCAAACAAACCATTCTTCACAACTCTAGCAATCTTAGGTGGGTTTTTCTTGGAATGCTCTAGGGGTTGAAACCTAGACCACTATTTTCACGCTCACCTTGGATTGATCAAGAATCATGTTGAGTTTCTTTTTCCCACTTGAAAATTTCTTAAGAGTCACCTTGAGGTAATCATTCTCTTTCATTAACTCCTCACATCTAGTACACTTGCTAGACTTGATTACCTCATTGCGCTTACTCTTAAGAAGGGCCACTTCCACTTTGAAGGCCTCACAAGACACACAATAGGATTCCTGAATCCTATTCAACTGCTCCTTAAACTTGACTCTAAAAGCCTCTTGTATCTGGCTAACCATGGTTTCAACTTCAGCATTCAAAACACAAGAGTTAGAATCAATAACCTTTTTAGAAGCAGTAAAAGACATGGATCTTTCAATTTTAGCCTTTTCTTCCAGGGTCTTGTTTAAGGCTTCAATCTCAATTGTAAGCTTAGGACAATTTTCACAAGATGCAACTCTAGAATAAATCAATGTTTCTGTCATCTCTTGCATCTTAATCCTATTATCCTTACAATGAGAGCATGTGTGACTAGCATCAAACTTTTGCAATTCTTTTAAGGAACTATCCAATTTTAATTCTAGCAAGGCACAATTAGAGCAAGTTAAAGGGATAGCTTCCATGGCAGTCACATCAAGAGGAATGACATCTAAACAAGCAGATCTAGACTTGAAAGATTCTAGTTCATCGAGAGCATCTTTTAGTTGATTTGTGACAGAGGAATGAGCAGATTTCAAGCTTGTCAAATCTTTAAGCAAGCTAGTGCAGGAATCACAAATATCAGCAGGATTGATAGATTTAAGCCTAACAACTTCAAGATTCAAATTATCAATCATAATGTCACCTTCCTAATCATTTTTACTTGCTTATGCAATTTACATTCAGCAAGCACCAAAGCCCTTTTCATATCAGCAATAGAAGGGCATACCTCATCAGGATCACTAAAAGGATCCTCATCTTTGGAGGAATCATTGTCGTGGTGTTCTTGGCCATGAAACACATGCCGGTGAAGTCATCGCCTTCTTCTTGCCACGAGAATCACTCTCGTCGTCCTCCGTTCCGAGTCCACATCGCTCATATTTACATTCTCAAGAGCGGCAGGACCCGGTGACAAACTTTCGATAGTTTGTCTTCTTGGGTTTTGCATCCTCTCCGGGATGTCTTCGTGTCTCCTTCTCCTCCTTGCCCTTTAGCTTGGGGCACTGGAGCGAATGTGGTTTGGCTCACCACATTCAAGCACGTGATAGGTCCACTCCTCCTCCTCTTTCTCACCTTGTTGTGCGCTCTTGTGAATTTGGTGGAAAGGAGGGCTAAGTCATCCTCGGGCAATTTCTCAAGTTGCTCATCACTCAAAGAATGTAAAGCGAGATAATGAAAAGCCGGATGAGCTACAATCAAGAGAATCGGAAGAGCAACCCTTGGATTTGTCGACCACTAAAGCCATCGACTCTGTCTTGGGAGACGCGAGATAAAGTCAATCTCATGCGTCTTCAACCTTGAGTAGAGCTTATCCATGGTAAGCTCACTCATGTGATGTTGTCATTGATGGAAGTGATCTTCATACCCTGACCTTCACATCAAGAGCACCCGAAGTGGCGTGCATTTTCGCACTCGAGAGAACACCAAGTCAACAGTAGCGGAGATCATGAAGAATTTTAGAAAATCTTCCCACGGCTCATCCAAAGACTCACCGGGCCTTTGTTCGATCTTGAGTAAACCTTTTGAGTGGTTACATCTCACTTCCTTGATCGCGATGGACCCTTCGTGATAATCACAAAGTGTCCGCCGGATCTCGTGAGCGACCGCAAGTGAGCAACACGCTCAAACTCGGATCGACTAAGGCCTTGGATCAAATAATTCGAGCTTTCTTTGTTGGCCTCCACATCCGGAGTGATCGATCGTCATCGGTGGCACGACATAAGGGTTTTTCACCTTTAGCCAAATAGCGTGCCCTTGAGCCTCGATATATGCTTGCATACGAGCCTTCCAGTATGCAAAGTCAACTCCCTCAAAAATGTGTGGCTTGGTTGAGTACTTGTCAGTCGCCATGGCTCCAAAGACCGGTTAAGATCTATAGAAAAGAGCTAACCGGCTCTGATACCACTTGTAGGACCGGAAAGGCGACTAGGGGGGGTGAATAGGCGCTTTCAAAACTTTCTCGCCTAAATCAAAACCAACACGAACTTTACTCCTTTAGCTATGAAAGCTAAGAAGTTCAGTGAGCACACAACGGAAGCCTTGTGTTGGATTTGATAACCCCTCAAGCACACGACACAAAAGGAGAAAAGAACTCAATGTTCTTCTTTGGCACAGGCGGTCCGACCAGGCTACCACGGCGGTCGGACCGACGGTCAACCAATGATCCGACCGGCAACTAACCAATGGTCGGACCGGTGGACAACGGTTCGACCCGCAAACCAATGGTCTCGAATACGCGGCGGTCGAACCGCCGTTGAAAGGCCGGTCGGACCGGTAGAGTCCAGTACTGAAAAACTCCACCCAAATCCAAAACGAAATTTGATCCAACTTTTGATTCAACCAATAAAACTTGACCAAATTTCTAGCACACCTTCCTAATGATATTAGAGACCTATTTCTAGCGACGATTCGTCAGATCCACTTCGCAGAATCGATCTCTTGAGATTTTACCAAAGAGGTGCACAAACCCTAGAAGTGAGAAAATCTTGATTCAAGACCTTCTTGTGGGGGTTTGATGATCTAGATGACTCTAGGAGTAATCCCACACATCAAAGCAAGATAGAGTAGGCCAAGAGACCAAGTATGAACCTTTGAATCAAGGAAGCACCAAAAACATCCAAAAGAGAGAAGAACACAAAGGGAGCAAATGATCTTTCAATTAAGCATCACAAGATTGTTCATTCACAATAGATGCTTACAAAGCCTCTCCACCAAGGAGGGCAAGAGCTCAACAAAGAGCACACTCCAAACCCTAGTTCTCCTCTCCTCTCCTCCAAACCCTAGAAAAAGGAAGAAGGGGGCTAAATGAAATGCTTGCTTAGGTTTTCCACCTCTCCCCTTCCTATTTATACTAGAGAGTTAGGGTTTCCTTTTTGGGTCTCTTACACATGGGACCCACACACAAATAACTCTTGAAGCAATCGCCTGCTTCACCACGTGTAGGTTGATCAGCGGTTCTCATCGACGCCAAACCTCTCTTGTCCGAATCCCATCGGAACCTCCCGAGACTACGACCGATATCTCGCACTTTGATCCAACCGGTATTTGAACCACCCGTTCGATCCATCTTGTTCAGAATAGCCAGATTTTAATAAACAGTAGCAAGATGTTAAAACATAACATCACTGTTTATTTGAAAACTTAGATATGTTGTTACAATCAAAGATCTCCATTTTCTAGTCAACATCTTATCACAACCCTTCCTCTCTGGACAGTCTATTTTCCTTTTGAGTACCGACTGCTTGCTGCTGTGATCTGTGCCGTGGGATAGTGCTGCTGTTGGCAAAGGCAACTCAGAGCAGCAGCTCTGTTTTCCTTCCTTTTCTTTCGGCTGGAGAGCAGTGCATCAGGCCAGTCGATCAGCAAAGCCCTTCTTTTCTTTTCCTTAGCTGGCCGAGAGTCTCACTGCCGGTCAGAGCAGTGTTGCCGGCTAGCACAAGATAGCAGAACAGCAGAGCAGTGCAGCCGACCAGCACAGATCAGCAGGCAATGCAAGGCAGCAGCTAGTGCCAGCTCTTTTCCTTTCCTTCTTGTCGGTTGGGGAGCAATGCACTGACCAGTATGCAACTCAGGCATTGTTCTCTTCCTCTCTCTTCTTTCTTCGGTAGGGCGGTCACGGTCAAGAGTCGGCGGTCCAATGAGAATAGCCACCGCAGCATCTCTAGAACCCTCTCCTTTGCTCTGGAGGTTTAACCTTCCCAAGCTTTAGTGTTAAGCCTCCTGCCATTCTTGACTGCAAGTGCTGCTCATACTGCTGCTCATGCTTTCTTCCTTATCAGTGGAAATGGAGTAGCTCTCAGTGAACCGAGCCAGTAGAGCATCAAGTGGGAATTTCTGTTTTGGTTAAGCTGAGAAGAGGACTTGGGAGTTTTCTGTTTTGGCCAAAACCCTCACTCCATTTTCTTTTCTCTAGTGGTAAGATTACACTTTAATCTTTGTTTTTGAGCATCCTAAGGTCCGATAGCCACAGGAGCCTTTCACTTGTGCAAATTATTCTTGGATCATCTTTATCTTTGAAAAGTTGTTTTTGTAACTTTTCGGTTTTTCTTATCGTTTCCAAGTTCTAGGTTTTCTCTTGTCACCTTTTCAACCTAATTAGGTCTTAATTGAACCTGAGAATCATTAGTAGTAATTTCTTCTTTTGATGTTCCCAAACAAGTCCAGAACTTCATTTTATCTTGTGCTGTTTGCTATCAGTCAAACCGCAAGCATGCATGCAACCATTTTTGATTTCCATTCCTCATCACTTAGTACTAATAATTGTTAAGTAGACTTTAGTTAATTGTTTAGCTACCACTTTAGCAAACATAGTGTTTTGTATTAGTGAAATAAGTAGCGCGACTTCAATCATTGCAAAAGGTCATTGGTAGCCATTTGTGCCTTTGCTTTTCGGTTGGACTAGCGAGGCACGACAACCTCATTTTCTTGTCAATTGCTGTTAGCAAATGGAGGGTTAACTTCTAATCTAATTAGGAATACTCTAAGCTAAAGTATAGTACTTTACTTGTGATCATTTAGCTCAAGAATTGTCTTTTGCAATATGTCTGTTGGTTTTACGAAACACAAAGCGCAATCCAGCTTTGAACCAAATTTGGTCATGAGTGTCCACTAATGATTAGTGATGAGCTAGACTTTAAAATATACTCATTTAACTGTAATTTAATCCAAGAATACCAATTTCTCATAGTCTAATACATCAGATAACTTACTTTTGTGAAATTGCACTGTTTTCGGTTTTGACAAATCTGAAAACTGCTGTTTTAGTTGAACTGAAATTTGCTAATTAGTGTTAATGGATGTTAGGTGATAAGTTAAACTTGTAGTTGTACTTATCTAGCTATAACTCCCTCTAGTATGTCAATTTGTTATGGTCTAATGGAGCATCAAGTTTGCATCTTTAAATCTGTCCAGATTTTTTTCAGATTTCAAAATCTGACTTTTGCTTTTCTTTGTAAGCCTCAAATTTTGATGTCTACTAGTATTTGATGCTAAATAGTATGCTAGGCTTTAAGTTTTACTCATTAACTAGTAATCTAAATAAAATCATTGCTTGGTTCAAAGCAAAAATCAGCAAAGCTTTATTTTGCAACCTATCCATATTTCAGTTTTGCTAAACTGAAACTGTAGCACAGTCTAACTGAAATTGAAGTTGGTTGATAGCTGATAGTAAGTGATGAACTAGACTTAGTATATTTCTCAATTAGTTGAGAATTAATTCAGAATATCAATTTCTTCTAATGTCCTAGTGCATCAATATGATTCTTTGCTTTTTGTCCAGATTTCGGTTTGCTAAAAATCTGAAACTTGTAATCCAGATTTTGATCATACTGCTAGTGAGTATTAGTTGATGCTATGTGATGAGATAGATTTTAAATATTGCTCATTTAGCTGTAGCTTAATCAAGAATACTCATTTGATGCAGCAAATCATTTCTTTGGAAATCTGTCCAAATGTCATCTTTTGCTAAAACACCGTCAGAGCAATCGAGTTAATTCTGATTTGCTATTTGTTCTTTGATCAAACCGCAATGCATAGCAAGGATTTCAATTTTGTAATTCTTGTCAACTAATGATGTTAAGTTTTAAGCTAAGCTTTTCGGTTTCAAAATCTGAAACTTTAGCTAACTTAGAATCTCTGTTCGGTCTTGTTATTTCTTGTCGGTCATACTAACAGCATATGCAGCAAGATATTAGCCTTCCATTTATTTTAGTAAAGTTGCAAGTGATATGATATGTTATGCTGTTAACTTCACTACTTTAGTTGTAACTTAAACACAAAAATCATATTTTCACTCACAATGTTGTAAGCAACCAATTTGTCATATTGTCCTGTTTTCAATATTGTTCCAAATCAAATTGTGGTTTTAGTGTAAACTACTTGTGACAAATTGTATTAGCGAAGCCGCTATATACTTTTGACCTTATGTAAAATAGATATAACTTAAGCATGTTGTTAAATATGCATTGAGCTATTGATCATGCACTCTTTTACGCATTTTGCTCTCGCCATTTTCTTGCTATTCATTGGACTTTTGTGTTCTAGATCTTTGGTTCTTCCGAGATTGTTGAATCTTTTGTTGAGCCACCGAACTGAACAAGAGGTTATCTATTATTACCAAGGCAAGCTTCCTCTCGCACCATGTTGATCCTAATCTTTTGAGCTGTAGATTTATAAAATACGGTGATCTTGTTGCATGCAATTTTCTAAAAGACTATTTATGTTATGTTCCTAGTTAGCTATGACCGAACTTATGGCTTACCTTGAATTGATCATACACTCAACTTAAGGTAGTTTGTGGTGATATAATACTTAATTTCAATTTTGCTTAGCCATGCAGATCCATAGAGCGGTAGTGTTTGGCGTGCTTATCTTGTCAAACACAGGGAACAACAAATACATTTTTATTATTATTTTTGTTGATGCTTTGTTCAGTTCCTTTAAATCTGAAATGAATCTAAATCTTGTTGTTAAACTTAATTCAAATCTGGACAAGTGGATGCTAGTGATGGTGCCTAGTGCGAGAATGGGAAGCTGTGGATGTCTTATGCAGGTTGATTAAGGATGAACTCGACGGCCCAATTCAAGCACCAACGTACTTCCACACGATGTATGGCGCTGTTTGGTTAAGTAAAGGGTTAATATTATTGAGTTGGATACAGAGAGTAAGGACATGTGTATTGATTTCATATGGCATAGATGCTTAAGTCTTGGGCCGTGTCGTATGCCATGTGGAACCTATATCGATATCGATGTTCT
The DNA here is from genome assembly GCA_036346395.1 of Hsuehochloa calcarea. Taxonomy (NCBI): domain Eukaryota; kingdom Viridiplantae; phylum Streptophyta; class Magnoliopsida; order Poales; family Poaceae; genus Hsuehochloa; species Hsuehochloa calcarea. The sequence continues at coordinate 16,584,132 of CM070607.1, forward strand.
TAGAAGGGTAAGGCGTAGATGTGTTACATCGCATGTACGTACCTTGAGGCCCGATCATGTGTAATATGTGTGGCTAACACGAGTTTGCATTTAATTGATGGGTCGGCATTCCTGTACAACATGTGAACCTCGGTTGAATATATGCTATCAGTCGTTGTTTAAGCGGGATCAGTTTCACATGGGTCATCCAACTCAATAGTGTTAATTTGTTGAAAAATACCGAATCTTGGTTTACCCGGCCGGCATACCAAAGGCAGTGTGCTATTATCCTAGGGGCTACGGGCTAACTAAGTCGTGTGGGTAAAGATGTACACCCCTGCAGGGACTAAAACTATTCGAATAGCCGCGTCCACTGTTCTGACGGGCAACGCTTGGATTGATGTCACCTGTATAGAATTTGCTCTAATTTGGGTTTTGGGAATTATTAAACTCGGCATGAGGAGTGTCATGCTCGGTTTGGTAATGATCGGTGACTATTATTGATACTGTTTTTGCTTATGTTCAATTACTTACTGTTTTTAGTCCAAATTGAATTATTAAAGCGCTTTGTCAAAATTTAGCAATTGTAGGTTAATATGTATCGCTTTATGCAAATTGAACCAATTAAGCCTTACATTGATAACCTTATGCATATAAAATTCTATTCCTTTGTATAGGTTCTATCAAACACTTTCTTTTATTAGTTTGTGTAAGACTTCTTTGAGTACCTTTCGTACTCGGGGTTTTATGACCTCTTGTTGCGGTGAGGATGGATATCTTTATGAGATGCCCGTTAGCGCCGATCCGGGTGGCGCTAACGAGTAATGCTAGTTCTAGCCTCCACGCAATAGCTGCGGGATAATGGGGCCATTGGTGGTTTTGCTTTTATGTTTTTGTTTCATTTGTTGCTCTTTTTGTTAATGACCCAAGGTCATCTGCTCTTATTCGATCTTGAGCAACTTGGTGCTGTAGCAACCAAAGTGGAGATGTAATTATTGATGTATAATTATGTGAATGTATGACTTGTATGTGAATGATGCAATGTTGTTTAAGGATATATGTGCAATATTCATCGATCTGGGAAATATTGCATGACATATATCCGAGAACACGAATGTTGAATTTGTTACTTGTTATCATTATGCTTTTAGTATGATTCTTAATAAAGGATTTGCCTTTGTTCCTTAAATAAGAATTATGCTATCGATATAATTTTAATAAGGCACATTTCAATAATTGAGGGTCTCACATTGTCCATTACGCACCATGCTTGAGTCACACAACCTCACCCGGTATCCCTGATCGTTCTGGACCTCAGCTCTCCAAGCGTAGTCCCGATCCACTCACCGTTGACGTCGTTGACCTACAAGCCACCTGCACAGCAATAGACAAACAAACCGTTTCCGGAACAAGTTCTTCACAACTTGACCCACGCCGATTCCGCAATGCAATATACATCAATAAAGCATTGAAGTTCATAGAATAACACACTCGAACAAACTCAATGCACCACTTGGCTCACCTCCAAGTGACTGCCGGTCTGACCGCCCCACAAGGCCGGTCCGACCGATTTCATGCCGGTCGGACCGCTCCCACAACGGCGGTCGGACCGGTCCAAATGACTTAGCCAAAATTCAAGCGAGAAATTCAAACCTTCGGAAATTTCAATCGAATAGAACTTTGTTGGGAGCTCCAAAATGATGGGACCACATCCAGGAGACTCCTCACTTGCCTACACACCTATTTTTGGCCCACTCAAAATCCCAAATTTCATTGTGGCGGTCGGACCGCCACCATGGCCGGTCGGATCGCTCCACGGCGGTCGGACCGCCCAAGACAACCGGTCAGACCGCCGATGGGCTCGACCTTGGAGCAAACCCGAAAACGCGAGATTTTGCAAACCAATAACGCCATTGCCAATTGACTCATCATCCTGAGATCGTGCACATATCCTCACGATATCCACAATCTCCCCCTTGATGAACACATTGGCAATTTTCAAGAAAATGTTGTTTTTCAAAATGAAAAGTAAAATTCATTGTTTTCGCATAAAGGCACAACTTGGTCCATAAGCAAGAAAAAACTTAGGAACCGACCAAGCTGGCTTCAGAATAGTATAGGCAAATGAGATAAGGCAATGAAAGCACAAAAGGATTCAATTTCCAGAAAGTAGCCAAAAATCTCACTAAGGTCCATATGAAAGACAAAATATTCTATTTGACCTTTGATCATTGTGAGTCTTCTTGAATTGCAAATCAGATCAGAAAAAGACAATAAGACCCAGAGACTCAACTCACTATGATCACAAATTTTCAAAAGGTTTTTTTTTGTATGTTCTTTTATATGAAACCTTGTATATTACCAAAAGCTCCAAACTCCAAACATTTTCTTCACAATCTTTCTCCCCCTTTGACAATGAATTCATCAAGATGCATGAAAAAGAAAGAGCATGAAGGAATGACTTTATTTTTGAACTTTAGTGAAAAGGAGCCATAACCATTATACATGTAGACAGTACAAGTATTATACCAAGCCATATAAGGAGAAGACGCTATATTCAATCATGGCAAAACGTGTACTGCAAAGCTAAAACCAAGATAGCAGCAATCTGAGATTAACAGAATTGAAATCATGAAAGGTTGCTCAAAATCATAGATTCACTCAAAGCAACCAAAAATGAGTCAAGCCATGTCTATAAGTAAAAAGAGACTCAAAACAAGAATTGAGGCATTCTGAGCATTAAGAAAATTCTTTTGAAGCAAAGCTCAAGCCCTTAGCCCTTTTTGGGCAATTTTTGTTTTTCTTTCTCTTCCTTTTTTGCTGTGCTAGATCTCAAGCCTTGCCGCGACCATCTCAAGCGATAAGCTTAAAAGAATGATCTAGGTCATCCAAAACTCCCCCTGAGTTCATGCCTAGTGCAATGGCAAGCCGTCTCATGAGACAGGATTGGTGAGATCAGTTTTTTCGCACATAGATTTTTTTTTCTTTTGCTTGACTTAAGAAGATAAAAAGCTTATTTTTCATCTCAAAATAAGTTCAAGACTCAATTCAACTTGTAAGACATGGCGAGAATCATAAGCGGATCACTAGAGCAAAACTAGTCACAAGATCCAACAAGACATGATTTGATTCAGATTTCTCAAAGATATAAAGCTAGCAAGGCAAAAGCTAAGCCAAACACGAAGAGCCATAAAAGAGGTCTAGCAGGCTATCACTCGATATGACAAGGTATAAAATATGAAAACAAGTCATACAGGGATAATAATCAAAGCTCCATTAGTTTTAATATACAATGCAAGACAAATGAAATGAAACATGCATTATAATACAATGAATGCAAAAAGAGCCACTTCCCCCTCAAAACAGCCCAATAGGACTAATAACCCCTAACTCTCCCTTAAGCGACAAAGCGAGAAGAATCAAGAGCCTTAGTGAAAATATCGCAAGTCGTTGCTCGACTCTACAAAATGAAGCACAACATCACCTTTCTCAACATGGTCTCTCGAAAATGAAATCGAATATCAATGTGTTTAGTCACGGAATGTTGCCTTTGGTTTTTGGCAATATTAATTGCGTAGTGTTGTCACGTAAAAGAGGAACACTTCCCAAAGATAACCCATAGTCCCGCGGCGTGGATAAAATCCAGAGAACACGAGAGCGACCACTTGCGGCGACTACATACTCGGCCTCGGTATGGATCGTACAATGTAAGACTATTTTCTAGAAGACCAAGAAACAAGAGATGTGCCCAAGAAATGACAAGTGCCGAAGTACTCTTCCTATCCACTCTACACCGTGAAATCAAGATCCGAAAATGCTCGAATTGAAAGAGCCAAGAGGAAGAATACGAGTCCAAAATCAAGCGTATCTTGAAGGTACACGAATATGCGGCGCATCGCTTGACGATGAGAAGCACGAGGAAGCTCGAAGCGAGCGCACGCGGACATACGGCGAATTGTATGTCCGGCCTCGGCAAGTAAGATAGAGGAGGGAGCCAATCATCTGCGATACTCCTTCGATCCATCGACTCTCCATCCTCATCGTGGTCCAAAGTGGTTGTTGCAATGGGAGTAGACATTGGCCTCTCGCTTCCCATATTGAAGCGCGAAGAAGGTCCTTAGTATACTTACTCGGTGAGCGAAGGTGCCTTCTTTCGGTTGCTTGATTTGAAGACCAAGGAAGAATGTCGGCTCTCCCATCATGCTCATCTCAAATTCACTTTGCTCATAGAATCGAAAATCTAGACACCAAAGCATGAGAGGAACCACAGAAAATAATATCATCCACATATATTTGAACCAACAAGAAATCACCGCCATGCACGAGAGTGAACAAGGTTTTATCAACCATTCCCATTTTGAAATCATTTTCAAGCAGAAACTCTTAAGCTGTCATACCAAGCTCTAGGAGCTTGTTTCAATCCATCAGGCTTTAGAGAGTTTAAAAACATGATTTGGGAATTTTAATTTTCAAAACCAGGAGGTTGCTTGACAAAGACCTCTTCTTCTATGAAGCCATTCAAGAAAGCACTTTTAACATCCATTTGAAAAAGCTTGAAACCCTTGGATGTTGCAAATGCTAAAAGAATGCGAATGGCTTCCAATCTAGCTCTTTGGAGCAAAGGTCTCCTCAAAGTCTAAGCCCTCTCACTGAATAACCTTGAGCAACAAGTCTAGCCTTATTGCGAACAACCAAACCATCCTCACTTTGCTTATTTTTAAAAACACATTTTGTTCCAATAACATGAGAATCGGAAGGTCGCTCAACTAAAAACAGGTTTGTTTCTCTCAAAATTTTCAAGCTCTTCATGCATGGCATTGACCCAAGAGGCATCGGATAAAGCATGGGTGATATCTCGGGGTTCAAAAGAAGCGACAAAAGCGAGAATGTGCATGGGAATCGGGAGAAATAAACACAGAGCGAGTGACTCGCTCTTGAAGATCCCCAATCATCTGCTCAGAGGATGTTGTCGCTGAATGCGAAGAGGTGCTCTGAGTGCGAGTGGCCTCTACCCCATGAGTTGTGGAGGTAGGAACAGAGCCACTCGGATCGTCGGTGGGGATAGGAGGAGGTCGCCTCGGTGACACGTAGTAGTAGTAGCAGCTCTCCACCCCTCGGAGAGGTAGCAGGAGGATGGTTTGGGTCTTCATCCTCGTAATCATCATCGACGAAGATGCTTTCTTGAGTTTCGAGGAACCTGTACACAAGCATCGGGTCTAGTACTGTGACTAGCCTCATCAAAAGTGACTTCGCAAGTCTCAACAATTTTGTTAGTATCAACATTAAAAACACGATAGCCACGAGAATGAGCGGGATATCCAAGAAATATGCCATCAAAACATCTAGACTCAAATTTATCAAGATTGCCATGTTTAAGAATGAAGCACTTGCAACCAAAAATCTTGAAATGAGAGACCTTGGGAGAATGACCAAATCTAAGCTCATAAGAAGTCTTCCCAACCACAGATCTCAAGAAAACCCTATTGGAGATATAACAAGCAAGAGAGATCGCCTCATTAAAATCTCCTAGGAGTAGAATGCTCATCTAGCATGGTCCGAGCCATCTCTACAAGGGTTCTGTTCTTCCTTTCTACAACACCATTCTGCTGAGGAACTCTAGGAGAAGAAAACTGATGCTCAATTCCCTATCGGTAGAAGGTAGAAAAGAAGAATTCTTGAACTCGTCCCATTATCACTCCTAATGGCTCTCAAAGCTCCAGGTATATCAACAACAATTCTAAGGACCAAATCTTTAAAGAATCCAAATGCTTCGTCCTTAGAAGCAAGAAAATAAACCCATGAATACCTGGAGTAATCATCCACAACCACAAGCACATACCATTTCCCACCAGCTGACTGAACTCTAGAAGGACCAACTGTATCTAAGTGAAGAAGTCGACTGGTCCATCAGTCATTACCAAAGTAAGAGGTGGGTGGGAAGCAGACACCATCTTACCATGTCTACAGGGGTGAGCACACAAGATCTCTGACGCCCTTAACCTAGGCAAACCTCTAATCAAGTCCTTGCAACTGACTCTAGACAAATGATCAAAACCTATATGCCCAAGTCTACGATGCCACAAAACAAGGTCATGAGAATCGAGGCTACAGACACCTAGGACTGGAAATGTAAGAAATCTTGAAATTTGCAGTAAGATCTTCTCAAACTGAGATCTCAAAACAAGCTCACCGAGGAATCTAGAACTCTACACTCACCTCTCTTAAACCTCACTTCTAGACCCTCATCAAGCGGAGAAAGCAGATAGAAGATTATACCTCGACTTACTCACCAAAGCGACGTCTTTTAGCATGAACTTGTCGTTGACGCGACGGTGCCCTTTGCGATCCACGGTCCGGTGAGAAGCATCCCCAAATGTAATCAATTCATTGCGGATGCACGTGTGAGGGAGGAGAACCATCTAGAATCTCCGGTCATATGTCGAGAACACCCGAGTCAACAAGCCACTTGTCCTCCTTCCTCGCACGACGGACCTAAAAGGCACAATCGAAAACATCCGTGCCTCAAGATCTTGGGGTTAGTGATAAATGAACGAGGAATCCAAGATCGAGAAGCACGATGTCCGGGAGCAAGCAGAGAAATAGTGAAACATGATCAGAACAAAATCATAAGGATGCACATGAGAATCACCTAGACCCTCTCAAACGATCTACCAAAAGATCGATACTCCCCTGTCTAGGTGCTACAGGTGTCTCTCCTCACGATGTCCTAATCCAACATGCCGCCTAGACCCACCAAAAGAGTCTACAAAGTTCTCTACAAATCTAGGCCTATGTGTGGTGCGATAAACATGTCGCCTAGCTCTAGAGACTACATCCGAGAAGGGACTCCTCTAATGGATCTTAGGACGCTCATCCTCTCTTTTCTCTCAAGTTTTGCTCTCCTAAGAGAACTCAACAAGATGGCCTTCTTTCTTGCGAGAAGGTGCAATGGTATCGACCTTTGAGGGTCTGCATGAATGAGTGAAAGCACCTTTCTTGCCGAAAGAGTTTGAGCAAAACCACCGGATTTGAAAACAACTCCGGATGGCTTAGGAGGTTCTAGCTCAAACAAACCATTCTTCACAACTCTAGCAATCTTAGGTGGGTTTTTCTTGGAATGCTCTAGGGGGTTGAAACCTAGACCACTATTTTTCACGCTCACCTTGGATTGATCAAGAATCATGTTGAGTTTCTTTTTCCCACTTGAAAATTTCTCAAGAGTCACCTTGAGGTAATCATTCTCTTTCATTAACTCCTCACATCTAGTACACTTGCTAGACTTGATTACCTCATTGCGCTTACTCTTAAGAAGGGCCACTTCCACTTTGAAGGCCTCACAAGACACACAATAGGATTCCTGAATCCTATTCAACTGCTCCTTAAACTTGACTCTAAAAGCCTCTTGTATCTGGCTAACCATGGTTTCAACTTCAGCATTCAAAACACAAGAGTTAGAATCAATAACCTTTTTAGAAGCAGTAAAAGACATGGATCTTTCAATTTTAGCCTTTTCTTCCAGGGTCTTGTTTAAGGCTTCAATCTCAATTGTAAGCTTGGGACAATTTTCACAAGATGCAACTCTAGAATAAATCAATGTTTCTGTCATCTCTTGCATCTTAATCCTATTATCCTTACAATGAGAGCATGTGTGACTAGCATCAAACTTTTGCAATTCTTTTAAGGAACTATCCAATTTTAATTCTAGCAAGGCACAATTAGAGCAAGTTAAAGGGATAGCTTCCATGGCAGTCACATCAAGAGGAATGACATCTAAACAAGCAGATCTAGACTTGAAAGATTCTAGTTCATCGAGAGCATCTTTTAGTTGATTTGTGACAGAGGAATGAGCAGATTTCAAGCTTGTCAAATCTTTAAGCAAGCTAGTGCAGGAATCACAAATATCAGCAGGATTGATAGATTTAAGCCTAACAACTTCAAGATTCAAATTATCAATCATAATGTCCTGCTTCCTAATCATTTTTACTTGCTTATGCAATTTCTGTTCAGCAAGCACCAAAGCCCTTTTCATATCAGCAATAGAAGGGCATACCTCATCAGGATCACTAAAAGGATCCTCATCTTTGGAGGAATCGCTGTCGTGGCTGTTCTTGGCCATGAAACACATGCCGGTGAAGTCATGCGCCTTCTTCTTGCCACGAGAATCACTCGTCGTCCTCCGCTTCCGAGTCCTCATCGCTCATATTTACATTCTCAAGAGCGGCAGGACCCCGGTGACAAACTTTCGATAGTTTGTCTTCTTGGGTTTTGCATCCTCTCACGGGATGTCTTCGTGTCTCCTTCTCCTCCTTGCCCTTTAGCTTGGGGCACCTGGAGCGAATGTGGTTTGGCTCACCACATTCGAAGCACGTGATAGGTCCACTCCTCCTCCTATTTCTCACCTTGTTGTACGCTCTTGTGAATTTGGTGGAAAGGAGGGCTAAGTCATCCTCGGGCAATTTCTCAAGTTGCTCATCACTCAAAGAATGTAAAGCAGATAATGAAAAGCCAGATGAGCTACAATAAAGAGAATCAGAAGAGCAACCCTTGGATTTGTCGACCACTAAAGCCATCGACTGTCTTGGGAGACGCGAGATAAAGTCAATCTCATGCGTCTTCAACCTTGAGTAGAGCTTATCCATGGTAAGCTCACTCATGTGATGTTGTCATTGATGGAAGTGATCTTCATACCCTGGACCTTCACATCAAGAGCACCCGAAGTGGCGTGCATTTTCGCACTCGAGAACACCAAGTCAACAATAGCGGAGATCATGAAGAATTTTAGAAAATCTTCCCACGGCTCATCCAAAGACTCACGGGCCTTTGTTCGATCTTCGAGTAAACCTTTTGAGCTGGTTCTGTCTCACTTCCTTGATCGCAGATGGACCCTTCGTGATAATCACAAAGTGTCCGGATCTCGTGAGCGCACCGCAAGTGAGCAACACGCCAAACTCGGATCGACTAAGGCCTTGGATCAAATAATTCGAGCTTTCTTTGTTGGCCTCCACATCCGAGTGATCGATATCACCATCGGGGCACGACATAAGGGTTTTTCACCTTTAGCCAAATAGCGTGCCCTTGAGCCTCGATATATGCTTGCATACGAGCCTTCCAAAGATGCAAAGTCAACTCCTCAAAAATGTGTGGCTTGGTTGAGTACTTGTCGGTCGCCATGGCTCCAAAGACCGGTTAAGATCTATAGAAAAGAGCTAACCGCTCGATACCACTTGTAGGACCGGAAAGGCGACTAGGGGGTGAATAGGCGCTTTCAAAACTTTCTCGCCTAAATCAAAACCAACACGAACTTTACTCCTTTAGCTATGAAAGCTAAGAAGTTCGGTGAGCACACAACGAAGCCTTGTGTTGGATTTGATAACCCCTCAAGCACACGACACAAAAGGAGAAAAGAACTCAATGTTCTTCATCGGCACGCGGTCGACCGGCTACCACAGGCGGTCGGACCGACGGTCAACCAATGGTCCGACCAAGCAACTAACCAAATGATCGGACCGGTGGACAACGGTTCGACCCGGCAAAACAATGGTCGAATACACGGGCGGTCGAACCGCCGTTGAAAGGCCGGTCGGACCGGTAGAGTCCAGAAGTAATGAAAAACTCCACCCAAATCCAAAACGAAATTTGATCCAACTTTTGATTCAACCAATAAAACTTGACCAAATTTCTAGCACACCTTCCTAATGATATTAGAGACCTATTTCTAGCGACGATCGTCACGATCCACTTGCAGAATCGATCTCTTGAGATTTTACCAAAGAGGTGCACAAACCCTAGAAGTGAGAAAATCTTGATTCAAGACCTGCTTGTGGGGGTTTGATGATCTAGATGACTCTAGGAGTAATCCCACACATCAAAGCAAGATAGAGTAGGCCAAGAGACCAAGTATGAACCTTTGAATCAAGGAAGCACCAAAACATCCAAAAGAGAGAAGAACACAAAGGAGCAAATAATCTTTCAATTAAGCATCACAAGATTGTTCATTCACAATAGATGCTTACAAAGCCTCTCCACCAAGGAGGGCAAGAGCTCAACAAAGAGCACACTCCAAACCCTAGTTCTCCTCTCCTCTCCTTCAAACCCTAGAAAAAGGAAGAAGGGGGCTAAATGAAATGCTTGCTTAGGTTTTCCACCTCTCCCCTTCCTATTTATACTAGAGAGTTAGGGTTTCCTTTTTGGGTCTCTTACACATGGGACCCACACACAAATAACTCTTGAAGCAATCTTCGCTTCACCACGTGTAGGTTGATGATCGGTTCTCATCGACGCCAAACCTCTCTTGTCCGAATCCCATCGGAACCTCCCGAGAGACTCGCACCGATATCCGCACCGCCGATCCAACCGGTATGCTTCAACCACCCGCTCGATCCATCTTGTCCATTTCGCACCATGCTTGAGTCACACAACCTCACCCAGTATCCCCGATCGCTCGACCTCGGCTCTCCAAGCGTAGTCCCGATCCACTCACCGCTGACGTCGCTGACTCGCAAGCCACCGCACAAACAATAGACAAACAAACCGCTTCCGGGAACAAGTTCTTCACAACTTGACCCACGTCGGTTTCGCAATGCAATATACATCAATAAAGCATTGAAGTTCATAGAATAACACACTCGAACAAACTCAATGCACCACTTGGCTCACCTCCAGTGATCACGGTCGATCAGCCCCACAAGGCGGTCCGACCGATTCATGCTTGGTCGGACCGCTCCCACAACGGCGGTCGGACCGGTCCAAATGACTTAGCCAAAATTCAAGCGAGAAATTCCGAAACCTTCTGGAAATTTCAATCGAATAGAACTTTTGACTGGGAGCTCCAAAAATGATGGGACCACATCCAGGAGACTCCCCTCACTTGCCTACACACCCTATTTTTGGCCCAGCTCCAAAATCCCAAATTTCATTGTGGCGGTCGGACCGGCCACCATGGCCGGTCGGACTGCTCCACGGGCGGTCTGACCGCCCGGCACAACCGGTCAGACCGCTAGTGGCCTGACAGCCTTGGAGCAAACCCGAAAATGCGAGATTTTGCAAACCAATAACGCCATTGCCAATTGACTCATCATCCTGAGATCGTGCACATATCCTCACGATATCCACATAAGTATATGTGAGCTTATGTCATTATGATTACCAGTTACTGCCTAGGTCCTTAGTGTCTTTGACACAATTGCAAAACCTATACAACCCTTAATTAAAGTAGCTAGTTTACCCAATCAAGGATTTGTACAGGGATACTAGTGTGTGCATGTTTCTATGATTTATTATCTTATTCCTATCCTATTAGTTGGTCACACTTGTTGCTGACATTTTGTCGCTATCACCCCCTAGTGTTGATATTACTAATGGTCGTCATTTACTGTCAGACCCCGGGTTTTGAATACCCAAAAATCATCGTGTGTGTACCGTACTAGTCTCATGATCAATAGTTAGTACACACATCCACAACATTGGCATACATATCAATACATAAGTACATACAACATGAAACAAATATGGTACATAACTTAAGCGATTACAAAGTTTACATCACAAGGACCGATCGGCCAAATAAAAGCTCAAGTAACAGAAATAGCAACAGAATTAGAATAACTTAGAAGCAAAAGTCTAGTGGCATGCTCATTCGAACCCTCATGCAACCAACAAAGAATAAGACCTATAAAGTCATGTCCTCGTACCCCCGGTATAGGAGCAAAAAAGACGTTGTCTGATAACTGGTTATCCTCATCCTCTGAACAGCAAATTAAGCAAGATTGAGTACATTGCGTACTCAGCAAGACTTGTAGCGTATCGCATAGTTTTTTTGTGTGTGTGTGTGTGTGTGTGTATTAATATATATGCAAGGCTAATAAGAGACGAGGCTCTTAACTACAAGTTATTTTCAGTATTAAGCAAATTTTGTTTACATTATCAATATATAGTATTTTACAACAAAAATTTCAAAGAGCAGATAAATTGTAATACCCCAAAATTTGTTCGGATGATTAGAAGAATATCCGGGAGAAAGAATTAAATAGGAATCTAATATTCAGTGATCGCAAGGGGTTTTTCGCAAATTACCGAGAACCTGGGCCTTGGGCCACGACCCATGTGGCCCAAGGGGGGGTCGGCCAAGGGGGGTGCTCTTCGCCCCCAAACCCTAGCCGCCACCCTCTCCTCCCCTCTCCCTCCCACTTGTGCGCCTCCCCCTTCCCCCATAGCCGCCACCCCCTCTCCCCCATTGCTTCTCCCCTGTGCCACCACCTCCCCAGCACCACCACCTCCCTCCCCGGTGAAGATTCTTGCTGCGGTCCATTGGAGGAAAGGCGAGGAGACCACCGTTAAAGTGATGGCCAAGACGAAGTAGCAGATCGGTGTTGTTCAGTGCTGTTGCTCGTCAGTTTTGAGTAAGATCTGTACGTTTTTTGATCTGACCGCCCCTTAGAAAGTTGTAGCCCTCTGCCTTAGCTTTCTTTGGGCACTGAGATCACTGAATTTGGACTTACGGTTTAGAAGTTATGGTTGTTTTACCGCGACTGATCAGGAGAGCTGACGAGAATTGGCAGATTGTCTTGTCTTGCCATTATGAATTATTTAGAGGCCGAATTAGAAAAGCCACCCAAAATTAATATTGTAGAGGATTCAGTAATATTTCCAATTTGATAAAGAACATAATTTTTAGAGTTGGCAATCAAAAGTTATGGAATTTTTACCGCCACTGTTTCGCTGATTGTCAGATTGCAGAGACATAAACTTTACCTGAATATAAGAATTAGTAGGAGGCCGAATCAGGAGACTTGTCTAACTAGACTATTGTAGCTGGTTTTTTTTTATTCCAGAGAGTCCAAGATCACCCCGTTCTGAGTTGCGTAGAAAAAGTTATGGTGGTTTTAGTGCTCTGTCCAGAGAGCCCGACGTGAAATTGATGTTTTATTAACTGGCCTGGTAGGGGTATTATTTAGCCGATTCAGTAAGGCTCACCAACTAGACTTAGTTGGGGAATTTAATTACCTTTTAAGAAAGTCTAAGAACATCTTATTTGGACTCCTGTACCAATAGATATGGATTTTTGAAGTTGACTATCCACCGAGGGGACAGATCGACGTTTAGGAATTTGGGGACGGGATCGAGTTAGATGTTTTATGCGAGTTCATAGTTGTTGTTATATAGTTTGTTTTGGTCCGATGCTGTGCCTTAGCGTGTGTTATAATTATTATTCGGGTGGTGGGATGCACCGAGGCAAGACCTTTATCGTACATCCTCGTTTTCTCGTGGTTAATGCAAGTAAAATGATGAATATAATATATATTATTGAATGGCAATGTTCGATATATATATATATATATATATATATATATATATATATATATATATATATATTATGAGTACTTGTGTGTTCATGTTTGTGAAGATGGCATACTTGGTATTGTTAATGGTTGCTGGAGATATGAATTACGTGTTATTCATGGTTGTTGTCTATGGTTATGAGATTTTGGAGTATGAATAGGTTATTCATATGCAATGTTGTTGAGGATGCAAGTTTGTGTTACTTTGAGAATTCATACATATACATCATGTTGGTTTATTGAAGACTTGGTCATGTGATGACCAAGCAACTCTTGAGGTCCCTGTCATGTTAATGACAGGCTAAAGGTCCCCATGCTTGAAGAGCATGGGCTTAGGTCCCCATACACGTGGAGTATGGGCAATGGTCCCTGTACCAGATGGTACGGACATGGGTGTGCATCGACAGATGCGCACTTTGCATTACCGGTAAAATGCAAAAGGGAAAGAGGAGGAAAAAAGATCATGTTGAGCATATTGCATAGCATGCATGTGTAAAATGATTGGTATGTGGTTTTGTGAAGTATAGTTGATGAGTTACATGCTTGTATGTTGTTAATACCATCTATTATATTTGCTGAGTCTTTGGACTCGCCTCTTGCTTTTGTTGTGTTTTTAGATACCACTTGTAAGAACGGCATGCATGGGAGGGAGTAGGGTTGCTTTGGATGCACTCACTACCACACATTCTTTTAAAGATGATTATCTTTTAGATCGTACCTTAATAATAAGCAAACTGTTTAAGGATTAATTTTGACTATGCTTGAATGCATTGGATTATTTGTAATAATGAGAGTGGTAAATTTTAATTGCGCTCGCTTAAGCATTAGCTGAATAGATTATTTAAGAATGCTTTGATGAACTTTGGATGTTGAGATATTGATAATAGTATATGCATCTGTTAGAACCTCCGGTATACTTAATTATACAAAGGAGGTTCTGCCGAAATTTAGAACTATGCCTTATGTTTAAATGGTTATCATGTTTATTTAGTAGCATTCCAGGCCCTTTGATGGGTTGGGGTGTTACATAAATACTTAAGGAATAACAAGTATATAACTTAATACATAACGAATAGCAACCCTCCTTGGCTGCAATTAACATTTCATTCCCAGTCATAGACATGACACTCAATTCAAATGACAACAAACCATCCCGTTCTTTTCCCAGTGAAACTATTTTTGCAAAAGAAGAGATTATGCCGATGTGGCCGCACAAAGCATGCTCATGACCGCGAGCATGACTATTTAAATAGATTTACACTCTACAGAGTTGTATAACTTTACCCACAATATATGAATTCTCTAGTTTGTTTAGCATCCATCGATACCACCGCTCACTATTCTTTGTCAAGCAATCTAGAGCACGTACCGAAGCCTTTACATCACCTAGTTCTAACCTTGCACTAGCCTGGCGAATGAAAACCCTCACTTCGATCCTAAGTTTCTCCCATCAAAGTGAGGCATTCACTGTTGTATTGGCAAGCTTTGTGCCAGACACCTCGGTGAAGAGAGCCCCTTCGAGCAAGCCTACCCAGTCATGCTCGTACTACTGCGGCCTACCAATATGCAAGGCTAGTGTTTGATGACTTAATTAGCTAAGGTTGTCCCAAACCGACACATGTGCTTGTATGCTTAGGCTTAGTTTGGTCGTGTCGGCGTTCGGTCCTTAGTTGACCCGGGCGAGGATCCCCCCTATCTACATGTGAGAAACCCTCTCACGCATTCATCATTTCATAATATAACTCGCCTGCGTCTCAATCTAGGTTTTTCCTTTCATTTTTATACAAAAATAATAGAGGTAACTCCTCTGGACCATTATTTCAAAATCTCCCAAGTTTCATATTCCATGTTCCATTAATTTCCAATTTTTATACAACTAGAGCTCGACTAAGCATTTGTATGATATTCGCACTCGAATTTTCCAAATTGACAACCAATACTAATGGTTACCACGGTAAGGATAACAATATTTCAAGGAGAATCATGCATTGAATAGGAGTATAACTATCGATATCCCCAAATATAGCAAGTTTAAGTAAACACACGCGCATGCATAATAGGTTTTGCAAAAAGAAGTACTATAATTAAAATAATAGGATCGACATTGTAAATTTCGCTTGAACAATCGACATCTAATCAAAAGAGTCAGAAGCAAATTAAAAATAGAAAATAATTTCAACAACAACAAAAACTAATTCTTTTTTGCATATTAAGATAGAGCATGATTTTATATGAATTTAGAAAAAAATACTCATTTAATTTGGAGTTCACCTGCAAACATTATTAACAATTCAATTTGATTCAGTCTTGAAAATCCAAAAATTATTAAAAGGGTGACGCCGATAGCGTATTTTTCTGAAGTTTACGCTTTCCAGCAGATAAAGTGTATTCTCTTATGGGTTCTACTGAGGTTTACGCTTTCCAACAGAGAAAGTGTATTCTTCTCTGAACTGAAAGCGACTTTTCTCATTTTTTTTTATTTTTATTAACTTACATGTGGGGCCCTGTCGACGATCAAATCACCGAACTTATGAGTATATAAAAAGAAAGAGGAAAAGTGGCACGTATCTCCTGGTAAGGAATGGGGCTGCTCTTTATTGATATGAAATGGTCATATAAAGTGTATCGTAATCTAGACCAAAGACTAACTCCCTAATATCGAGCACAATGCTTGCTACGGCTTTGCAATCTAATCGATCGACTATCTTCTCGAGAGTGATTTGAGACGATGATTCTCTTCAGTCCCTCCTCTTCTCCTTCCACGGTCCTCTTTATATAGTTGATGAAACGTTGGCAGTTGTCCCTTGGAGAGGCGTCTGTTAAGAAGTGGCGCGTCTGGTCGAAGAGAGGCGTCAGTTGATAATGTATCAACTGTTGTGCGGTTATATGTCAATGAGTCATGTAACCGTACTCCAGTGTCGTAGCGTCGCGTGGTATGAAATATATAGCACATATTCCATTCGTCACACCAGAAAGTATATGTCCGGTTTTAGATCCGCATACCGATTCAAAACTCAGAGCATTTGGTGGTCAAGACTAGGTTTGGAACCATGTCCGACCAGGTTGGGTACTATGTAACCTCTGGAATTCTTACGACCAGTGAGGTCGTTAGCCTTAGGGGTTACGACCATGAAGACGTATGGTCTCTATATAATAAATAATAAATAGAGGTTTTAATCCTCGTCAGCTAGCCCCCGAACTTTTAAATGAATTGGTCGTATGGACGCTTACTCCCGATGAAGTCGTATCGGGCAGACCCCTCATTAAATATTGTGGTACCTGAGGTGGTCTGTATTCATTTTTAAAGTTGAGAATTTACCTTGGAAGTTGAAAAGCTTCTTTATCCGCTGGTTAAAAAGGATATTTGTCCATTGGACTTTTTCCTAAAGCGGTTACAGTGTTGTGGCTATAAAAACCTCATAGCACTGGGTCGCTTTCTGCTTTACTCTTCATCTTCCAAGAAACCATCTCCGATCACCTTAGAATTCTTCACCCGAAAGAAATCCCCATGTCGGATCTTATTACCAACTGGTCAATTTCCAATCTGAGTGAGAATAAATTGGAAAATTTGGAGAAGGTTGGGCTGCTACCCGACAGAAATCTAATCTCATGGTGATCAGCATTTGGGGAACATTCTCCAAGCGGTGAGGACGGGGAAATTCTGGTATTTCTCGCATATATTGAATGTGGCTTCAGACTTCCAGTTCACTCCTTTCTTTCCCAAGTTCTGGAGTACTATGGAGTGGAACTGATCAATCTGGCCCCTAATGCCATAGCCAACCTAAGCATCTTCGTTTATCTCTGTGAAGCGTACTTGGGAATTCCCGCAACTCTGGATTTCTTCAAGTACTACTACAGATTAGCAAACACGAAGAAGACGACCAATACTGTAGGACCGGAAAGGCGACTAGGGGGGGGGTGAATAGGCGCTTTCACAATTTTCTCGCCTAAGTCGAATTCAACACGAACTTTACTCCTTTAGCTATGAAAGCTAAGAAGATCAGTAAGCACACAGCGGACGCCTTGTGCTGAATTCGATAACCCCGGCAACCACACGAAACATAAGTGGAGACTTAATCTCAAAGGGTTGATCACAGGCAAAGCGGTCGGACCGGTTACTAAGGGCGGTCTCGACCGACGCTCAACCAATGGATCGACCAAGAACTAATCGGCGGTCGGACCGGTGGACAACGGTTCGACCGGCAAGACAAATGTCTCGAATATACGGGCGGTCGGATCGCCGTTACAAGACCGGTCGACCGGTTCACCCAAGATCAAAAATCCACCCTAAATCCAAAACGAAATTTGATCCAACTTTTGATTCAACCAATGAAACTTGACCAAATTTCGAGCACGCCTCCCTAATGATATTGGAGACCTATTTCTAGCGACGATCCTTCAGATCCACTTCGCAGAAACAAACTCTCAAGGATTAAACAAAGAAGTGCACAAACCCTAGAAATATGAAAAACTTTGATTCAAGACTTGCTTGTGGGGGTTGATGGTCTAGATGATCCTAGGAGTACTCCCACACATCAAAGCAAGACACAAAGGGTCAAAAGACCAAGTTTAAACACTTGAATCAAGGAAGCATAAAATTCATTCAAATGAGAGAAGAACACAAAAGAGGAGACAAATGATCTCACAAGCAAGCATCACAAGATTGATTGATCTCACAAGATGCTTACAAAGCCACTCCAACAAGGAGGACAAGAGCTCACCCAATGAGCATACAATCTCTCCCTCTCTTCCTCTCCAAACCCTAACCCTAGAAAAGGCAAGGGGGAAACCAAATGAATGCCTCTAGAGGGTTTTACATCTTCCCCCTTCTATTTATAGGAGAGGACTAGGGTTTCTCATTTGGGACCCATTCACACATGGGACCCACACACAACATCTGTTGAAGCAATCGCCTGCTTCACCACGTGTAGGTTGATCAGCGGTTCTCATCGCGTCGCCAAGCCTCTCTTGTCCGAATCCCATCGGAACCTCCCAGAGACTTGCACCGATATCCGCACCGCCTGATCCAACCAGCTGCACCGAACCACCCGTTCGATCCATCTTGCCCATCCTGCACCATGCTTGAGTCACACGACCTCACCCAGATCCATGATCGCTCGACCTCGCCTCCAAGCGTAGTCCCGATCCACTCACCGCTGACGCCGCTGACTCGCAAGCCACCGCACAAAGAATAGACAAACAAACCGTTTCCGGGAACAAGTTCTTCACAACTTGACCCACGTTAGCTCCGCAATGCAATATACATCAATAAAGCATTGATAATCAAACATAAACCACATTGAAACCACATCAATGCAAACTTGGCTCACCTCCAAGTCATCGGCGGTCTGACCGCCCCACAAGGCCGGTCCGACCGATATCGTGCGGGCGGACCGCTTCCCACAACGGCGGTCGGATCGCCCAAAGGACTTAGCCAAAATTCCAGCTTGAAAATCCAAACCTTCGAATTTTCAACTCAATAGAACTTTGACCGGAGCTCCAAAATGATGAAACCACATCCAGGAGACTCCCCTCACCTGCCTACACAACCTATTTTTGGATTAGCCCCAAAATCCAACTTTAGGTCAGCCGGTCCGACCGCCACCACCGCCGGCCCAATCATTCCACGGCGGTCCGACCGCCGACACCACCGGCCGATCACTCGTGGTCCGACAAAGATGAAGCAAACCCGAAACGCGAGATTTTGCAAACCAACAAAGCCATTGCCAATTGACTCATCATCCTGAGATCGTGCACATATCCTCACGATATCCACAATCTCCCCCTTGATGAACACATTGGCAATTTCCAAGAAAATGTGGTTTTTCAAATTGAAAAGTAAAATCGCTGTTTTGATAAAGGCACAACTTGGTCCATAAGCAAGAAAAAGCTTAGGAACCGACCAAGCTGGCTTCAGAATAGTATAAGCAAGTGAGATAAGGCAATGAACGCACAAAAGGATTCAAATTCCAGAAGATGGCCAAAAATCTCACTAAGGTCCATATGAAAGACAATATGTTCTATTTGACCTTTGATCATTGTGAGTCTTCTTGAATTGCAATTCAAATCAGAAAAAGGCAATAAAACCCAGAGACTCAACTCACTATGATCACAAATTTTCAAAAGGTTCACAAAATTTTTTGTGTGTGTGTGTGTTCTTTTATGTATGAAACCTTCTGTAAACCAAAAGCTCCAAAGCAGCATTTTCTTCAATCCTTCTCCCCCTTTGACAATGAATTCATCAAGATGCATGGGACAAGAACGAGCATGAAGAAATGACTTTATTTTTGAAATTTAACAAAAGGAGCCATGACCATTATCTATGTAGACAGTACAAGACATATACCAAGCCATATAAAAAGAAGACGCTATATTCAATCATGGCAAAACATGTCTCGCAAAGCTAAAACCCAGATAGCAAAGAACTGAGAATAATGAATTAAAATCATGAAAGGTTGCTCAATGTCAAAGTTTCACTAAAAGCAACCAATAATGAGTCAAGCCATGTCTATAAGTAAAAAAGAGACTCAAAACAAGAACTGAGGCATTTTGAGCATCAAGAGTATTCTTTTGAAGCAAAAACTCAAGCACTTAGCATTTTGAGCATTTTCCTAAAAGGATTTTTTTACTGTGCTAGATCTCAAGCCTTGCCGCGACCATCTCAAGCGATAAGCTTAAAAGAGTGGTCTAGATCATCCAAAACTCCCCCTGAGT
This sequence comes from Hsuehochloa calcarea, assembly GCA_036346395.1. Taxonomy (NCBI): domain Eukaryota; kingdom Viridiplantae; phylum Streptophyta; class Magnoliopsida; order Poales; family Poaceae; genus Hsuehochloa; species Hsuehochloa calcarea. Next base: position 16,604,162 of record CM070607.1, read on the forward strand.
TCATGCCTAGTGCAATGGCAAGCCGTCTCATGAGAAAGGATTGGTGAGATCGCTTTTTCGCATTTAAAATCTCATTTTTCATTTGCTTGACTTAAGAAGATAAAAAGCTCATTTTTCATCTCAAAATAAGTTCAAGACTCAATTCAACCTATTTGACATGGCAAGAATCATAAAAGGATCACTAGAGCAAAACTAGTCACAAGATCCAACAAGACATGATTCGATTCAATTTGCTCACAGATATAAAGCTAGCAAAGCAAAAGCTAAGCTAAACAAGAAGAGCCATAAAAGAAGTCTAGCAGACTAACACTTGATATGACAAGGTATAGAGTATGAAATCAAGTCATACAAGGATAATAATCAAAACTCCATAATTTTTATTATGCAATGCAAGACATTTGAAATGAAAATGCATTATGATACAATGAATGCAAAAAGAGCAAATTCCCTCAAAAGATCCAAGCCTCAGTACTGGGATTTGAGATAAAAGATCTAGGTGTCCAGTACTGAGATGGACGAGGCCTGGGAATAGCAAAAGAAGCAGCAGAAAAATGATTAGGCACAAAATCATAAGAATGCCCATGAGCACCACCTGGACCTCTCCAAAACGATCTACCAAAAGACCGATACTCCTCTGCCTAGGTGCTACCCGTGGTCTATCCTCACGATATCCAAGACCAAATCGCGCTCGACCCACCAAAAGAGTCAACAGAGTTCTCTACAAACCTAGGCCTATAAATGGTACGTTGAATAGGTCCGCCTGCTCTAGAGACTACAACCAAGAAGAGACTCCTCTAATGGATCTCAAAGTGCTCATTCTCTCTTTCCTCTCAATCTTTGCTCTCCAGGAAGCAAAACTCAACTGTGTGGCCTCTTTCTTGCAGAAGGTGCAATGGTACTTGACCTTTGAGGGGTCCGATCGTGAGACAGAAGCACCATTCTTGCTAGAAAGAGATTGAGCAGAACCTACAGCTTTAGGAACAACCTTTGAAGTCAAAGAAGGTTCTTGCTCAACCAAACCACTTTTCACGACTCTAGCAATCTTTGGTGGAAGATTCTTGGAAAGCTCTAGGACTTAAAACCTAGGCCACTGCTTTTCACACTCACCTTGGATTGATCTAGAATCAAGTTGAGCTTCTTTTTCCCACTAGAAAACTTCTCAAGAGTCATTTTGAGGTAATCGTTCTCTTTTGCCAAAACTCCACAATTGGAGCACTTTTTAGAATCGATTGCCTCAACATGTTTGCTCTTAAGAAGATCCACTTCCACATTCAGAGCCTCACAAGACACACAATAGGACTCTCCAATCCTATTCAATCGCTCCTTAAATTTGACTCTAAAGGCCTCTTGTATCTTACCAATAGCAGCTTTCAATTTCAAAGATGCAACATACAAGAGGAAGAATCAATAACTTTCTTGGAAGCAAGAAGAGACATGGATCTTTCAATTTTAGCTTTCTTCAAGAGTCTTGTTTAAAGCTTCAATCTCAATTGTAAGCTTAGGGCAATTTTCACAAGAGGCAATTCTAGAATAAACAACCATTTCACCATCTCTTGCATTTTAATTCGATTATTCTTACAATGAGAACAAGTGTGACTAGCATCAAATTTTTCCAATTCTTTTAAAGAGCTATCCAGTTTTAATTCTAGCAAAGCACGCTTTGAGCAAGTTAACGGAATAGCATCTAAAGCAATCACATCAAGCGGAATGACATTCATGCAAATGTAACTAGACTTGAGAGATTCTAGTTCAGAAAGAGCATTTTCTAATTGTTTTTCAACAGAGGAATGAGCATTATTCAAGCTTGACAATTCATTAAGCAAGCTAGAGCATGAATCACAGAATTCATCAGGATTAATGGATTTGAGCCTAACCACTTCTAGGTTCAAATTATCAATCATAGTATCCTGTTTCTTAATCAATTTAGCTTGCTTATGCAATTTTTGTTCTAAGCAAGCACCAAAGCCCTTTTCATGTCGAAGTGAAGGGCATACCTCATCGGGATCACTAAAAGGATCCTCACCGTTGGAGAAAGTCGTCGTGGTCGTTTTAGCCATAAAGCACATGCCGTGAAATCACGTGCCTTCTTCTTGCCACGGGAGTCACTCTTGTCGTCCTCCGACTCCGAGTCCACATCTTCCATGCTCACATCCTCTAGAGCTTCAAGGACTCGGCTGACAAACTTGCGATAGTTTGTCTTCTTGGACTTAGCATCCCTCGCTTGAGGATGCCTTTGTGACTCCTTCTCCTCCTTGCCCTTCAGCTTGGGGCATCTAGAGCGAATGTGGTTGAGCTCACCACACTCGAAGCATGTGATAGGTCCACCTCTCCTCCTACTCCTCACATTATTGTACGCTCGTGAATTTGGTGGATAGGAGGGCTAAGTCATCTTCAGGTAGTCTCTCAAGTTGCTCATCGCTCAAGGAATGCAAAGCAGACAAAGAAAATCCAGATGAGCTAACATTAAAAGAATCAGCATATCTACCCCTAGATTGGTCGACCACTAAAGCCATCGGCTCTGTCGTGGGGAGACGCGAGATAAAATCAATCTCATGCGTCTTCAACCTCGAGTAAAGCTTATCCATGGTAAGCTCACTCATGACAGTGTTGTCATTGATGGCAGTGATCTTCATCCCCCAGACCTTCACATCCAAAGCACCCAAAAGTTGGCGGCATTTTCGACTCGAAAATACAAGATCAACAACATGGAGATCATGAAGAATTTTAGAAAATCTCCCCACACTCATCTAAAGATTCACGTGTCTTTGTTCGATCTTGGAGTATGCTTTTTCACCGGTTTCGTCTCACTTCCTTGATCGCAGTGGACCCTTCATGATAATCACAAAGAGTCCGCCAGATCTCATGAGCAGACAAAGAAATGAGCGACACGCCAAACTCCGATCGACTAAGGCCTTGAATCAAAAATTCCGAGCCTATTTGTTGTTCTCCACATCCGAGTGATCAAATTGTCATCTACCGCACGACATAAGGGTTTTTCACCTTAAGCCAAATCGCGTGCCCTTGAGCCTCGATGTAGGCATCCATTCGGCCTTCCAATAAGCAAAATCAACTCCATCAAAAACATGTGGCCCGATTGAATATCGTCACGCCATGGCTCCAAAGACCGTTAAGATCTATAGCAAAGAGCTAACCGCTCGATACCACTTGTAGGACCGGAAGGCGACTAGGGGGTGAATAGGCGCTTTCACAATTTTTCGCCTAAGTCAAATTCAACACGAACTTTACTCCTTTAGCTATGAAAGCTAAGAAGATCAGTAAGCACACAGCGGACGCCTTGTGCTGAATTCGATAACCCCGGCAACCACACGAAACATAAGTGGAGACTTAATCTCAAAGGGTTGATCTGGGCACAGGCGGTCGGACCGGTTACTAAGGGCGGTTCGACCGACGCTCAACCAATGGCTCGACAAGCAACTAATCGGCGGTCGGACCGGTGGATACGGTTCGACCGCAGAAGATAAATGGTTCGAATATACGGGCGGTCGGATTGCTATAAGACCGGTCGACCGTTCACCCAAGATCAAAAATCCACCCCAAATCCAAAACGAAATTTGATCCAACTTTTGATTCAACCAATGAAACTTGACCAAATCTCGAGCACACCTCCCTAATGATATTGGAGACCTATTTCTAGCGACGATCCTTCAGATCCACTTCGCAGAAACAAACTCTCAAGGATTAAACAAAGAAGTGCACAAACCCTAGAAATATGAAAAACTTTGATTCAAGACTTGCTTGTGGGGGTTGATGGTCTAGATGATCCTAGGAGTACTCCCACACATCAAAGCAAGACACAAAGGGTCAAAAGACCAAGTTTAAACACTTGAATCAAGGAAGCATAAAATTCATTCAAATGAGAGAAGAACACAAAAGAGGAGACAAATGATCTCACAAGCAAGCATCACAAGATTGATTGATCTCACAAGATGCTTACAAAGCCACTCCAACAAGGAGGACAAGAGCTCACCCAATGAGCATACAATCTCTCCCTCTCTTCCTCTCCAAACCCTAACCCTAGAAAAGGCAAGGGGGAAACCAAATGAATGCCTCTAGAGGGTTTTACATCTTCCCCCTTCTATTTATAGGAGAGGACTAGGGTTTCTCATTTGGGACCCATTCACACATGGGACCCACACACAACATCTGTTGAAGCAATCGCCGCTTCACCACGTAGGTTGATCACGGTTCTCATCGCCGCCAAGCCTCTCTTGTCCGAATCCCATCGAACCTCCCGCAGACTTGCACCGATATCCGCACCGCCGATCCAACCGGTGCATCAACCACCCGCTCGATCCATCTTGCCCATCTCGCACCATGCTTGAGTCACACGACTCACCCAGATCCATGATCGCTCGACCTCGCCTCCAAGCGTAGTCCCGATCCACTCACCGCTGACGCCGCTGACTCGCAAGCCACCGCACAAAGAATAGACAAACAAACCGCTTCCGGAACAAGTTCTTCACAACTTGACCCACGTTAGCTCGCAATGCAATATACATCAATAAAGCATTGATAATCAAACATAAACCACATTGAAACCACATCAATGCAAACTTGGCTCACCTCCAAGTCATCGCGGTCCGATCAGCCCACAAGGCCGGTCCGACCGATATCAGGCCGGCCGGACCGCTCCCACAACGGCGGTCGGATCGCTTCAAAGGACTTAGCTAAATTCCGGCTTGAAAATCCAAACCTTCCGGAATTTTCAACTCAATAGAACTTTTGACCGAGCTCCAAAATGATGAAACCACATCCAGAGACTCCTCACCGCCTACACAACCTATTTTTGGATTAGCCCCAAAATCCAACTTTAGGTCAGCCGGTCCGACCGCCACCACCGCCGGTCCGATCGTTCCCACACGGCGGTCCGACCGCCCGACACCACCGGTCCGACGCGCTGTGGTCTCGACAAAGATGAAGCAAACCTCGAAAACGCGAGATTTTGCAAACCAACAAAGCCATTGCCAATTGACTCATCATCCTGAGATCGTGCACATATCCTCACGATATCCACAAATACACTTGGAGAGCGTACCTTGCGTCTTCATGACGGGAAGGCTGATGAGTACATTTCTATTTACTCCAAATCTTCGTTGTCGTCATGGAAAAAGAGTTGGTTTTATATGAAGATTACGCATGGCGATGGCCTTTATTACAGCGGTAAGAAGGCTGTCGAGAACTTGCGATGGCGTTCCTCCTCGAAAGAGGGAAAAATTGAGAGATGAGTTGATGCTATCCATCTCCTGAGTGTCAGGGGTTTAACCTCCTGGCACGTGGTAAGAGACTTTCCATGCAGAGAATTAGTCCTTTGAAGGCCAGAGCTCATTCGATACTCTAGTACATTGGTCGTGATGATGCGATCAGGGATTCTAGGGAAGGTAGATCCCAGTTAGAATTCGACTAGTATATTTTTCTAGTCAATTGCTTTCATAACCCTAAGACCTCTCTTTTTATTACAGCCTTGTCTTCTGATGAGATCAGAAGTCGGATCAAGATGATCTCAGGCCGAGAGCCTAACGAAAAGGCTAGTTTCCTTTGATCTTAGCTACACGCCACCAAGAGAGGGCCGAGACTCCGTGTAAGCATGCTAATTATTTTTCATCTTCACAAACTCTTCCGATCGGTGTTTACCTAAAAAACCTCTTTGATATGTAATCGGTTGGTCTGAGGATCAATGAGGCCACGGAAACATGTGAGCCATTTGATGACCCGACCAGTCTTACGATCACTAGTGGTCGTGCAGAGGTAGGTAACCGAAGGAAGTATTTTTCGTTTAGATGAAAAGATATGTTGATCGCCTGACTAACTTTGTTTGTTTAATCAAAGGTAGTCATTGAGTCTCGCATATTGCTCAAGAATTGCCAATGGTCGTTGAGTCAATCTGCTTTGGTGACCAATGAACTCGCACTATCCAATCCAACGATCGTGATTCTACTCGACCAATTGGTCGAAAGCATTTCATCCGATCTTCCATTGGAGGACGAGAGGTGTAATCAACCCTACCGCTTTAGAACCGTAAAATCGGTTGAAAAGAAAAGAAAAGCAAGCGCTAAGGACTTGCCGACGCCACATGAGTCAAAATAAAGAAGACGGCCGTATGTTTTAAATGGAAATAAACATATAAATGCATACCTTTTATATCCCGGTGAACTTTAAACTCGAACTTCCTTTCCTTTACAGATCTATCGAGCTCCAAATAAGCTTCCCACTGTGTCATTCCAAAGAGGGCTGTGATTGAGGGCACTTCCGACCAAGGCTTTCCACAGGCAAGGGACTCTGAGGAAGAAGTGGTTAGAAGCCTCAAACCGCTTCAAGACGACTCGACTTGGATCCTCAGAGTGATTGTTACTCCATCCCGGAGGTAAGCACTTTGCGATCCACCGCAGACTCGATCCTCGAAGCAATCCTTCCAAACTAACAAGTTTCCTTTCTCTCCTCGATTTATCGAGGATAAGGAGCTTGATGAAGCTTGGAGGAGAATATCAGATCATCTTGCAAAGGCGAATCCTGATAAAAATTTTGCCGATTATAATGACGTGGCAATTCAAGTAAGTGTCTTCAACCATTCTTATATCTCTATTTGAAGTTCAACAGAAATTTGAAGAGGAAATGCTATCTATGCAGCATATGGTTGAGAATTTTGCTGCGATCGGAGGCTTGACCGAGCGAATAAAGATCTTGGAGCAAAAACACTCAGAATTAGAGAGTAAAGAACTCTCCTACTTAACTTTTCCTTCTTTATGCCTCTATTTTTATCTTCTAATTATCCTCCCTTATCATACTTGACAGATTTGGAGAAAAGCCAGAAGACTAGGGCTTGAAGAAGAAAACCAAGCTAAGAACCGGTCGATCGAAGACTTGACGACTAGAAATAAAGAAATCTTGGAAAAATCCAAGTAGAAGGCCGAAGGTAATTAGTCGTAAACTTGACTTAATATCTCTTCTAGTCCTTCTTGCCTAATACTTGTTTTGTTTACTCAGAACAAAATCAAGCATTAGCCAAAGCGAAGAAAGCTTTGGAATTTGAGCAAGACAAGGGGGCAGCAATCATACTTAATCTCGACTTAAAGATCACTGCACTTAATAAAATGATCTTTGATATGGGATCAGGATCAACATTGCCCTCCTTAAGTGATCCAATGGAAAAGGTAAAATATCTTGGCCACCTTTTGGAGAACTTTAAGGGCTTGCTCAAGACTACAAGAGAGAATTATGCCCAATCCGTTAAAGAATCTATTGCCAGTAGAGTTAGTCTTGTTTTGGCAAAACTGAAGGCGTCTGACCCCTCTACCAATCTTCAGGCTATTGAAGAATATTTCAACTGCTTGCCTGAGGAGGCGATCAAGTTTCTCAAGGAAGTTAAACCTATTGGAGACAAGGTTGTAGAAGAAATGGAGGTCGGATCTCCATCAAGCAGTGATCAGATGGGCAATCTCTAGTAGTAAAAAACCTGCAAAAAAGAGAGTATGCAAAAAATGTGCAAAGACTTAGCTATCTCTTGTTAATGAAATCTTTTGTTCATCCGGTTGACTTATGGATATTCATATATTAACTAGCCCCCGACTGTTTTATAGTAGAAAAACTTTACTATACAAGCAGTAGGACGAGAATATGAACTTAAGTCTCAACCATTGTTTGAAAGTTTGTACCAATCGTTGAAAAACTGATCGTGATAATACTAGGAAACCTTTTTTGGTCAGAACCAGTGCTAGGTTTCGACTAGTTGTAAACTGCTTTTCAGAATCAAAGTACTTACTAAGACAATATATGGTCGGAAGAAAAAAAGAGACTTTCCTTGATAAGAGAAAAAAATTATATGAAAAAACATATATAACAAAAGATAAGCGGTTTTATTTCTATGTAGTACTCAACGCTGGTCGGAATGAACCGCTAAGAAATGAAGATATAATGTATATTTCACAATACGTGATCATGCTCCAGTCCGACTGGCAGCGAGGATCGTAAGAAAAAGACCGTTGCTAGGAAGCTCCTTCCAGTGGGCGGAACCACGTGCTAAAAAGGAGAGACTTCGACTAGTAGGTTTTCCGTGCCTCGACCAAAGAGCCAAACAAGAGTAGAACAGAATCTTGAAAAAAATAAAAATATGATCTTCATAATCTTGAGCATATGAACTGCGTCAACCAGATTTGAATACCATCATATAAATAACATCACTTACTTCTTTGAATTTAACAAACATTTATTAAATTTTAAAGGAAAAGGAAATGAAATTAAACGAAAAACTTACGCAATTGATCAATATTCCAGAATTGACAAAACTCGCCATTTGGACATAGCTAATCGACCGAGCCTGGTCAGGTGACTTCGACCATAGTGTAAGGACCTTCCCACTTGGGAGAAAGTTTATTGCGATTTACTTGGCTATGAATTTTTCTGAGAACCAGATCACCTACAGCTAGGCTACGAGGTTGCACCTTACGGTTGTGGTACCTTCGCATGGCTTGTTGATAGATTGCTGAACGTATCAAGGCTTGGTTTCGTCGTTCTTCAAGGAAATTGACGTCGTCGAGCCGTCGTTCCTCCTAATCGTTTGTATTAAAACAATCAGTACTAGCAGAGCCAATTTTAAATTCTGGAGTAAGGATGGCTTCAGTTCCATAAACTAAAAAGAATGGTGTTTCGCCGGTTGCACGACTGGTCGTTGTTCGAACAACCCATAAGACAGAAGGAAGTTCTTGAGCCCAAGCTCCTGACCGCTTTATTAGCTGGTCGAATACTCGGTGTTTTACCCATTGCATTATGATACCATTGGCACGCTCAGCTCCATTACTCTGTGGATGAGCAACGGAGGCGAAATGGACTTTTATTCCAAGCTCATCGCAGAATTCCTGAAAACTGATGCTCGAAAATTGAGTTCCATTGTCTGTGATTATACGACTAGATACACCAAAGCACGTGATCACGTTTTTTGTCAAAAATATCTTAGCAGCCTCAGTTGTAACTTTAATAACTGGCTCGGCTTCGATCCATTTTGTAAATGTGTCAATCATGACGAAAAGGAATTCGAAGCCCCCGGGTGCTCTTGGGAATGGTCCCAGAATGTCTAGTCCCTAGGTTGCAAAATGCCAGAAAAGAGGAATTATTTGCAAAGCTTGTGCCGGCTCATGTACCTGTCGGCTATGAAACTGACATTGTACGCACTTCGTCACGAGCTCTTTTGCATCATAAAGGGCAGTTGGCCAATAGTATCCTTACCTGAAGGCTTTACCGACCAATATTCTGTAGGAATGATGTGCTCCACAGACTCCTTCATGAATTTCGGTTAGCAACTTAATGTCATCCGAGTGACATATGCATCTCATCAACACTCCATAAGATCCTCGTTTGTACAAGGTACGTTCAATTAGAGTGTATGATTTGGCTTTTCGTGCTATACGATCGGCCTCTACATCATCTTCTGGAATTAGGTCATGCTGAAGATAATTGTAGATCGATGTTATCCAATCTCTACCCTGATCGTCACCGATCTGTGGAGCATCTATGTTATCAGAATCAATGGGCATGACCTGATGTTTATCATTAATGTTCTCGGAATGCTCGACCACCGAGGGTGAATCGAGTTGCTCAAGAAAAACTCCGGGCGGGACGGTTGACCTTGTGGAGGCCATCCGTGCTAATCGGGTCCGCTAGAAAGTTTTCCTTTCTAGGAATGTGTTGATCCGAAACCAAGAAATGCTTTTGAGTTTCCGCATTCGCCAGATAAGACGACATCTTGGTACTCAAGCATTGATACTCTTTCCCCACTTGATTTGCTACTAGTTGAGAATCGCCTTTTACTAGTAATTTCATAATCCCGAGCTTAATAAGTCGTCAAGTCCTACCAGTAAACCTTCATATTCCGCCACATTGTTTGTAGCGGGAAAGTTAAACTGGATAGCGTACTTAATGTGTTCGCTAGTAGGAGATATCAAGACGACTCCAGCCCATGATCCTTTAAGCATCAACGAACCGTCAAAGTACATCCTCCACTCATCGTGGCGCTCGTACTCTGGTTCCTGCTTAGATTCAGGGTTTGTCCATTCGGTAATGAATTCTACTATTGCCTGAGACTTTATTGTTGTTCGTGAGATGAAATGGAGATCGAACGTCCCTAGTTCAACCGCCCATTTTGCTATTCGTCCTGATGATTCCCTGTTTCCAAGGACTTTACCAAGGGGATAACCGGAGGGTACGACCACTTTGTGTGCTTGAAAGTAATGCCTTAGTTTCCTTGAAGCCAGAAGGAGACCATAGAGCAACTTTTGTACCTTTGGGTATCTTTCGTTTGGTCCATGTAAGACTTCGCTTACGTAATATACTAGTCGTTGGACGTTTTCACGTTCTACGACTAGTACACCACTGACAGTTTGTGGCGTTGCAGCCACGTAAATCAGCAATGATTCTTTCGGTCTCGGAGAGACTAAGACTGGGGCACTTGTAAGGTACTCTTTGAGATTTTCAAAGGCATCATTGGCCTCCTTAGTCTATTCGAAATTTCCGTTCTTCCGAAGAAGCTTAAAGAAAGGTAACCCTTTTTCACCTAATCTGGCTATGAAACGGCTCAGCGCTGCCATACAGCCAGTTAGCTTTTTGACTTCTTTCTTTGTGGTCGCAGGACGCATCTGGTTGATGGCCGATATCTTCGCAGGATTTACTTCGATACCTCTAGCCGAAACTAGGAAACCGAGAAGTTTTCCAGCAGAAACTCCGAACACATTTCTCTGGATTTAATTTGAGGTTATGCCTTCTCAAGTTATTGAAAGTTTCTTGTAAGTCGAGGATGTGATCGCCTGTGTTGATACTTTTTACCACTAAATCATCAACATAGGCTTCTAGATTCCGACCAATCTGTGGGCTAAAGGTTTTCTGTATCAATCTTTGAAAAGTCGCACCAGCATTTTTGATACCAAAGGGCATCTTAATATAACAGTAAGTGCCATATGGAGTGATGAAGGAAGTTTTCTTCATCTTCTTTACTCATGTTAACTGGTGGTACCTCATATGCATCCAAAAACTTAATAATTCACACCCGAGGTAGAATCTACAAGTTGATCAATGCGGGAAGAGGAAAGTTATCCTTGGACAAGATTTATTTAAATCAGAAGTCTATACACATTCGCCATTTTTCATTATTCTTCATAACCATTACAGGTTGGCAAGCCATTGAGGGTGATGGACTTCACGAATAGATCCCGCCTTGAGGAGTTTTTCAACCTCCGATCGAATTGCTCTTTTCCGATCAAAGCAGCGCCTTAACTTCGCTTGATCGTTTCTTGTCGCCGAGAACTAGCTCGCGGCTCAATCACCTCCCGGGACTCCGCATGTTGGACGCGCTGCTTAACACGCCCCGGTTTGCTCGGAGGAAGGAGATGAGCGACTCTTCCTATTTCGGTTGAGTCTTTCTCCCACCAAGAATTTTGAGATAGATTCATTAGTATCTCCTGCCTTGACGCTTCCGAGGAACGCTTTGTCCGTAAATACTTTGTCCGGTCGGACGGCTTGGGTGTCTCCCTAGGTCTCGAGCGCTTGACTCGCATTGCATTTGGGTCGTTGTTTCGATCGGAAGTTCATCGATCAGCTTCTAAAGACCTTCTGGCCGCATGCATAAGCCATTTCCTGATCTCCTCGAACCACGATGACACCTCTTGGTCCTGGCGTCTTTAAGCTTTGATAACCGTAATGCGTGGCTACATAAATTTTGCTAGAGCCGAACAACCAAGAATGCCGTTATATGCGCTGCAAAATCAACCACGCCAAACTATACTTTTTATTCGAAGTTGTCGTGGCTTCCGAACGTAACCGTAAGAACACTTGTCCTATTGGTTTGGCGGTAGAACCAGGAACTATGCCATGGAATGTATATTTTACCGGTTTCACCTTGGACCTAGGAATCTGCATTTCTTCCAATGCTCCCGAAAATAAAATATTCAAAGAGCTACCACCGTCTATCAAAACTCGATTAACCTTGCAATTATTGATAGTAGGTTCAACTATAACAGAAACCTACCCTACGAGTAGATGGAACGGGCGTCTTCTTTGGCGTAAGGAGATTACCGTGTCCGACCACCTTGAAGGTTTGATGGCGATCGAAGACTCTGCAAGATTGACCTCCCGCTCCATGGCCTTCAGATGACGCCGCAGTCGTACGACGAAGATCCTCCAAAGATCATACTGACCGTATGTTGAGGCTCTTGGTACTCCATCTCTTCGTCGCCACCCTTGTCTTTCTTGGAACTTGCTTCCCCTAATTCCTGTATTGAGGAGAGGGCCTTTACCTGCATAGTAATCCTCCAACTTCTTTTACCAGGCACGACAGATGCGTAAATCATGCCCTGCCTGCTGATGAAGTGGGCACCACCTCTTACTCTTATTGAACCCATCGGTCGACTTTTCGCTTTGTCTCGATCGGGTATAGTCTTTCTTACCTTTGGTAAACTTATTCGGGACCGCCAGATCTGCATTATCGTCCGCTTTATGTGCTTCTTCTTCTTGAGAACTTTCTTCACTTCTTTTCTCGCTTCTCCGCCAGTCGAGGTGTTTTATCTTTTGATCTATGGCTTCACCCATTCAACCGCTTCATTGGCGGCCGCGCATCTATCACCATGTTAAAAGCTCGGTGGTTGTTCGTGGAGGATTCATGGCAATATCCTCTGTAAATCGCCGATTCCTCAACCCTGCTTTGAAAGCTTGAATTACCGAAGACCGACCTCTGGAATTGAGTTTCGAACCTTACTAAACCTCTTGATGTACTGACGAAGAATTTTCTTTGGGTTTTGTTGAATTCGATGGAGGTCATCCTCCTTTCTAGGGTGGTCGTACGTACCCTGAAAATTTACGATCAAAAGATCGCAGAGTTGTTCCCAAGTGTAAATTGATCCGACCGGCTGATTGAGCAATCACGACCGCGCACTTCTCCAGCATCAGAGGTAAGCACTGGCCATTACATTATCATCACCACCCGCAGCTCTGATGGCGGTGGTGTAAATCTGGAGAAATTCCAATGGGTTTTGGGACCCATTGAACCTATCCATGTTGGCCAGTCGAAACCTATTAGGCCAACGCACGGCTTGGAGCCCTGTAGAGAAAGCTCGACAGCCCGTGACTGACTCATGGTGCCTCCTTTGAAAAGGTGCCGGATTGTGATCGGTCGGAGACCGGTTTCTTAAGTTAGAAAGCCGGGGCTCCATTGCTCTGATATGATCATGAGTGTCGAGATGACGCCCTTGATCACTAGCTCGGCCTAGACGATGTCGCAGTCATTGGGGCTGTTAAAAATGCTCGACGAGGGAAGGCGGTGGTATGAAAACCTCCTTCCTTCATGACTCGCTGGTCGAAATCGCCGAGAAGGTCTCAGATCGATCGATTCCCAACATACCTATGCTGCCCTCTGCCGAGGGAGGAACGTTGGGACGAAGTCATAGACCGACTTTGGGCCGTCCTGTGTTCCCGGTACGCTTCCGAACGTTGCACGGTTTGTTGAATAATTTCAGATACCTGTCCCATCAAATGCACAAAGCCTGGAGCTCCCGCTAGAGCAGTGGTCAGATATTTAGAATATCCCGAATACGCCGCAGGTTTTGTACCATTACCAAAGGTCTCAGAGGATTCATCGAGGTTGTTAGCGTCAGGACTCAACCTTCTCTTGACATCGCCCCGGTCCCTCTCGATCCATCATCGCCGCGGGCGTAGATAGGTGTATTAACCGATGGACGCCCATCGCCTCACGCTCTAGTAATTGGTGTCTGATTGCCCGTGCTATTTCCATTAGTACATGGTGGCGAGGCAGTGTGTGCAGGACCGTACACGGCATTGCGATTTGAATTTCCGATCGCATTGACTTCGTGTTTCCAGCAGGGGTCCTCCGGAGAACTTCCACTGTAATTAGTGGAGAGCTTCTCAGTGCTTCTACCAGAGACTTCAACAATGGAGACCGGTCGGAGATGAGCACCTCCAGAGGTCTTCGTGGTGAACTCAGCCTGATCCTGTGGGTTGCTGATCGGATGCTGAGCCTTATCGCTCCCACTCGCCTATAACCGTGGGAGTTTCATCGACACCGCTACAGATATCGCTGGCTCTCGAATTTTCGTGGTTGGCCAGAGTACCGCCACCATGATTGTGTCGAGAATGTATGGTTTCTCGAATTGCTGGGCTGCAGATTCATCACCTTTTTGGCCGGTTGGAAGGACTGGGCTTGGAGGGATTTTCGGACATTCCAAAAGAATCGGAGAGCCCTGTCCCTCGGGAAGCTCCACTTGCCGCAGTGGTGCATCCCCATCCATCTGCTGCCCTCGTGGTTGCTAGCAACCGCGAATCGGTGGATGAGGAAGATGATGACATCCAATCTTCTTGCTTGGCCTGAATGCAGGCTTCCATATCGAGATTGGAGTAGTCATCCAAGTCAAACCAGTTCTCCTCATCCCAAGTCCCTGCCGTAATCGCATGAACGATCGTGCAGGTTGAGCGAGGATTTGACGAGTGAAGAACTTCTTTAGGAGAATTGCGCCTTCTTCCCCACGGACGGAGCCACCGTCGATTTATCAAATCACCGAACTTATGAGTATATAAAAGAAAGAGGAAAAGTGGCACGATCTCCCGTAAGGAATGGGGTGCTTTTTATTGATATGAATCGTCGTTATAAAGTGTATCCGTAATCTAGACCAAAGACTAACTCGTTGGACCGAAAAGGCGACTAGAGGGGGGGGTGAATAGGGGCACACTCACTTTTTCACAAATAATAGATTCAATAAGATTTCACTCCAGTAGCTGTGGAAGCTATGAAGATCAGTATATCAGTACAGCGGAAGACTAATATTGAATCCAATAAAAACCGCTAAGAAAAACAACCAAAGATCAACACAAGAAAAAAAACAATCTCAGTGCAGAGCAGTCGGACCGCTGGATCAATGCCGGTCGAACCGATTCCTCGCGGTTCGACCGGTGGCTCAAAGCGGTTCGATCACCGGTCTCCGTAATGTATCAAACAAATTTCAATGACGAAGTTGCAAATAGATGAAACTTTTGATCTACAACTCTAAACTTTCTGAAACTTGGAACACACATTCTCTATGATATCAGGAAGCTATTCCAATCGAAGATTGTGATAATTCTTGGAGAAATAAAGATCCTTTTCCGTTTGATTGAAGAAGGGTTCAAAACCGGGTCAAAACAAAAACTTGATCCAAGATCTTGCTCGTGGGTGATTGAAGATCAAGATGATCCTAGATAGGTTCCCACACGTTACAGCAAGCTAGATCACGTGAAGAATTCAATCAAAAACTCGCGAATGAAAGAAAGACTCAAAATCATCAAATATAGAGAAAAAACGCAATGAGACAAAACATTGATCAAACTTTCCTTTGATTGATTGATATGATATGGGCTTACAGCCTCTCCATCAATGGAGGATAAAGCTCAATCCAAGAGCACGAAAATCACATCAAACTATCAAGAACCGTAGCCTCCACAAAAGCTCTCCCTAAGAAAATTAGGGTTTACAAAAATAGCAAAAGAGACGAAGCGGAGGTGCAGCCACCTCCCTCTCCTATTTATAGTGGAGGCTTAGACCTTCTAGAAGTTTGACTCAATTGGGCTCTCGTTAAGGCCCAAAACAAACGGGACACATACGCACGCATTTTAATGCGTCGTCTTTAACACCCCTTGACCTAATTAGCTACACTTTGCGCCATCTTGCGCCTCGGATTAGCCAATAGGTCACCCTTGTCCATCTTGCACCACGCTTGAGTACATTGACCTCACCCGGCATCGTCGATCATTCGGGACCTCAGCTCTCCAAGCGTAGTCCCGATCATCCTCGCCGTTGACCGTCGTTGACCACCAAGCAACCTGCACAACAATAGACAGGTAAACCGAATTTGGGAACAAGTTCTTCACAACTTGACCCATGTTAGTCAAAACATGCATCATGCAACATATATGCCCTGAAACTTATGACTTTGACCCAACAACCGAATATCGCCGCCACGACGGGCGACGAACCAAGTGAAACCGATCAGACTGCCCCTAGGGCCGGTCTGACCACCCACCCTGGGCGGTCTGACCGCCACCTATTGGCCGGTCAGACTGCCACTAATGACTTAGCCGATTTTCAACCTCCTTTTCTCCTTCCACGGTCCTCCTTATATAGTTGAGGAAACGTTGGCAGTTGTCCATTGGAGAGGCGTGTGCTAAAAAGTGTTGTGTCTGGTCGGAGAGAGGCGTCAGTTGACAATGTATCAACTGTTGTGCGGTTATATGTCAATGAGTCATGTAACCGCATCGGTGTGTCGTAGCGCCGCGTGGTATGGAATATATAGCACATGTTCTCTTCACACACAGAAAGTATATGTCTTGTCTTAGATCCGCATAACCGCTCAAAACCTTGTGAGAATTTGACTGCCTGAGACTAGGTTTGGAACCATGTCCACTGTGTTGGGCACTATGTAACATATGGAATTTTACGACCAAGGAGGTCGTTATTCGAGGGTTACGACCATGAAGACGATGGTCTCTATATAATAAATAATAAATAGAGGTTTTAATCCTCATCAGGCCCTTTCACCAGTGACTCATGTTCTTTATTTCTTAATTTTATTCATGTCATTCACTCATTATCTACTTATTCAAATGATTAATTTCTGATTTGAATTAGCCCACTGACAGCTGGGGTCCACATGTCAGCCTCTTTGGTTTTAAAACGTTTTTTAAAAACAGAGAATTGTGTGTGGTCCCACATGTCAGTGACACATATTCTAAAAATGTTTTAAATTATATTTCTGTTAACCTTTCTACCACGCCCACTTGCCATAGACTCAAAACTTCTAAGCTTAGTTAATTAGCGCTAAACATCTCCTCATCACATGGGCAAACTGGTAGAGAGAGAGAGAGGAGAGAGGAGAGCAGGGCAGTGCAACTGGAAAGGATGAAGGGCTTGCCGGCGGCGAACGGCGTGACGCAAGGCTCGGGGATGGCAAAAATGGATTCCCCTCTCGACGGCGATCCCACCGAGTGGTGGTGGAGGCCAGAGAGATGGACAGAGGCGGCGCTACACTGGTGAGGCACGGCGGAGTGCCTCGGGTCTGAGTGATTTTCGCGCTTGGAGCAAATCGGCAGCAAAAGATGGTGTGCAACAGCTCTAGGAGGTAACGACGATGCTACATGCAGCGAATCGGGGACCAATGTAGCGTTGCCATGGTTGGCTATGGCGATTCCTAGGCTACACTAGCTAATCGTCCAATCCGATGTGCGCAAAAACTCTAGGGGATTACTAGAAGCTCACAATGGTCCTCTATGGCGCTGAGGATGGTCGGAGTGGCTTGGCGATGGTGAACAAATGTGGCACAGAGAAGGTTCACAATGATACTACTACAAAGAACGAGAAGCTACAAGGGGTGTTGTGTTAGCTATCGTGGTGCTAGAGATGGTGTAGATGCAAGGAATCACCTAAAGCTCACCGGCTTCAAGGAAGAATGAAAATGGCAGCGCGATCGAGGATGAGGAAGAAGAGGGTGATGCTCTGATTCACCACGAATTGGCCTGCATTTAAGTGGGAGATTAGTTGATTGAGGAATGGAACACATGATGAGGGTGTGGCGGTTTGATCGGGTGCACGACCGAGTCGAGGAAGATGACACGCGCTGGTGCCTGAGCCCCTGAGCCACATCAAGCAGAGAAAGAGAGGAGTGAGACACGAGGCGCATGGTGATGCAGTGGAGAGGGCAAGGAAGCTCACTAGAGGCTGATGGTGTAGAGCTTGCTCACCAAAGTGTCAAGAACGACACTCGCTCTCTACGATTCAGGGAGCTAGAATCTCAAAGAAAGCACTAGATAGAATGAGGGGCGAGCTTGAGAGATGATGACATGCAAGGATGCTTAAATAGCAATGAGAAATGCATGAGATGGCGGCGAAAATGCACGGCGAGAACTCGTGGGCGTGCTTCGGCGTCTCCACCAGATAGGAAAAAGGTAGGGGGAGGCATGGGTGCGGTGACATACAACATAGGCAGACACGATGGGAGCAGTTGAAGTGCAAAACGGTGGGCGGTGGTCGTGAACTGGGGGCAGACTAGGCGGGCGTGTGGGTACACTAGCGAGCGGAGGCGAACGCGAGGTGGACGAAGGGTCCTGACAAGTGGGGCTAGCGCGTCAGCGAGCAAAGGGAGCGGAGGCCGTGTGGGCTGAGGCAGCGCCGTGAAAATGGGTTGTCGGATTCGGCCCATTGGCACGCAGGAAATTTAAAATGGCTTTTGAATTTTTCCCAAAATATGACTGAACATTGATCGAATTTTTAAACCTAGTAAATTAGCTCTAAACTTTATGAAAATATTTGTGGGGGCTTCTGACACCATATAGTTTATTATATAAATTTTTAGGGATTTTATCTATTCTGTGATTTTCTAAAAAAATTCTTCAAAGTTGGTGTTTTCATATAGTTTCAATACTTGATTTATGCAAGAGTTCAAAAACATGCTCAAAATTATTTTCCCTTACATAAACATGCCCAAAGTTTTTATCTCCTTTAATTCCATTATACTTTCCCAAAATGAGATTTTTTAGGATGTTACATTTACACATTACTTGACTTAATTAATATGATGACATATTCGTATTACCATATCATAAGTCAGTAACACTATATTGGATTAGTCTCAAATGAAAATCCAAAATAATGGCTTAATGGTTTAGGATCCTACTATTATGTAGGCACTTTTAAGTATAAGATTATTTTGATAATGCCTTGAAATAACTAGTCCTCGCCTAGTAATAATTCTTTTTAACTAACCTCTCACCTTGTTCAAATTTCAAAATAAATGGGACTCAAGCATTACTAAGATACAAGCAAAGTTAATAATTTTAGTCTTGCCCCTGATTTAAGTTCCTTTCCTTTAAACTAAATTATGATTGCATTCTATTGATAATCGGTTAATGGCTAATTGCTTGGAATAACTCTTGAATTAATTATTGACTAACTTTATTAGAAAGATAATGGATGATTGAACACTCACTTATCTGATTACACTATTCCATTCTAATCAATCATTTAATTATCCTTTTAGTTACTTGATTTATTATCATTATCCGAAAGTGTAATCTGTTAGTTGAATGTCTATAAACTAATTAACCTTCTAATATCCTTAGGCTAATTAATTAAATTAATCATTAATTATCCGATTTAAAATGTATATATACTAATTTACAATATTTATTAACTCACTACTAACTTAATCCAGTGGGCCACTGTCATACACATACATACACCAAGAGAGAGAGCCCCAGAGAGATAGAGGGGGCACTATCATACATGCATGCGTACTCAGAGAGAGGCGCCCATAGAAAGCTTCTGGGGGCCACATGTCAATGCTAGAAAGGGAGAGAGACAGAGAGGGCTAAGAAGAGGGAAAAACAGGGGAGGACAGAGACGGCTCGGGCGGCTGGGTTGGTTGCGGGAGGACGGTCGCTACGGAGGGCAAAAACGGGACCAGGGATGGACAACGGTTCTAGGAGGGGCGGTGGCGTGGCCGGTGGTGGACGATGGTGGCCGGGCGGCGGTATGCGACGGCTAGAGCCAGGGGAGGAATGGGGGCGACGGAGCTCGGGTGCGAGAGGGAGTAGAAGAAAGAGAGCATGAATGAGAGGGAGTGAGGGAAACTTACCAAGCCGGACGGTGCAGGCGAAGGTGGACCGAGGCGGGCCGACGACGTGCACCATGGGCGGCGTGGCTGGTGCTTCATGGCGGGCCTGGCGGCGGTGCTGGGGAGAGGGGAAATACCAACCGGTGATTGGGGGAAGGTTGAGTGAGGCGTAGGGGTGCTCTGAGAGGGAGGAATCTGGTTGGGACTCACTGGTGGAGAGGTTGTGATGGCGGCAATGTTTTTTAGCCGGAATAGAGGAAGAAGATGGTGTGACACACTACCGACGGGGGATCTTCCAATTTTTTGGGGGAATGATGGGAGGCTCGGGAACGGTTTTGACACGCTCGGTTGGGGGAGAGGTGCATCAGGTCGACCGGAATGGCAAGGAGGGTGTTGCGGTCGGCGTGCGCACATCACATGCTTGTGGAGGAGAGAGGGACGGGGTGAAGGGGAATGGCAGGAGGGGGGTGGCGAGGCGACGCAAAGGTCGCCCTTATATAGGCAGGAGGGGGAGGGAGCCGATGGCTTGGGCATCACACGACAAGACAACATGGCGTTGGGGCACAATGGAAGTAGTGGTGCAGAGGAACGATGCGATGGGGCAAGTGAGAGGTGATGGGAGTAGGTGATGGCGACAGCGAGGATGGCGATGGCGCAGGCAGTGACACGGCTCCAGTGGCGCAAGGATGGGAGCACTTGGCACACTGGGGCTAGCGGCATGGCGCGAGCAGTGGCCAGAGGATGTGATACGGGGTGATCCGATCTTCTCGAGTAAAACCATAGATAAATGGTGCTTGATGATGAACAACACTCAGCTGTACACCACGTGCTAGTGCACGAACTTGCAGCTCAATGGATATTCGCCAACACGCACCGGGATGATCGCCGCTAGACCACGAGTGGAGATCGCCAAGCCCCAACTCCCAAATGAAAAGCAAACTTGACAAATTTTCAGGACAAACAATGGATCACCTAATTCTCTCTCAAAAATCATCGCATGAACTCTGGTACGAAAGAACAAGCAAATGCTATGTTTCAATTCTTGTGCATAAAGTGGTCTCCCGAACATAATCGTTTTGCAAGATAATTAAAGGACCAAGGTAGTGGGCTAGGGGCTGATTGCTAGGGCCCTATTCGGTTTCCAAATCCTTGGCCAATACTAAAAATAGAATTCCTACCTAAGTTTTTACAACCAATCGATTAATTCGGCTTGTCGCATGGCACATGTGGCATCTCACGATGATATGATTCCTCCCTGCCTTGTACACATCAACACCTTCCTTATGGGGACTTCAAAGCTAGCTTGAGACAAGCCAAAAGGCATTGTGTCATCACCTTGAACCAACTGAATTCGGAAGAACCGAACTCATGCTGCAATCGGACTCCTTGTAGTCGATCTCCCATGCACCTTCCTTGTCGTGTAGTCGTAGCCACGCACGTCGTGGTAGCGTAGACGGCCTGCTGTGCCGCCCAGATAAGGTCTTCTAGCGCTCCGGTTGGCAATGTGAACTAGACATGTAGGACTCGGGGCTGCACCGAGCCTGTCAACCCTGCCTTCTTGTACTTGTGCTTGAATCACCAATAGGCAAAGTAAAGTACAAGTAAAGTACCACCTACACCGGTTCTTCTTCTCCTTCCTCAAACCCGAGAACAAGTAAACTACAAGCATTAGGTAGTATAAAACGCTCGCTAGAAGTAATAACATGCTCATTAAGAAACAAGTTCACCTGATCATGCATTTTCTTAGCCTGAGCGCGAGTGATAGGTCCCAGAGGCAAGTCTATTATAATATCTTCATCATATTGCCTGGGTAGGAGGGGAAGAAGATGGAGTGATAGGGATGCCCTCGTCAGGAGGAAGAAACGGGGAAGGAGGAGAAAGATGCTGGCGGGTGGGCCGAGAGGAAAAAGTAGGAAAGAAAATAAAAAAAGGGAAAGAAAAAGAAGAAAAAGAGAAAAGAAGAGAGAAAAAAGGAAGCGGGCTGGGCCGAATGGTTTTCGGCCTATACCGGACTTTAGGTTTTAACTTATTTTTCTTTTCTTTTTAAACTCAGCATCGAATTCAAAGTCTCGATTTGCCGATTGGATTTAGATTTAAACTTTTACTTATTTTTCAGGTTTTGTTGATCTAATTTAGGTTTGACTTTTGCTAATTCATTTATTAAAATTCATACCTCGACAAATATTCTCAATCAAAACCCAGAGAGATTCGAATCTCAGTAGGACGCAGTAAAAAGTTTTTAAAAAACTCATAGCTACTTACCGTTCAATTAAGTTACAGAGTAACATTTTTTATCATTTCCCTGAACATAAAAGGCTATCTAACAACCGACAAGATGCATGATCCGAACCTTAAAATGAGCACATAGTCAAGAATGAAATAGACAAGCTAGATAATGAAAAGGAAAACAAGTTCATTGTTTATATGATTACATCCTCTATTCTTCAATTCAATTTACGCTGAACAAGCCCATTTTTCTTTAGAAATACTGATCAAAGCCTGTCAAGTCTTGAGAACTTTATCCTATCAGACAACAAGAATTCAAAACTCAACACAACTTTTGCCACATCTAACCCTATCGCATTGCATCATTTTGTATGCTCACGTGCATCCATGCTTAATGGTAGCATGCATATATACCCACATATGCATGTAGCACGATCGACATTCACACCGTGAATTAACATTCAAAGAACCTAATCGATCAAGGAATCGAAGCCACCACGCGCGCCGCCACGGTGGAGTTATTCCGCGGCCGATGGCGACCTGCAGCAGGAGACAAGAATCGAGATGAGTCCGACTGCACGAAGACGATGGTGGGAGTCTTACCGCGGCGGCCCATGAGCCCTTGGCGAAGGGGTAGAGGTGGGCGAGCACCGTAAGTCAAGAAGCCCCGCCGATGAACTTTCCCCACCGCGGTTGTCGCCAGAGACGGCGCGCTGAAGGCGAAGGCGATGGCGATGATGTTCACCATGCCGATGGTGATGGGCGGGATGAGAAGCGAGGACCACTTGACAACGTCTGTCCGCCAAGATGTCCTCGCTCGCTCGCCGATGCCTTCATTGTCGTGGTGAAGGAGATCTCGATCCCGCCATCACCTTCAAGCAGCCCTTGCACCACCGCAGATACAAAGGCGCAGACCTACCATCGCCACCGCACAGTCGCCGATGATCGGATCCTAGCCTCCTAGGTAGGACTGCTTTCTGCTTTCAATCAATATCCGATCCTAGGATGGTATGGTAGTATGGTGCGTGCTCGAGATGAGCCGAATCGCTCGTTGCACCACCGGTCCTCGAGGGCGATGCCGACCACTTGACCTCGAGGACACCGAGGGCGATGAGGGTGATGGTGATGGTGAGGAGGTAGAGGAGGAAGGCGACATTGAGCGTCTGCACGATGAAGAATCCGGAGAAGAGGGAGAGCGCCGGGATGAAGCAGTAGACGAGCAGGAAGATGGATGTGAAGGGGTAGATGCCGACGTTGAGGTACGCCACCCGCCGCAGAACATGAGCTGCGACGCCAGAACGCGTTGTTCCGCGAGAAGAAGATCTCCACCGACCCCGTCGCCCACCGCAACACCTGATCGTTGATACATATGTATGTAACCGTAGAACTAGGTAGCCGCAAATCGTCATGCAATTGCGCGATGTAGCTGTGTAACAAATTGTTTGCTTGAACTTTGAACCCGTGCAAAGCGGTCGGTGAGGTTGATAGGGCGGTGCCGAGGAAGGCGCCGCGCTTGGTGATGCAAGAGACGGAGCGCCACCGCGGTTGTGCATGCGGTAGCCGTGACGACGTCCTCGGTGACGGAGTCAGATCCAGCCGACGCGGTCGCCCACTCGGTCTTGTCCTCGCATCACGGGAGATGACGGACACGGCCTCGCCGACGGCGGCGGGTCGAGCAATGGCGGCACGGTGGAGCGCTGGCGGGCGCATCGTGCAACACGGCCGGGTTATCGGTGATCGGGCGTGCTCGAACTCGGCGACGGGATGGACGCCAACATCGCGACGAAGTTGCCGAACCGCTTGGGCACGAAGCCGCGCCGTGAGCTCGGCGTCAAGTCCTCCGCCTTGAGTGATCGCGTGTCCGACTCGGGTCCTGAACATCGCCACCTTCTTCTTCTTGAACACCTACCGGTGTACTCCGCCGCGCGCGCGGGTCGGCCGTAGAGCGCGAACCGGCGGAACAAGCACCTTGGCCGACGCACATGGGGCCCTCGAGGCCGCCGAGCGCGCGATGTTGCCGCCGAAGAAGACGGTGTTGTGGTTGGCGAAGCGGTCGGAGGAGTCTATGCCCTCGGTTAGCTGCGCGGAACCGGATGTAGCAGATGCGCCGCCGCCGTCCATCATGAAGCACATGGCCTCGCGGATGGCTCGCGGCGTTGTTGATGTAGTGGTCGCATCGGGTTAAGGATGAAGGGCCTGTTCGACATGACGGCCGAGCACCGCACTGCAGGCGCTCATGGCGCCCGCCTTCTTGTTGTGGTCGTACTCTCGCCGCTTCTCCCGCGACATGTACACCAAAGATCGGCAACGGATGTCCACATCGCAAGTCGATCACCGCTCCTCGTCGTGCATCCCGTCATACGGTCCAGCCGACGGCGGCCAAAGATCACCGCCATGCATGCCACGTCACAAATGTTCACATCAAGTAATCGTGTGATTTGATGATGGAAAGAGCCAAATGCAAATGGTCAATGTGATGATTGATGAGTGCCTGCAGGATGCCGGCGTGGTTGCCCTTGGCGTGGTCGGGCGACACGGCCAGTGCCCCGCGGCCGTGCCATCGGCCATCCACGTCGCCTTCTTGACCTTGGGCTGCTCGGTGTAGGATCAAGGATAACCGACTAGAGGGGGTGAATAGGAGGTTTCTAAATTTTCTTAATCAAATTACCGAAATTAGCAAGATATTCTAATCAAAGATATTTAACACAATCTATGAGCTACAAAATAAGTGCAATAAGTAAAGACAAGAATTAACCGCACAAGGACAAGGGGTTTTTCCGTGGTATCAAGATTTGTCGATCTTCACTAGTCCACGTTGAGGAAGCTTGACCACTCAAGCCGGCTCCACAAATTAAGCCTACCTCGATCACTTGGTTGTTCTTCCTCCTCTCCTGAGTTGGTGAACACCGACCAATCACAAACAAGAACGGGTCTCTTCACAAGCTTCTTTGAAGAGATCACCGAGCGACCTTCGCTAAGTCGCCTAGGTGCCGACAAGCACCAAGAGAATAGAACTTGAACTTCACTTGACGACAATCAAGAGCCAATGGATCAACTAAGAATGCAATGCTCTTGTTCTTGCTCACTACCTCACAAATGTGTGCAAAGAGAGTAAATGAGGAGTGAGAGGAGTGCTCAAGGCTCAAATGAATTGAATGAATGCTCAACAACACGCCCTGAGTGGTGGGGTGTATTTATACCCCAACAACCAAATATGACCGTTATGCGTAAAATCGTGCAAAACTCGTGGAAATCGGAACTTCCATTGTACAAAGTGCGGAACTTCCGCCTTCACTCGAGTGCATCGTAACGGTCATTACGATGAGCATTAAATGCTCAACTAGCCGTTGATTTATGTGCGAACTTCCGCCAACTAAATTTCGGTTCTTCCGATTAATCGGAAGATCCGCTTACACAATGGAACTACCGCACCTGCGGAAAACGGCTAAGTCCCAAAACGGTGCTCTCGAAAACCGACCGCGCATAATTCGAGTACCGATTGCGGAACTTCCGCTCATTTCATTGCGGAACTTCGCGCTTGAGAATTTGGCTAAGTCCCCAAAACGGATGCTCTCGGAAAAATTCGACCGCACATATTTCGAGCAACCGATTTATCTAACTTCCGCCATTTCATTGCGGAACTTCCGCACTCGAGAAATCGGCTAAGTCCCAAAAGGATGCTCTCGAAAATCAAGCCGCAGCTTTTTCTGACATCGATTAATCGAACTTCCGCTCATACAATTGCGGAACTTCCGATTGTGTTCGAAAATGATTTTCTTTTAAACCAAACCAAAAGAACATGCATGATCCTAAGTTGATCCAAAGGCATAATGAGATGCTTTCAAGCTACTAGACAAGCTCCCCTTAATAGTACGACATTTATCCTATAATCCGGTCTTCCTCCATACTCCAAGACCGTAAAATCAAAAGGGTCCTAGTCTATTTATACCTTGTCTTTGAGATCAACTCCATCTTTTCAACATTCTTTGACATGCAGCTCCTTGGATTCACTTTGTCATTTGGGACTATGCCTTGTAAACACTTCAACAAACATGTTAGTCCCATATTCACATAATGTTATTAATTACCAAAATACAATTTTTAGGGGCCTAGATGCTTTCACTCGGCCGGGTCGGCGCCGGTCTCGCGGAGGTGCTTGAGCATCTTCATGTCCTCGCGGGCGTTGAAGGCGTCGGAGCGCCGGCGGATGGAGTCTGGGAGGCCGTTGATGCGCACCTTGAACTCGTCATACTCGCGCTTCACCTTGCGGCGGTCCTTGACGAAGTCCGACCTCCGCTTGCCCTTCGTCGGGTCGCCCTTGATGCTGAAGTAGCTGTCCGGGTTGCGCGGCTCGATGTCGTGCTTCTTGCAGAAGGGCACTCAGATGTTGGCGAAGCTCGCCGCCTCCGCCATCGCCTCGAAGGTTAGCAGCGCGCCGCCGTCGTCGGACACGTAGCAGGCGAGCTTCTCCACAGGGTAGTCCACGGCCAGGATGGACAGGATGGTGTTGGCTGTGGTGAGCACAGGCTCCTTCTCCGGGTCAGCCGTGGACACGAACACGTCCATCCCCGGCAGGTCGGACCGGCCGTGTGGGTTGGACGGCGATGGCGTCTCGAACTTCTCCTTGAGCACGGCCAGGTCCGAGCTCCGGTTGATGGGGTTCACCTTGGGGAGCATGTCGAACAGCCACGAGAAGGCGAACCAGAGCTCGCAGACGATGGACATGCCCCACAGCCAGAGCGCCTCCATGTTGGGGTTGCGTATGCGCCAGGTGAGGTAGAAGAGGAGCACGAACAGCCGGATCACAATGAAGATCCGGTAGGGGCTGATGATCGACGCCGGCATCGGCATCTTGCGTGTTAGCGGCTTGAACGGCTTCTGGTTGATGTCCGGGATGCCACCGTCGCCGCCTGTGCCATCGCCCTCCGTGTCGCCGCCGACATGCCGCCTTTGGGCGTAACGCTGTCAGAGCCGTAGGTGCCCGAGCTCTCGAAGAGCCACCGGTTAAGGTCGAATTCACCACTCTGGTTCCGGGCGAGCAGGGACTTGTTGGTGTTGAGGCCGCCCGGCGCCGGGAGGTGGAGCTTCCCCGACGACACGTCGTGCGGGTCGTCCTCGGCATACTCGCCAATCTTGTAATGCTCCTTGCACCCGGGGCAGATGCACCTGTCCTTCTGTGCGTCAAGGTAGCAGTCACGGCAGATCTTGAACCTGGCACGTTGCACATTTGTCATGGGCGATTTAGGATTGTGTAGTTTTCTTTCGCAGCATTTGGTCGTACATTAATGAGACATATATTGCATTGTGTGTTTGTGCGATAGATTGTGATGCGTACCTACACTCGCAGGGTCGATGTCCTCGCCCGCGCTCGGCGCATGACCGCTGCCGTCGCGGCCGGCATGGCGCAATGGAGCTTTGGCGCCGCCATCTCGCGGTGGGTGACTCGCACTCGATGACCTTGTCCATGAGGTGGGCGCGCGGACGCGCGTTGAACCCGCCGGTGAAGAGCGAGTTGAGACGATCGCTCCTCGGCCTTCATGGCGACGGACGCCGGCTCGCGCCGCCCATCATGGGGTGGTTGTCCGGCGTCGGCGGATCTCGCACCGTGTAGTTGGTGTAGTCCGCCACCACCGCCTCCATGTCGATGTCCTCCCGGACAGCTCACGATCTTGCCGCCGACGTCCGCCGCGAACTTCACCTCGCCCGACCACCTCGCGAGCCGCCCGTCGACCCGCCACCGCCCGAGTTCCGGATCGCCTTCTTCACCGGCGTGCTCGACATCTCTTTCTCTCTCTCGTTAGTTTTACGCGCTAGCCTTTGTGCCTTGTGCTTGCTATGTGCATGGCTCGATCACTTGAACGGCGCCACAGGGGTGAGCTCGTCCATGGCGAGCTGCTCGCGGTGGTTCGCAAACGAAGTATGGAGGCGAGAAGGGGAGGGATATGAGGAGTCGTGGGGGATCATTGTGATGGAGACCTGGTCTCGTGCATGAAGCAGAGCTGTCTATATTGAGGAGGGGGAGGAGAGCTAGCTGGATTTAGTGGAGAGCTTGTGGTGAAGGAGGTGGCTCTGTGGTGGTTGTCTCAGGAGAATGAACAAACAAGAGAATGGAAAGCAAGCGCCCCAATGTATAACGGGGGATTCGAGGATTTACCTTTTCATAACTTATCGATACGTGATCCATATGTTAGTGAGATATCGATAAATAAATTCTCAAATGCACCTATTTATAGTGGTAAATTCTCAATAATTTCATATATAGTTAGCATTTTCTTGTAGTATCTGTGATGATGCAGACTTAGAGAAATACGGTAAGCACATAAGAGAATGATAATTGATAACTCATAGCGTAGATCAACATTTTATAGTAGTTTGGTGGTAGAGTAAAAGTTTAGCCGATATGCATGCTGTTTCTGAAATGCAAACAGAGACTGAACACGTTTAAGTAAGGTTTTGGAGCTTTGTAAATTCAGGACAAAAGATTGCTCATAAATTTTGCCTTGGCGCCTAGCTTCAACTTAGACATGCGAAAATCTGGCACTTTTCGGTGTCTCGACTCAAGCCTAAGTAAGATATCCAGTGGAAACCACCCCCCTACACGTGTAAACTCTGTGGAAACCACACGTAAAAGTTTCTTTTTTACAAACATCTCAAAAAATTATAGTACATAGGGGAGGTGATGTTCTATAACAATGTGAAATTTTTATATCAAAATCATTCAGAATGAACAGTGAAAAATACTATTCATGCTGAATTTCTCATTTTCATATATTTCAAATGTGATTGATTCTAGACTTCAAATTTTACAGGATTGTGCAATATCACTTATCCTACCTATGATAATTGTGTGATAATATTTGAAAACTTTTACACATGGTTCCCTGGTAGATCCTCACTTCCTAATGGCCTGGCCCAAGCCTATTCTAGACCGTCCTAAAAGATTGGGCTTGATACCAGACCAGCCCAAACCTCATCCCAGAAAATGATCAGGCATATTTGTGTTTTTTAAGACGTGCTTAGGCATAGTTCAAACTTTCCCCTCAAGTCACAAAAATATATAGTTTCGGACATAGACAAAGTATTCAAAACCACTAATTTTTAGTATAATATATTTATAAAATCCAACAAAATTATAATATCATAAAAGTACTTTTCGAGATAAATCTGCACACATAATTTTTACATATCCAATCTAAATAACTTTTTGAGATAAATATATGTATATGATTTTTATGTATCCTATCTCAATATTTAAAAGGACATCAATCCCCAGAGCAAGATGTTTTTTTTTTTGCCGGAAGGAGTATATCATCAGTCATCGTCAGGATCAAAATCCTAGTTTGCACTGCAGAACCACTGTAACCGCTTTACCTATCGGGATTGGGTGAATAAGAATCGTAAAAAATTAAATTAAACTTTATTTTTTTGACTGTATAATGACCTTCATAGGTTGATTTAGGTCTTTTTGTGTTAGATTACGTATTGTATGAACTACATATGTTTTGATTATTGTATTAGTAAGTTCCAGACGGTTTTAAGTACTTAGAAAGTATGTTGAATTATAGTATTCTCACATGAAGAATATCTATTGTGTCAATTGTTGATGTATAAGCAATTGGCAGGATTCATTTTAATATTCATTTTAATGGTTGTTTGATCAAGGGTTTGTTGGTTCAAGGGCATACTAAATGGAGTTTGATATTAGGAATAGTCTATTGATCTTTGGTTTTTTGA
The DNA here is from genome assembly GCA_036346395.1 of Hsuehochloa calcarea. Lineage (NCBI taxonomy): Eukaryota > Viridiplantae > Streptophyta > Magnoliopsida > Poales > Poaceae > Hsuehochloa > Hsuehochloa calcarea. The sequence continues at coordinate 16,633,771 of CM070607.1, forward strand.
CCGGTGTTTTCAGTTTTTCTGGTTACCAGTTTTCAAATTTTAAAATTCAAAATTGGCCGGTAACCGGTTTTTAAAAATTAAAATTCAAAAATTGATTTGTGAATTTCATCCAATATTTTTTTTAATTTTTCGGTCACCAACCGATTACTAATACCGGTCACCGACCGAGATTCATGCCCGGTAGCAGGATTTCGATCCTTAGTCATCTCTAGTCTAGAGCTGTTAAATCCTTATCATGGGCCGGGACACCTTCCCTTTGTACATACGGCTGTGCCTATGACGTGGCGCGTCGCCGGTGGGTGCTCAGGAGGCCCACGTGTCAAAACTGGCGCACGGAGCGTCGTTTTCGTGTGCGGCGACCTGACAGATGGCATGACAAATGCAACCTAAAGCACCATTAGCGAACAACAGCAAAAAGGGCAATCAGAGGTGATAAGAAATCCATACGGAACCAAATGACAATGTCATTTTTCGATAGCTAATTAACTATTTTGTACATAAATATTTGATTTGAAACTACCCTTTGTTTAGATAACTGGCACAACTTTGGGTCCCGTTTGGAGCAATTTCTATAGAAATTGAACAATAGAGCTATCCACGTGCGTGGAAATGGATTTATGGTGCATCAATATTTTTTTTTTAAAAAAAAACTATGAGTTAACTTGTCTAAATAATGAACCAACTAAGGACATGTACAATGGTACAGACAGTTGCTGTCTATAGCAACTCTTCATATCACCTGTAGACAGCACTAATGACAGTTCATACAGTGGGTTGTGGTGATACAGTCGGCTACATAATTGTAGACAACACATAATCTTTTAATGTTTTCCTTAGTTCTAGTGGCACAGTCGGCTACAGGATTGTAGACATCATATTTCTCTCTTTTTATTCTCTTTCATCCACGTCAGCTTAAATCCTACGTAGCAGATGTTATAAACAGCTAATATAAACCCATTGTACATGACTTAAGTGATTAGCACTTCTTTTTTTTCTGATGAAAGGTGCCTTACATTTGAGATGTAATGAATATGCCACGAAGTATAGGGTTTGTTTGGAACATTAGATTTCTATTAGAATTTTAAGCAGAATTTTTTTTCTTTCTATAAAGCTCTTTGGATTGTGGGAATGGCTTTGAAAATTCCTACATGGATATTTCATTCCCTCAGTTTTTTGGATGATTCTAGTCATTAGTTCAAACATCATGTTCACATTTCCATTCAGAAGTCAAGGCACCGACTATCTCTCCTCTTCTCACTACTGTATACGACAATCAACTTCATATTTCCTGCATTTTTTTTCCGTATAGCAGCAAAACATCTCCTCCGATTAATTTCAAAGCCTAGTACACGCATATATACAATGACGGAGCTTGAGATAAATCAAAGTAAATTCAGAAGCACATTGCTCATTACTAGTTGCACATCCTATATGATGCATAGACTTGGCTCTCCGATTATCGGTTGTGCATCTGTTGTCACCGCCGCCCCACCGCGATAAGCCCGTGACGCAGAGTGGCCAACGCCGTCTCGCCGCTTCCGTGTTTCGTCGCCGTCCGATTGAAATCGTTGTCTCGCCGAGTACTATCAGAATCGTAGCAGCAAAGAACAATGACCCTTCTAGATAGACTGACCTAATCAAATTGAGCCGATTGTGAATCGCATACATGTTGTTAATTTTTTCTTTCGAAATGTGGGGGCCACGACCCAAAGTTGGGCGAGGAGATGCTTCATCCCGCATACATAACACCCCAGTTACACTTTCGTCATCGCTTCGTGTAAACCCCACTTACACTTTCCCCGCTTCGTGTAAAAGGATTAGCCTGGAGATGTTATGTTTGGATCCAACAAACATTATATGCTACTACACTCACTTTAGAAAAACAACATGGGACTAATTCGACTACACAACTCTACATGGGCTAACACACCAACAGGCTGGATTATTACACTGATATACATGTAGTCATACTTGGCTAATTAAATTCAATCACATTTACATTATATGAAAAGGATAAATTTTATACTAATAAAACTTATTTACTAGATACGCCCTTAGATAATATCAGCGACTAGTACAAAAGTAAGTTAGGATGGAATCAGTAAGCTACCAACTTTTTCAAAAGATTCCCTAAATTATGTCACTTTGCATTTCTACCCTTCCACTTTGTGATATGGATAGGCAATTATCCATCTAACCCTATAACATTTACAGTTGATCTAGCGGCTGTGATCAGTCATTGTTTTACTTTACACTTAGATTCGCAGCCCGAATGATCAGTAGATTGTTGAGTTTCATACAGTAAGTAAATATATGAGCAATATAATCTACTCGTACTTCAACACTTGCTCATGTCTGAACTCCATTAGGCCTATGACATGGGTTGACATGGGCCGAGACCTAGCCTGCCTTTGGGACTCTTGGTCTCACCACCAAATCCCTGAATCGGCACAATCATTAATTTTCTCAAAATTGTGTCAAATAGTTTGTTAACCCTCCAATCTGCTCAGTAACATTGCAATGGTGTATAAATTAAAAAATAACATTCAATTTGAGAATAACAGGTAGGTCATAGGACCGACTACATGTCAGTGATACATTGATGTTGTTTTTCAACTCGTGGTATCTGTGTAGTATTACTGAACAAACTACTCCTAAAAATTAAGTGACACCCTAGATCTAAGTAGTCGAACTATTTTGACTTTAACAAATAATATCTTCAAAAATATTTAATCAAACATGTAAAAATGATGAGTATATTTGTCTCAAAAATACAATCATAATATTAAAACTTTATTAGATGTGATAACTGTGTTGGATAGAAACGGACGGCCATAATTATGTTTTAGAGACTGCGACGTCTTATTTTCTTTATAGTAGTTATTACATCACAAGCAAGCGACAACACCGTGCAAGTTGCAGATTTGGTTTCAGTTCTTCGATTGTCACCTATGCCTGTCTGCTACTGCTGGACTTGACTAGGTAGCAGTCCATTAGCGACAATTGAGCCTTGTGTTATAATTAACAGTAGGTCACGGATCCATTTAGGCTCCTTTTGTCTTTCATTTGGGTCCCTCAGCAAGTCGGTAACCCTCTGTTCAAGAATATCTGTTCAAAAATATATGATATTTTGGATATCCATACGATCTCTAACATGCAACTTTATCCACTACTTTTTATATGAACATATTCATAAAATTATAAAATTGTTATATTACAAAAAAAAAATTCATGACTAATATAATGATACCATTTTCACACACCCAATATAAATAGTTTATATATATATATATATTAGTAGTCAAAGTTAAATTTTTTGACTGCTTGCTTTCCAAAACACCGTATACTTATGAATGAATAGAATAATTTGTTTTTGCTAAGACATGACTCATCATGTCATCAACTTCTAAGAGATGTATATATAGGAGCCAACTTAACTAACGAAACAAACGATAAAAGTAACACTGCCAGTTATATAACGGTGGGTTTGATGTGCATGAGTAACGTTTCCAGATCCTCATATTTCTCTCAATTAGAATATAAGTAAACTAATTACCAATAATCTGAATTGTAACGTTTGATTTGTTCGCAAGAAAATGTGAGGTATCTGTAGTGCTACGAAAATTTTAGAATTTGGAATCCATAGATTCATTTTTCATATTCGATTTTTAAAGTTTCAAATGCATGATTTAAGATATAGGATCTTTTGGAATTTCAAGGTTCAATCTTTCTATTTCGTCCCTGCATGTTTGTAGATATTGGTTTAGAAAATGCTGTCAATTCTAAATGGATGCGCGGTGCGCAAAGTGTCTGGAGATGCAAATAATACGGGTACAGAGAACAAAATAGGGTAGCTCATGAATTAGCCTAATACGCAGAACAAACTGCGACCTCGGTGGCTTGGCTCGCGGGCACATCCTAATTGTATTGAGCATTTGGTGCTCGAAGACTATAATGCTCACCTAAGTAATTAATACAGCTCTCCTATCCCATGTTCAGTCTCTTTAACAAAACTAGCCTACTATGAACGAAATGGTAAAAATAACATCTCTATCGCGCATAATGTCACATCCTATTTTTATTAATGGATTTTAGATGCATCTCATAAGCATTTCATATCATTTTTGGAGCCTAATCATAAATTATGAAATTTAAAAATTTCAAATTAAAGAATAAATATTAAGATTAAACTTCTGATCTAAAACAAATAGAAATAAATATTTATGATAATCTCCATAAAATAATTTATTAAAATACTAGAATAATTACCATGAATAAATATAAATTTTATCAAAATTTTGGAATTTAAATTGACCTTAAGAAAAATGTAAACTCAATCCATAAACAGTTTTGGAAATTGAATTTTAAATCAGAACATAAATTATGAACAGTAGTTTGGGAAATTTTTATGGGTTCTACGTTGTCCCAGGAAACCCTTTGGAAATTTTAAGATTTTTATAAATTTATTTGCTAGGTTTAAACCTCGATCAAAGTTTGAAAGTTTAAATTTGATTTTTAGTCTACTCCGACCGGACCCAACGACACTGTAGCGACCGAGCCACTTGACTCGACTCGACCGTGCCACTTCCTTGTGTCCGACCGCACCGCTCGCACAGCGTCCGACCACGCCGTTTTCACCGTAGTGACTAACGAGCTGGGCTCGCTCGTCAACTTCCTCCTCCCTCACGCCGCCCCACCACTTCCACTGCCAAACCAGCCCCCCCCCCGTCAGCACCACCTTCTTCCTCCCGCCGCTTCGGTAGCGCGACGCTGGCGTCGCGCATGTGCGCCACGGCGTCGCCCTCACCACCTCTTGCACGCGTGCCTATCCGAGAAGAATCGCCGGGACCTCACCTAGCTCCCTGGCCTTCTCACTTTCTTTCTCTCGCACTCTCTCTCACCGCTTCATTTCTTTGTTTCAACCAACGAAGAAGACGATGAGCTAGGGCACGCCGTGCCGCACTCGTACACGGCCTCACCGCCGACTCCGCCTCGACGCCGCCTCGCTTTTTGTCCGAGCCATCGTTGCCCAATCAATTGACGGAGCAATTTCATCGCTCCGCCTCCGTGCACCACGATCTCGACAGACGTGGTCGCTTCGGTGAGTTTTTCTCCACGGAGCTTTGTCCATTAGGATCGCCTCATCCCACTGAGTATTCGGGCAAAGTTAATTTGTGTTTAGGGCAACCCCGAGGGCATGCGACCCCTTTATTCCCCAACAACCAGAAACGCCGTCGCCCACGTTCCGACCATCTCCCACCCCCATCGACGTCATCCTCGGGTGCGCCACATTCCTGAAGTTGAGGCGACGCTGACACACTCTTTCCCAAAGCTTCTAGACCATCGTGCGTCTTCTCCTTATGCGCCGCCTCTTCATCTCCGCCTCCGACCGTCGCGATCTCAACTCCGGCGACCCTTGGACTCCGCGTCACCGCTAATGAATTCGCAAGGACTACCCACAGTTGGTGGTGCCGGTCCCGAGTCCGGAGCGTCCCTCATTCCCTGAAGAGCCTTCCTCATCGCCGCGCTCGCGCACGGAGCCGCCGGCGAAAAGGTTAATGACGGTGATTAGTTTTAATTACGTTCCTTAATAATAGTATGACACGTAGGCCCCACCATCAATGAATGTAATTAGGTTTTTAATTAAGACTCTAATCTATTACATGTGGGCCCTCACGGCTGGTTAAGTAATTGTGCAAAATGTGAAGTACGCTTTCTAAGTTTGGGAAGTGTAATTTTTAGAATGGATTTATCGGAGTACGTTTTGGGAAAACCGAAGACGTATTCGTTGAATACGCCTTCGACGTCGTTGGTCGTGGCTGGGACAAAGCTGACCCAGTCAACACCTTCCGCGCGGCCCCACCAGTCATCCTCTGTGGCTAGGCGACCGTGGGTGTAAAAAGTATTTCACGCAATTAGAAAATCCAAATTTAATTGTTTTTACACTAAAAATTGTTATGAACTTCAAAAATTCATAAGTAATTCATTTTAACTCCGAATTGAGCAAACTCAATTTTGTTAATTTACATTTTTGTTGTACTTTAATTTGGAATAGGTTTTGAACATGTTACTACTATATAAAAATATGAAATTTAAAATACACGAACACTAATAACTTAAACCTTGAAAAATCTATAGAAAATCAAAATAAACTAAAAATTTCACTTAAGTTCATATTAAATCATCATCACCTCACTGTGATACGTTTCATGTATTTTTTAGTATTTTAGATTTTCTCAGTTTTCTCGTTGTTTATTCGATAACGTGTTTTTCTTTAGAGTCCTAACCGACCGAAGAGAATGAGTACCCATCTGAGAGTGAATAATTAGCATTTCAGCAAGGTGCAAGTATCACTTTTTACTTTTATTCTTGCATAAATGTTGATCCCAGTATTTCCTACTTTAGTGTTTTGAAATGTAAATATTTCTTGTGTGTATGCTATTTTCGAGTATGAATACTTTGTGAAGTCTAATTAGCTATATCCCAATTGTTGCAAGTTAACCTTGAATTATCCTTTACATATATGCCTAAGTTAGTTGTGTGTGATATTACTTACCGTTGATGTTTACACTCAGCCATGCAAGTCAGTAGTCGCGTAGTTCTGTTGATGGGGTTATCTCGTCAATCCTGAGAGACACAGAATAATTGTATTTATGTTTTCAATTCAGATCTTTGAATCTGATTGTGGAGTCTAAATTTTGCTATTTTAAAATGGATTTAGATCTGGACAAGAGGCTAGTAGTGAGGGTGCCTTCGTGCGTGAGAATTGGGTATTGTGGAAAGATTTATCAGAATAATCAAGATCCAAACTTTGGGTTGTCATTCCAAGTATCACTCGTACTTCCATATGCGGTGTATGGGTGCTGCTTGGTCAAGTAAGGGGAATGTCGTATTGAGTTGAAACACAGGTGGTGTGAGGACATGAGACCGTTAAATCTCATGTTCCTTATGAACTTAATGTAAGAATATATTGTGCAAGTGAGCACTATTTTTATTTTGATGTTGGGCGGTCGACCCGCATGCTAACTCCTTACATTGGCCCCTCCGACACAACTTGTATGCCCAGTTAGTTAGTAGGCGGTATATCTAGCACTAAGCGGGATTTTATCATATATGGGTGACTCACTTCAATATGATTTTCTACTGAAAAATACTAAGTTTTGATTTTCCCGACCGACACACCAAAGGAAGTGTGTTATTATCCGAAGGCTTACGGGCGGATCGAGTCGTGTGGGTAAAGATGTACTCCCCTGCAGGGTTATAACCTATTCGAATAGTTGTGTCTACGGTTATGGACATCACTTGGGTCTTGACTGACATCATTGTTAGACTCCAAATTAAAACTTGATATGTGACAACTTGGTATCGACATGACGGGGGTGTCATGAGTTTAGTTTATCAAAGTGGGGTTGCCACTTTAATATTATTTGATATATGTTTACATTTATGTCATTTAACCTTCTTTTGATAAACATACTATTGCTTAAACTGCTTTCTTAAACTAGAAGGTATTGATTGAGTAATGCTGCGTTTATGCAAAAACTAGAGCCACTGTAACCTCTCTTTGATCAACCACTAGCATGTATAAATTTTTCTTTATGTAAGTCTTGTAAGTACAACTTTGTACTTTAACAGATTGTCCATTTGTTCAGTTGGGGAAGATTATAACATAGATCATTTCGTTAGTGCCGACTTCGGCGACACTAACAAATAATGCTATTTCTGGCCTCCACTCAGTTGCCTTTGGGAAGGGCACACCTTACTGGGGTTTTTACTTTTACTCTTTTATTTTCTCTGCGTACTTCTGTTAATGGTTAAATTTGGCTGGTCGGCCTCTGTTGTAACTTATGAACATAAATCCTTATCTTGTACGATATTTGTAATATATCGGTATGCCTTGTGCATGACTGTGATCAATGTTGATTTTGATATGTGTGTGTTAGCCTTGATCGTTGGGAGCTAACACGAGACACATATCCGAAGATTTGAAATGCTACTTAACTCATGTAAGTATGGTCTCGAACTGCTATGGTCGGCATATTTACATGGGTTAAGTTGGATTTCAGAACTTGGAGATCTAGAGTTATTTACATATGATCTGGAAGACTATGATCCTATGTAAATAATTCGGGGTCATCACACAAAATCACCACAGAAGACGACATGCAGCGAATCTGGACCACGTCAAATCGGCTTCGTTGTCCCGATTTGCGGTAGATCTGGTTCCGCGTTGATTTTTGAGTGATACATCGCCTTTTACGGCGATTTTGTACTGTAGAGTAGAGATATCGTTTTTTATCATTTCATTTGTATGGAACTAGTTTTGTTATTTCCTTTTAGAGAGAGGTCGTTTAAGCAAAGGACTCACTTGACAGGAACAACTTACCTAAGTGGAGGCAGCTTTCAGGGGAGTCTACCCGCCCGGCCGCCCCCTCCGTCAAGGAAGAGGCAGCCAGCCATAGAAAAACACAAGCGCGCACCAGTGGGCGGGCAGTGGAGTGGACTACGGGCCCCATTCGCTCCCCCGCCCCC